>BSBK01008571.1:0-631575 GCA_027943335.1 Chamaecyparis obtusa
TATGTATATGTATGTATATATATATATTATATGTATGTATATATATATGTATATATATATATATATATATATATATATATATATATATATATATATATATATATATATATATATATATATATATATCTAGAGAGAGAGAGAGAGAGAGGAGAGAGAGAGAGAGAGAGAGATCTTTAAGTTGAGCATTATCAAAATTGATTATATTGATATATTATAATAATTATTGAAAATTTTAAAAGTATAAATTAACTAGTTTTGATTAGATAAATCAAGAGAGGCCCCAACAAAATACACATGCAAGAAGAGAAGAGGGAGGAACTCACAAGTAGTGAGATCACTAAGACTGAAACTGGGGGAATGTATTTTTAAAGAGAGGCTTTAGACTACATAAAATCGCTGGGAACAAGGGTTGTGACCCAAAAAAGGATCACCTAATCAAAACAAAGGGGTTTAAGAAGGAGCCTTGAATCATCTTGAAAAATTCCTTGCACTACAACAAATGAAATGAAGGAATAATCAACTAATAGTGGATTTTGAAAGGCTTCTTGCAACATCTTACCTATATGAATACCTTGATCAGAGAACCCCTTTATACAATGAAGGAGATGCATTTATCACCATGCTATAATAGTTGGAGAAAGTTCTGACCAAAGTTTTGATGCCTCTCTCCACCTAAATAGAAGAGGTGCCCACCTTAAAATTAGTATAGTAAGAAACCATGACAAAGAGGATCCACCTACTACCCATCCCTACATCCAAGAAACCAAGAATGAGGAAGGCCCAAAAGAAGCAACTTCGAAGCTCTTTCACAATGCAAAATCCCACCCCCATAGGGAATGATACAACTCTGATAGAAATTTTTAAAGAGGATGAAACAAGCAGAATGAGCCAAGCTTGAAATTTAGGAACACGAGCCCATTTCAAAATAAAACCATCTAAAAAAAGGTAATCCTAGTCCCATCACCACCAATACACTACTCCAAAGATACGACACAAGAAAATAAGAATTACAAATAAAAATCCACAAGAAACACCATCAAACCAGGCCAACCCACAACTAAGTTTAGTTAAACTATTTCTACCATCAAAACTGTAATCAAATTCATGGGACATGAGCACTGAGAATACAAAAGGACCCAAAAAGGGGTATATAAGAAACAACACTAGGATACTAACCCATGGAGAAGGATCAACTAGCAACCACACTACAACAAGAAAGTAGAAGGTGGAGATAAAGAAAATAATCCTTTAACCAAAAAACCCTCCTATACTAATATAAATAGGAAACATCACTCCTCTATCTAGAAAGGCTGTTGGACATAACAAAATCCCTTCCCTTACAAATCCACAAAACACTACGAGGGAAAACACAGAAAAGACAACACAAACTAGATCAAATGGAAATAGCACCATTAAAATAGAGTCTTTAAATAAATTTATAAGCTAACTAGAGCCACAACAAATCCAACACATACTAGAAGATAAATCTGCAAGAAAAGGTCACCAAATGCACAAGGAAACTCTAGCTCATGTATTTGAAACTCACGCCTAGCCTTTCCCTTTGCAAAAATAGAAACAAAAAATACAATCCCTTCCACATACTAGAAGATGAGACCAAACAAAGCCTTCATGCCACCAAAGTAAAAAATGAAATCATCGACACAAGAGCCCTAGGTAGAGAGGAACTCAAGGTAAATAAGAAGAATAAAAAACTGCTCTACAAATAACTAGTATGATCAAATACTAGTAGATAAGAATTCTTTATAAGAAGACAAACAATCATCCAGTAAGCTACACTAGTATCTAAAATAACACTTGATGCTCCTCTATAGAAGTAGGGTAGAAAATTCTAAACTATATGGGAAGATAGAGTGTAATCTTAACAACAAATAGGGAAAACAAGCCTCACAATCTTTAGTAATAGAAAATAATCAATGGTGCTCCTCTTTTGAAGTTAGAGAAGTCCCCTGCAACCAAACATCGCTCTCCCTCAAAGCTTCTGCTCATCACTCCTTAGTTATTGTGACCTTATAGTTAATTAGTTATTGATAATACATTATATTTATTATTTATTGCATCATATTGTCTATCCATAAGTCACAGTATGATTTAAATCTATATCATGTGATAGTGAGAAGAAATTGACAAAAAAATGTTGCAAATTAAATTAACTGGAATCTTTTAATTATTATTTGTAATTTCATAAAACTTAATAATTAACTAAAAAGTAAAACTAATTTTAATTTACTTGAATGAAAATATATTGATATATTATTTATATATTATAATAATTATTAAAATTTTATAAATAAAAGTAATATTTAAAAGTTTTAAACATATAATTAGCTAATTATAAATATATTTATTATTTATTATACACTATTTTCTATCTATCAAGTCACAATTTACAATCCAAATTTCTGTAGTAGTATAATGAGAGGGAATTTTGTTAAATATAAATAGACTTTGAATTTATCAAAATGGTATATTTTACATTATTTCAAAAAATACAAATAGACTTTGAATTTATCAAAATGATATATTTATAAATTATTTAAAAAATATAAATACACTTTGAATTTATCAATATGATATATTGGTAATTATTTCAAAAAATATAAGCACCACCCATCTTTTAAATATAGATATTTTTAATAAAATAATTGTATATAAATCGGAAAGAAAAATACCTAGTACATTTAAAGAAGCAATGTCTTATTCTTGACAAAAAAATAAAGAATTTTTTAAAAATATTAAATCAACAATAATTGATTAATATTATATTATTAACTAGAAATATTTGATTCTAATAATTAATCATACAACAGCTAGTGACGAAAAAAAAATCTGACCTTTCAACAACTCTTCAACTTACTCTGGATTCTTTGATGAAAGAGATTACATGTTAGTTGGCTGCTCAATAATTTTGTTTGGTTGAATCTAATCTGTGTTTTCCATATGTACCCAACTGATCCCAAGCAATTACAGTACAACAAGATGAATGGCCTGCACGCAGTCATGGTGCCTTACCCTGCGCAAGGAAATATCAATCCTCTTATCAATCTCGCTCACCTCCTCTCTTCCAGAGGAGTTTTCATCACTTTCGTCAACACAGAATGGATCCACAATTGCATGTCAAGAGCAGCTGCTGTTCATTTCTCCGCCTCCAAAATTAAGTTTCTCATCATTCCAGATGGTTTGCCACCCGATCACGGCCGCTTCTCCAATCTTCCCGAGTATGTAAGTGCAGTGGATAAACTTGGCCCCATCTTGGAACATCATTTACTGTCTAGCTTATCAGACGGAACTCTCCCATCACCTGCATTATAACAGTAAATTGGATGTCTTGCACTTACCAAATGGCTAAAAATCTGGGAGTGCCCCCCGAGTCATTTTCTGGACAATGTGCGCCGCCTCTTCTATCGCTCAGAGCAACGCCCACCTTCTCCTCTCCCGCGGACATATTCCCGTCAAAGGTACAAAATAGTTGTGTTCAATTTTATTTTGCTTGTTCAGAAATGTTTGTAATGGCTCAAAATTGCAGTGGAGGACTTGAAAAAGGCGGAGAAAGTGATCACTTGTTTGCCCGGTAATCTTCCGCCCCTGTTGCCCAGCGATCTGCTTTCCAACTATCGCGCTGCTGACATGTCGGACGTTTCACTCAGTGGGCTCTGCGTGAGTCAGAAATTCAAATAAGGCAGACTATGTGCTTGTCAACACGTTTGATGAGTTGGAACCTCCTGAGACTGTAAGCGCACTGTCCATCAACGGCTGCCCTGCTTTGGCAGTGGGGCCTGTTTTTCTTCCCAATTTGCTGCAAGGGAGAGATTTGAACGGGCTCACGAGTATGTCGGAGCAGGACGAAAGGTGTCTGAAATGGCTCGACGACCTTGAACCTGCTTCTGTGATATATGTTTCCTTCGGTAGTCTCGCCCTCAAATCGAACGAGCAGCTGGAAGAATTGGCAGTGGGGTTGGAGAAAAGCCTGCACTCCTTTCTGTGGGTGTTAAGAATGGATATTGTGGGAGGTCAGCTCGCTACTCTCCCGGAGGGTTTTGTTGAAAGGACAAAGAATCGGGGTTTGATTGTGAAATGGGCGCCGCAGGTAAAGGTGTTGTCTCACCCTTCCGTAGGAGGGTTTTTTACACACTGCGGGTGGAACTCGTGCTTGGAGAGCATTAGCATGGGCGTTCCAATGCTTGGATGGCCTTATTTCGCTGACCAGTTTCTGGACTGCCGCTTCTGCAGGGATGTTTGGAAGATTGGCATAGACTTGGAAAGTGCAGACGCTGATGAAAATGTGGTGGTTAAAAGGGAGGAGATTGAGAAAGGTGTGAGGAGACTAATGGAGGGTCGGGAAGCGGAGGAGCTGAGAAAGAGAGGCAGGGAGTTGAATAAGGCGGCAGTCCAAGCGGTTGCGGAGGGGGGTTCTTCTTTTCTCAACCTGAACTGGTTTATTCATGACTTGACAGAACTATGCAATTCAGCTCCTGCTACAAAGGCGTAACTGTTCAAAGCTGTCATCTCTGTATTATTGGCATCTACTATTTCATGGACTGGTTTTAATTATGTCAAAGAAGTCTAAGAATATTTTAATGATTGTAGAAGTATCATGTGTAAGTATTTTAATGATTGTGGAAGTATCACGTCTGAGTATTTTAATCATTGTGGAAGTATCATGTTGAGTATTTTCATGATTGCGGAAGCACCATGTTTATTATAGATTCATAGTTATTATTTGTCAAGAAGAATATGTTCATTCTATTATGTGAAAATAAGTTCTTCACAGTTCATGATGGTAGTTTGTATTAAATCTAGTTTAGCTGAAATGTATTGTTTCTAATTTGACTATGTGAGATCTTTGCTCAATATTTCATATCAAATTTTATTATGAAGTAGAAAGTAAGATAAGAAAAGGGAAACAGATGATTATAAACATATCAAGTAGGAAATAATAAGCAGGGAGTGAGGAGTTGCGTGAACCATAAGAACAAAAAGGAGGAGTGAGAAGGAGACAGTTAATTTGACTAAAATTTTCTTAAATAAAAAATAATAATGTTAGTATATTAGTAGAATAAAAAACATAATAGTAACTATGGATATACTAATATTATTATTTGAAATAATTGGTTCTCATCATATTAATGGTCTTCTTTGTCCTCTTTCTTATTGTTTCTTTCACTTCGTCACTCCTCCTTTCCAATCTAATTTGCTAATAATTGGTCATTTCTTTTAACTTATCTTGCTTTCTACTTTGTGATGATGGATCATGAAGTTTGATATAGAACATGGAAGAGAAAATTATGTAAACAAAATTAGAAACAATTCACACTAATTTTATTTATGTTATAATTTTTTTGCACTACATATTTCAAATAAAATTGTATTGCTAGTTGCTTTATTTCTATGCATTCTACATTATAGTTATTAATCATTTTGTTATTTCATAATGCAATTTTAACCTCTATGGCTCTCCGTTGTATTTCTACTATTAGTGATCCATTTTGCCAATAGGAGTGAACAATGCAAACCTATTTTGTAAACTACTAGGGAAACACATATTCAATAATTAGCATGCACATTCCATTGTATTTATTTATTAATTAAAAAATAAAATCATTTTTAAGTAATTAGTAAATAGGTCAAATATGCACATTGATTATTGAATTGACAACACGAACTACACAAACCTAAAATTGAAATATACACTTTAATTTGAATTTATAATGATGTAAGATAATCAAATCTAAAAAAAATAGTCAATTTTATATTAATAGTTCATGTATTTTAAAAAAGAAATCAAATTTCTTTTATATGTATACTTGAACATTATGATATAAATGTTCAAAAATTCAAAAAATGAGGTTAACATGCCTTTTCTCTTTAAAACAAAATTTCATTTTATTAATTGAGATAAATTAAAAAATTTAATTAAATTTTTTTGAATGTTTAAAGATGGGTGTAAAAAATTTAAACAATTTGCACTATCATATAATTCTCTCCTTTAGTGCATTATTTTTCTTGATTTTTTAAAATGAATTTATTGGATTACTTTTTAAATTCCTAGTTAGAGCCTCTTTATGTTTGATATTTTAGTTTCCAACCCACTCTAAAGCCTAATATACTATTTGATAAGTCATTTTTCCAAATCTTATAGAATTCCAAAATCAATCCATTGATCAAAATATCAATGATTTTATGATTATCAATAGCTAAGAACATCCTTCTTACTCATGTAAATATATGAGCATCGTATTCTCTGATGTACAATAATTTTCAATATCTATATTTTGTAATATGGCTCTTCTGCCCCACCATCTTAATTGCTTCTAAATGCATACTAGAATAAATAGAGATGTACTTTTTTAGCTTTTTCTTTTTGAAATCATGCACATATAGATTATTATAATGAGAAAGTGAATATAGAAATTAAAAAATGAAAGAAAATAATTAATTTTATTCATTTTTTTTCAAACCATGAGAATGGTTAGATGTTACATTCAACTCTTAAAATTTAAGTTCATGTGTAGTTTTTATATATGCATTTTAAAGAAAATGTGATGTTATAGCCATCTCAAGGCATAAAGTTTCTTCATGCATGAAGATAAGAAATACAAATATCATGGGAAAGAGAAAGAAAGTATTGAACATCTCCTAAATAAAAAATTACATCTATGTATTTTTGCTTGCAAATGAGAATATGCCAACATTTTTAGCATATTTTTTTTGTCTATGTTATTTTGATGAAAAACATACAAAGAGATCAATAGTGACCCTTCAAATAATAATGAGGTTGGTGTTTTTAAGAAATACCTAAATATGTAGAAGAGAAAGTAGGGCCCTATAAATGAAGATTATGATTCAAGGACAATATGCTTGTTCATTTGACCCATTTTTATTTCTTGCAACTCCAACAATTTTTGCTACACTAAAATCACCTTATAAAGAGCCAAAATTATTGTTTATAATAAATACCAAAAGTAGATGAGACCATTTACTTGAATTGATTATTAGAAAAAATGGAATCAATCAAATTCTAATCCCTAACTTCTTTAAAGAATTTCTTATTATAAGGAGGTATGACTAAGTATCCTTAAAGAACTTGTCCATTAAAGTTTTTTTTTGAAAAAAAATTAAAACCTTTTAAAGCATAGCTCCATAAAACTTTGATAACCTTGAAAGATTTATCAACTTTTGTTAGAGAATGGAATCCTCACTTAACAAGTTATGCTCCCTTTTGATTTGTTAGATTAATGCACATGATATGTATCCTTAACCATTTATCTTTTTTAGATAGTTTCATTTATAATTTAAAAATATGGCCTTTATGCATAATATTGTTCATTACTTTATTTATACGAGCTCTACAATATTATTAATTATAATCATTATTTACTAATTAATGAATTTAGTTTACATTGTGAAAGTTTAGAAAAATGGTTCAAGTTTTATTAAAGAAATGGACAATAAAAATCTTCTTATAATAGATATCTAAAAATGACTATATATTGACTATTTATTTTAATATTTTAAAATGATACATGAACTTATAAAATTTTAAAATTTAGTGTAGTTTAAAATTGCATTTATACTTTTTTATTTTAATATTTTAAAATGATACATGAACTTATAAAATTTTAAAATTTAGTGTAGTTTAAAATTGCATTTATACTTTTTTTTCCTAGATATAATTTTTAATACAATTGACACTACAATATAAATCTTAAAATTTTTATAAAAAAGAGCCTATCTAACCTTTTATTTTATTTTGATATAAAGAGAAAAATTTATACTTTATATAACTAAAACTATTAGTGCAATCCCATTATATATATATATATATATATATATATATATATATATATATATATATATATATATATATATATATATATATAGAGAGAGAGAGAGAGAGAGAGAGAGAGAGAGAGAGAGAGAGATTGATTGATTGATTGATTTGACTACTAATCTTTAAAAAAATATTCCTAGATAAACTTAACTTGTGAATAAGAGGTATACTAGTAAATTAGCCAAGATATTTAAGTTTGATTAGGTAATTCATTTTAATTACTTAGGTAGGATAGGATAATGAGTTGTAAATTCACATAATTCTACTTTTTTTTATTATCCTTATTTATTTTGAAACTTAGATAAGCAACCCCTTAATTTGTAGCTTTATGCATTATCCTCATCATTTGTGAATTTTAAAATCATTATAGCTATTTATATTGTAACCCTTTTATCTTGGACATGGTAGATCCAAAATAGATCAGGGATTAAGAGAAAAAATTTATGTTGCGTATCTTTCAAAATATCTAGTTATTTTATTTACCAATTAATAATTTCATAAGTTAAAACCTTCTTTAAAGTTATTGCATTATTCATCTACTTTTAGGTTTCTAATAGAAACAACACCACTCTTATGAAATTCTAGCGTAAAGAATTTTTAGAGCTAAAACTACTCATATCTTTATTCTATCCTATTCTATATTTTATGTTAATTTCTATTTTTTAAGAGTGTTGTTTATTTAAGATTTTTTATATTACCTTCCATGACATATTTTTTGATTAAAGAAAAAATGGGTTTTATAGGGACCCCAAACCACAAATTTTATAGATTAAAATAAGGAGATAAGCATAGTTTCAAAAAAAGAATAGCTACAACAGATCCTGCTGCAGCGCACCCAAAGCATCATCCAGGATATTGCTTATGTTTTTGGTTGTTTTGACTTTGTAATAAGGTGGATGGATCCTAGAGATCATACCTTACATGTTTGAATCCATTTGTGTGGTCAAGGATCCCATACGCATGCCTATAATCCTTGGGATGCCTTAGTCCACTTGGATTATAGGTTTCTTAAAGGTAGGTGAAATAGAGATTTTAAGTGATTATGATGTTTTAGGCATGATTTAAATGTTTTTCAATCATTTAGGGTGCATATGACTTGAATCATTGTTCAAGATCACATTGTGAGTCATTTGGTGAGAAATTTGTCAAAATTGTAAAAGTTGCAAATCTTTCTCTAGCAACTTTTCAAAAGTTGCTTGAGAAGTTCAAATGTTGTTTCCAATGGTCACAACTACTAAGGAACTAGTTGGAACCCATTTCTTGGATGTATTTAATAATTTCAAGACCTCTGCAAGAGGTTAGAACTAGAAAACCAACTTTGGGATGCAAATTGAATTAAAATCTACCATTTTCTTGTGGGTGAACCCACAATAGTGGGGTACACTTTTCAGCCTGAATAGACACTAAACTCTACATTTTGAAAAAAACTTTCAAATTCAGATGCATATTGCCATTGAATCGTTCGAAATTGGAGGATAAAGTAAATTAGAGTCCTTTAAGATTTTTGCCTAGATTATATATATATATATATATATATATATATATATATATATATATATATATATATATATATATATATATATATATATATATATATATATATATATATAATTTATTTGAATAGTTTTTTCTTTCTCCCACAAAAATTGGTATTGTGCTGAAAACCTCATTTTCAAAGAATAACATTATTTTCATAGAGCATAATTTTTTTAAAAAAATAGATATGAATGTGATTCTTTCAAATTTAGTTTTGTAACATCCATATGGAGGGCGTGTAATTGGTTTGGCGATATTATCATGATTATTGTATATTTTATTAACATTTGAAGTTGACTAAACCATAATTTTGACATACCTTAACTACATAGCTTATAACTTGTTGTGTATTTATCAATTTTTTTTTTTTTTGGATAGAAAGTAGACTCGAAGATGGAGGGCACTATTATTTTTCAAAAATAAAAATCCCCTTTTTAATATTTTGCATTGAACGCCAAACTCAGAGGTTTATATTTGATAAAAAACCTACATCTGATTAACGTAAAAAACCATATACATAATAAATTCCAAAATAGTAGAATATATAATTGTTAGAAATCTCATTTTGAGTACTTGTGCTATACAAAAGGACATCTTCTTACTCTTCCATTTGATAACTGTGCTTGAGGCCCAAAGCCATGAAATTCTCTGAATTTATTCATAGTTTGAAAACATGGCCTAAACCAGGTACTTTGGATCAAAAATTTTAAGTTTCGATCAAAAGTACTTTCTATCATCCATTTTGATGACAATTTTATCCATCACTAACTTACTTTTGATACAAAGTAAGTGACTTTCAATCGAAAGTTAACTTTGACTTTCAATAGAAACCTAGGTTGGCCTATTTGGTGTCATTTTAGGTTAATAACGATTACATATAAATAAATTATGTATGTTTTTCTCATTTCATTAATCCGAAAGCTGCAAAATATTTTGCATTTAGGAGAAGGAATACATTTTGGTGGAATAATTTTGTAAGTTGTGATGGGAAATAAAAAGAGAAGGCTAAACAAGAGTACACAA
This sequence comes from Chamaecyparis obtusa, assembly GCA_027943335.1. Taxonomy (NCBI): domain Eukaryota; kingdom Viridiplantae; phylum Streptophyta; class Pinopsida; order Cupressales; family Cupressaceae; genus Chamaecyparis; species Chamaecyparis obtusa. The sequence continues at coordinate 10,409 of BSBK01008571.1, forward strand.
CATTATTTAGAAGAGGTTGAACAAAGACTACATCAAGAAGCATGATAAATATATTATCGTAGGAAACAAGGTATGTCTTTGTCTCTCTCTCTAGGTATTTTAAGTTGATGGTTAGGACTTGTCTTAGTGAATCATGTAGACGTGATATTGTAATACCTAATTAGAACTAATTAGACCTAATAAGACTAATTATTACCAATTAGGACCAATTAGAGGTCTAACTAGACCTAACTAGACCTATTAGGACCAAGTAGACCTAACTAAACCTAACTAGAACCTGTTAAGACTAATTAGACCTATTAGGACTTATTAGCCTGACCAATTAGATGTATTAGGACCTATTAGGTCCAAATAGACCTAACTAAACCTAGCTAGACCTATTATGACCTATTAGGACCAATTAGAAAGGTAACTAGACCTATTAGGAGCTATTAGGAACAATTAGGACCAATTAGACTAAACTAGACCTAACTAGGAGGTCTATTAGGACCAATTAGACCAAATAGGACCAATTAGAGGTCTAAATAGACCAATTAGACCTAACTCTATACCTATTTGGTCCTATTAGACCAATTAGGACCAATTAGACCTAACTATCTACCTAAATAGGACGTATTAGGACCTGTTAGACAAATTAGGACCAATTACCTGACCTATTAGGACCTATTAGACCTAACTATATGACCTATTAGGACCAATTAGAGGTCTAACTAGACTAATTAGACCTAACTAGACAGATATTAGGACCTACTAAGACCTATTAGACCTAACTAAACCTAACTAGGACCTATTAGACCTAACTAGACCTGACTAGGACCTATTAGGACCAATTAGGACCAATTAGGACCAATTAGACCTATTAAGACCAATTAAAGGTCTAACTAGACCAATTAGACCCAATTAGGACCTATTATGACCCAATTAGACCCAATTGGACCTAATTAGAACCCAGTTAGACCCAATTAGACCCAATTAGACCCGATTAGACATATTCGGACCAATTAGGATCCAATTAAACCCATTAGGACCCAATTAGACCCAATTAGACCCATTAGGACCCAATTAGATGCAATTAGACCTATTAGGACCTATTTTGGCTTAATATGAAACTAGTTAGAACAATTAGACATAATATGAACATAGTACAACCTAATATGACTTATTAGGACCCAATTAGACCCGTTAGGACCTCTTTATACTTATTAGGTCCTATTTATACCTATTTATACCTATTAGGACCTAATTAGATTAATTAGACCAAATAGGACCTATTAGGACCTAATTAGGACCTATTATGACCTATTAGTTACACTTTGATGCTTAATTAGACATATTAGAACCTATTAGGACCTATTAGCACCTATTAGAACCTATTAGAACCAATTAGGACCTAATTAGAATTAATTCTAGACCAATTAGGACCCAATTAGATCCAATTAGACCTATTAGGACCCAATGAGACCCATTACGACCCAATTAGGACCAAATTAGACCTAATTAGACCTATTGGGACCTATTTTGACTTAATATGGATCTAGTTAGATGGATTAGACATAATATGAACTTATTAGGACCCAATTAGACACATTAGGACGTCTTTATACTTATTAGGACCTATTTGTTTCTATTAGGACCTAATTAGACCTAATTAGACTTAATTATCTATCAATTAGGACTTAATTAGACCAATTAGGACCTAATTAGACTTAATTCTAGACTAATTAGGACCTATTATGACTTAATATGAACCTAGTTAGACTAATTAGACATAATATGAACCTATTAGGACCTAATATGACCTATTAGGACCCAATTAGACCCATTAGGACCTCTTTATACCTATTAGGACCTATTTATACCTTTTAGGACCAAATTAGACTTAATTAGATCAATTAGGACCTAATTACACAAAATTTGACCAATTAGGACGTAATTAGACTTAGTTCTAGACCAATTAGGACCTATTAGGACCTAATTAGACCAATTAGACCAATTATGTCCAATTAGGACCCAATTGACCCATTAAGACCCAATTAGGACCCAATTAGACCTAATTAGATCTATTAGGACCTATTTTGACTTAATATGAACCTAGTTAGACCAATTAGACATAATATATTCCTATTAGGACATAATATGACTTATTAGGACCTAATTAGACCCATTAGGACCTCTTTATAACTATTAGGTCCTATTTATATTGGTATTGGGATCTAATTAGACTTAATTAGACCAATTAGGACCTATTAGGACCTAATTAGGACCTATTAGGACCTATTAGTTAGACTTTGATGCCTAATTAGACCTAGTTAGACCTATTAGAACCTATTAGAACCTGTTAGAAACTATTAGAACCTATTAGGGCCTATTAGGATCTATTGGAACCTATTATAACCAATTAGTTACACTTTGATGCCTAATTAGGACCTATGAGAACCTATTAGAATTTATTAGGACCTAATAGGAGCTGATTATGTACCTAAAAGGACTTAATTAGACCTAACTTCATTCGAAAAAAAATTGTTTAATAATTTTTACTTTGTATGTAGGAAATTGATGCAGGAGCATCTTAGGTCCTTGGCAATCCTGTGTCACCAAAAATAATTTGGAGTTTGTCAGTGTTGCTTGGTTCCTATTTTGATCAAGTTGGTTGGTAGTTTGTCAGTTTCCTTTGGTTATCGAGGGTGGTCAGTTATTTTGCTGGCGCTTGGCATTGCCTGTCTGCTGCTCGGTTATCTTGCTTACCGATGGGTTTACTTTTATTTCCTGTTGCGGTTGACTTGTGCATTTATATTGGATCACAAATTTAATGTTGGCATCCATCATTGGGAAGCATGTGGTCCTAGATTTGACCGTTCCTTTCATTGATTATAGATCTGAAGGCCGAGTTAGCTCAGTAGCTTCTTGTATAAATGTATATGTTTGGTTGTAGTTTAAGGGAGTTTGGGGAGATAGAAGATAGTAGATAGTAGATTAGAGATTTGTTATAGATCCTCGCATGTTGGAGGACTTCTATTATTCATTATAATATCAAGCCCTAACTGGGAAGGCCTTACAACCTGGCATGTATGGTTCCATTTGATGATAATATATGAAAGATCTAACATTCTATCGCTCACTCTTGTTGTTTGTTACTTCTGCATGTGTGTTCCAAGCATGGATCATTAGGGTGTACCATTTTTTGTCCCCACTTGAAACCTACCTTGCGTCAGGTGGTATCAGAGCAAGGTGAGATCTTGATCTAGGTCTGTGGATCTAGGTTTGCAAGTTCCTCTTGAAGCCCTAGTTGATTATTGTGGGGTAGCAAATTGTGATCTGACCAGTAATTGTAGAGGGTTGTCAAGATGGTTTGTGGGAGGTGAGATGTAGATCTAGGATTAGCAGATACGCTAAGGCATATTGCTACTAGGTTAGAAGTAGTAGAAATAGCCCAAAGAAGAGGTAGACATCTTGAAGATGTTAGTGATGATGAAATTGAAGAAGAACAGGTGAATGCAGAACCTGCTCCTGTTATGGATCAAGGAGAAGAAAGATTTTTGAAGGCTTTGACAAGTTTGAAGTGAACATGACATTTCAATCCTCCTAAGTATAGTGGAAAGATGGATTCTGATGAATTGGTGGACTGGATCACCAAGATGGAAAAGTGTTTTGATTATGAAAACATTCCTGAGGATAAGAAGGTGAAGATTGCAAGCAAAAAGTTGAAAAGTCATGCATCCTTATAGTGGGAACATCTGTAGATGGATAGAAAAAGGAAAGGCAAAGACAAAATCAAGGTATGGAGTAAAATGGTCAATAAATTGAAAGGAAAGTTCTTACCTTGTGATTATCAGATTAACCTAGTTTGGCGAATGAAAAGTTTGGGATAGAAAGATAGCTCGGTAAAAGAGTATACTAAGGAATTCTACATATTACATATCAGATCTATACATGATGAAGATGATGAGGAAAGAATTGGTAGATATCTGAATGGTTTGAGAGTTTCCATCCAAGAGGAAATTAGTATGGTCAAATTGGAGAACATTGAAGAGGCTTATCAATTTGCTTTGAAGGCCGAGGAGGAATTGAACAAGAGACATGACAAAGACAGAGAGGTCGAGGTGGTAGATTCCCTAGAGGAAGAGGTAGATGTAGTGGTGAAAATGGTAGATCTGAACCAAAAAAAAAAAATCTGGACAAAGGCAAGACCGAGTGGATAGGTGAAAGTTTTTCTAGAGGCAGAGGCAGTAACTATCGAGGTGGTTATGGCAGAGAAAGTTTCTAAGGAACTTGTTATAATTATGGAGAAGAAGGACATAGATATTTTGAATGTATATAGGCTAGTAAGAAGGATGGTAGTAGTAGAAATGCCTTGGTACAAGAAGAGTCACCAAATGAACCTGAGAAAGAAAATAACTTGATGGTAAGGAGATCACTGTGGAATGAAAGCAAGAAGGAAGATTTGGTAATGAAAAGTTTGTTCAAGACCATATGTAGAGTTTCTGACAAATTTTGGAGGGTAATCATTGATAGTGGTAGCTCAAAGAATCTGGCATCTGAAGAGATGATCACAAAATTGCAGTTGGAAAGGTTGGTACATCCGAAGCCCTATCAGATTTCATGGATCAAAGATGAGCATACACTCCTGGTAAGTGAACAATGTTATGTGAATTTGAAGATTGGAAAATACTATGATAAGGTGTTATGTGATATCATGCCTATGGATTGTTGTCATATTTTGTTGGGTAGACCTTAGCAATATGATAGACATGCTATATATGATGGGAGATTGCATAAGTATAGTATTGTGGCTGGTGGAAAGAAATAAATATTGTTACCATTGATGGAAGAACCTATTAATAATGTTTTCACATCTGTGAAAGTTTTGTTGATGGAAGGAAGAAATTTTGTTAACTCTTTGAAGAGGAATGATGTATGTTTTGTTATGATTCCTAATAAGCTGAGTAAGAAAATAGAGGATAATGTCCTTGAGGAGATTGATAAGTTACTCACCGATTATAGTGATATCATTTTTGATAATGTACTTGATGGTTTGCCATTGAAAAGAAGCATTGATCATTGTATGGATCTAATCCCTAGAGCTAGTTTACTGAATAAGGCACCTCATTGATTGATACCTATCAAGAATTAGGAATTGAACCGATAGATTCAAGAGTTGTTGGTGAAAGGTTTGATTAGAGAAAGTTTGAGCCCTTGTGTAGTACCTATTGTAATGGCACTGAAGAGGAATGGAGAATGGAGAATGTGTACTGATTCCAGAGAAATCAATAAGATAATAGTGAAGTATAGGTTTCCTATACCGAGAATGGATGACATAATGGACAGTTTGATTGGAGCAAATTATTTAACAAAGATTGATTTGAAAAGTGGGTATCATCAGATCAGAATGAAAGAAGGTGATGAATGGAAGACTACTTTCAAGACAAAAGAAGGTTTGTATGAGTGGTTGTTTATGCCTTTTGGTTTAACTAATGCACCAAGTACGTTTATGAGGCTAATGAATGAAGTTTTGAAGAAATTGTTGGGTAAGTTTGTGATTGTATATCTTGATGATATTCTGATATTCAGTAAGACCAGAGAATAACATTTGTTGCATGTTAGACAAGTTTTGCAGAGGTTGAAAGAGGAAAAGTTACTGATAAATTTGAAAAAAGTGTTCATTCATGAAATAAGAGATTGTGTATTTGGGATTTTTTATTTCAGCTGATGGTTTGAAGATGGATCTTGAAAAGGTTGAAGTTATTTTGAATTGGCCTACACCTGTGAATGCTAGTGAGGTAAGATCATTTCATGGTTTGGCAAGTTTTCACCGAAAGCTCATAAGGAATTTTAGTTCAATATGTAATGCTATGAATAAGACTATGAGAAGAGACAAAAGATAATTCAAGTGGACACATGGAGCTGACAAAAGTTTTGAGACTCTGAAGAAAAAGGTTGTTGAATTACCTATTTTTGGCATTACCTGATTTCAATAAAGTATTTGAAGTAGAATGTGATGCAAGTGGAAGTGCAATTGGAGTTGTATTGAATCAAGAATGTAAACCTATTGCTTTCTTTAGTGAAAATTTGAATGATGCTAGAAGGAAATATTATATGTATGATCAAGAATTCTATGCTATTATTCAAGCACTAAAGAAATGGAGACATTATTTGATACCGAGTGAATTTGTATTGTATACTGATCATAAGGCTTTATAGTATTTGGGTAGTTAGAATAAGTTGAATCAAAGACATATGAAATGGGTTGAGTATTTGCAAAGTTATACATTTGTGATAAAGCATAAGAGTGGAGTCACTAACCAAGTTGCTAATGCATTGAGTAGAAGAAGATATTTGATGACCGAGATGAAAATTGAAGTTCTTGGTTTTGATGAGATGAGATATTCTTATGAGTTTGAACTTGATTTTTCTAAGCCATGGAGAAAGTGTAGAGCACCTATTCAAGATCAACAAGACACTAAATGGGATGAATATTTCATTTAGGAAGGTATGTTGTTTAAGGGTATTCAATTATGTATACCGAGAGGAGTAATGAGATCTAATCTGATAAAAGAGAAACTTAGTAGTGGTTTAGCTGGATATTTTGGTATTGATAAAACATGGAATTTTCTTAAGGAGAAATACTATTGGCCATAGTTGTATCAAGATGTTGAGAAATTTGTGAAAAGTTGTGGAATTTGTCAAGTTGCAAAAGGAGTAAGTCAGAATACTGGATTGTATACACTGATTGTTAGTCTTGAGAAACCATGGATTGACATCAGTATGGACTTTGTTCTTGGCTTACCGAAGACAGTAAGAGGTAATGATTCAATATATAGATTTTCAAAGATGGCACATTTTATACCTTGTAGAAAGACATCAGATGTAGTACATGTAGCAGATCTTTTATTTAATAAATTTTTTAGATTGCATGGATTACTGAGGAGTATTATCTCTGACCGAGATAGTAAATTTGTTGGTTATTTTTGGAAAATACTTTGGAAGAAATTTGGCACTGAGTTGAAATATAGTTCTACATTTCACCCACAAATCGATGGACAGACTGAAGTTGTGAACATAAGTTTTGGAAATATTTTGAGATGCTTAGTTGGAGACACATTGAGTAATTGGGTTTGTTTATTGGCACAAGTAGAGGTTACATACAATAATTCAATAAATAGGAGTGCTGGAAAGACACCATTTGAGATTGTGAATGGCACACAACTGAGAGGAATATCTAATTTGAGAGACATTGCTGATGAGAATAAGAAAAGTGTTGAAGGAGTAAAGTTTGCTGAGTACATGAAGACATTGCATGAAGATGTGAAGCTGAAGCTAGAAGACAGTAACTAGAAATATAATGACAGAGCTGATAGATCAAGAAGACATAAAACCTTTGATGTTGGTGATGAAGTGATGGTTCATTTGAAGAAAGGCCGATTTCCTATTGGAACATATGGGAAGCTGAAGATGAAGAAGTTTGGACCTTGCAATATTTTGAAGAAATTTGACATTGGAAATGCATATGAAATTGAGTTACCTGATGACATGGACATATCACCAATTTTGAATATTGCTGATTTGTATGAGTATCATGAACTTGATGAAGAAGTGACAATACCAACAGAATATTCTAAGAAGCAGAATGATGAAGTTGAACAGATTTTGAAGGAAAGAGTTGGCAAAACTATAAGAGGAAAACACTACATGGAATATCTGGTTAAATAGAAGAATAGACCAATGGAAGATAGTTCATGGATTTCACAGTTTGAGTTGGATGTGGCTCCGACTAGACCTACCAAATGATTCAGAGTTCATCATTTGAAAATAACCCCAGGTGTTTGGTGCAAGAGCATCTCGGGTCCTTGGCAATCCTGTGTCACCAAAAATAATTTGGATTTTGTCTTTGTTACTCGGTTCCTAATTTGACCAAGTTGGTTGGTATTTGGTTGGTTTCCTTTGGTTATCAAGGGTGGTCAGTTATCTCCTAGGTGGTCGATTATTTTGCTGGCACTCAACATTGCTTGTCTTCTACTCGGTTATCTTGCTTATCGACGAGTCTAGTTTTATTTCCTGTTGTGACTGACTTGTGCATTTATATTGGATCATAGATTTAATGTTGCAATCCATCATTGGGAAGTGTGTGGTCTCATATTTGACCATTCCTTCCATTGATTGTAGACCTGAAGGCCGACTCAACTCGGTAGCTTCTTTTATAAATGTAGATGTTTGGTTGTAGTTTAGGGGACTCTGGGGAGATAGAAGATAGTACACATTAGATTAGAGATTTGTGATAGATCCTCACATGTTGGAGGACTTATGTTATTCATTCTAATATCAGGCCCTAACCGGGAAGACCTTATAGCCTGGCAAGCATTGTTCCATTTGATGATAATATATGAAAGATCTGGCATTCTCTCTCTCACTGTTGTTGTTTATTGCTTCTGCATGGGTGTTTCAGTTTTGGATCATTAGGGTGTGCCATTTTTTGGCCCCTCTTGACCCCTACCTTATGTCAAAAATACTCAAGAAGCACAACCTTCTGAAGTTGGAGAAGGGTCATCACAAGCTCAACAAGCCCAAACTTTAGAAGTTGGAGAAGGGCCATCACAAGATCCATGAGCACAACCTTCAAAAGATGGAGAAGGGTCATCGTAAGCTCAACAAGTACAAATCTCATAATATCAAACTAGTACACATCTCTCTCTCACTGACTCTCTCTCGCTGTCTTGATTTAGTCTCTTAGTGGTGAATATACATTTTGGGTCTTTCCCCTTAATAAGTTATTATTTTTGTTGTGTACATGTAGCCTTTGATGATGAAAATGTTGGACAAAGGGCACCCCAAGTTGAAGTAATGGACTTTAGAGAAGGCTCAACCCAAAGTCAAATAAGTATGTTTTTCTCTCATTAGTTTATAAATTATTACCTTTGACATTCAAGCTTGTAAATACTTATTTCATCAAGGTCCCCTTAAGATGAGATATTAAGATATTTTTTTATTTTGTTTACAGTGTAAGTGCAAGAAACATATTAGAATGATAGTCTAATCCATTAGTTAAAGTGAAAAATTAATCATAAAAGAAGAGATTATTTAATTGAAATGGATGTGCCAAAACTAAGAGATTATACATTAAACAAACCATAAATATTAAGAAGAGGGCATTGAATAAAAAGTCTAAGCAAATAATGAAACAATTTTAGAATCTTGGTACACTTGAAAAAACTCAACTATTATCAATTACACTTCTTAAAGATGAGTTAAAAACACCATCAAAATTGTTGGGTGTAGATGCAAGTTTGAAAAAGTTAAAATCATGTAACATACAAAAAAATATTGTTGACAGTGTTAAGGAAGGTTTGCATTCCATTTAAAAAAAAACTAGATCTACAGATAGGTCCATTTTGAAAGAAGAGTCATACTGACATCTATTTTAAATAAAAACATGTCCCAAAGAAGACAAATTTCTTCACTTTCATCTCAGATTGGGTATAGTAGGAAGACAGTGACATATTATTTGAAAAGTAGAATCAATTTGGATGATACTACATTGGAAGGTAATTGGGCACTAATGTGTAGAGCTCTTTAGTCTGATAGGATTAATAAAATAGTTAGGAACTTAGTTATGACATTTTGAAATGATCATACTCATCCTTCACCAAATACAAGAGATGTTATCAAGAAGAGGACTGAGCCTAAGGAATATTTCTAGCACACAAAACATTGGTTGGACACCACACAACATGAATTGTATCTCTCATTTTGTAACTCAAATCTTGACATTAAGATTGGACAAACAATGTTTGAAAGATTAAAGCCATTTTTTGTAAAGATAAATAAATATTTTGAAACTTGTTGTTGTTGATATCATATTGAATTTGATCTCTACTATCAAGGGTTTAAAAAGATGATAGAAGAAAGTGGTGGTTCTCAAAATGATTTTCCTAAACGTCCAAGCCAATTCATAGCATCAAACTTATGTAACAAATCAATTGATCGTGAAATACTTGAAATAGATTGTATAAGAGGAACTTGTCAAACATGCATAGATTTGGGTAAATTTCCTTTGAGATTTAAAGATAATAACATGACGAGGATGGTAAAATGTAAGAGATACAAGTATATAAAGTCTGAAATAAAATTTGAGAAAGAATCAACAAGGTTGGAATATGTAGAAGATGAGATACTTATTGCAACATTTATGGAGAATTTTTATAAATTGATTCAACCATACATACGTCATGTTTTTTTGCTAAATGAAAAGAAGAATAGCTCCAAATACTAAAAGAAACATTTCCAGTAGGAATAATTTTATCAGTTGTTGATTTTGTAGAGAATTACTCCTTTGTTTCTCAAAAAAAACTTCAAGCAGAATACTACTCTACAGAGCATATCATTATCATGGTACATGTATCTTATCGACATGCACAATTAGGTTTGGATGGTGTTGAAAGTACATATCAAGCATGGGTCATAAAGAAAGAATATCACTTTTACATTAGTGATGATTGTTATACACTAAGTTTTCACCTTTGTATCAAGCTCTTGTAGTCTTGATAACCTAGTATAACATGAGAATCATCTCTAGGTTGTGGGACCTATGCTAACTGAGATGAGACCTCCAGGTTCTAGGCTGGTTCCTCTTGGATAATCACCTTAATTTTCTTCTAGACATGAAAAGTAGATCTTTTTGAGGGAAAGGGATAGAAGGAATGCTTGAAAGGGAAATGGCTGAAAGCAAACTACCTACTAGGTGATACACCAAAATTATGGTTTGGATCTCAGTATAGAGGAATGGAATCAATGAAAGGCTCAGGTCTAATAGGTCACCACTCACTGAATAGGCTTGCATAAGTATTTCATAGAAGGGTCTGAACATAAGACATAATTTATGACCTGGAAGCAGACATTCACTTCTGCAACTCAGTGTACGATTGAGACAAGATTGTTAGGGGGTTGAAGTATACCCACAAAAGCATCTAAATCAGATCAAACACAATAACACACAAAATCACAGAAAGTAAGAGGGACCAAGAACCCTAAGTTGTCATTAAAAAACATACATATACTTTGATCCAATAAGAGATGACCCAAACAAGGAAGCATAGGGACATGAAGGATTGTCACAAAATACCTCTGCAATGTCTGAATAATCAATGGGAGAAATAAAACTATATAAGCCAAAGGGTAGAGATGATACCATAGATGACCCTTAAGAAAAATGAAAATCTTTTCACAATTGTCCAACTCTGAGCTCAAAAGCTCCAAAAATACAATATATACATACTCAACTGCACGTAGGTAGGAAATAGAAAAGACCTAACTAGGGTTACAAGATTTTTAAATTAGAATACTCAAACCCTAAAGGTACACTGGTCAAAATCTCTAAGAACACCAGTGATCAAATCAGATCTTTCTTTGCGTGTTGATCTTGTATTGAGCCCCTCCTGTAGACACAACAACCTCGATCCATCTACCCACCTACAACTCCACTAAGACATGAATGCCCTGAATATGATCTCATAGATGTTTGGGTTAAAAAAGATTAACCCTGCAAAAGGTGGCACCAAGCTCATGGTACTTTGTAAAATTCACGGTGCCAACGATCAGATCGTCCATCATTTTTCCAACCATCCCTATCCTGGAGAAATAAATCCTAGCTACCAATTTTTTCATGCATGGCTACAAAATGTAAACCCTAGCAAAAAACCTGCAGAGGAATATTTAAATTTAAACTGTAATGGCTAACAGAGCTCCTTTTTAAAACATAGCCATTGATGCAAAGTTTCCTGGCAGATCAGGCGATTGAGATGCATCTTTTAAAATAGTTAAAACCCTTCCTGACAAGTCAAAGTCCACCTTTTCATGTTTGGACCAATGAGAATCGAGCACATCAACCAATCTGTCATTTTGGCCCCACCTCGAGCCTTTCTTCCTTTAAGTCATTCAATGACTGCGTGATCAAAGAACCCTTCTCCTTTTCACAAAATCCTTCATTTAACACTGGTCCAGTCAAGCGATTCAACGAACAAGGCGTTCGCTAAATCATTGAGTCTTTTAACTTACCCTAGTTATACTTCACGAATGCAAGAAGAATTCATTCGCATATTCGCAAGATAACATTTTAACCATTCATGAGAATCTCGGCCTATATTTGGTGAATCGGTGACTAAAGACATTTGCTAAGTCATAAAACATTTACAACCTTGGCCAATTTATTTAGAGATTCAATGATCAAAGCATTCGCTGAATTGCCAAGTCATTTGGAGCACTGCTAAATTATTCAGCGAACAAGTGAACATATAAAATTTATATCAGGACTGCCAAACACAACTGGAGCACTAAATTTCCTCAGTTGCCAAATCACCAAATGACCTAGTAGACACCCCTTTGATCAAACGGTTGTCTTAAGATCTTATTCTTCAGATACATTCCTTGCGAAAATACGCTAGCCATCAGATTGATACTCTGAGAACTTTGGACCCATTAACACATTGGATCTGAATCTAATGGTAGGCACATGATCTGATAGCCCCTGAAGATTCCATCAAATTATAAGACAGCCATAGATCTTAAACTTTGCTAGTCAACATCTCTGCAAACCTTCTAACAATGGACCCACTGACAAGTAATCTGACTTAGCACACGTGGACCAACCAGGAGCTACCAAATCAGAATACATGGCATCGAACCCATAAAGGCATGAAGCATTGAGAAAAAGGGAAGATCGACGGTTGTCGTAAGATCGCCAGCCTTTGACACATGCTATGAGATCTTATGAGAGTCATCGTATCTTCTTGACTGGGACCCCACTCTAACAAATAATCCTGATACCATATCGATGGCCAGTCTCATCTCCTCATGCCCCTGGAATATTCCTTGAGATTATTAGACAATCGTCTGATGCAGAATCTAACTGCTGCCTATAGAACTAACCCCACCTTGACCTGGCGATTCAACGACCAAAGACAATTCTCATTCGTGAGATACTTTGATAAACTATGGTTAAGCCAAGCAAATACGCGAATGAAGGGTCTTCGCTAATTCGCTAAATCATGCATAAACCTAGGGTTTCATTAAGAGAATGCCCAACTGAGGGCAATTCGTGGAGTCACTAAATGTTTTAGGGCATCACCATTTTATTTCATGACTAAGAGAATCACTGCAGTCACCAGCTTGCCAAAAGAAAAAGGGGACTGCTGGAGAACTTAGAGAACCTGAGACTAGCCAATCAGATTAAAGCACACATGGGAATTTGAGGATTTTAAGTGGTCGATAAAGTAACTTGAAAATAGAATGAAGGCTAGGGTCACTTAGGGTTTTTTTAACACCAACGGCTAGTTTATGAATTTTTTGACCTGCAGACCAGAGAGTTAAAATATTGTAGAGGCCAGGAAATAAGAGATAAATTCATGGAAATTTTAGGGATGCCTGGAAAGGTGAGAACATAGACTTGGGGATAGGTTTTAGCCAAATTTGCATGTACATAGAAATTAGGGTAACATTTTGGTGATTTCTGCTAGATGTCAGCCTGCTAGACATGGATCAATGGCCTATAAACAATCCATTGGGCATGGGGTTATCAAAGATCAAAAATTCTCATAGGGAGATAGGACTAGAACTGTGCTCAGAGCACCTCTTGGAAAATAGGGAACTAACCTTGAAAAGAGGGAAAGAAAACAAAAACACATATTTACAAGAATTTACAGAGAAGGATTAACCTCAAAGCAAGGCTTCAAGTGGAAACCATTCATTGAGATAGGCAGGGGAACTCCTTCCATATTTTATAGTTGAAAAGCATTAGACCCCTTGCACTCTATTATTACAAATGGTCCACCCCAAAATGAATCAAATTTTGTATGCCTGCCAGGTCTGGATCTGAAATCATCCCGTTTGAGAACTACATCTCCAACCTTGAAATTTCTGAGCCTGGCTCTTTTGTCAAAACTCCTCTTTGTCTAAATCTGATGGAACTCCATATCTTGCATTGATTTGTCTCTGATTTCTTCCAATTCCATCAACTGAGCATATCTGATCTGCAAAGGATCTCCTTCTTCAAATAGGGCATATTGAGTGGCCAAGTCCAGAGCTGGCAATTCAGTTGAAATAGACAACTTGGCCTCTCTACCATATACTAGCATATAAGGAGAATTACCAATGATTTTCTTTGGGGTAATTCTATCTAACCATAATGCAGACCTGAGCTTAGTATGCCAATCTCTTTGGCTTTCTTGAAGAGTCTTCTTGATTATCCTAATCAAGTTCTTATTGGTTGATTCCGATAAGCCATTGCCTTGGGGGTACTAATTGGAACTAGTATTTAGATAGATGTCATTCTTGACTACCCACTTTGAGACTTTGAGGCCTGTGAATGCCAATGCATTATCTGATATGATGGAATCAAGAGTGCCAAACCTATGAACTATATCATCATAAAAGCTTAGGACAACACTCTCATTTGATTATTTTAAAGCAATTTCTTCTGTCCATCTGGTGAAGTAATCAGTTGCAGTGATTATCCATTTATGGCCTGCACTAGATGGAGTGATCATACTAATGAAGTCTATACCCCACTTCATGAAGGGTTGCTCTATTTTGAATGGCTGTAAGGGCAAGGCTGCAAGCCTTTCTTTTCCTACAAACATGGCACACTTGACACATTTCCTCACATACTCATGACTATCCTTAAAGATAGATGGCCAATAGTACCCGACCCTCATGATTTTAAAAGTAGTAGTCCTAGGGGAAAAGTGACCTCCAAAAGGTCCATCATGAAACTCAAATAGGACATCAGCTATCTTTTCTGAATCTATGCATCTTAAAAGGACACCACTGTGATCCTTTCTGAAAAGAACTTCATTTATCAACACAAAAGGAACATATTGTAGTCTATAATACCTCCTTTTTGCTGAATCCAAATCTATAGGACATTGTCCTGTCTTCAAATAATTGATCATATTAGGCAACCAACTTGTTGCCTTATCTTGTTCTTTTGTAGAATGCACCACCAGAGATGCATCTATTTGCTTTGATTTCTTTGAACTTCCATCCTCTGTCAAATGCTCACAAAGACCTCTTCCTCTAACCAACTTGGTGGTTTGAATATCTATGTCATAATCCATCACCTTGGTGATCCAACCAGCTCTTTTCTCATTTAGGTCCTTGGAAAGAAAAAATTCTTTGACACTTGGATGAGTAACTTTTAAGTGTACCTTGCTATGGGTCAATAGTTATCTAAAATTTTTAAGCCTCTTCACCACAGCAAGCACATGTTTTCCTACAAAAGAGTATCTCTTCTCATATTCTTCTAAACCTTTGCTAAAGAAAGCAATAGGCTGCTCCAATCCATCTGAATTTTCTTGAGTTAACATTGCAGATATAACATCTTGTCCTCCATAAGCATAAAGGATAAAATCCTTACTAAAATTTGGATTTAGGAGAGCAGGGGCTTCTGTTAAGGCCTCTTTGATAGCTTGGAAATTAACTCTCCCTTCTTTGGTCCAACTAAAAGCTGAACTCTTTTTTAACATGGTTGTCAAAGGCTTGAGTAAATCTGCAATGTTAGGCAGGAACCTCCTAACAAAATTAATCTTTCCTATGAAAGATTGGAGACTTTTCTTGTGGTGTGGTAGGGGTAGCTCTAGGATAGCTACAATTCTCTTAGGATCTACTATGATTCCTTCTTTGGATACTACATATCCCAACAATTTTCCTTCATGAACTGCAAAGACACATTTCTTGGGATTAAGAGATATCCCAAATTCTCTACATCTTTCAAAAATCTTCCTCAAATGTTTGATGTGGTCTACTGCATGCTTAGAATAGATAGTTATGTCATCTAAGTAGACCAGCACAAACTTGTACATAAAGCTTTTAAAGGCCATATCCATTTCCTTTTGAAATGTAGCACCTACATTTGACAAACCAAAGGGCATTTTTTGATAAGCCATGGTTCCCCACTTGGTTGTAAATGCAGTCTTGTATTGATCCTCTTCATTAACCAAGATCTACTTGTATCTTGAATAGCCATCCAACAATGAAAATCTCTCAGATCTAGAGACACATTGTAAGATTTGTTCCATAGAGGGTAACGGATGGTGGTCTTTTAGAGAGGCCCTGTTAAGATCCCTAAAGTCAACACATAACCTCAGCTCCCCATTCTTCTTCCTGACAGGAACAAGGTTGGAAACCCAACTAGTATGCTTGATGGGGTGGATGATACCACTTTCTATTAGTCTAAGTACTTCTTTATGCATAAGTGGCTCAAGCTTAGGATTAACAGGCCTTTGCTTCTGCCTCACTAGTTTGGCATTAGGCTCTAATTCAATAGTGTGCTGAGCAAGAGAAGGGTCAAAATCTTTGAGGTCTTCATATTGCCATGCAAAAACATCACTAAATTCCTTGAATAATTGGGTATAAGCTTGCTCTTCTAATTCAGTGTTCACTTTTCCAAATTGTAAGCTCCTACCTGGTTCCAAGTCTAGTTCAACACAATGTTCTTGTTGGACTACCAGGCAAGCTTTGTTCTTCTTAACTTCATCATCCTTATTGAAGATAGTCTCTAAGGTAACAAGACCTCTAGGAATTTTATTGGACTTGATTTGGATCACTTGATCACCATAATTTTGTGATAGCCTATCTTGATTATGCTCTAAAAAGACATCTTCTTCAAACAAGAATTGTAGAATTTGCTCATCATTGTCAAACACCTGCCAATTGACATCATTATCAAGAATAGAGGGTTTGAAAATCACTTTGACATGCTGTTGATCCACTTCTTTTGAAATGCTATTTGGGATGTCATATTGGGATCCAACAACAACTAACCTATTTGCATTTTGGTTTAATTTCCTAGGGATAGCAACAATATTGAAAGCACAAAAATCTTCAATTGCATCCCAAACTCTATGCTTGTATGATTTTAAAGTATCCTTTTTTGTTGCACTTATCCCTCTTACTTGGCTGACAACTAATTCACTATCACTATAAAATTTTAAGGCCTTAAGCCCTCTTTTTCTAGCCCACTCTAGTCCATTGACTAGTCTTTCATACTTTGCAGTATTGCTAGTGCAGGAGAAACTGAATCTAAAGGTAGTATAATACCTTTCTTCTTTTGGGGATACTAACATAGCACCCCCACCAGAACCGTGTCTACTTCTAGCTCCATAAAAAAATAGTTCCCAAACCTGATTGTTTTGATCCTCTGAATCAGTGTCCTCTTTGAGAAGGCTTGGTTCTATGGCTCGACTTTCTTGTATCAAATGACTTCCCAAACCAAAATTGCAAACAATATTTTCTTGGGCCTCTGAAGCTCTTTCATCTAGAAGAATATCATGGATACTCTCTATCTTTGTGTTTGCTTCACTAATAGTTTGGAAGTCATTGTTATCAAATATTGGGTAGTTTACATTGATTGCATTAGATACATATGGGTCTATATGGTGTGCTGCTAATGGTTCTAATTTAATGGTGACCTTGGTCCCATACCTTGTATGAAATAACATGTGAGACCAATCGGAAGATAGGTAGCCTACTATCTTGGCTGTAAACTCGCTTGAAAGACATATAGAAAATAATGCAGGGAGATCTATGGTGTATATATCAAGGAGGATGGAAAAATTAGGACTAGCATGTAGGATTAGACTGGTATCCTTGGCCACACCTATAGTATTGACTAAGGATCCATCAAGTTGGGTAACCTTCTTTTGGAAGGGTTCATATTTTAGTCCTAATTGGTCAGCTACCTTCTTGGGCATTACAGTACTAGTAGCTCCACTATCTACCATACAATTATGCACTAAATATTTTCCAATAATTAGAGATACATAAAAGGGAGGTGGCTTTGAATTCCTACCTTGAATGGCATTGCCTTTGGAGTTGCTACTTGGAGCCTCCTTTTCTTGATCAATGTTAACCAACATTGGCTTTGCAGCTTCTTTTGCAGGTTGAGGAGTTGTCACCTCTATCATGGATTTCTTCAAAATTTTAGGTTGTCTTGGAAGAGCCAAAGAGTCCCACATGGACATGGTGACATTCACCTTCTTCATGTTGTCTACAATATTAAATGGTGTCACAATGTGTACTCTCTATTGTTCTTTCACTATGATGGGCTCTACCTCTTTGGAATGTTGGCCCTCTTTTCTTGTAATGACATGAGCCTCCTTAGGTGTGATGGGAGTAGCTTGCTATAGTGGCTCTGTAGATGTAGTGGCTTTTGCATTGGAATCTACTCTCTCCATGTCTTGAGCTCTTCTTTTTTCTCTTGTATAGGAAACAAAAGTGACTTCATCATTGACTCCATTAAAGTTTGGTTGCTCCCAATTGAAGAGAGCAGTCTCATTCTCTTGTGATTCTTGTTGAGGAACTGACCCACTGGATGAAACCTCTAATTGAGCTTGTGAGGCATTTTGAACCATTAGAGCTTGGTTCATCCATCCATTTGAACATGTAGCCTGATTATGAGGCTGATTAAAAGGAAAGCACCATTCATTATCCATAGCCACATTATTTTGACTAGGAACCATATCCCTCACTAGATTTGTAGAATTTAGAGGTGCAGGGTTGTATGGTTGGAATGGTCTTTGATTAAAACTTTTCCTTTTTCCTTGATAGCCTCCTTGGCATGATGGCCTATTTTGTTGATAAGGCTGTCCTTGATTTTGATATTGCTGATTAGAGCCTTGGCCTTGTGACTGAAATGGTGGTTTGATTCCTTGACCTTGTTTCTTCAAATTTGTGACCTCTTTAGTCAAGGTGTGCAACAAATTGGTCATTTCTTGCTTACTACTTTCTTGACTATTCTTTATATCTTGTAACTCCTGAGAGAAAATAGCTCTCAGCTCTTGACCACTGGTACTAGCCTGAGGTGCTAATATGGTGGGAATAGGGGTAAATGGGGGTACTTGGGTAGGTGCAATGGGTTGAAGGCTAGGAAAAAAGGGCATTGGAGGCCTTCTAGCAATCATGCCTGCTTGAATCAAACAATTTTCAGCCCTGACAGCTATGTCAAAGGCTTGGGGTAGAGAAGTACCGCCCATAGATTGGATCATGATAGAAATTTGACCATTTAGACTTTGTAAGTAGTATAGAAATGCATGGTCAACTGATAGTCTCACAGAGACTGGGATTCTATTCCATGTTTTGAGGAACCTACTATTGTAATCTGTCATTTTTTCTTGAGGGTCTCTCTTAATAGTTGTTAATTGCTCAACCAGAGACAAGTTATCTGATTTATCCTCAAAATGGTTACTTAATGCATCCCCTAACTCATCCCATGAAGTAATAGAACCAATAGTTAAAGTTATAAACCATTCAAGAGCCTTACCTTTTTGAGAGGCTGCTAGTAATTTTGTGGCCACATCTTCTTGAGTAATATTGTGTATGCTGCAGATGGTGGTCACATCTCTTATGTGCTCAAAAGTAGTTGTCTGCCCTTCACCTGTGAAATTAGGTATACTCTTAAGTGCCAAAAAGGACACATCATGATGTTGAGAAAAATTTAATGGGCTACCCTAATTAAAGGATGCAAATGCAAATGGTCTAGCCATTGTAGGAGTTGGAATCTGAAGATTAACAACTATATGAGTGGTATTTGCTGCTGGATCTGAATCTTCTTCTAGATCTTTGGTTAGAGATCTACCTCTTCTTCTAGAATGAAAGGGAAAAGGTCTCCTTTTTGAAGTATCAGGAGATGTTGATTGAGCTCTCCTTGCAGGGGATGTTCTTTGAATTGTCCTGCCTTTGTGACTTCTTCTTGAGGGAAACTCTAAAAATTCAGTAGGCTTTGAGCTTCTAGTCTCAATCTTTCTCATAAACCTTAAACAAGTTTGGCCTGTATCTTTGAAATCAGTGGATTCTCTAGATATACCTGATGAAACAACCTCTAAAGGTGTGTATTGTGCAATCTACATATCAGAGATAACATAATCCTTAACAATGAACTTCTTGTGTACTCCAACCAGGCATGCCATAATTGTTATACACTGGCACCAAGGTGGGGTGTACTTGAGCTTGAGCCTATACTGATAGTCCTTATGTATTGAACTCCTTTAATCCTTTTGCAAATGAACCAACAAGAACACCTTTAAACATTAATCTGATCTTTTTATTGTCCCACCGGGCGTGCCAGAATTGTTGTACACTAAGTTTGCACCTTTGTCTCAAGCTCTCATAGTCTTGATAACCTAGTATAACATGGGAATCATCTCCAAGTTGTGGGACCTATGCTAACTGAGATGAGACCTCTAGGTTCTAGGCTGGTTCCTCTTGGATAATCACCTTAATTTTCTTCTAGACATGAAAAGTAAATCTTTTTGAGGGAAAGGGATAGAAGGAATGCTTGAAAGGGAAATGGTTGAAAGCAAACTACCTACTAGGTGATACACTGAAATTAAGGTTTGGATCTCAATATAGAGGAATGGAATCAATGAAAGGCTCAAGTCTAATAGGTCACCACTCACTAAATATGCTTGCATAAGTATTTCATAGAAGGGTCTGAACATAAGACACAATTTATGACCTACAAGAAGACATTCACTTTTGCAACTCAGTGTAGGATTGAGACAAGATTGTTAGGGGGCTGAAGTATACCCACAAAAGCATCTAAATCAGATCAAACATAATAACACACAAAATCACAGAAAGTAAGAGGGATCAGGAATCCTAATTTGTCATTAAAAAACATACATATACTTTGATCCAATAAGAGATGACCCAAACAAGGAAGCATAGGGACATGAAGGATTGTCACAAAATACCTCTGCAATGTCTGAATAATCAATGGGAGAAATACAACTATATAAGCCAGAGGGTAGAGATGATACCATAGATGACCCTTAAGAAAAATGAAATTCTTTTCACAATTGTCCAACTCTGAGCTCAAAAGCTCCAAAAATATAATATATACATAGTCAACTGCACGCAGGTAGGAAATAGAAAAGAGCTAACTAGGGTTACAAGATTTTTAAATTAGAATACTCAAACCCTAAAGGTACATTGGTCAAAATCTTTGAGAACACCGGTGATCAAATCAGATCTTTCTTTGCTTGTTGATCTTGTACTGAGCCCCTCCTACAAACATAACAACCTCGATCCATATACCCACCTACAACTCCACTAAGCCATGAATGCCCTGAATCTGATCTCATAGATGTTTGGGTTAAAAAAGATTAACCCTGCAAAAGGTGGCACCAAGCTCATGGTACTTTGTAAAATTCACGGTGCCAACGATCAGATCATCCATCATTTTTCCAACCATCCCTATCCTGGAGAAATAAATCCCAGCTACCAATTTTTTCATGCATGGCTGCAAAATGTAAACCCTAGCAAAAAACCTACAGAGGAATATTTGAATTTGAACTGTAATGGCTAACAGAGCTCCTTTTTAAAACATAGCCATCGATGCAAAGTTTCCTGGTAGATCGGGCGACTGAGATGCATCTTTTAAAATAGTTAAAACCCTTCCTGATAAGTCAAAGTCCACCTTGGCATGTTTGGACCAATGAGAATCGAAAAAATTAGACAATCCATCATTTTGGCCCCACCTTGAGCCTTTCTTCCTTTAATTCATTCAATGAATGTGCGACCGAAGACCCCTTCTCCTATTCATGAAATCCTTCCTTTAACTATGGTCCAGTCAAGTGATTCAGTGAACAAGGCATTCGCTGAATCATTGAGTCTTTTAACGTACCCTGGTTATACTCTGTGAATGTGAGAAGACTTCATTCGCAAGATAACATTTTAACCATTCATGAGAAGCCTGACCTATATTTGGAAAACTGGTGACTGAAGACATTCGCTAAGTCGTAGAACATTTACAACCTTGGCTAGTTTATTTAGAGATTCAATGAACAAAGAGTTCACTGAATTGCCAAGTCATTTGGAGCACTGCTAAATTATTCAGCGAACAAGTGAACATATAAACTTTATATCAGGACCACCAAACATAATTGGAGCACCAAATTTCCTCAGTCGCCAAATCACCAAATGATCCAACAGACACCCCTTTGATTGGACAATTGTCTTAAGATCTTATACTTTTGACACATTCCTTGTGAAAATACACCAGCCATTAGCTCGATACTCTGAGAACTTTGGACCCACTGACACACTGGATTTAGATCTAACGGCGGGTGCATGATCTGATAGCCCCTGAAGATTCCATCAGATTATAAGACAACTGTAGATCTTAAACTTTGCTGACATCTCTGTAGACCTTCTGACAATAGACCCACTGACAAGTAATTTGACTCAGCACACATTGACTAACCAGGAGCTGCCAAATCAGAATACGTGGCATCAGACCCACAAAGGCATGAAGCACTGAGAAAAAGGGAAGATCAACGGTTGTCATAAGATCGCAAGCCTCTGACACATGCTATGAGATCTTACGAGAGCTGTCAGATCTTCTTGACTAGGACCCCACTCTAACAAATAATCCTGATACCATATCGACGACCAGTCTCATCTCCTCATGCCCCTAGAATATTCCTTGAGATTATCAGACAACCGTCTGATGCAGAATCTAATTGCTGCCTGTAGAACTAACGCCACCTTGACCTGGCGATTCAGTGACCAAAAATAATTCTCATTCATGAGATACTTTGATAAACTATGGTTAAGCCAAGTGAATACGTGAATGAAGGGTCTTTGCTAATTCACCGAATCATGCATAAACCCAAGGTTTCATTAAGTGAATGCCCGATTGAGGGAAATTCACGGAGTCGTTGAATGTTCTAGGGCATTGCCATTTTATTTTGTGACTTAGAGAATCACTGCAGTCACCAACTCACCAAAAGAAAAAGGGGACCGCTGGAGAACTTAGAGAACCTGGGACCAGCCAATCAGATTAAAGCGCACATGGGCATTTGAGGATTTTAAGTGGCCAATAAAGTAACTCGAAAATAGAATGAAGGCTAGGGTCACTTAGGGTTTTTTTAACACCAACAGCTAGTTTATGAATTTTTTGACCTGCAGACCAGAGAGTTAAAAGATTGCAGATGTCAGGAAACAAGAGATAAATTCATGTAAATTTCAAGGATGCCTAGCAAGGTGAGAACAGAGACTTGGGGATAGGTTTTAGCCAAATTTTCATGTACATAGAAATTAGGGTAACAATGATAAAGAGCATGACATACATTTTGTCGAGCATTGCTTTAAGACATTTTTTTGATATTTGGAAAACAAAGGCATCAAAATTGAAAACCATTTCATTTGGTTAGATGGATGTGGAGCACAATTTAAATTAGCAAGGCCATTTTATGCACTATGTAGATATCATTGATACCAAAAGATACCACATATTTGGAATTTCTTTGAGAGTGGACATGGAAAGGGAGAGCATGATGCTACAAGAGCTTGTAATGAATGTGATTTAAGAAAGTATCAAATGGACTATCAAGGATATCATATAAATAATGTTCATGATGTAGTTGAGTGGTGCAAGATACATTTTTTAGTGCCAAATTGTGATAACACATCATCACGATCAGATCGAATCAGACCCAACCGAGTATTCTAGGAGATATCAAGTATAAATTCTCAACATCACTTGTTGTCTAGTTATAATTTATGTATGTGTGCTTTAAATTTATTGGTCATTTAAGCTAACTTATAGATTTTTACATTATATATAGTTCTATATATATACATGATTGTAACTTGTCTTCAATTTTTACACGTGTCTCCCTATTATTCAGGTGTTGATAGAAGATCAATCTATGGATGCAATAGAGTAGACAAAACAAGATCCCTGCATTCAATTACGAGTATAGATAGTAATGTGTGGTCATTATACAGTAGAGATTACCCATTCTTTTGTTATGATTGTAGTTCATTTCTAAAAACTATGATGAATGTTGTTGGAAACTGCAATTGAAACAATTTTTGTATTGCCATTGATGTTAAACCTTAATTTTTAAGACTGTTGGTACTTAGGAAAGTACTATTTCTATTGTATTGTTGTGAAGGATTGGGGCAAGGTTGGTAACAATAGCACCTAGGGAAAGGTTGAGTTATCTTGATACTACAAAGTGTACTTGATTATGTTGTACAATGATGAGACAATGGATTGTTTATCCTAGTAAGACTGAAGACTAAAATGGTAGGCTTGATCGAGAAAAAATAGAGAAATCAAGTTTAAGCCAAGTAATATTAGTGTCGACCGAGTTAGTGTATGCCGAGAAAAATTCTAGTGTCGACTGAACAATAGTTAATTGTCGAGGAAGACAGTATAAGCTGAGGAAACATTTTTAGTAATGACTGAACTTTCTACATGAAGACCGAGTAGTTGATCACAGTATTGACTGAGCATCAACATTTTTATATTTGAAGAGAATTTAGTTTTGGAGCCGACATTGTTGAATTCTTGGATTATGTAAAATGTGTTGACTTTATTTATTGATTGTTTGAAAGCATTAAATGCACTGAAAAACATTTTATTGTAAATCTTTAAGAGATTTGAGATGAAGCTAAAGAACATGAAGCAGGTAGATTTAATGAATCTGACCTAACCCTAAGATCTACAAATGAGATTGAGCGGCATAAGATGAGTTAACCTAATTGAGGAAAGTATTAAGGGAACCTATGCATTGGATATGCGTGTGCATGGGTGAAAAAGAGAATGCTAGAAGATCAGTAAAGTTCTATTGACTGTATAAGTAGAAAAGGCTAAAGGAGAATTATGGTGGTTGCTTGAAGAAAAGTTCCGAGTAGATCAGAGATGGTGATGGAAAAGTTTCAAAGTCAGTAAACCAACATTAGTGTATGGAATCAGATCTGATATTTGCAAAGTGAGTTGTATGTTTTTCAGATCAATATTGCTGCTACTTTCTAACCATTGTAACAATCAAAATCCTTTTAATAAAGGTTGACCTAACAGTCATATGTTAAATCCTTTGAACAAGGTTGCATTCTAATGGAGTGTATGTAAGTCCTATAAGAAGGCTCACTTTTGACAAGGTGATTGAAATCCTTTAACTAGGTCACACCTAACAGTGCGTATTGTAACCTTTGACAGGGTTGGCTTTTAACCGAGCTCACTTCAGAAGAGTGAAAATAATAGTTGCATGTTACAAAGTGGTTTTTACCACATTGGGTTTCTACTATAAATCCTAGTGTTAATACTTGTGTGAATGTTTTGGTTTGAACATTTCTATATTTACAAGTTAAGTTACAGCTGGGTAGTGAACTGCAATGTTATAAGTTTCTATTATTGAATCAGTGATGACCGAGTTTGTTTTGGTTATTGGATCTGATTTAAGGAAAAGTTTTTAAGTTTGTCTTATACATCAAGACCTGAGAACAACTGATTCACCCCCCCTCTTTGTTTTTCTAAATCATATTAATAATTGGTATCAGAGCTTTGTTTCTTATTATTAGTGTTTATAGAAATCAAGTTTAAAGGGAATTGAATCAAATGATCAAGATGTATAAGAAGGAGGTATCAAAGCTGAATAAGGAAAACTTCCCTGCATGGCAAAGCTTGATGAGTCTGCATCTGGCCGGTATTGGTGACTCTACAAAGTACTACATTGAGAATGGCTATGTCTCACCTGTAGCACCTTTGACTACCAAAGAAATGAGAGCTAAGCAAGAACATAATCAGGCAATGCTAGAAATTACATCTGCCCTAAGCTATCTAGAATTTGAGGGCATTAAGGATTGCACAATTGCTAAGGAGATGTGGGACACTCTTGCAAGGATCTATGGTGGTGACTTAAATGTACTGAAAGCAAAGGTCGAGAGTCTTAGAGGTAAGTTTGATGAAATGAGAATGCAAGAAGGTGAGAACATTGCACAATATTATGGTAGAATAAAAGAAGTTGTGAATGCTATTAGAGGAGAAAATGGGATTATTGATGATGAAACTATAATTGGGAAAGTACTAAGAACCCTGCGTCCTATATATGCTATTAAGATCTTAGCTATTTAGGAATCTAGATGCAGCTCTGCTAATGTGCTTACTTTGGAAAGTTTGGTTGGTAAGCTGACTACTTTTGAACTCTCTAACTATGATAATTTCACTATTGGTAGCATTGGTAATGTTGAATCTACTTTCAAGTCACAACTAGTTCTGAACAAGCCAAAGAAAGAAAAAGAAAGATGCATCAGTGAAAGTGATAGTGACACTTCTGATGAAGAACTGGAAGATCTAGAAGCTCTTATGGCTAGAAGACTGAGAAGAGGAAAAGGAAAGTATATAGCTAAACTCCCTATTATATGTTTTGCATGTAATAAAGTTGGTCATATAGCTGCTAGATGTCTTGACAAGAAGGATAAAGATGATGAAAGAAAAAGAAAACATAAAGACATAAGAGATGATAGAAGCTACCAAAGGAAAAAAGACTACAAATGAAAAGGTAAGAAATCTTGTTACATTGCTGAAGAAGAAACTGACACTGATAGTGATAATTTTAAAATTGAGGTAGTCTATGTTGCAATGAAAGATGAATCTGATGAGGATGAGAAAACTACATTGATATCCTATGTGAACAAGAATGATAAATGGATTATTGACAGTGGTTGTTCACATCACATGACTGGTGATAAAAATAAGTTTAAAACCTTACATCATTAGAGAGGTAAAAGTGTAAAATTTGGTAATGATGCACCATGTCCTGTTAGAGGAAAAGGTTTGATTAAACTGACTAATAAGATATCTTGTGAAAATGCATATTGGGTTGAAGGTCTTAATTATAATTTGTTAAGTGTTTCTCAGCTCAATAGAACTGGTTACAGAGTGGAATTTCATCACAAGAAAGCTAAAATATTTGATGCTACCAGAGAACTAATTGGAAGTGGAGATCATACTAGACATAATTTTTTCTATCTTGACCTATTTGAAGAAACATGTATAATTGCACAACTTGATGATATTTGGTTATGACATAAAAGGCTATGTCATGTTAACTTTGACAATTTGGTAGAGATTAGTAAGAATAAAAAGGTAAGAGGTCTACCTAGATTGAAGAAACCTGAGAATGTGATGTGCAAGGAATGCCAGTTAGGAAAAATGACAAAGTCAAGTTTTAAGAGAAAATCCTTTACTTCTGAAAACATTTTAGATTTGGTTCATACTGACCTTTGTGGACCTATGGGTGTACAAAGTTACTGTGGTGCTAGATACTTTATCTTGTTTGTTGATGATCATACTAGGATGATGCATGTAATGTTTCTAAAAGAAAAATCTGAAGCTTTTCAATTCTTTAAGTGGTATTTGGCTAAGGTTGAGAAGGAGATAGGTAGGAACTTGAAATGTCTAAGATCTGACCGAGGTGGATAATTTACATCAAATGAATTTAATCTATTTTGCAATGATAGAGGAATTAAAAGACAGATGTCTGCACCTATAACACCTCCACAAAATGGTATAGTAGAAAGAAGAAATAGATCTATCTTGGATTGTGCAAGGACATTGTTGATTGAAAAGAATGTGGCACAAAAATACTAGAAAGAAGCTATAAGCACTATTGTCTACACTCTTAATCAGGTACAGATCAAGAAAGGTACAAATCTGACACCCTATGAATTATGGTATGGGCATGCACTGAGTGTTAAATACTTTAGAATCTTTGGAAGTAAGTGCTATATATTAAAAGACACTAGGAATGGAAAGTTTGATGCTAAGAGTGATGAAGGCATATTCCTAGGATATTCTACAAAAAGTAAAGCTTATAAGTGTTTGAAATCTAACACTAACAAAATTGTGGAAAGTGTGAATGTGAAAATTGATGAGTACGCAGAAAGAAATGAAGCTGACAGCAAAAGAGAACCAGAAGATTATAGATCTTTTGTGTACTTTGAGGAAGAAGAAGAGGAAAGTAACAGACTTGCACCTGATGCCAAGTCTTGGGTAAGCAATGTCGAGGGATAGATAGTTGCTGCTGAGCATCAAGAAAATAGTGTTGAAAGAGAACAAGAACATGCCAAGCCACAATAAAATGCTACTACATATCAAGAAGAGGTTGTCAAGCATTCAAAAGCTAAATATGACAATCTTGTTGGGGAACCTGATGAAATAGAGGAGAGAAGAGCTGAACCTGTTTTGGAAAAATATGTAAGAAGACATCACAAGCCTTAGTAGATAATTGGAGACAAAAACACTGGAATTCAGACCAGAAGTAAGACTAAGGATCCAACATGCCTACTGTGTGAATTTGAACCCAAGTCAACTAGAGAGGCATTGGAGGATGAAGACTGGATACAAGAAATGAATGAAGAGATTGACTATATTGAGAAGAATGATACTTGGACTCTGGTGCTGAGACCTGAAAAAAAAAATGTTATAGGAACAAAGTGGGTGTTTTGGAATAAGATGAATGAAAATGGTGAAATAACTAGAAACAAAGCTAGGCTAGTATGCAAAGGCTACACACAAGAAGAAGGAATAGATTATGGGGAGACATTTGTCCCTATAGCTAGATTGGAAGGAGTAAGAACTCTGCTTGCATATGCTGCTTATAAAGATTTCAAGGTATATCAAATGGATGTCAAGTCTGCATTTTTAAATGGTATACTAGAAGAAGAAATTTACATAGAACAACCAGAAGGTTTTATTGATCCAAATAGAAGACACATGGTGTGCAAACTAAACAAAGCACTATATGGATTAAAAAAAGCTCCCGAAGCATGGTATGAGAGGTTGCACAACTACTTGATAGAGATTGAATTTTCAAGAACAAATGACACAAGCAATCTGTACATGAAAGATGAAGAAGGTAAAGGTATCCTGTTGGCAAAAATTTTTGTGGATGACATTATTTTTGGTGGACAAGATGCATTATGTAAACGATTTTCAAATAAAATGCAAACTGAATTTGAAATGAGCATGTTTGGTCAGATCAAATTCTTTGTTGGTTTACAAGTATATCAGATGAAGAAAGAAATTTTCATTACACAATCTAAGTATGTTAATGAAATACTGAAAACTTTTAGGATGGAAGATGCTATACGAGCGAGTACTCCTATGGTTATTGGAAAAAAGTTATCTAAGAATGATGATTCTACAGAAGTGAATCAAAATTTGTACTGATCCATGATTGAAAAATTGCATTATGTTGTACATAGTAGACCGGATATTGCACTAGCTATTGGGATTGTGGCAAGATTCTCTGCCAATCCTAAGGAAACACACATGATGGCTATGAAAAGAATTATCAGATACTTGAAAGGAATTGCTGACTATGGTCTATATTATAAGAAGGATGACAAATTTGAACTCAGAGTTTATATAGATGCTAATTGGGTAGGAAATGTAGATGACATGAAGAGTACTAGTGGTGGAGCTTTATTTCTTGGACAAAGATTAGTCTCCTGGATGAGAAAGAAACAAAATTGCATTTCCCAATCTACTGCCGAGGCTGAGTATGTTGCTGCTGCAGTAAACTGTTCAAATTTGGTATGGATAAAACAATTGTTGATAGGCATGAAAGAAGAAATTACTGTACCTATTGTTATTTTCTATGACAACACAAGTGCTATCAATATTTCTAAGAATATAGTGATGCACACTAAGACCAAGCACATAGAAATCAAGTATCACTACTTGAGAGAATTAGTACAAGATAAAGAAGTCTGAATGGAATATGTGAATACAAAAGAACAATTAGTAGACATATTCACTAAAGCTTTACCCAACGAAGCTCATGAGTATTTGAGAAGTCAATTAGGGGTCCTTCCCCTAACTAAGGCTACCTAGTCAAGATAGGAGCACTACATCAAATATGCTATAGCAGAATATTTGACAAATTGATGCAGAAGATTGTCACACTTTAGGGCTGGCCTAGAGTTGTGAAAAGGAGAAAAGACAAGGAATCAATCATAAGCAAGATGACAGAGGGAGAAACACCGAGCTACATAGATATTATCTACATCTGATGGATGTATGTTTTAGTTGCTTCTTTGGCATTTTTGTCAAAGAGGGAGATGAACTGATATGATAACACATGACACTGAAAAGTAAGGGTGATGAACTGAAATGAAGGATCAAGATAGAGGGAGATCTGAATGCTTTTGATGGTCACAGAAGTGAGGCTTATAGGATTTTGAATCAGAATGAAGCTAAGGATATTATAAATAATTCTTTGATGAATAGATAAGTTTTTTATTTTTGGATTGGTTGGTAATCCATGTGTTATTCAGGTGATATCATATGGTGTTGCCATCAATGCCAAAGAGGGAGATTGTTGGAAATTGCAATTGAAACAATTGTTGTATTGTCATTGATGTCAAACCTTAATTGGTAAGATTGTTGCTACTTAAGAAAGTACTATATCTATTGTATTGTTGTGAAGGATTGGGGCAAGGTTGGTAACAATAGCACCTAGGGAAAGGTTGAGTTATCTTGATACTACAAAGTGTACTTGACTATGTTGTACAATGATGAGATAATGTATTGTTTATCCTAGTAAGATTGAAGACTAAATTGGTAGGCTTGACTGAGCAGAAATGGAGAAATCATGTTTAAGCTGAGTAATGTTAGTGTTGACTGAGTTAGTGTATGCTGAGCAAAATTCTAGTGTCGACCAAACAACAGTTAATTGTCGAGGAAGATAGTATAAGCCAAGGAAACATTTTTAGTAATGACCGAGCTTTCTACATGAAGACCGAGTAGTTGATCACAGTATTGGCCGAGCATCAACATTTTTATATTTGAAGAGAATTTAGTTTTGGAGCTGACATTGTTGAATTCTTGGATTATGTTAAACATGTTGACTTTATTTATTGATTGTTTGAAAGCATTAAATGCACTAAATTTTTTTTTATTGTAAATCTTTAAGAGATTTGAGATGAAGCCGAGGAACATGAAGCAGGTAGATTTAATGAACCTGACCTAACCCTAAGATCTACGAATGAGATTGAGTGGCATAAGATGAGTTAACCTAATTGAGGAAAGTATTAAGGGAACCTGAGCATTGGATATGCGTGTGCATGGGTAAAAAGAGAATGCTGGAAGATCAATAAAGTTTTATTGACTGTATAAGCAGAAAAGGCTGAAGGATAATAATGGTAGTTGCTTGAAGAAAAGTTCCGAGCAAATCAGAGATGGAGATGGAAAAGTTTCAAAGTCAGTATACTAGCATTAGTGTATGGAATCAGATTTGATATTTGCAAAGTGAGTTGTATGTTTTTTAGATTAATATTGCTGCTGCTTTCTACCCATTGTAACAGTCAAAATATTTTTAACAGAGGTTGACCTAACAATCATATGTTAAATCCTTTGAAAAAGGTTGCATTCTAATGGAGTGTATGTAAGTCCTATAACAAGGCTCACTTTTAACAGGGTGATTGAAATCCTTTAACCGAGTCACACCTAACAGTGCATATTTTACCCTTTGATAGGGTTGGCTTTTAATTGAGGTCACTTCAGAAGAGTAAAAATAATAGTAGCATGTTACAAAGTAGTTTTTCCCACATTGGGTTTACACTATAAATCTTGGTGTTAATACTTTGTGAATGTTTTGGTTTGAACATTTCCATGTTTTACAAGTTAAGTTACAGCTAGGTAGTGGACTGCAATGTTATATGTTCCTATTATTGAATCAGTGATGACCGAGTTTTTTTTGGTTATTGAATCTGGTTTAAGGAAAAGTTTTTAAATTTTTCTTATACATCAGGACCTGAGAACAATTGATTCACCCCCCTCTCTGTTGTTCTAAATTATATTAACAGAATGTATCAACGAAAAATGTGGATATGTTAGTGAATGGAATTCGGTTCCACTAGATGTTACAAACACAAATGATGAAGTTCAGGATGAAAGCTTTGATGACATTCCATTGATTTCTACAGATTATAACCATATTTTAGGTTTGATTAAAATTGGTATGTGTGTGTATATGTACATGTATATATATATATAAATAAATTTAAAAAGGATTCATTAACTCAATACATAAATATAAATAAGTTTGTTTAATTTATATTTACAAACCTCAAATTAAAATTTCACTTTAAATGCAGGACATATTTTGCAGTAGTAGCGGAGCCTAGAAATGTGGAAGGTGTTAGTTACTATTTATTACATTGCTGCAAGGAGTGGATGAAGCTAACATAGAATGAAACAAGCGATGAAATTGTGTTTCCCACAAGTTAGTACTATATTTAAGTTTCACAACCTTTATTAAAATTGAGTGAGGTCCAACTTCCGATTTTCTTATATGTTTGTTTATATGGTTAATTTCACATCTATATAGATAATGTATTGTTGAACTTGTCTATGCAGGTTCATTTGTTGTGAAAGGAACATATTTGAAGAAAATCAAAATACTTAAACATGTGATTCATTTTGTTGATTATCAACCTAACAATAAGGTTTATCATTATAGCCATCTTGTAATTGTCACTGTCCTATCTCTTCATCCAGTGACATGATGTGGCATTCGTAAGTGGAGACTTGATACTGATGACCATGAGAGAATATTAAATGTTACCTAAAAGATTTTATTTACTGTCAAATGATATAATATGTTTGATAGATGTATATATGTATACCTGAAAGATTTTATTTACTGTCAAATGAAGTCTACATATATACATTTTTCTAATTTAATTGAAGATAAAATTAAAGTATGCACATTTCGCTACATTATTTCTAGGTAAAATCAATTACATAAATTTCTTTTAAATGTAAATAAACATGCACTGTATATATGTACACATGCATATATACATGTGCACATATGTATGTATGCATTTATATTCATGTCTACGTACATATATATATACATGAATATGTACATACAGATACATTTATACACACACACACAGATATATATATATATATATATATATATATATATATATATATATACATGTCATATATATATATATATATGACATATATGTAAACATGCATATATATACATGTACACATACATATATCTGACATGTATACATGTACAT
Organism: Chamaecyparis obtusa; assembly: GCA_027943335.1. Taxonomy (NCBI): domain Eukaryota; kingdom Viridiplantae; phylum Streptophyta; class Pinopsida; order Cupressales; family Cupressaceae; genus Chamaecyparis; species Chamaecyparis obtusa. The sequence continues at coordinate 43,289 of BSBK01008571.1, forward strand.
ATGTACATACACATGTACATATGTATGAAATGTATACATGTCATATATATGTAAATGTGTATGTACATAAGTATGTATTTATACGTATGTACATAAGTACATATTTATATATGTATATATACATATATACATGATATGTGTATACATGTCATACATATGTAAATGTGTATGTACATAAGTATGTATTTATACATGTCATATATATTTATGTTTATATCTATATATATGACATATATGACATATACAAGAGCATTCAACAAGAACTGGTCGGCAAGGGGATTTTGCACCAAGCCTTAGATTGAACATCTCAATGTGTTAAGTCACACAGTTAGAAGAAAGGGTGTGCAATCCGATGAATTGAATGAAGTGATCAATTTGAGAGTGGATTTGGAGTGTGAGAGGGGTATCGAAGGTTCCTGAGACATTGCATTTTCCTTATGAACCCATCCTTAATCACTTCTAGTTTAAACCAGGGCTAATTTAGCCAATTACGCCTAGGTACCTAGTGTGGATTAAGTGTTTCCAGAGTAAGATTAGGGCTTGTGGACTTGGGGAACTTTGAAACTCTCAAAAGGGTATTCTAATCTAGTCTTAGTTTTTGAAGACTCTTCAGGGGTCAAGGATTGCATACCCAAAAGAAAGTTTGAAGACCTACTAGGATTTGTAGGTGAAGTTGTGGTTGGAGACTTGTGGATGTTGGGAGGAAAATATAGTAATTGATTCTCTATATTTATGAGGGAAATAAGGTGTTCCAATCTTTATATTGGTTAGGTAATACATCTGGTGAAGATTTCTCTTATTAGGCCCAAAATAGGGAAAATGTCCCTAAGGCCTAAAATAGGTGAAGTTAGAAAAAAAACACTAAGAGTGGGATCTAGTTTTGGGAGGGGATTAGACTACCCTAACTAATTTTTATATACCATATTCAAAGGTTGGAAGGATTGGTTATTGCATAGAATCATTTTGTGAAGAGTTATGGGAGATTGGTCCTTTGTCCTAGTCTACCGTTGTGCTCTCTGCATCAAGTGGTAACAAAGCCACCAAGACTCTGTTTGAGAAGGATAGAAGAATAAAAAATGGATGAAGGAGAATAAGGGGATAGAGAGATCCCTATGAGGATAACCAATGTTGAGTTGGCCAAGATAGTGAAGGAAAAAATGGTTGAGAGTAGAGTAGTCAGAGAAGAGAATAGGGTTATGAAGAGGGAATTGGAAAAGTTGAGAGGATAAGTAAGAAGGGGAGAGGATGAGGTGTCATAATAATAAGGTGAAGAGGATGAGAGATATTCTAGACAAGATATCCTACCAAAAGATCAAAGAGCCATGATTACATCCCTAGAGAGGGTAGGGAAGAAAGATAGAGTGCATCTACCCATGTTCCATGGAAAGTTGGAACCAAAAGAATGTATGGAATAGCGAGAAGCCATTGAGAATAATTTTGAGTGTGAGGAGGTTCTTGAAAATTAGAGGGTAAATATAGAAAAATCCAAGTTGAAAGGACCGGCCTTGAGTTGGTGGAATTTCCTCCAAAGTGAGAGGATAGAGGAAGGTAAGAACCCCGTCACCACATGGATGAGGATGAAGGAAGAAGTGAAGAAGTAGTTTGAGCCTTGGGATTATGAGGTGATGCTCCACAAGAAGTTGAAAAATTTAAAGTAGAGGGACCTTGATGTGAGTTCCTATACCCAAGAATTTGACACTTTGACTCTTAAAGCTAAATTGTATTAAATTGAAAAATAAAAGCTTGCAAGGTACATAAATGGCCTTAAATATAGTATACAAGATGAACTTACCTTGGCTACCTTGGAGAAAGTCCACAAATGCTTCCAATTAGCCTTCAAGATTGAGGAGAAGTAGAAGAGAAAAGGGGAGCATAGTAGAGGAAGAGGAAATACCTTTAGAGGGAGAGGTAGATTCAATGGCAGAGAAAATTTTCCTAGAATCCAAGGAGAATCTAGAAGTTAGGGAGTAGAGACTGATGCAAGTAGCAGATGTTCCTTTAGAGGTAGGAGGCCAAATAGCAGAGGTAGATTTGGAGGAAGAGGCCCTAGTGTATTCACTGGCAGATGCTTCTCTTGTAATCAAGTGGGAGACCAGTCATTTAGATGTCCAGAGAAGAATGGTACAAACAATCAAGGGGATAGAAGGGTACAGTTGACCTAAGCGGAGAACTATAAAAGCACCACCTCATACCATACCACCTCTTCTTACAAGCATGCTGACCCTAAAAGTGCAGAATTTATGATGTTTACCATATCACTTTTGATGCCAATTAGCAAGGAGCCTCCTCAAAGAAAGTCTATCTTCTGGAATAAATGTAAGGTCAAGGGTAAAGAATCCAAGGTAATTTTAGGCTTTGGATCTACTGAGAATTTGGCTTCATTAGAAATGGTAACTAAACCTAGGTTAAAAATAATCCCTCATCCTAGTCCATATAAGGTGTCTTGGTTAAGTAAGGAGTAACAAACCATCATTAATGAACAATGTTGGGTTGATTTCCAAATGGGTGAATATAGGGAAAAAGTAATGTGTGAGGTTGTAGCTATGAATACATTCCATCTCCTTCTAGGGAGGCCTTGGCAATATGATACCAATGCCCAACATGATGGGAAAACAAATGTGTTCAAGTATAACCAAGGATGGAGAAAGCATTACAATGACTCCTTTACTTGATGACCCCAAGGAAAACATCTTCGCTAGTAGTGTCATGTTGGTGAAGGAGAAATATTTCTTGAAAGTCCTTAAGGAGGATAATGTTCCATGATTTTCTATAGTAGTCAAACCTAAGGAGGCTAACCAAAGGGATGATAAGTCATGTCAAGAAACTATGATGAGTGTTGGTTCTGAGGAGGTTGTAGAATTGCTAGACAAATACAATGGTATTATTAAAGATAGTAGTAATGAGTCTCTTCCACAAAAGAGGGAGATAAGTCATTGCATTGACTTGATACCAGGGCCTACCCTACCTAAAAAGGCTGCCTATAAACTCACACTAGAACAAAATGTAGAAGTGTCTAGGAAAATCCAAGGTTTGTTGGATAAGGAGTTCATTAGGAAGAGTATTAGCCCATGTGTTGTCCCTACAGTCCTTTCACCTAAAAAGGAGGGCACATGGAGATTGTGCACTGCTTCTAGAGCTCTTAATATAATCACTATTAGATACCAGTTCCCAATGCTTAGAATGGAGGACCTTATGGATTTCTTAGGAGGAGCTAAGTTCTATTCCAAAATTGCTATCAAAAGTGGCTATCACTAGATAAGGATCAGAGAGGGGGATGAGTGGAAGTTAGCATTTAAGACCAATGAGAGTTTGTTTGAGTGGCCAGTTATGCCATTTGGTTTAACTAATGCCCCAATCACATTCATGTGCTTAATGAATAAATTTTTGAAAATTTTTCTTCACAATTTTGTGGTGGTTTACTTGCATACTGATTTTTAGTAGCAGCAGGGAGGAGCATCTCCATAACCTTGATATGGTCCTCAAGAGACTCCATGAAGAAGGATTGAAGATAAACCTTGTGAAGTGTTCATTCTTGCAGGAGGAGCTTGTCTTTTTGTGGTTTTTAATATCTAAGGGTAGTTTGATGATGGATCCAACCAAGGTAGAGGCTATCCTCAATTGGCCACCACCTACTTTAGCAACTGAGGTAAAGAGTTTTCATGGTTTGTGTGGTTTTTATAGGAAGTTTATCAGAATTTGGGTGGAATTTGTACTCCTATAATAAATACAATAAAAGGGGGTGGAAAGTGTGTTTTTGTATGGACCAAGGATGCCAATGACTCCTTTGAAGTTTTAAAGAAGAAGATCTCTGAGAAACTAGTCCTAATTCTATCTAATTTTCATAAAGTTTTTGTGGTAGAGTGTGATGCAAGCAAGAAAGTGATTGGAGGGGTCCTTAGCCAAGAAGGGAGTCTAGTATCCTTCTTTAGTGAAAAAAAGAATGAGGCCAAGAAGAAATACTCCACTTATGACCTTTAACTCTATGTCATGGTTCAGTCCTTGAGAAAATGGAGGCACTACCTATTTCCTAAAGAGTTTATTGTTTTCATAGATAACCATGCACTTATTTTTCTTAATAGGCAAGAGAAACTTAATCATAGGAATTTCAAATGGATGGAATTATTGCAATCTTAAAATTTTACTATTAAGCATAAAAAATGTGTTGTGAATAAGGTTGCATATGCCCTAAGTAGAAGGAACCTCATAGTTCAAGATATGCAATTGGAAAGTACAGGAATAGTAGCCATGAAGGACATGTATGTAGAGGATGAGGACTTCAAAGACATTTATTAGGTTTGTGTGGACATGACTGCAAGGTATCATACTAAATTTCCTAAAAAATTTATCCAAGATGGTCTTTTTTCAAAGGAGGGTTACTTTGTGTGCCGAAGGGCTCCATGAGGGAAAATATTATTAAAGAGAAACATTGTGACAATCTAGCAGTTGTATTTTGGGGTGGATAAGACCTTAGAGCCAGTTAGGAGATTCTAGTTTTGGCCCTAGTTGCAGACTGATGTTAGGAGGTTTGTGGAAACATGTTTGGTTTTCCAGAGATCCACGGATCACACCTCCAATGTTGGACTCTATACTCCATTTCCAATTCCATCTAAGCCATATGACTCAATTAGCATGGATTTTATCCTTGGACTTCCTAAAACTAAGAGTGGTTATGATAGTATTTTTGTGATTGTGGATAGGTGCTCTAAAATGGCCCATTTTTTTCCATGTAGGATAACACATGATGCCTCTCATGTTGCAGGGTTATTTTTTAAGGAAGTGGTTCAGTTGCATGGTTTACCAATATCCATCATCTCAAATAGAGATCCCAAATTATTAAGCCACTTTGGAGGACACTGTGGAAGAAATTGGGTACCAATGTGTGTTTGTATTCAACATACCACCCTCAATTTGATGGGCAAACTGAGGTATTTAATAGATCTCTGGGAAACTTTTTAAGGTGCCTCACCCAAGAAAATGGTTCTAGTTGCAATTCCATTCTGGCCTAGGTAGAGTTTTCTTACAATAATTTGATTAAAAAGAGTACAAGGAGAAATCATTTCCAAATTATTTATGGTTTTCATCATAGGGGTATTTTAGAATTGAGAGATATCAATGATTTGGAGAAGCCTAGTGCTTAGGTAGAAAATTTTGTAACTGTCATAAAGGCTATTTAGGAGTAGGTAAAATCAAAATGGCTAAGTATAAAGAACATGCAGGCAAGAGGAGGAAGGAGTTACATTTTCAATTCGGTGACTTGGTCATGGTCCATTTGAAGAAAGAAAGAATGCCCAAGGAGATGTACACTAAGTTGATGCTAAATAAGATTGGACCTTATAAGATCCTTAAGAAGTGTGGTTCCAATGCTTACCATATTGATCTCCCTACTCACATCCATTTATCTACTATTTTTATTGTTTTTGACTTGTATATTTATAAGGGTTCTATAGATAATTATGTTGTTATAGGTGAATCAAGCTCTTAACATGAGGATTTTTTGAAGGATCTTACTAAGTCATTTCCTTTGTAGATTGAATGTATCTTGGAGTATAGGATATCCAAAAAGACTAGAAGGACCACATACTATGAGTACCTGGTCAAATGGAAGACTAAGCCATTGGAGGATGCTACATGGTTGACACTTGATGCCATTAAGAAGACTAGATTTCCTTTATAAGACTTTCCAACTCAAGGGACTTGAATTCTTTTGTCCTAAGGAACATGGTGCAAGGTACCCAAGGCATCATCCAGGTTGTTGCTTATGTTTTTGGTTGTTTTGGATTTGTAATAAGGTGGTTGGATCCTAGAGATCATCCTTTACATGTTTTAATCTATTTGTGTGGTCAAGGATTCCATAGGCATGCCTATAAGCCTTGTGATGCCTTAGTCCACTTGGATTATAGGTTTCTTAGGGGTAGGTGAAATAGAGGTTTTAAGTGATTATGATGTTTTTGGGCATGATTTTGATTTTTTTCAATCATTTAAGGTGTATATGTCTTGGATCATTGTTCATGATCACATTGTGAGTCATTTGGTGAGCAATTTCTCAACATTGCAAAAGTTGCAACAAAAAGTTGCAAAACTTGTAAAACTTGCTCGAGCAACTTTTCAAAGTTGCTTGAGAAATTAAAATGTGGTTATAAATGGTTGAAACTTATAAGGGACCGGTTGGAACCCATTTCTTGGATGTATTTAATTATTTCAAGACCTTTGCAAGAGGTCAAAACTATAAAACTGACTTTGGGATGCAAATTAAATAAAAATCTACCATTTTTATATGATATTTTTATTGTGTACAACCATGTACAAATGAAATGGTAATAGTAACTAGCATGGTTAGAAATATTCATCAATCCATGTTCTAATACAAGTAATTTTATTCTATTTGGTTTTGTGAAGGTAGAGTTATCACCTGATTTGTAGAGATAGTAAAAAAAGAGGATTTCACCAAGCCTATCTCACAAATGGGGGTCTAACTTGCATTTCCTCTAGTGGAATCTCTTAAATAATTGAGGAATTCAAGTTAGATGCATATTATTTATGATTCCAAGAGCACTCAATAGGAACTGGTCGGAAAGGGGATTTTGCACCGAGCCTAGATTGAACATCTCAATGTGTTGAGTTAGAAAGTTAGAAGAAAGGGTGTGCAGTCCAATGAATTGAATGAAGTAATATGTTTGAGAGTGGATTTGGAGTGTGAGAGGGGTATTGAAGGTTCCTGAGATACTACATTTTTCTTATACACCCATCCTTAATCACCTCTAGTGTAAACCAGGGCTAATTTGGCAAATTAGGCATGTGTACCTAGTGCAGATTAAGTGTTTTCAGAGTAAGGTCAGGGATTATGGACTTTGGAAACTTTGAAAATATCTAAAGGGTATCCAAATCTAGTCTTATTTTTTCAAGACTCTTCAGGGGTCAATGATTGCATACCTGGAAGCAAGTTTGAAGACCTACTAGGATTTGTAGGTGAAGTTATGGTTGGAGACATGTGGAAGCTAGGAGAAAAATATTGTGATTGATTCTTTGTGTTTGTGAGTAAAATAAGGTGTTCCAATCCTTGTATTGGTTAGGTAACACCTTTGGTGAAGATTTTTTTTATTAGGCCCAAAATAGGGAAAGTGTCCCTAAGGCCTTAAATTGATGAAGCTAGAAAATAACCCTAAGAGTGGGATCTAGTTTGGAGAGGGGCTTAGACATCCCTAACTGATTATTATATACCATATTAAAAGTTTGGAAGGATTGGTTATTACATAGAATTAGTTTGTGAAGAATTGTGGGAGATTTTTTGTTTGTCCTAGTCTACCACTATGCTCTCTCCATCAAATCCACAAAAAAAAAGGATAAAAAGAACAAGACTAAGGCCAAAAAACTTCCAGCACTAGGAACTAAACCAAAGTACAAAAAAAATCACAAAACAAAGCTACCCTAAGGGCTTGAGAGTGTCTGTAACCTCAGCCTCTAGAATCACCAAGTCTTGGCCCATCTTTTTGATTTCCTAAAGATCTCATGGAGAGGAATCCATCTTCCTCTTAAGATTATCTTAGGTTCATCTAGACAAACCATAACTATCAACCTTTTCTATCTCTAGTTCGACAAGAAGCAAATCCCCTTCTAAGCCTTCTCGAGCTTTTGGACCATAGTGCTCACAATGGTGGTAGTCTTCTTCATAACCTTGTGACTATGCTCCATAATGATGTTCATGCACTAGTAAATTTTACCTCAAATTTTGACGAGAATTGGTCAAATTTTTGACAATAATTGGTAGAATCCACGACCAAAACTTTCATCATTCTTTTTTCATCGAATGTTCTATGTATTTATTATTGGTCAAAATTTTGACCATAATAATGGTCAAAATTTTGACTGTAGCTCTTAATTGAAACTAGAAGAATCACCATCATTTTTTGTCTAATGGTTGAAATTAAGACCATGCATTGGTAGAAATTGAGACCATGCAATGGTCGAAATTGAGACCATGCATTGGTCAAAATTGAGACTTAGTGGGATTTTTCCAAGTGTATTGACACCCGAGCTTGGCATAAAAAGAAATGTTATTATTTAAGTGTTTCAAACAGCACGTGTTTTAAGTTAGAAAGATATCCGTGCACTTAAAAATGACGAGTGAAAATATGTTTAAAGTGCTTCTCTTCAAAGCGGTCACATGATCGCAAGAAATAAAATAATCCCTTGTGATCATGCGACAATGAAGTCTGCCGGGGCCCACATACACCAACAGTGCAAATGTGGCAACATAAGCTGAGCAGGGAAAGATCCCAGATCTGACAGAGGGCGTATGTTCACAAAGAATCTTGGAGGTGTATGTGAAGAAGCGATGGCCGTTGATCTTCTGATGGTGGGTTCGAAAGCATTTGACTACAGTTATGACTTTTCCAAGATGATCCCTGTGGTGGTGGGTCCATAGGGTCTATATGTAATGATAAACCAATGGTTGCCGCTATTCCTCAAAGCCACGAAAGATTCTTTGACACCTGAGCTGGGGTCCATGTGCACCAATAATAAAGTGGTCGCATGATCGCAAGAATTAAAATAATACCATGCGATCATGCGAAAAGTAAAAAAAGGCAGATTAGTGGGCCCTATTTCTCAGCGGGACCTGAGTTATGACATCGCATTGACAGTTCAAAACTTTCAAAGTTTCAATCTAACGATGGTCGGTATTTCGTGACAGAGAGAGGCCAGAAAAATAACCGATGCGACATAGTGAGAACTTCCACGTGGCAGTGGGACCCATGTACTCTGATAGCATAGATGCACCAATTGTAGAGTGGTCACATGATCACATGGATTAAAATATTGCTATGTGATCATGTGACAACGTAAGTCATCTTTGGGACTGACTGCCATGCGTCTGCATCCCGCTTTGTCGCTAAGCATCTTCGGTGACTTACGTTGTCGCATGATCGCATAGCAATATTTTAATCCATGCAATCATGCGACCACTTTATCATTGGCGCATCTACGCTATCAGAGTACGTGGGTCCCACTACCATGTGGAAGTTCTTTCTATGTCATAACTTAGGTCCCACTGAGAAATAGGACCCACTAATCTGCCCTTTTTTTAACTTTTCACATGATCGCATAACTCATATTTGGTTTATGCGATCATGCGACAGCCACAATTTTATTCCTTCAAACCATATTAACTTCTAACTTTCGAACATCTAAACATTTTGAAAGCTATTATATGATTGTTTCAATTCATTTCAACCAAAGAAAACCCTAGGCATTAGCTAGTTATATTTCAATAAGATATTTTATTGAAACACTTATCATCCCATTGGAATAAGATATTTTTTTGAAACCTTGTATCTTATATTGCATCAGGGTACAATTTGATTTTGCCCTTATAGGCCTCCTTTTCTAGACATATGTGAATGAGGCCTAAATGTATGCTTTAACACCAAACTTAAGGGTTTACATCTTCTAAAAATACTCCCATCATTGGTGAAATGTGAGTCATGGAAGTATATCAACTAGAAGTAGTTGTCTTACAATGTGGAGCAGATTCACTTTCAGGCGATAGGCTGGGATGCTTTAATTTATCAATTAGAGGACACACAGATTATGTTTGGTTTCTTCGATCATTCATTGTTCCATTAATGCTTGTTGGAGGTGGGGGTTACACAATTCACAATGTTTCCCGTTGTCGGTGTTATGAGGTATATATTCTTTCTGTACTGTTAGGGATACTTAAATGGTTCTGAACATCTATTCTTCTTTATGAATTTTGTACCTTCTAAATGGATGTTTCAACTTGCTTGATATAGACCGCAGTTGCTATGGGTATTGAGCCCCTAGAAAAATTTCCTTATAATGAATATTATGAATATTTTGGGCCAGACTATACTCTCCATGTTGCTCCAAGCAATATGGAGAACCAGAACTCTACTAAGGAATTGGCAAAAATTAACAGTGATCATTACCTTATTGAACTTGGAGACGTACACCATACCTAAAAACTGCCTCCTTATGCTATCCTTATGCACTGTCCTTAACCCAATGTAGGAACCTTGTCTATAGTCCATTTATCTATCACCAAGTCCTTCTAGCACCTGTCAATATACTAGATTTCCATACCCAAAAAGTTGATGTCATAGCTTCACAACTTTCAATTGTCACTATCTACTTAAAGGAATTTGATCACAGTTTCTCACAATATCAAACCTCTTCAATCAACTCCTTGTAGGATTCATACTTCCTAAATGCTAAGTGTTAGTGTAGAAAAGATTCATTTCAAATTCAATATGCAGTTCTGATAGCAATGATCAAATAACCTAAACAATATTATGTCATCAATGTGACTGTTACCATTACATCAGCTAACTGTCTGCACTGAATCAGATTCCAACCTTCATGAATTAACAAACCATGCATTTGAATGGAATATTAAAGATGTTTATAACCTTATTCAACTATTTTTTCCATTGGATACCCTTTAGACATTAACTGATTAGGAGAACAAACTAAACACAATCAAGAAAACCATAAAGATTACTGTTATTGCTCGCTAGGGCATCAAATTGCTCACAAAATATCAAACCATCTGATACCAAATCAAGTACATCTTAAAGATCCTAAGTCTACTTTAGAATGAGTCAAGAAAAACAATTTTCCACTAGTTGAATTGAGAGATATTTATAAACCCTTGTCAAGTCCTCTATTGATGAGGGTTTCAAACAATTTAAGAAAAAAATTAGTCTAATTCTTCACTTGCTCAGCGGCCAAAGCCCAAATTGGTTCCAAAAAAAAGTTAAGACATCACATAACACTCTCAAATTGATCTTAGCACTTATCTTATCCATTTACCAGTATAAACATGCTCCGTAACAAAGGAAAAAAATGACTGTTTCCAAAAATGTTTGATAGTACCATCAAATATAAACCTGCAAACACTTTATTTATTGATTAAATATGATACAATTCATTTTGATATTCAATCTTCTTCTTTCAAATCTTCCTACCATCATTCTATAACACATTTACATCCTAAAATTAGGATGAACACTTGACTGTCTTCTTCCTACAGGTGACAGTCAGAGGTGTTTCAGATTTAGCATTCTAAATCCTCCTCTAACTTCAGACACCTCATCATGTTTATCCATGTGTGCAATATATTAATAAATTAATTTAATATTAATTCTCATCCCATGTGCATAAATATTTAATAAATTAATTTCACCTCACCTAATTAACTACCTAGTACAATCAGTATACTCAAACTTGCTCCTAGTCCCACCCATCAATCAAATCCACTTCACTCATCCATGCAATTAGGTAACTATTTCATGCAATTTTGATCTCCCTTTAATCATACACTTTTAACTCCTCAAAGTAGACAATTAACATGTTAGTCTAACACATTAGTTGATCTAATTCATTAACTCCTCCATCACATTGAGTTGGAAAATTATAAATAGTTGAATTAAAATGTAAAACAAATCTCAATTATCCCATGTTTGTCACATCTTACCCCATCAATCCCTCTAGTGTCAAAGGATAGTCCTGATACAAATCTCTGATCTGAAATTGACCAGGTAGATAGGATCTTGATCTCACAACATTCAATGATGAGGTCAAGAGTATAAGTCGGTCTTCTAAGAATTTGCAATTTTTGATTTAAGTGATAAGTCCAATATAATGGACAATCTGAAAATGCACAGAATTCTGATATAATGGGAATTGTTCCTTTAGAGTTTGGATATGGAAATTTTATGAAGATATGAACAATCCGATTTGTTATGATAAAGAGAGTTCCGATAAATTTTGGATGAATTACCATTTTGCTAGTTTTTTATGAGATTCACCTAAGCAATCTATTCAAGATTGAAATGCCTAGAATTAATTTGAATGACCTTTAGCATAAAGATATGTGAATAAGCAACAAAATGAAAAATCTATTCATTTGCAATTCAGAGGGAAAAAATATACATATACATTTTCAACACTTGTAGCACAATAATAACTCACTTCATTTAATTTATATGCTAGATAGATCTAGTAAGACTTACCATTTTTAAAAATTGGTCATTGTCAGTAGCTACAATTTTTGAAGACATGCTAGTCTTTGCACAGTTGATAAGAGAATCTTTACCAAGCTTATCAACCTGTTATGAGACATTCAAGTCCTCAAAGTTGGCCCCATTCTTGTACTAAGCATTAAACATCGAAGCAAAAAAGAATCCCATCAAAATAATCTAGATGATAGACCAAATTTAGAAGTCTTTAACATTATTCCTACACAAAAAAGGCCACCTCCAATAATCAAGTCAATACAAATATGAGAAGCTGAAAATGTGACTCCCCAGTGAAAAATCTGAATATGATGTCAACTGCTAAACCTAAACACACAACATATGAGAATGTAAATCAAGCAAGCATTAATTCTACAAGCATCCTTAACACTATCAATGCATAACTCACCTTGACAACCAATTTATCATCAATGTATGTGCAGGCTTCCCTCATTGGAAGCTGTTCAAAAAAAAAAATCACAATATGATTTGCAATGGACACTCAGTCATAAAACAATCATCTAAATAATAGCAAAACAACTGATTCTACTGCTCACAAACTATGTTTATTTAATCCCTATTCTGAAATCCATAAATACAATTCTGTATGCATGCATTTCTTTTTAGTAAGATAAAAAGCTTAAATTACCCTATATCCACTGATGATAGAAGTTGGATGGATTTTATTCTAAACCAGGTCATTTTCCCGCTGCAAGTACAAAAATCAAATGGGCACATGCAGCACACTGTAAGAAAGATGCCTTTATGAAATTTGAAATAAGAACCTAAGAAGCGAAGTAAAGATTTAAAGGTCTTACAAAAATGTACAAGGTAACACAAAAAAAAATCTCCCTAAAACAAGATATAATCTATATAACATACCTTCAGCAACTCTATAGCAATAATAACAACTGACGTTGTGCCATCCCCAACTTCTCAATCTTGCAATTCTGCAAGTTCCACAAAAAACCTATAGATAGATGAAAACACCAACCTCATTAACAATATATTTTGAGTGCATTGAAAAAATTTATGGAATGAAATTGATAAACATAATAAGTTTTTGAAGTACTAGTCAAATAATGAATATTTTTACATCCATTACCACTGATAATGTGTAATAGCATAAGATATTAAGAACAACAAACAGACAATAAGAAACACCAAGAGAACAAATTACCCAACCTTTGCAGCTGGATGCTCCACCTCCAGCATCTTCAAAATTGTTGCTCCGTCATTGGTGATTGTAACATCTCCAATATCATCAACCGACATCTGTCATATGTCAGCCATGTTAAAGCATAAATCCAACATCGTGGTCAAACATGTCCCTTGTCATCGTTAGAATAGCTCCATTGCTCAGCACAATCAATACAAACTTTTCAATGAGATTAGTAAGCTGCATCAAATAGAGAGTTTGGACTGTCATAATACTCTACTGTACATCCAATTGAAATGCAATAGTAGAGAATATGACAGTTCTTGAGCATCATTTGGAATTAGAATCTTTGTGATGAAAGGCAAGTTTGGTAAGTCAAACAGGCATCTCTGAACAAGAAAATAAATGAAGATGAAAAATATTAAACTACATTAGACCACGACAATTCAAAATGAGTCAAGACTAGTAATTTGTATATTTTTAATTGAATCCCTTGCAATAAGCCAAATGGAAGATTGGGATGCCTAATAAGGAAGCTTGTCTTTAAAGTTTGAGCTTCACTTGGTTTCGAGAATAGTTTAATATTCTCTACTAAACAAGGCCAACCATGTGAAGGTGGAAGCTCATTTGGCCCCTCCCCCCCCCCCCCCCCCTGCCTAACATCACTCTAAATTCCCCATTAACATTTAATAACATTCATTCATTCATCCATTTTTGAAATATAACATTCAATCATTATAATCACATGATAACATTCATTAACACATAAAATTCATTAACACACAACATTCATGAATAATTCATTAACACATAATTCATTAACACACAACATTCATGAATAATTCATTAACACATATTAACACACATCATTCATCAACATTACTAGTACAAAATTACATCCATTAAGACAACGTTCTTTCATTAGCAATAACTATTAATTACAATCATTTCTTTTTGGGTTTCTTGCTATTTATTTTAATCATGTAATTTCTAAGAGGAAGATCAATGTCCTCATCATTCCCCTCCTCTGTTGATTCTAATCCAAACATGTGTCTCCTCCTCATCTGTTTAGGAACACGAGGCCACTGCGCTAAAGGGGGGTCTGCTGCAATAACTACTTCATGAGTTAAATTCACACCATTTTATATTAGTCAATTACAAGTATTTATGTAAGTAAAAGAACTATAAATCAAAAAATTAATTTAAAAGAACAAAACATAGATTTTCTTTACTTGAATGTGCCACATGATCTACATGGTGATTAGTTTGAACATCCTTCGGCACTCATTTAGCATGACATGATTTTGTATCCTTTAAAATATACACAAAAATGTTACATCAAGTTCAATTTAAGATGTTAAATTATATTAATAATTACATAATTAGTTTTAAATAGCAAATGAGCACCTCCTTGGACAGTATGATGCACATCAGGGGCTTCATGATGCGGTGTATGATCTGTGTCATGATTAAGAGGCTGCATTGCAATGTCATGCACATTATTATCAAATTGATTGTTGCTCAAGTATTTAATTTCTAATATATTTTTTGGCATATTTACCTGTGCACATGATGTAAGAGACTCTTCGGTTGGGCCAGTGGAAGCTTTTCGTAGGCGTTCAGCCACGGCTTGATAGCCTTCCTTGAGGGCAATTTTTTTGTGTTCTTCCGTGGCCTCTAAATTAAAATCAGAGCCCTGCATTTTTTGATTAAACAAAATTATTTGCATTTTATAAATAATTTTTCTCTACAATTCATTTACTGCTACTTACAATTCGTGCTTTAATTTTTGAATATCCTCCAGCGCCAAGTCTGTGTTGCCCAATCTTTTGCAGCCTGGCCTTTGTTTCCATTGAAGTGTCCTACAACCTATGAAAAGTTTGAAATATGTTAGATGATATAGATATAAAGATCACTAATTAGTGCATTATTACATTGTACTAGTAGTTAATACTATTGCATACCTTCTCTCATCTGTTGATGAAACTCCTCTTTGAGCATCTACTTTCTCCTTTGCATCCAAAATGAATTCATTCCAATCCCTCACTGAAATAAAGGGAGGACGCTCGTACTTTGGGTTCTGGACGAGACTCTTTCTATATGCATCCCTCACAGTCTTAAGATGTTTGCAAGCTCTTTCTAAAATTTTATTCTCGTAAAAAATATTATTACCAAACTCATGCTCTAAATCTTTGACGAGCTGATCTTTTAAAGTTCTTTCTTGCAAATTCCACCTTTTAAGAAAAAACACAAAATTGTTAGATATAGCTACTGAAAGAAAAGACCCGAATAAAAGGAAAAATACTGTACTAATTAATGATATGAAAAAAAATAGTGGGATAAACTTAGTTCACTTATGATGCTCCACCTTGTATGTATGGTGGGCCCAAATATATGCAGTGTGAGGTCATAAAGCTTCTTATAAAATGTATCATTTCCTACAAAAAATGTCATGGGATAATCAATCCAAAACTTGTTATGAATAAGTAAATGCATATTACAATATAAAAAATAATTATTTAAAGTACTTGGAATCTGAGGACATTTTAAAGGTATTGATTCATTATTGTCAATCAATAATGATGTCTGCGTAGCTCCCGTGCTAGTAACATGGGTAGATCTAGGAAATGGTGGTGAATTATCACCAATACATGTAGATTGATTAGTATCTGGCGTACCAAATGGTGCCGCCGGTGTATCTCCTGCTCCAAAAAAATAATCCACTATGTGATGCACCCAAGATTAAAGTACAAATTATCAAATCATACTTAGCACAAAACCAAATATAGTAAAATAAGGATTTACCAGCTGCCATACACCTTGAAGGCGTTGATGTTTGTATGGCTCTTGTGGCTGAAATTGCACTTGATAATCTTGTATGGACGTCCTAGCTAGGAGGAGTCTCCTACAATTGATGACCTGAACAATACATTGTTAGCAAAGACATTTTGAAATAATAAAATTAAGAGTTAACTTGAGAAGTTTTTGAATGTTCCAAAGAAAAAATTCCTTGTAACTTGTCAACTAAAGGATTATTTTACCTGAGGCAGCCGGAGGTCTGCTAGTACCGGCCTCACCGCATTGTCCTTGACCAGGTACTAGAGATTCCATAAAATCCTGCAACAAGAACACATATTACATATATTTTACTTCACAACATAAAAGAGTATAAAATATAAACCTTTATTAAAATTTTGTTATAATTGAAGATTCATTACTGCTTACTTGATACCAACGTGTGAGTGCTTTCAATTTAGTTAGCCTCATCAGCATCTCCTCAGTTGGATTTGTTTCATACAAAATATTAATTATTTCTTTATTGATTTGTTTCATTTTTTTCTTCAACATAATTGTTACATTAGGTGAATCTGCAAAATGATCATCATCCTCGAGGGTAGCTATTGCCTCTATTGTTGAGGGTGCTTTTCCCTTATCCCAAACATCAACTTGTGATAGGAATATCAGTAAAACTATCATAAAAACTCCAAAACCATAAATAAAATAACGTAATAATATAAAAATTTTCAACTATCTAATTTGTACAATTTTAATAAGGTTTACCCTTGCTGAAGAATGGGTGGGAGGAGCATCCTCGTGGCCTCTATCATGTGCGGGATCCATATCATCCTGTGGCAAAGATTAAATATAAAAACTTTAGCGAACTAAAAGCAATAGACTTAGCAAAAAAAAACCAAGTTGTGACCCATACGTAAGGTTCTTCTTTGTCTATACATGAGAGATATAAAATGTACTAGGTTGAAAGTGATTATATATTATATTTCTGTACAGTTCTTCTTTTTTCTATATATACATTATATGATTATATAATATGTCTATTTATAACATACGTGCTCAGTGATAAACAAGAAGAATATAATAAAATTATGTCTATTTATTGACTTATACCTGCTGATCCATGTCACTGTGCACGATCCACGCCAAAGAGGTCAAATTTCCTACATATGTTAATCATTTATCTTAAGTTAGCTAAAAATTACATGATACGTATGCTACAAATAACTTAGAAGATAACATGAACAATATGCAACATCGTAAACATGAACAAATTTACCTTATATATGGAAAGCAAGATCGTTAACAAAAGGGGTGACGATGTTTGTAGTCAATTGCATGTTTGCAAAAAGGGTGATAATCAAACACAAATATACATATATCAACAACAATTAATTGAGCATGGTAAACAAAAAATTGGTAATTATAAATCACATATGTTGTAATCATTAGAATTGAACACAATAAATATGTAATCATTACAATTGAAAGCAATACATAAATATATAATCATTAGAATTAAACACAATAAATATGTAATCATTACAATTTGAACATAATAAATATGCAATCATTTCAATTATGTCATTGATCATCTTCATCATCATCATCATCATCATCATCATCATCATCATCATCATCATCATCATCGCCATCATCACCATCATCATCTCCATCAACAGCATTACCATCATCATCATTGCCATGATCACCATCACCATCATCATCATCATCATCATCATCATCATCATCATCATCATCATCATCATCATCATCATCATAATCATCATCATCATCATCATCATCATCATCATCATCATCTGCTTCTTCATCATCTTCAGTATCTTCTTCTTCCATAACATTATACTTTATCGGCCTTCCTCTTGGATCATGTCTAACAACAAATGACCAACCCTATTTATGTGGAACCTTTGAGTAAAACACTTGCTCACACTGGCTTGGAAGAACATAGGGCTCATCTCCAACCGGCTCAAATGACCTTGTATTAATCATTGTAAATCCATTATCATGTTGAATAACAGTTCTATCTGGATCATTTTGATTCAGTCATAGCTTGTACCATTTGACGACGAATAGAACTACTTTGAAGGAGTTAAAGTCGCACTCAATTATATCATCCAAAATGTCATAGTATTGATTTTGAAATTTTTGAGGATGTATGTCATTTCTAGATGATACATTGGTGAACTCAAAAACTGCACTTATCCCAGAATCACAAGTTTTCTTTGTGTCATCCAAATTTTTTATGCAAAATTTGTGGCCATGATAGTACATAGCTTTGTGGTGCTTGACCTGCAATTTTTCAAGCGTGTAAATTATTTGCATCATGAGTTGATACGAAACATACAAGTCATGATCATTAATAAATTTGTACGTACCTCTCCACCTCTTAAACCATGTGCTAGATCAATTACCATTGAAGTAACATTGGAATCTCCATTACGATGAGCTTCTCTAACCAATGAAGCAACACCTTCCCATGTTAATGAGAAACCATTTTGTTGACATTGTTCAATCCATACCGTCATCCAATCAAGATTGTTTGCAATATACAAATGTATTGCATCCCACTCTCGACTAGCTGTATCAAAAAAAATACACCAATTATAAATAACTTATATTGAAGATTATAAGAATTAATTAACTACAATAAAATCTTAGATTTACCTCTCACTTTCCTCAATCTACCTTTGCCCGTCAAGTACTCCCCTTCGAATTTGTTAATAGAGTTGGGATCCCAAATACGATCTACATAGATCTTTGCTGCAAACTTAGGAAGATATTCACTAATGTACACCATGGTCTGGTATACCATATATCCCTCCACCATAGAACCCTCAAGATGTGCTCTCTGTCGAACCAAGCCTTTCAAAAATTTCAAGTGCCTCTCAACCATCCACATTGACCTAGTTGGTATAGGTCCACACAATTCAATCTCCTTAACTTGATGTATGAGGTAGTGTTCTTGTGCATTGAAAAAAGTTGAAGGTAGACACTTTTGCATTTCACACATAAGAAGAGGAATTTTTCTCTTCCAATATTTTATATCTTCTTTATTGATTTCTTTAGATGATAACCACCTCATGTATTTTCCAAGATCATATATAACTTGTTTGACACCGTTGGTGAAGTGGTGTGGGAGAGATAGAGGTAGAACGTACTGCAATATTTGTAAAATGATCTTGTCAATATTTTATAAAAGAATGCAATGAAAACCACATGTAGTATACAAATATATAGTGAATACAAAATAATATGAATTACCTTAATAAATATATGCCAATCGTGTGTTTTCATCCCTGGCCCAAATTCACTTTTCTTTGATATAAGATCATTTATGTTCGCAGCAAATCCTATGGGAAATCATATTTTTTTTATAATTTCTTTTATAGCATTGCTCTGCTGCTTCGACAATAACCATGGAAGGGCACTTGTATCAATCTGGTCTCTATTGTTATTTGACCAAATAAAATTTTTCATTGCATGGTTGGATTCTTCAATGTCACTACAAATTTTGATAATTTGGTCTTTGTCACACCTTCCATCCAATATTTTCCATAATGTCTCTGTTACATTCTTTCCAATATGCATAGGATCAAACAAATGCACGATTGGGAGTTGCTCATAGTACGAAAACCTAGTAAATTGCGTAGGATAACTTTTTAGTCCTTTTGGAAGTTGGTCATTGATGCCTTGATGACCTTCACAAGCATCAATTATATCATTAGTAAACAAAACACAATATCAAAATATAAATTTGAAACAAAAACCATCAGATGGAATGACATTACCTCAACAGTTTATTTTATTGTATGCCGACTTCCATAGGTGAGGTGTCATTCTCCATGGCTTTGATGTAGTCTCTTCTTTCCCATTGAAAAGATATTTTTCAGTAATTCGGTACTTATGATTTATGTGGAGAAAGTGTCTATTCTCATCGAACACTTGCTTTCTTAAACTTTTTGAATGACGAGATTTCATCTTTGGACCACAAACTAGACATGCAAATTTTCCCTTTGTCTGAAGACCTACAAGATTGTGTATAATTGGATTAAATGTGTTAACTTTGTGTTAGCACTATAACATACCAAAAAAGAGGCGTTAAGAAGAGAACATACCACAAAAATGTGTTAGCCCAGGGGCATCATGTATTGTCCATACAAGCATTGCATGGAATTGAAATTGTCTTTGTCCTATTGGTCTAGAGATGTCATACACAGTGACCCCATTCCATAACACCATCAACTCATCGATAAGGGGCTCAATATATACATTGATATCTTTAACTTGGTACTTACCTAGTTGAATGAACAAAAACATTACATAATTATTATGACCATTTTGATGGATTATTAATAATAAATTAATTTAGACGACCATTAAATCAAAAAATACCTGGAACAATCAGTGCCAACACTATGTGCTCCCTCTTTATGGACAACCAAGGATGAATGTTATTGTTGATAACAAAAATAGGCCACACCGAGTAAGTAGATCTCATCTCTCCAAACGGATTGACACCATCCACTACCAATGAAAGCTTGAGATTATGAGGTTCTTCTTTAAAGTGTGGCCATTTTTCCTCTATTTCCTTAAATGCTGAACCATCAGTAGGAATTCACATAATGTCATCTTGACTTCTATTGTGTGCATGGTAATCCATAAATTGTGCCAAGCTATTGCACTTGAATAATCATTGTAGACGTGGAATAATGGAAATATGTCGAAGAACCTTGCGAGGCACCTTTTTATTTATTCGATCTGATTGATATCTACTAATATGGCAAATAGGGCATTCTGTTGCAAATTCATACTGTTTATGATATATAATATGATCATTCAGACATGCATGTATTGTTCGATACTCCATTCCAATATCTTTGATAATGGTAGATAATTCTCGGTACGAGTGAGGTAGAATGTTTGATGGTGGTAACAAACACTCACCTATCAACCTACAACCAAAAATATAATTTGTTAATTTAAAGACTATTAATTGCTACACGATTCACCCAATATTAATTGTAAGGGAATTACGACTAAAATAATGAAAAAAGATGACATACCTTAACATATGTGTCATTGCTACATTGGATAAACCATTCATAATCTTCAAGTTCACCGAAAACAATACAGCAGCAAGAAGAGTTGTTTCGGAGCCTTCATATAGGGGCTCGTGTGCCTTCTCAAGTATAGGTACATCAAGCTTTGCATCAACATCATCATCATCATCATCATCATCTTGATCATCGTGATCATCTTGATCTTCTTCATCATCATGGTCTTCTTCCATGATATCATTACCTTCTATATCCACACCTCCATGTTCCCTCATTTGGAAATCCACATTCTCCAGATTGTCATGGTCCATAACATGAAACTCAGGGATGTTGACCTATATGAAAATGATGACCTTATATTAACCACGACCATGTTGTCATCATCAAATTATGTCTTATGTATTTTATAAAATATTAAAATACATACCAATGGATGAAATTCGTTTCCCCCTTCAATGTGACCATGTTGCCTACAATGTTCCTCAGCTGTTTTGATTAGATATCTTCGAGTCTTTAAGCCCTTACAAAGTTTGCAAGGACAATAACATTTTCCATCACCCTTTCTTTTTAAGTTAGACCATAGTCTAGCAATTGTCTCCCTATTTTTTTGTGCATTGATATCGTCAGACATGGTCTTTCTTGAATGGAATGACTCGTTGGTGGAAGAAGGATGATTTGTTTGCAACCTGTAGATAAAAATCGTTACTGAACAACCATTTTCTCAACCATTTTAATATCGAAAACATCATATGAAATATCTTTATCATTTAAATTTTAATGGTATTTTTTAACTTTTAATCAGAATTCTGTGTAATAGAAGGACCCCTATTTAAAGTTATGTCAATACCAACTAAGTGCTAGTAATTTTGAAAGCTGGCATATAAAATATCCTTGCATAATAATGTTGACAAGCCTATAGAGTTTTTGCATGCTTTCATCTTGGTGCAGGGGCACCAAGTGGACATCATCTAAGAAATTATATCTTCAAGGATATAATTAGATGGTTGGGAATAGGTGGTCAGTTTATTGTTCTAATAAGCCATTAGGGAAAAAAAATTGGTAGACGAATCCTTCAACAAAGTAGATGTTTAGAATATAGAAAATAAGTGGTTGTTTTTCATTTTAATAAGCCATAATACCAGCTTTAAGCCTAGAGTTGAATGTCTACCTTCATATAAATTCTGAGTTTAAGGACTTAAACCAAGAGCCACAAGACAATCCTACATAAAGCATTTTCCTTAAATTTTATTATACACTAATTATAGAATTAACCTTAGATTAGAAAAAACCTGTAATTGTCAGGGTTTGTAGCAAGTAGAGATTGATATGTTGCCTTAGCTTCCTCAAAATGCCCAAGCTTTAGCAATAATGAAGCGCATTGTTCCTTGAGAGCTAGCTTATCAACCTGCATTGCATTTCATAGCATATACATTTCAACCCACTAATACTGACGCACCACCACATGATAATAATGCTAATCGATTTAGGGTATAACAAAATTACTGATTACTAATACTCAAACAAATTTCTCTTGCCGTGACTGTCTACTTAACAAGTTACCATTCGACATTCTAAGACCGTTTATCTATTTAATGTGATATATTATTTTTCAAAACAATTTATTCAAATTGGTATTTAGAAATTTGTGTGATCTATAAATTTACAAGAATTTTTTAAAAATAGTTTAAATATAATCTGATACTTGAAAATTTATGCAATCCAGTCTCCAATTTATAAGGTTTATTTGTAAACAGTTTATTTTAATTGGTATATAGAAATTTTGGGTGAATCTTTTTCTATATTTAAGATTTGTTTGAAAGTTGTTTATGGAAAGAAATACCAAAGAAATGCTAGCATGGGCGGTAATTCTAAAACTAGAAATTGCACCTTAGTTATGAAAGATCCTAAGATTAAGGAAGCTACTGGTACTCAGATGCTAAAAGTACTCAAGAATTATTACTGCAAGATCCCTAATCCCACAAGTTCTTGGTGATCTTAAACTGATAATAGGACACAAGCAGGTAGGGATCAAACATATGGCAATACATGGACCTCATCCCACCTCCATGTCTATCACAAAGTATCCAGGAGTTAAGGGTCGAGACTCCAAGAGTAATCATATTTATTATTAAGAATCCAAGCCCTCTTCTATGGTATAATCATATTAGAGTTTTGTTTACTATTTAACTTAACATCCTTTCTACAACAGATGTGACTAAGTGATAAGACAAAGCAATTACAAGAAAAGACTTTGATTCAAATCCTAGCTAAGAATCATTGGCCCAAAACCCAATAAAGTAGGCCATAGACGTGTATTATTTAGTTAGGGAATGGTCCCCTCTACTGTATCCCCATTTGGCCCGGGCCTCATAGTGTCCAAGATTTATAGGTCAAGAAAAAAATTACACCAGGACATCAAAATGAAGGAGTAGAAAAGAATAAAGATTGAGATATTGAAGGACAAACTAAAGTATACCAGTTAAAGGAATGTGAGTTTCCAAGGGTGGTTGCAAACACCAAATTGACCTCTATGGCACACTCTCCAAGCCAAAAGAAGTGAGTTCAGTTGAAAGGGGGCTTCTTGTCTAGTTCTCCATCTCTAATTAAGAGCACTTACCATTTGTAGTTGTTATTTTCTTCCTGCTTTTGAAAAGGTAGTGGCAGATAAAGATTCGTGATGACAAGGCAAAAATACCTCATGCCACTCAAATAAAAGAAAAACCACGTACAAAGACATAAATATGGAATAATAATAAATGCAGAAAGTGTCAAAAAATGCATATAACTGCATTTAATCTGGCATTACACAGAGATGCATCCCCACCTCTAAAAGCCCCGTCTCCATCCATTTCAAGAAAAAAGTGCCAATGACATAAATGGTTCTTTGGATATTGGTAACCTGAATGAGGCATCATCTGATAGATTGTTGTATTTTTAAGTTTTAGATTTTCAATTACTTGAACTTTAATTTTGAACTTTGAACAACAAATGCTTTCATACTTAATATTGCTGTCATGAATCTTGTGATTAATTTTATTGATGTTTATGCTGTTGTTTTACTACTGTTATATTGTTTCATTGAAGTTTACATTGTTTTCATGATTTACTTACATAATGAATCTCTCTCTCTCTCTCTCTCTCTTTGACAATCAATTTTTTAGGAGCATTGCCTTAGCATATGTGATTTACTTGACTATAGCGTTTGATGTGATTTTCCTTGTCTAACGTAAGAACTAACAACAACATTCAAGAAGAAATAAATACAGGAGAACAAGAAATATTTTAAGTAAAAAATTGCAAAATATCTCCACAAAAACTGAACCTTATCAATAAAGCGCTCATGTTCTTCAGCTTGTTTGGCAATCTTCTTCGCTTGTTTTGACAATATTGATTTGGTGTTGAATAAAACCTGCAACATGTAAAATAATCCTACTGTTAGTGATTACATTTGCTAGATGGTTTAGAAATATCTTAGATCTAGCAGATACTCTACTAAATTTGATGAATCTATTCAACATAGGACAATGTTTAAACCCTAATATCAAAAACCCTGCCAAATTTTAACATACTATTGCAACAAAAGTTAGTAAGACAAATTCAATAACTATTAGAGTCTCCAAGTCACATTCCTTGAGGTCATATCAAGATACAGAAATATTCACTATATACTTTAGCAAAATCCTAACTATAATAGCCATGACATTCAAATCCAAACTAGAAACCCCCATACATTTGGCCAGTCTATTGCAATATAAAATTGGTAAAAATATACAATTGAAGAAGGAAGCATCAAATGATGCCACACAAATCTATAGGAATCTTTATTTAAAGATGACGAAGGAAAGAGCAGTAGAGTTGGCCAAAGGCCATTTTGCTTTTGTGTTGATTATAATATCATTATGCTTGGGTGTGGCAAGCTCTTCTCCACCTACAAACAGATTGTATTATTTGTAGATTTTTGAAACTCTCTTTTGTCAGCATTGCGTGCAAGGTTTGATTTGGTTTTTGTTGAGAGGATTAGATAGATTGTAGGTTATTTGATGTTTGAAAATAGGAGGGGTGGGGAATGAGTCCTCTTACACTGATGAAATATCAGATTACAACTCAAATTCATCTTCAAAATTAGTAGCGTGTTGGTTAACAGTTTGTCCTCCCGTTAGATTTATAATCTCTGACTCTCTAAACACCCAAGGTGAGAGAACAAAAGGATGTCACCAACAAATGGGTCAGTGTAAGCCATCTATCACTGACCTCTAAATTGATAGGTGCAGCTCCCTGATTGTGTTTGATATGCAATGAATGTGTCTTTTTATTGATCATCAAATTATTCCTTATGAGTTTTAACCAAATTGTTTGTAGGCACAAAAAATTCAGGCAAGGATAAGAGTGGATAACCTATAATCCCCAATGGAATGTTGATCACGGATTATCTTGAAGTCTATCTTCTAACCTAAATCTATCTACTCTAAGAAAGCATATTCTACTAAGGAGAATAGGAGTAGAATCATACATGGATAGTAAATGGAATTACCTATGCTATAATTACTAACATGAAATGGAATTCAAGTAGGAATTATAGTTCCACATACAACTGTACTTTCTATTCAGATGCATCTAGATAACTGAATGAATAGGAGAAGAATCATACATGAAAGGTAAATGGAATTACTTTCACTGCAATCACCAACATGAAATGGAATCCAATAAGTAATTACAACTTCACATATAACCGTTATGTCTATTCAAATGCAAAATGAATGACTACTCGCACAACAAACATGAAAAATAAATAAGTAAATGGAATCACTCTTGCTACAATTGCAAGTTTGCCAACCCTTTCGTTTAGTTTCCTTTCAGAATTTATAGATTTTACAATACATAAAGTTCCCTAGAATTCATGACCTTCCCACTTCCTTGAATACAAAGAGACAAGGCACAAAGAAAGAATATTTTTGATAACATAATTTGAAAAGCCAATCACCGATATAGGAATTAGAAAAGATATCATAACTGTGACACTTCAATTTGAATCCTTCATCTTCTTTGAACAACACCTGTCAAGCCAAAGTCTATTGGGCTTCTCGGAGTCAAGTTATATTTCGAACAATAGTCCATATGATATACCACTGCATCCAACCTTTTTCAAATAGTTCAGAAATACTTAGCACGACCTTATTTGACATAAGGGATTTATCATCACTACCACCTGTGGCAACCCTTATTGCATCTACTGGACTGCAAGCTACATCATAAATCATCTTTAGCATTATATTCTTCTTTCTTTTCCTACCCATGACCTCAATCAACAGGTCGATTGTGTCAATAATCCACTATTCTTAGTCACCTTTGATGTTCCATTGGATTATGTTATCTTTTAATCTCTTCATTATGTTCCTTTGGTGCTCCTATTGATGATCTTTTTTCAGCAGATGGAATGATGTTTGGGAGTCATAAGTTTTAGATATTCAAAAGAACCAGAGAAGATTCTTCATATGGATGATACATTGATAGGGCCAACATTGAAATGTTCAGATTTTACTCCATAGGACAGTGTTAAGAGGATCTCAAGATATTGTCCTAAAAGATTGAAGAATGGGAAATTAAAGTTATGGATGTCATCTCAGTTGCATCTCACATGATAGTATTATCCACAGGCCCAAGATATAAAGGGTGTTTACTTGGGAAGAACACATTGTTGATCCTAACATCAAACATGTGTCAACATGATATCTACTACTTTGATTCAACTCTCAGAAGCATAACTTGGATAGTCATGAAGTGGATTATATTTAAGATCATTTGAAGTCTTTGAGCAAGGTTCAATCTGGTTATAATGAAAAGGGAACTCAATCCTCTCTTTTGATCAGTCTCTGATGTAGTTGGATGGATCCATTGATTATAACCATTGAAATTCATTATTTATAGTTTGATTGACTAGTTCAGTCAATTGGATGAATCCACTGATTACAACAATCGAAGAAAATGGCAATGAGTCTATGTTGAATTATAATGGAATCAAGGGATAGTGTGTGTAGTCATGAATGACTCGGTGACAAATTATAATTGCCTCAAGATGTGATTGATTTCCATCACAGTGATAAACATATGGATGATTATTGCAATTGGATGTGGTGTTGTAGAGCAAAGTGCACATCTATCCAATGCATTTTTCACAGTTGATAAAGTTGGTGCTTTCCATGTTATGAATGACAGAGCGGTTGCATGATCACAAGAGATTAAAAAACACCATGAGATCATGTGACAATAGAAGCCCATGCAGATAAGGAAAGTCAATGGAAAGACAGGAAAGGTTAAATAAAAAATATGCTGGGACCCACATGCACCAATCATAGAGCGGTCGCATGATCACATGGAATAAAATAATGCCATGCGATCATGTGACAATGGAGTTCAGGCAGGTGAATGCACTCTACTGGGACCCACGTATGCTAACAACACAGATGCGATAATGAAAAGTTATAAGTCCAAGTCTGACGAGGATATTATTAAATATTATTTCATGTGCCAATGATAAAGCGGTTGCATGATCGCGTGAATAAAATAACACTCTTGCGATCATGCAACAATGGAGGACCAGGTGGGACCCAAGTCAATGGACTTACCTATGGTGGAATAAAGGAATGCATCTGACGGTCCTCACAAAATCATGACCCCTGCCAAATGATTTTGCAAATTTGTGAGATGCGTACGCGTGGTGGTGGGACCCGAGTCAATAGACTTACCTATAGTGGAACAAAGAAAAGGATCCAACGACCCTCACATAATCATGATCCCTGTCAAATGCTTTTGCAAACTTGCGAGATCTTTCCACGTGTCAGGTGGGGCCAAGAAAAGTTTGTCCGTGGTTATAAGATTCTTCATCGACGGTCGCCGTTTTGCCTATACGGAGTCAAAGATTCATTGAGGCAAAATGGGATGTGAACATGTGGCATGGTGGTGCTGAGAAAAGGTTGTCTGAAAAGGTTATAAGATACTCGATCGACAGCTCCCACTTTGCCGAGATGGTGGTAGAGATTCTATGCGGCAAAGTGGGATCTTGACGCATGGACATGTTCACTTGTGGGACCCGAGACTTAAAGGGAATAAAGAGATTAAAAGATAACATAATCCAATGGAACATCAAAGGTGACTAAGAATAGTGGATTATTGACACAATCAACCTGTTGACTGAGGTCATGGGTAGGAAAAGAAAGAAGAATATAATGCTAAAGATGATGTATGTTGTAGCTTGTAGTCCAGTAGATGCGACAAGGGTTGCCACAGGTGGTAGTGATGATAAAGCCCTTATGTCAAATAAGGTCATGCTAAGTATTTCTGAACTATTTGAAAAAGGTTGGATGCAGTGGTATATCAAATGGACTGTTGTTCTAAATATAACTTGACTCTTAGAAGCCCAATGGACTTTGGCTTGATAGGTGTTGTTCAAAGAAGATGAAGGATTCAAATTGAAGTGTCACAGTTCTGATATCTTTTCTAATTCCTATATCGGTGATTGGCTTTTCAAATTCTGTTATCAAAAATATTCTTTCTCTGTGCCTTGTCTCTTTGTATTCAAGGAAGTGGGAAGGTCATGAATTCTAGGGAACTTTATGTATTGTAAAATCTATAAATTCTAAAAGGAAACTCAACGAAAGGGTCGGCAAACTTGCAATTGTAGTAAGAGTGATTCCATTTACTTAGTTATTTTTCATGTTTATTGTGCCAGTAGTCATTCATTTTGCATTTGAATAGACATAAGAGTTATATGTGAAGCTGTAATTACTTATTGGATTCCATTTCATGTTGGTGATTGCAGTGAAAGTAATTCCATTTACCTTTCATGTAAGATTCTTCTCCTATTCATTCAGTTATCTAGATGCATCTAAATAGAAAGTATAGTTGTATGTGGAACTATAATTCCTACTTGAATTCCATTTCATGTTAGTAATTACAGCATAGGTAATTCCATTTACTGTCCATGTATGATTTTGCTCCTATTCTCCTTAGTAGAATATGCAATCTTAGAGTAGATAGATTTAGGTTAGAAGATAGACTTCAAGATAATCCGTGATCAAAATTCCATTGGGGATTATAGGTTATCCACTCTTATCCTTGCCTGAATTGTTTGTGCCTACAAACAATTTGGTTAAAACTCATAAGGAATAATCTGATGATCAATAAAAAGACACATTCATTGCATATCAAACACAATTAGGGAGTTGTACCTGTCAATTCAGAGGGAAGTGATAGATGGCTTACACTGACCCATTTGTTGGTGACATCCTTTTGTTCTCTCACCTTGGGTGTTTAGAGAGTCAGAGATTATAAATCTAACGGGAGGACAAACTATTAACCAACACAGCGGTGACATGCTAGGCATAGTTTGGTGTGTTCCTGGTGAAAGAAGCACAAAAAATAAGGATGCTCAATGCACCATGGCCTCCATTAAGAGGATGTCCATATCAAACTGGCATCTTTTTTTGGCTCTTGAGAGGTTTATAATTAAATACTTGAAGGAGTAATGCTGTAATGCTGATGAGATTTATGATTCTCTAGAGATTTATGAGATTGGTATTAAGCTTGCCACCTTGTTTACTTTCTCTGTTGTTATCATGCAATCCATTGTGAATGTTAAATGAAATCCATATCAAATTGGAAACATATATACCTGCACATTTTCAAGCAAACTGTTTGACAAAATGTTTCAGTTGAATTGCAAAGAATGTATACCAGACACGACTGGTCATTACAAGTGGGTTGAAGCAACATATAGTAAATAGAAGCAATTGAGAACAATAATACATGAGAATTGGTTATATTACCTTAGAGTAAAAAAATTATTAGTACAAAGAGGATATAAAAAAGTAAGTACAAATCAAATGACATCATTAAGAATCAAGAGGCTAAATTGGTTACCAAAGGGTACACTCAATTTTACTACTCAAAAAGTACAAAGTAAACTTAAGACTTACCATTAACAAGTTTTTGGTAATTTTCCACCATGTTGCAGCCTAGTACTTGACTAGTCTATGCAACATAAATGGCTCCTATAAACAATAGAGTTTTTACACATATTACATAGAAAAAATGCAACTTTCACTCAAAAATGGTTTTTTACCTTTTCAAAAATTACAAAGATGGCATGAACCATGAAAATTTGTGGTCTCCTTCATTTATGCTTTACAGTGGGGGCTCCACATCTCAACCCCAACCTCAACATCAGACCCCATAAGGGATGCTAACACCAAACCCCCACCAAAGTCCTTTCATACTATTACACCATATCAATGCCATCTAATGGCTATTAAAATCAGTCCAAGTAAGATTCCTGTGCAAATTTGTTTCAGGGATGTGAATAACTTTCTTATGTATTGATTCTTTCTGTATAATGGTATAGAAAATTTTCTTTAAAACATTGCTCTCTATTCACTTTAGTGTTAGATGAAACTAATAGTAAACCTGTAGAATCATCTCTATGTGTCCTAAACAATTCCCATAAACTTGAGGTTAGCCAATTATTTCATTGATGTCTCTAATGAAAATATATTTTGGTTATGCCCAAACCCTCAGATCTGTAGATCGCATATATTGTATATGTGGTATAAAAATAATGATCTTTCTTTGTTTTCATAGATTTCAAAATCAACAATATTACCATTAGCAATGACAGAAATAAAAGCAACAAACGTATTGTTATCAGCATAGTTTCTAGGGAAGTAATTGCGTTAGGTTTCATGGTATGCTTGTCATTCATCATTATTCAAAAAAGAAAGAGAACAAAGAGCAGATCTTCCAAAGCCAATGATGATACAGGTAATGAGAAATGTTTCTTTTTGGTCATACGATGTCCATTTACGCCACATTTCATACTCCGGTGTAATCTGTGAAAATGTCGACGAGTGGACTGACACAAGTTTATCTAAATGCTGTCTATATATAAACCCATTCTATACTGATGTTTTTGTGATACAGGAGTATCCAACGTAGGTAGCAGAAATGTCATAGTTGAAAAGCATTGAACATTCCAAAACATCTTTTAGACTTCTAAGTAGCAAGTCAACTAAGTTTTAGAAACCAGAGACAACTAAATGGAATAGCATGATGGGTAGAGGAAATCTAGCATAACATGATGAAGAGGCACAAGAAAAGATGAGTTTGAAATTTAAAAGAAACCAAAAATAAAGCACATTGTAGCAAAGAAATGGAATCCAAAAAGCAAGAAGACGAATGAGAAGAGGCAGAGGCATTCAAAAGAAGGCTTATTGAGATCTCTTATAATATACCTAGTATTTCCCACGCTAAAGTGAAGTCACTTGCCTGCCTCTGCTTGCTTACAGAAGGTCACCTACGCTAAACTTTCATAGAAATGAATGGAAGAGCTACGAAAAATATGATAAGGGCTTTCTTCATCAAACCCTGCCTTCGCTTAGAGAAGGTCTCACTTGCCCGCGCTAAAGTGAAGCTCATTTTGATGCAGGTGCATCATAAAAAGTTTGATAATTACGGGAATATAAATTGTTATATGTTAATGTAATATGGCTTAGTAAACCATTTTATGTTTTATTGATGTAATGGAGTCCAAATAGTCTAAATGTCACAGAATAATAATAAAATGTATTAAATATAATAGTTAATATGTTTAGAGTTCATTAAAATCAGCCTTGAATAATTGAAAAAGGGCCGAGTGGTGTGTTTATGCAAAACCCCTGCAATATCACTGAAATAGAGATCGTGAAACCCTTGTAAATCTGCAATGTTCGATACGCTGGTATGGCTTAAATCACTGAAACAGAGCTCGTGAAACCCTTGTAAATCTACAATGTTCGATAGACTGCAAGTATGGATTAAATCACTGAAACCTTTGTAAATCTACAATGTTCGATAGAGTGGTATGGCTTAAAAAATCCAAACCCTAAAGATTTTCGCCCAATACTGGTTGTCGCAATGAGCTCCCGTGTTTAACATGAAATAGTAAAATGAAGTGTTTTTGCCTCCCGCATTTTTTAACTTAATGTTACGGTGTTGGTCTCAATTTCAACCAATATTGTGTTAGTCAAAATTGAGACCAACATGGGCATATATTTAAAAAAAACAAAATTTTTCATTCTCTCATGTGACCAAGTAAACATTTTTTTTTATGGTCAAAATTTAAGGTCAAAATTTAGGGTAAAATGTACTAGTGATGGTATCCCATATCTTACTAATTTGATCTTCAACATTTTTTAGAAACCCCTTTGGTCATCAAATCTTCCACCTTGTTGGAAACATCCCTATGTTTTAGGCTAAGTTCTTTAATTTTATGAAATACCCATTTAATTAAACTAAAGAAATCTATAGCTCCACTCCTAGCAATAGCCAATATGTCCTTAGGGAATTCACAATCAAGTTTGAAATAATGATCTTCTGACTTGAGCTCCCCATGATACCTATGTATATTCTCTCTATCAATAGGCAGATAGGAAGGGAAAGATTCATCATAAGCTTCAAGGGAAGTAGGGTTTTCCTCAGGAGAATCTTCAGAAAAAAGAGACAATTTTTTTTTTCAGGGACAACCTACTCCTTACTTTTTTCCTTTTGAGGGGTAGTGGGGGTTTTCTTCGGGTTTTCCTTTTTGGATGGATATTTACTCTGTGGGTTTTTCTTAGTAACCTTCTTAGCCAAGGGGAAATCATACTTTTCCAAATTGGTATCACATTCCCCATCTTCCTCAGACATACTCACATCAGTGTTATAACCCTTTGAGGTCGAAACTGAGATGGATTTAGAAGGGGCTGGAAGATAAGAAAAGTTTTCTTGATTCATCAAAATCATACTAGAAATCAATACAGGGTTATTGTTGGGACTCTTTCTATGCTCCTTAATACTATGTTTCATAGAGCACAAATTGTAATAAGGAAAAGAAATCTTGACCTTATGGAAAAAGTGGTTAAGAAGGAAAAAGTAGTACCATAGACACAGGTGAATCTACCATCCATGGTGACATACTCCATATAATCTTAAGGACCTCATGCCATAGATTCTTGATTTTTGTGGCATAAAAATATCTTTTGGAAATCTTGATGAGTGCCTCTCTCTCTTTGTTAGTTTTGGGAAAAAAAATCACCACTTCATCATATAACTTCTCATCATGGAATAATTTGATCCCCTCTATAGACAACCATGTGATTTCACCAATAAGATCTCATCAAGATTAACCCTCCTCCTAGAGAGGATGATTTCCCCATCCTTAAGGTTAATGGAAAAGTAATCTTTGATCTTAGGATTGGCACCATGAAGCTTATCCAAAATAAAGCTTAAACTACCATACATAACATGTCTCCAAACCTTCTTATTGGCTTTGTGCTTCTCACAATTTTCTAGTTCAACTCTCTTATAGATTCCTCCCATCTTCACTATTGAGTTTCTATATTTCCTTGCATAGAGACTAAACAGGGTAAAAGGCTAGCCACAATTCCTAGGCACCCAAAAAACATACCAAAACCTACCACCTATAACTGTAATCAAAGTACCACCATCACATAAAATAAGGATGCAGTACACCAATCTATCCTATACACCAATCTATACTACCCCATTATTACTGAATGCACCCTCTTTTCCATGAGTGACATCAAACTGAATCAAATCTTTCATGTCATTTCCCAAGTCTTTATAACCCTACCACATCCTCTTTCCCATAAGCGTGACCCCTTCATTGGAAAAGTGGTCCGCCACCTTATTGATGCAGGAGCATCCTGGGTGTAAGAGCAATCTTGCATCACCCAAAAAAATATTTCTATTTTTTATATTCAATAAGGGCTATTTTGTGCAGAGCTGCTATTTATGGAAAGTTACTATTTTTGGTAATTTTTGTATGTGCTCAGAATGATCTGATTTCTTTCTTGGAGGTTCATTTTGGTCATATAAGTCTGCCAGTAAAGATTCATTGCCAGATCAAGTGTATATTGGAAGATATTGAAGATTTTCGGTATTGGCAGCAGGGTACAGAAACTTTGAACTCAGTTTTGAAGGCTTTAGAGGCCCCAGATGAGGTCAAAAATTTGGGTGATGGGTGCTTGCATGGGTCAAGCCTGTAGAGCGCTTCGTGGTGTTTCTGAAATGGGGTTATAATAGCCGATCGGGTCAACTGGTGATGACTTATGGTCTTTGAAAGTTGGGCCACCTGAAATGGCAAAAAAAAATTTTCTTCAAAATTTTTATTCGGGTTTCAAAGGTTATCTTGAGCCAACTATGATGTAATAAAATGTAAAATAAAATAATTCTAAGTTTGGTCAGCCTTATTGGCTAAAATTTTGGAACCTTCCCAGGCGGTGGAAAATTGCCTATATAAGGAAGGCTGTATTATTGTCTTAGGCAGTTCAGAATAGTTCTGGGTAGTAGATCTGGGTAATAGTTCGAGGCTTTGTCCTACAAAATATTGTAAGAGAATGCCCATGTGGCTTTGCATATTGTAATTATGAAAGTTTGTAATTCCACATTTGTGGAGATAATAAGAAGCCAATTTTTTGTTCTTGCATATTGCACTAATACATTTGGGGTGAAATTGCGACGGCAATTTGCGACGACAGGCAAATGTCATGTGGTTTTGGCTTTTTTTTTTCAAATATAGCCCGACACCGTCGCAATTGCGATGACAATACATTTGGCAACGTCGCCATTGCGACGTTGTCGGGATATAAGGACAAAAAAAAAAAGGAACGTTGTCATTTGTGTTTTCAACAGCGCCGTAACCCTCTACGAAATCACATCAGGATATAAGGGCAAAAAAAACAAGAACATTGTCATTTGTGTTTTCAACAGTGCCGTAACCCTCCACGAAATCACATCGGGATATAAGGGCAAAAAAAACAAGAACGTTGTCATTTGTGTTTTCAATAGCGCCGTAACCCTTCGCGAAATCACAGCTACAATTTCTGAGTACGTTGGGTTTATTTTTCTTTTGTCATTATTATGTAATCTGGTATTCAGCTGTTAGAGAGCTAAAATACCCAGAAATGAGGACATATCTATGTTGAATTTATTGTTAGCAGCTTTGGTTATTTAGAAGTTTAATTTTATTTGTTCATCTTTCAAGCACAAACGTTTTGTGGACCATAACGTCTTCATTGTTTCGGGTATGCAGTGAAACAGCCCTAACTTGCAATTGCGATGTTGTCAGGATATAAGGGCAAAAAAAAAAAGGAACGTTGTCATTTGTGTTTTCAACAGCACCGTAACCCTCCGCGAAATCACATCGGGATATAAGGGCAAAAAAAACAAGAACGTTGTCATTTGTTTTTTCAACAGCGCTGAGAGAGATTCCCTCCGTGAAATCACAGCTACAATTTCTGAGTACGTTGGGTTTATTTTTCTTTTGTCATTATTATGTAATTTGGTATTCAGCTGTTAGAGAGCTAAAATACCTAGAAATGAGGACATATCTGTGTTGAATTTATTGTTAGCGGCTTTGGTTATTTAGAAGTTTAATTTTATTTGTTCATCTTTCAAGCACAAACGTTTTGTGGACTGTAATGTCTTCATTGTTTCGAGTATGCAATGAAACAGCCCTAACTTGTGACTACCTTCATGGTACTTGTGTACATTATCATGTTGTCTTTACAGTGACTGTCCTCATTCAAGTGGCAATTACACAAGGGACAGTCACTGTGAGATGTCCTCATTTGTGACAAGGACAGTCACACTTAGGACATCTCATAGTGATATTCCCTTGTGTAATTTCCACTTGAATGTATTGCTATTGAACCACATTAATGCTTTTCTTCTTCAACAAATGAGGACAGTCACTGTAAAGACAACATGATAATGTACACAATTACCAAAAAATGATCTTGTTAATTGATGTAACACTTTGTCTTGCTCACTCCCTATCCTTCACTAGGGTCTCTTTAGGCCAATGTTTTGACTTGATAGGGTACTTAACTATCCCTACACTCTTTAGGTATCTCTACCCAAGATCCCACTCCTTCAACTAGTGCACACCAACAAGAAATACAACGAACTCTGCTCAATACCAATCTAGCTACTAGGACACTCCTAGTCTTGTCTTCACAAATTGAAAGACATTCAACTAGAACTTTACTCCATGGAGAGGCTGGCCACTAGGACCTCTATTGGTTTCAATATTACTCCTTCACCTATACTTTTCATCAGTACTTCAATCCGGTTCATCAAACCATGCCAATTGCACCCAAAAATAGGCTGCTAGCAATTAGGCCTTTGTCAAGCCTTTTTGTTTATATTAAGCCACCTAAAGGGCTTAGGATTCAGATGCCCTTTATTGAGAACTCCAAGATATCTAAGGTCTTCTCCTCCTAGATTTTTTGTACACCAACTGCTACAGCCATGCCTGAAAATAAGTATTTTGACACAACTTGGACAGTCTGACTAAGAGTTTGTTTTCTTAGCAGCCAAAGAAACTCACCCAATCTTCTAATTTGACTTGGGGCTTCTTTAGATGTGTGTCTACCTCTCCATGAGATTTTAGTTGAAGCAACCAATGCATTCAACTTGTTGTAATCTTCTTGTAATGATTTGTCATACCTAACTGTGCTCAACTGACTCACCTAGGACATCATTGCAAACATAGAAAATGAGCTTCCCAGGGCCCCTCCTTATAAACATATAGTACATGGAGTCTCCTCACCCATTCCAAGAGCCCGTACAAAATTGACAATGGAATGATGAGCTAAGACTCCATTTGTTCAACCTGCCTGGCTCAAACCAATGATAGGGTACTTAACAAAAGAATTAACAAACTAGTTGGAATGCTTCAAAACTCAAAAAAAACACAACACAAAATAAAAAAACAACTTGTACTAACTTTTCCAATAGACACTGCGAGCTATCTAATCCATTAATCAACTGAAAACAAAGAAACAAAAAAACTCAAGAATTCACTAAAACCGTGTTACTCTACAAATCTTCTTAATTCCAAATGTTTTTCCCCCCAACCTTTTGCACAGATCGATGGAGGCCTCTTATAGTTGAGCTGATGCCTAATTCAATGGTTTCATATAGTTACATAACCATCTTACTCGAAAATGCTCCCTTGCACAAATGTTGTCAATGTTGTGAATGACAACATTGACAACTTGTTACAACCTTTGGGATTTTGGTTCAAACTTATTGTTCAAACACCATAAGACCCTAACCATGACTTAGTTAGGCTATTTAGACCTCACATAGGCCACTTCTACACTTCTTTGCCCAATTTGACCCCTAAATGCTTCATTCCCACTTTTGCCACAATATTGGTAACTTGGGTACAAATTGGCACTTGCCTTCACAAAGGTCACACATGAGGACATCTCACAGTGATTGATTGTCCCTTGTGTAATTGCCACTTGAATGTATTGCTATTGAACCACATTAATGCTTTTCTTCTTCAACAAATGAGGACAGTCACTCTAAAGACAACATGATAATGTACACTCACTGTAAGGACAATCACAAATGAGGACATCTCACAGTGACTGTCCCTTGTGTAATTGCCACCTGAATGTATTGCTATTGAACCACATTAATGCTTTTCTTCTTCAACAAATGAGGACAGTCACTCTAAAGACAACATGATAATGTACACTCACTGTAAGGATAGTCACAAATGAGGACATCTCACAGTGACTGTCCCTTGTGTAATTGCTGCTTGAATTACACAAGGGACAGTCATTGTGAGATGTCCTCATTTGTGACAAGGACAGTCACACATGAGGATATCTCACAGTGATTGTCCCTTGTGTAATTGCCACTTGAATGTATTGCTATTGAACCACATTAATGCTTTTCTTCTTCAACAAATGAGGACAGTCACTCTAAAGACAACATGATAATGTACACTCACTGTAAGGACAGTCACAAATGAGGACATCTCACAGTGACTGTCCCTTGTGTAATTTCCGCTTGAATTACATAAGGGACAGTCATTGTGAGATGTCCTCATTTGTGACAAGGATAGTCACACATGAGGACATCTCACAGTGATTGTCCCTTGTGTAATTGTCACTTGAATGTATTGCTATTGAACCACATTAATGCTTTTCTTCTTCAACAAATGAGGATAGTCACTCTAAAGACAACATGATAATGTACACTCACTGTAAGGACAGTCACAAATGAGGACATCTCACAGTGACTGTCCCTTGTGTAATTGCCGCTTGAATTACACAAGGGACAGTCATTGTGAGATGTCCTCATTTGTGACAAGGACAGTCACACATGAGGACATCTCACAGTGATTGTCTGTAATGTCCCCTTTTTGGCTAACTTGGAAAACAGGAACAATTACTCCACTTCTCAGACTTACTCTATCAGATACTTACAATTAAACTAAGTAATGGAGGTTACTTAAGATATCAACCACTATTTCAGATTCAATCACAATATGTGTGCAAGATGATATTGATACCAATATGTTTAATAGCACTGTCGGATATAATGATATGAAATATGCTATGAATATGATGTTTCCTATCACTTATAGTGATAGTATAATGATGCTATGTCTGATATAAACAATATCGATATACAATCAATAAGTATTGCTTACAACAATGTATTTGCTGTGTCTGATATGATGATGTAATTATGCAAATGTGTAATATCGCTATGAGTGATATGTTGCTATTTCAAATTCTGAATTATATGCTTGCAACTTCAAATATTGATGCTGTTTCTGACTATCCTTTCTATCTGTGCAATCATGGTGTTGTCTCTGATCTGCAATGATAAACTTGAAACCAAACTGCCAAAGGCAGATGCTCTATTGAGTATATCCAAATATGGATAAGTAAATAAATTTCTAATGATGCCTTGAGTGACTGACGAGAATGCATTCTTATATTGTCTTTAACAAATGAAGAGATGCTATGAATGAGATGTGTCTTGTTTCTTCCTCCATGTCCCTTTGTTAATCACACCTTTCCATAATCCGACAGTTCACATAATATTATTTCATTATTTTCTGATCATAGATAACTCCCAGATTGACTCAATATCAAATCTTTTTATGAAGGTAATCTTCCCTAATTGGTAGTGCAACCAGTAGTTAACATCCATTGTGTTTGTATTAGTTTGGTCTAACTATCATTAGTATTTAGTCAATCGATATTAACTCTTGCCTTATCCCATATTGTTATGATTATATCCAATCTTTCTACTCTGATATAAGTCGATATCATTTTCTGATAATTGTCCATTTATTGGTTGATTGCTGGTAATGGAGTTTGATCTTCAAATTGACTTCCATTCCTGTTAATACTTAAGGATACATTGTACTTATTATCCATGACTGATGCCTCATTCATCAATAGCTTGTGATATAATCACTGATGCTTTTGTGTTTCTACAAGATGTGGTTTATCTCAGACAATCGATAATCTTTCAATCCTTTAGTCGATATCCTCCTATGTGGTGTCTATTGATATAGATAGTAGAATTCAATCTAGTTTATGTTATTGTCATGATAACATAGGAAGTGATGGTGCATATTTGCTAGCGGGTCTTCATGTTTGATATTGCTTTATCGGATATGTCATTGTCTAAACTTGTGCAATTAATGATTATTTATAATATATGAATGGTTATCCTTCTTGCTTATCAATACATCTTCTGAAACACATAGCGACCTATCCCTTATTCATATCATGTTGATCTTGACTTCATAGTATTTGGTTCATTAATCATCCTCTCATGGTATCGATGTGTAATGACTAGTGATTGTTGTATCACTTCTTCATTCCTCATCGTGATAGATAATGCAGATGTTTAATGTAGATGTATATCGATTACAGATATTCGATATTGCTTTAAACGTTATTATTATTATTATTATTATTATTAATGTTATTGTTATTATTAAATATTATAATTAATGATGTTAGTAATATTAATAATATTATAATAAATATTATTATAGTGATAACATATTGTTTTATATTGAGAGGTTTATTAATATTATTTATATATTAAAATTATTATATCAATAATTGATTTAATATTATTACTTAATATATTATTATAATATAATATATATAATTTATTAATAATTATTTATTATTAATTTATATTATAATTATAATCATAATTATATTATTTATTAATATTTTAATATTATTTAATTAACATATTACTTATTATGCTAACTATATATTATTATTATCTTTTGATAATAATTATA
Organism: Chamaecyparis obtusa; assembly: GCA_027943335.1. Lineage (NCBI taxonomy): Eukaryota > Viridiplantae > Streptophyta > Pinopsida > Cupressales > Cupressaceae > Chamaecyparis > Chamaecyparis obtusa. The sequence continues at coordinate 83,528 of BSBK01008571.1, forward strand.
TATTATTGTTATATACCGTTAATAATAGATTATTATATATCATCTAATCATTTTATTATTATACTAAGTTCAATATGTCACAGTTCATGACATTGTCCCTTGTGTAATTGCCACTTGAATGTATTGCTATTGAACCACATTAATGCTTTTCTTCTTCAACAAATGAGGACAGTCACTCTAAAGACAACATGATAATGTACACTCATTGTAAGGACAGTCACAAATGAGGACATCTCACAGTGACTGTCCCTTGTGTAATTGCCACTTGAATTACACAAGGGACAGTCATTGTGAGATGTCCTCATTTGTGACAAGGACAGTCACACATGAGGACATCTCACAGTGATTGTCCCTTGTGTAATTGCCACTTGAATGTATTGCTATTGAACCACATTAATGCTTTTCTTCTTCAAAAAATGAGGACAGTCACTCTAAAGACACCATGATAATGTACACTCACTGTAAGGATAGTCACAAATGAGGACATCTCATAGTGACTGTCCCTTGTGTAATTGCCACTTGAATGTATTGCTATTCAGCCACATTAATGCTTTTCTTCTTCAACAAATGAGGATAGTCACTCTAAGGACAACATGATAATGTACACTCACTGTAAGTGTACATTATCATGTTGTATTACAAATGGACCTTATGTTGGTCGGGATATAAGTGCAAAAAAAAAAAGGAACGTTGTCATTTGTGTTTTCAATAGCGCCGAGAGAGATTCCCTCCGCGAAATCAAGCGGGTTATCATTTGTGTTTTGAACAAAGCGGGTTGTCATTTGTGTTTTGAATAGCACTGAGAGAGATTCCCTCCGCGAAATCAAGCGGGTTGTCATTTGTGTTTTCAACAGCGCCGAGAGAGATTCCCTCCGCAAAATCATAGCTACAATTTCTGAGTACGTTGGGTTTATTTTTCTTTTGTCATTATTATTTAATCTTGTATTCAGCTGTTAGAGAGCTAAAATACCCAGAAATGAGGACATATCTGTGTTGAATTTATTGTTAGCGGCTTTGGTTATTTAGAATGCTTCCCCACAATACTTAATAGGATGCATTTGGTTTTCAAAGCTTTCACTGACTTGGATTCAAGATTCTGAGACTTTCACGTGCCTTGCTTCAGTTGTTTCCGCAAACAAATCGCGTGCCTTTTGTATGCTTCCACATTTTATATACATGTCCATCAGACTCTGATTTGTCAATCAAAAGGACCTTTCACCAGTCAATCCTTCAAAGCTCCAAGGTGAAAATCTTATGTTCCAATTGATAGGATTTGACTCCTTGGCTTCATGGCAACTTCCTTCAATCATGATGTCTTTGGCTTGCATTAGGGATGCCCCTGCATCAAATAGCAATGCATTCAAGTGGCAATTACATAAGGGACAGTACATGCCCATTAAAGTTGGTGTTTTGTTATCTAGCATGACAATGGAGACAACATACTCTGTGTCAATTTTACTGATCAAATTTCCCTCCGCTAGGCAAAGCAACAATCTGGGTATGATAAGGTGAAATTTTGTAGTCCTTTTGGGTATGATAACAGTTCCAGTTTCCAATAAGATGGTTCATTTTTATAATCTAGCTTCAATTTCTCTTGTGAAAATCTCTTTTTCATTTTATGGGTGGTAAAATATAATTATTATGCTAGAGGTGTGTACTTATGGATGATAATGAAACAAAACGATAAGATTTAAGACTCTTGTTTTTTTTTAAAATAGCAATTTAAGTTTCCTTCTATTATAAATTACTGTTTTTCTATTTTTTAATGTATCTTTCCAGATCTTTTATATCAATTTTATTTATGAAATATAAATATATTAATAATGTTTTAGTGTTTTTAGGATTAGTTTATATCAATTCTATGTATCATCATTCGTCATTCAATTGTCAGTATTATTAATTTAGACTGTGCAATTGTAGAACTACTCGAATATGGGTTGGATGGATACTCAAGCAGGGGAACCCTCCTCAAATATCTGAAGCAGTGAACTTGGAAAAATGTGTCCTAAAGGAACCCTTTCCATCAGAGAGATAAAAGTACAAACAAGTAAAAGAAGCAGGCTCTGCAAATATGTTTTTGAGAAGAAAAATGATAGATTATTCGAGTATGGTTCATGAGGTATATCTAAAAAGACATTTTTTTTCTTATTATAATAAAAGAGGAAGTTGTGAATGTCAAAGTTGAGTGAAACAAAAATTATTTTCATCAAATTTTGTTAGGCTTGCTTTTGGGAATAGTTTCTTACAATATTGCTATTAAGATTTTTATTGTGTAGTTTTTAGATTAGGTTTATAAAATTATATTTCATGAGTAGTGATTCATATTAATCAATTAACGATACTTTTGGAAGGTATTTTCAATGTGTCAAATTTTGATATTTTTACAAGAATTAGATTGTGTAATTTTTTTAATTAAAGTCATTGACTCATATTTCATAAATAATAGTTCTCATGAATCCATCTCTTATAAGATTGAATAGTCTATTTAGGAAGTATTTCTGATAGTATGTCAAATTATGATATTACTATTACCATTAGATTGCATGGCTTTGAAGTCAACCTCGTTGACCCATATTCTTCTTTGTAGATGCTACTATGTGCTAGGGAACTTCTTAGAACTGTTGGTATATTCTTACAACTTGTTACACCTGGGATATTCTTCTCTGTAGATGCTACTATGTGCCGCGGTCCAAACGGGCCCATAAATGTGGTTGAATAGCAATACATTCAAGTGGCAATTACACAAGGGACAGTCACTGTGAGATGTCCTCATGTGTGACTGTCCTTGTCACAAATGAGGACATCTCACAGTGACTGTCCCTTGTGTAATTTCCACTTGAATGAGGACAGTCACTGTAAAGACAACATGATAATGTACACATACAATGAGTGTACATTATCATGTTGTCTTTACAGTGGCTGCCCTCATGTTGTATATTCTTCTCTGTAGATGCTACTATGTGCTAGGGAACTTCTTAGAACTATTGGTATATTCTTACAACTTGTTACACCTGGGATATTCTTCTCTGTAGATGCTACTATGTGCTGTGGTCCAAACGGGCCCATAAATGTGGTTGAATAGCAATACATTCAAGTGGCAATTACACAAGGGACAGTCACTGTGAGATGTCCTCATGTGTGACTGTCCTTGTCACAAATGAGGACATCTCACAGTGACTGTCCCTTGTGTAATTGCCACTTGAATGAGGACAGTCACTGTAAAGACAACATGATAATGTACACAAGTACCGTGAAGGTAGTTGCAAGTTAGGGCTGTTTCATTGCATACCCGAAACAATGAAGATGTTACGGTCCACAAAACGTTTGTGCTTGAAAGATGAACAAATAAAATTAAACTTCTAAATAACCAAAGCCGCTAACAATAAATTCAACATAGATATGTCCTCATTTCTGGGTATTTTAGCTCTGTAACAGCTGAATACTAGATTACATAATAATGACAAAATAAAAATAAACCCAACGTACTCAGAAATTGTAGCTGTGATTTCGTGGAGGGAATCTCTCTCGGCACTGTTGAAAATACAAATGACAACGTTTCTCTACATTATCATGTTGCCTTTACAGTGACTGTCCCTTGTGTAATTGCCACTTGAAGGAGGATAGTCACTGTAAAGACAACATGATAATGTACACTTACAGCCCGTGTACATTATCATGTTGTCTTTAGAGTGACTATCCTCATTTGTTGAAGAAGAAAAGCATTAATGTGGCTGAATAGCAATACATTCAAGTGGCAATTACACAAGGGACAGTCACTGTGAGATGTCCTCATTTGTGACTATCCTTACAGTGAGTGTACATTATCATGTTGTCTTTATAGTGATTGTCCTCATTTGTTGAAGGAAAAAAGCATTAATGTGGTTCATTAGCAATGTATTCAAGCGGCAATTACACAAGGGATAGTCACTCTGAGATTTCCTCATTTGTGACTATCCTTACAGTGAGTGTACATTATCATGTTGTCTTTACAGTGACTGTCCTCATTTGTTGAAGGAAAAAAGCATTAATGTGGTTCAATAGAAATGTATTCAAGCGGCAATTACACAAGGGATAATCACTCTGAGATTTCCTCATTTGTGACTATCCTTACAGTGAGTGTACATTATCATGTTGTCTTTACAGTGACTGTCCTCATTTGTTGAAGGAAAAAAGCATTAATGTGGTTCAATAGCAATGCATTCAAGTGGCAATTACACAAGGGACAGTACATGCCCATTAAAGTTGGTGTTTTGTTATCCAGCATGACAATGGAGACAGCATACTCTGTGTCAATTTTACTGATCAAATTTCCCTCCGCCAGGCAAAGCAACAATCTGGGTATGATAAGGTAAAGTTTTTGCAACAATTTCTTGCTGCTGCTAAGGTTACCATTGTTTATGGTTTCTATTATATAGTTCTATCTATATTGCTATATGGCCTTTTGTTTAGGATTAAGTAGACGAGGGAAAATATTTCTTTTGTGGATTGTAAACAAAACATTGAATTATTTCAGAGAACAGATCTAAATCTATAAGATGCTACGATGGAGCACATGACCATGTACTTGTGAATATTAGGATCCATGTTAATCAAATGACTGCTTTATGTAAATTACTTTTGAGTAAGTAAAAGGCAATACAATTTTTCGAAGTGTGCAAGGATTTTTATGATATACAGGTGTACGAAGAAATGAATCTGTGTTTTTTTGTATCAATATCAAACATCTCTGATATATTTTCATGTTTTTATAATCTATTTTGCAGATGAAAACTGTCCAACAGATAAAGATTGGGAACTTCTCCCAGCATCTGTACCTACATCTCTCTTATATACTACAAGTTGCTTGCCATCAGAAATTGGAGTTCCCTCATGTGACATTGATGGTGAAGTGTTCTTTTCAGAACCATCATCTGTGGTTACCAATGCTCTTGTTTTAGGCAATAAGTTTATTGCATTCCATGAGCCATTGGTCAAGTTTCTTCTACAAGCTTCTGATGCCTCAAAATCTAAGCAGCACCTACACATGCCTCGTTGTGGTTGATTATCATTTTGTACATGAATTATAATGAGTAATCAGTTTTGGGCCTTGGAATCTTGTATGTAACATGCACAGGCATTTCATGGCTAAATGAATCTATTTTAAAAGCATCAACTTTTCTTACATGATGCTGGATACATAAGTAGAACAAGCGTATATCAAATTGGAAGCAATCAGAACTCCACAATGACATATTATTTAGAGTACTCTTCAGTTTAAGTAATAATGCATATATTGACACTGTAAAGACAATATGATAATGTACACTCACTGTAAAGACAACATGATAATGTACACTCACTGTAAGGACAGTCACAAATGAGGACATCTCACAGTGACTGTCCCTAGTGTAATTGCCACTTGAATGTATTGCTATTTAGCCACATTAATGCTTTTCTTCTTCAACAAATGAGGATAGTCACTGTAAAGACAACATGATAATGTACACTCACTGTGAGTGTACATTATCATGTTGTCTTTAGAGTGAATATCCTCATTTGTTGAAGAATAAAAGCATTAATGTGGCTGAATAGCAATACATTCAAGTGGCAATTACACAAGGGACAGTCACTGTGAGATGTCCTCATTTGTGACTATCCTTACAGTGAGTGTACATTATCATGTTGTCTTTACAGTGGCTGTCCTCATTTGTTGAAAGAAAAAAGCATTAATGTGGTTCATTAGCAATGTATTAAATAATTTTTTTTTTTAATCCACCCACGGGCGTCGCAATTGCGACGGGAGCCCGTCGTAATGCGATGCAGGTGCCCATCGCAATTGCTTGGGAGGCCCGTCGCAATTGCGACGGCCCTCCGAAGCCATGCGACGGGGGGGCGACGCCCATGCCGCTAACAAATCTTAGCCACATTACGATGGGAGGGCACCGCAATTGCGATGGCTACTCATAGACGTCGCAATTTGCGACTAAAAAATAGTGACGTCTATGGGTGTTGCTATTGCGACACATAGCCATCACAAAATGCCCCCAAATGTATTAGTGTTGTTGTTGTTTCTCTATTTCTGTTATGTGTTTGTGGTATTAAGGGGAGCACCCTTCACCAAGTGGTATTAGAGTAGGAGTTCCTGAGTGTGTAAATAGATCGTCGACTGTGAGGTAGTTTGCACCAGGACCGTGGTTAGGGTTTCAGCGCGCATCACAAAAATACCTCCACGAAGGGAACGTGGTGGAAGAGCTGGTGTTGTAACACCTGAGGTTAGGGCACTGCAGAGACAAGTGTGAGCATTGCAAGAAGAGATTCGTAGAGGAATGAATCTTAATGTCAGAGATGAAAGCGAGGATGAAGCTGAAGAAGAATATCAAGAAGAAGTCAAAATTGTGATCTAGGAGGAAGAAAGACTTTTTTGGGCCATTTCTAAGATTGGGAACAGGCCTAAGATTGAGGTTCCTACATTTTTTGGAAATCTTAACTCAGAAGAATTGATCAACTGGATCAATGAATGTGAGGAATATTTTGAGTATGAAGATGTTGAGGATCTTGATAGGATCAAATTTGCGAAGGCCAGACTGAAAGGTCATGCGAAGATATGGTGGCAAGAGATTCAGTTGGAGCAAAATAGAAAGGGAAAGGAGAAAATCATGAGATGAGATCGGATGGTGGATAAATTGAAGTGACAGTTCATTCTTGTTGATTATGAGCTTGACCTACTGAAGAAAATGTAGAGTTTGAAGAAAGCAGGAAGATCTGTTCAGGAGTATACAGAGGAGTTCTATTGACTTCTCATCAGAAGAGGCCATGCAGAAGCTGATAAGGAGAAAGTTGCCCGATACCTTAATGGGTTAAGGCCAAGCATTTAGGAGGAGCTGAATCTGGCTCGAATGAATAGTATTGAAGAGGCATACCAGTTTTTCCTAAAAGTAGAGGAAAAGCTGAACAAGAAGTTTGAGAGTAGACAAAATGGAAGAGGTCACGGTGGACGGTCATATGGTGGCCAAAATGAAGATCCGAAAAAGAAGGATGAGGCCAATAGCAGTCAGAATCAGCGAGGAAATAATTCCAATTGCTTCCAGGATCAGAATAATAGAGATCAGAGAGGAAGAGGAAGAGGACAAGGATCTAGAAGAGGTGGCTTCCGTGGAACATGTTTTCACTATGGAGGAGAAGGTCATAGGGCATTTGAATGTCCTCAGTGCCAAGGTAGAACAGATAGGAGAGATGAAGGCCAGGCCAGAGTTGCACATGTAGATGAAGATGACAGATCATCAAATTCTGAAGATGCTGAAAGAGGAGAAATGTTGATTAACAGAAGAGTCCTATTGAGTGGTTAGAATGAACCTGAGCAAAGGAGGAGCCTGTTTCACACCAGGTGCAAGTGTGAAGGTAAATGTTGTGATGTGATTATTGATAGTGGAAGCACTGACAATTTGGTGTCAGAAAAGATGGTGACAAAGTTGAAGCTCAAGAGACAGAAACACCCACATCCATATCGGATTGCCTGGGTACAGGATGACCACAAAGTCATGGTCAATGAACAATGCCTGGTGAAGTTCAAGATTGGTGGATACCAAGATGAGGTATTATGTGATATCATATCTATGGATGCATGTCATATGTTGTTGGGTAGACCATGGCAGTTTGACAGATGTGTTGTACATGATGGTCGTGCGAATACCTATTCCTTGACAAAGGATGGAGTGCGACATAAGCTAAAACCATTGAAGGAGACTGAAGAAAAGGTATGTGGTGATGCAAGGATAACTTTTGTTGATGGAAGAAATTTTCTAGATGGTATGAGGCATGAGCATGTATGTTTTGCTTTAATTCCAAAAGCTGGTAAAGAGGAAGTAGAAGATGTTCCTGTAGAAGTTGTAGATTTGTTGAATGAGTTTCAGGATATTGTATCCGATAACGTGCCTGATAGATTACCACCAGTCAGGAAGATCAGTCATCAGATGGACTTGATCCCAAGAGTGAGTTTGCCGAATAAGGCAGCACACAGAATGACACCTGCAGAAAGTGAGGAGTTGAACAGACAAGTACATGAACTGTTACAGAAAGGATTGATCCATGAGAGTTTGAGTCCCTGTGCTGTACCAGTGGTATTAGCACCAAAGAAGAATGGAGAATGGAGGATGTGTACAGATTCTAGGGCAATAAACAAGATCACAATCAAGTACAGGTTTCCATTGCCACGAATGGATGATATTATGGACTGTTTGAGTGGAGTTGTGTATTTCTCAAAGATAGATCTGAAGAGTGGATATCATTAGATTCAGATCAGAGAAGGAGATGAATGGAAGACTACCTTCAAGACAAAGGAAGGACTATATGAGTGGTTAGTCATGCCTTTTGGACTAACCAATGCACCGAGCACTTTCATGCGGCTCATGAATGAGGTTCTGAAAGAATTTCTGGGTAAGTTTGTCATTGTTTACCTAGATGATATTTTGATCTTTAGTAAGACATTGGATGAGCATATGATGCATATTCGTATGGTATTTGAGAAGTTGAGAGAAGAAAAATTGCTGATTAATTTGAAGAAGTGCAGTTTTGTGAAGAAAGAGTTGGTGTATTTGGGGTTTGTAGTTTCAGGAGAAGGTCTAAAAATGGACCCAGAGAAGGTACAGGCTATCCTTGAATGGCCTACTCCAAGGAGTGCTATTGAGGTAAGATCTTTTCATGGTCTAGCTAGCTTTTACAGAAAGTTTATCAAAAATTTTAGCAGTATTTATGGACCCTTGACTGAAACAATGAGAGGGGATAGAAAAGAGTTTAAGTGGACTAATGGGGCAGAAAAGAGTTTTCAATTGTTGAAACAAAAAGTCACAGAACAACTTGTTTTAGCACTTCCAAATTTTAATAAGGTGTTTCAAGTAGATTGTGATGCTAGTGGTACTGCAATAGGAGCTGTTATGAGCCAAGAAGGTAAACCTGTTGCTTATTTAAGTGAGAAGTTAAATGATGCCAAGAGGAAATATTCTGTTTATGATTAGGAATTTTATGCTATAGTTCAGACATTAAAGAAGTGGAGACATTATCTACTTCCTAATGAGTTTTTTTTGTATACTGATCATCAAGCTTTGCAATATTTGAATAGTCAAGGAAAATTGAATCAAAGGCATTTGAAATGGGTTGAGTTTTTGTAGAGTTATACATTTGTTTTGAAACACAGGAGTGGAAAGTGTAATAGGGTTGCAGATGCTCTTAGTAGAAGGTAGCTATTGCTGACAGAAATGCAGATTGAAGTGGTTGGGTTCAAGGAACTCAAGAATTTGTATCTAGAGGATCCTGATTTTGGTGAAGCTTGGAAAGCTTGTACAAAACCTGTTACTCTAGATAGGATGAAATGGTTGGATTTCATCATCCAAGATGATATGCTATTTAGAGGGAGTTAGTTGTGCATTCCATGAAGTTCTATGAGGGAGAATCTTATCAAGGAGAAGCATAGCGGAGGATTGGCTAGACATTTTGGTCGTGATAAAACCCTTGGTTTGGTTAGCGAGAATTATTATTGGCCACAGTTGTAGCAAGATGTGAAGAAGTTTGTACAGAGTTACAGAGTATGTCAGATGGTGAAAGGAGTGAAGCAGAATACAGGGTTGTATCAGCCATTACCCGTACAAAAGAAGCCTTGGGAGGATATCAGCATGGACTTTGTTCTTGGTTTACCGAGGACTCAGTGGGGACATGATTCAATTTTTGTTGTGGTTGACAGATTTTCAAAGATGGCACATTTCATTTCCTGCAAGAAGACTAATGATGCTATTCACGTAGCAGAATTGTTTTTCAGAGAAGTAGTGAGACTTCATGGTTTGCCAAAGACCATAGTTTCAGATCGGGACACTAAGTTTGTTGGATATTTTTGGCGTACATTGTGGAAGAAGTTGAGGACAGATTTGAAGTTTAGTTCATCACATCATCCACAAATTGATGGACAGACAGAGGTAGTGAATAGGAGTTTGGGAAATTTGCTGAGATGTTTGGTTGGAGATAAGCCAACAGGATGGGAATTGATTTTACCACAGGTGGAATTTGCATAAAATAATTCTGTCAACAGGAGCACTGGTAAATCACCATTCCAGATTGTATATGGAAGTAGTCCAAGAAATGCATCTGAATTAAGGAAGATAGATAAAGCAGAAATAAGTAGTGCTGAAGCTGAGGATTTTGTAGAACACTTGAAGAACATCCATGGGGAGGTGAGGAAGCATATTACCAAGATGAACGCATATTACCATGTAGGATACTGAAGAAACATGATTTAGGAAACACATATGAGGTAGAATTGCCTACTGAGCTAAATATTTTACCAGTGTTTAACATTTTAGATCTGACAGAGTATCATGAAGGAGGTGTTGAAGATGAGATCACAGCAGCACAGTGGAGTATTCCAGCAACTAGTTCAGACACTAAGGAGATCGAAGATATACTGGACAGTCATGATGGTAGAAGCACAAGGAATAGGACATATGAAGAATATCTGGTCAAGTGGAAAGGATGACCTGTTGAAGATTCATCATGGCTGACAAAGGAGGAGGTTAGCCATCTTGGTTTTCCTCTGCACACCTGAGTCGTGACAGGGTCACTTCTCAAATTACCCTGGGTGTCTGATGCAGGAGCATCCTGGGTGTAAGAGCAATCTTGCATCACCCAAAAAAATATTTCTATTTTTTATATTCAATAAGGGCTATTTTGTGCAGAGCTGCTATTTATGGAAAGTTACTATTTTTGGTAATTTTTGTATGTGCTTAGAATGATCTAATTTCTTTCTTGGAGGTTCATTTTGGTCATATAAGTCTGCTAGTAAAGTTTCATTGCCAGATCAAGTGTATATTGGAAGATATTGAAGATTTTCGGTATTGGCAGCAGGGTACAGAAACTTTGAACTCAGTTTTGAAGGCTTTAGAGGCCCAAGATGAGGTCAAAAATTTGGGTGACGGGTGCTTGCGCGGGTCAAGCCTGTAGAGCGTTTCGTGGCATTTCTGAAATGGGTTTATAATAGCCGATTGGGTCAACTGGTGATGACTTATGGTCTTCGGAAGTTGGGCCACCTGAAATGGCAGAAAATAATTTTTTTCAAAATTTTTGTTCGAGTTTCAAAGGTTATCTTGAGCCGACTATGATGTAATAAAATGTAAAATAAAATAATTCTAAGTTTGTTCAGCCTTATTGGCTAAAATTCTGGAACCTTCCCAGGCAGTGGAAAATTGCCTATATAAGGAAGGCTGTATTATTGTCTTAGGCAGTTCAGAATAGTTCTGGGTAGTAGATCTGGGTAATAGTTTGAGGCTTTTTCCTACAGAATATTGTAAGAGAATGCCCATGTGGCTTTGCATATTGTAATTCTAAAAGTTTGTAATTCCACATTTGTGGAGATAATAAGAAGCCAATTTTCTGTTCTTGCATATTGTTGTTGTTTCTCTATTTCTGTTATGTGTTTGTGGTATTAAGGGGAGCACCCTTCACCACTTATTCACTTCTCTAAAGGCATGAGTAATTTTAATATTATCAAAGTTAGATAGGACAATTGTCACTTCAACTATCTATTTTTTAATAGACCATGAGGGGAGGAGGGGGACTTGCCAAGAAGGAAGACAATTATCCTCTTTGAATCCCCTTCTATGCATATGTTCTTGTAATTCAATTTTTGAGAAAGGCCAATGATTTGAAATGCGCCCATGGCCCGAGCAAAGTGATTGAGCTATGAGAACCTTCCACGATTGAGTTATCCTCATTGATTATATCTAATTCCTTAATAATTAAAAACCAATTAATGTGTGTGTCCCTTTGATTTTTCATAGTCTTAGATCAATCATGCATGTGAATCTAAATGATTTATACTTTAAAAACAATGAGAATAAAACTAGAAGATAAATTCCCCCTCAAAGAAGCATACAAGGAATGATGTTCTGGTAAAAAATTTAATTCTAGGACAATTTGAGGATTTCAAGATGTGGAGATTGGTTGATAGAATATTAAGGGAAAATTATATGAACAATATTAAGGTTTTAGGGATTGAGGATTTATAATACCTAGTATTGGAATAATTTGATACTATTGTCTTAACAAATTTGATACATAGATAAATAGGGATCAGGAAAATTTGATACTTTATACAAAAAGGTGGCCAATAATTGAGAATCAAGAATATTGAATTTTTAATTCAAGAAGGCGGAGAGTGAAGGAATCCTCTAGAGCACTATAAAAGTAAATAAGTGAGATAATATATGGAGTCAGTGGTCAATATTATTAAACCTTTGATAGAAAAAGGTGGCTATAGCTTGATAATTCATAGTACAAAATCCTTAACAAAAGAAGGAAATAAGGGAAGATGAAGGCTTGAAATTTTCAAATGAGCAAAGAATCAAGATGGATCATAAAGTCAAGGCTTAAGATGGTGCAATATAGGTGAAAAGGTGTAAAATTGGGAAAGAGAAAACATAAATCCTCCAATTGATAATTAAAGATCCATGATAGCTCCTACCTTTTGGTATCATGGTAAGAAAAATTCTTGGGATCAAGGGTCATAGAAATTATTCATGTGACACACTATTAGATAGATTTTTTAAATCTCAAGTGTGAATGAAAAGAAGGAAGTGAGTATCAAATAAAAATCATAATTGTTGCCTATGGATTTTGTTTCAAATCATACATGTGACCTAGGCTGCAAATTATCTTTATAATATCTCAATTATTGTGACCAATCTAGATTTAACAACACAATGATGTAATGTTGTTCTAAGATATTAATAAATCTGTTCTAGGATGATATGATGTTATGTAGATAGAAACATAAAAAAAATTAGACACACCGTATGTCATTAAAGTATTCTATTCACCATTTTTGAGACATTAGAAGAAAAAAACTTAAAGTAATAATAAATTATCACTAAAAAAAATCATTTTGAATCAAGAAGAAATATCTTCTTTAGAATTTTATAATAAAAGCCTATATATTTTCTTGCAAAGCATGCATGTGACGTAGGTTGCAAATTATCTTTATTATATCTCAATTATTGGGACCAATCTAGATTTAGCAACTCAATGATGTTTTTTTTCTTTAAGATATTAATAAATCTATCGTAGGATGATGTGATGTTATGTAGATGGAAACATAAACAAATTTAGACATACCACATGTCACTAAAGTAGTATGTTCACCATTTTTGAGGCGTTATAAGAAAAAATTTAAATTAATAACAAATTATCATTGAAAAAGTCATTTTGAATCATGAAAAACTAAAATTTCTTTGAAATTTTATATTCAAAGCCTATGGATTTTGTTACAAAGCATACATGTGACCTAGGTTGCAAATTGTCTTTATAATATCTCAATTATTGGGACCAATCTAGATTTAACAACAAGACGATGTAATGTTGTTTTAAGATATTAATAAATCTATTGTAGGATCTGATGTGATGTTATGTACATGGAAAAATAAACAAATTTAGACATACCATATGTCACTAAAGTATTCTATTCACCATTTTTGAGACATTTGGAAGAAAAAATTAAACTAATAACAAATTATCACTAAAAATCATTTAGAAATCATGAATAAGAATTTCTTCTTTGAAATTATATAAAATTTGATTTTAAAAATATAATATTAAAAAATCATTATCTAAACATTATCAAAAATAAATATATATTTTTTAAATTATTAATTAACTCACCATTTGTATTGTCATATATATTTTTAATTTATCACATTGAATTTTAAAATACATATTTTAATCTTACATTACTTAAAATATATCTATTTAAAATTTTTAAATAAATATCTTCATAAAACTTTACTATTACTCATTCATTTATCTTAATATATTTCCACCATGTAAACTATCCATGTGAATCATAACCACTCTATCTATCTATCTATCTATCTATCTATATTAAATATTATAAAAATAAAAGTGCTCAAAACCAGTAGTTCATTTAGCCTAATTATTTTGAAACACATAATACAAAAAGCCAGAATTGAGATTCCACCACGCGAACCATCTTTATATTTTTGTTTTTATATAAAATCAATTTTTGATAATCATCATATCAATCTACAACATAAATAATTCGATGACTAGTACAATGAAAAGTGTGTCTAAATGTCTCATAAAGTCTATACAATAGTAGACTTTTTAAACTTTAATTTAATGCATAGCAATCCATACAAGACGCAGAAAGCTATATAAAAATGCAAGTTGCCCACGACAACCAAATCTTCAATCAATTGTTAATATAGATTTGCCTTCAACTACTCTTCCACATTTCTGTAGATTTCGTTGATGTTTAGTTGACTGTTAAGTTGAATCCATCAACAACTTATATAGTCTGCTTTTTTATATATACCAAGGACAGATCCAACCGATCCCAAGAAATCAAAAAGCATGAAGATGAATGGTCTTCACGCAGTCATGGTGCCTTTCCCTGCACAGGGGGTCATTAATCCTCTTATGAATCTCGCCCACCTCCTCTCTTCAAGAGGAGTTTTCATCACTTTTGTGGACGTGGAGTGGAGCCACAACCGCATGTCAAAGGCAGCTGCAGCTGCCACCTCCACATTTAGGTTTCTCACCGTTCCAGATGGATTGCCACCTGATCACGGCCGCATTTCAAATCTTCCCGAGTATGTAATTGCACTGGAAAAACTTGGCCCCGTCTTGGAGCATTATTTACTGTCCAGCTTATCAGACGGATCTCCTCCCATCACCTGCATTATAACAGATAATTTCATGTCCCAATGCACTTATGAAGCAGCGAACAAGCTGGGAGTGCCCCAAACGATCTTCTGGACAATGTGCGCTGCCTTTTCTATTGCTCAGTGCAACGCCAACTATCTCGTCTCACGCGGGCATATTCCTGTCAAAGGTACAAAAACAATGATCCTCAATTCTATCTTGATTGCTCTGAAATGTTTGTCATGACTGGATGTTTATGATTGCAGTGGAGGAATCGAAGAGCGCGCAGAAACTGATCACTTGTTTACCCGGTAATCTTCCGCCTCTGTTGCCCAGCGATTTGTTCTCCTTCTATCGTTCTGCCGATACCTCGGATGTTATGTACCAGTGGGCTCTGCGTGAGTCAGAAATTCAAGGTAAGGCAAACTATGTGCTTGTCAATACTTTCAATGAGCTGGAGCCCCCTGAGACTGTAAGCACACTGTCATGTAATGGCTGCCCTGCTTTGGCAGTGGGGCCTGTTTTTCTTCCCAATTTCCTGGAAGGTAGAGACGTGAACGGGCTAGCGAGTATGTCGGAGCAGGAAGATAGCTGTCGGAAATGGCTCGACGCCCAAGAGCCGGGCTCTGTCATATACGTTTCCTTCGGCAGCATCGCTGTGAAATCGAACGAGCAGTTGGAAGAGTTGGCAGTGGGGTTGGAGAAAAGCGAGCACCCCTTTCTGTGGGTGTTACGAATGGATATTGCGGGAGGCACGCCTGCAACTCTGCCAGAGGGTTTTGTAGAAAGGACCAAAGATCGGGGAGTGATTGTGAAATGGGCGCCGCAGGTGAAAGTGTTATCACACCCTTCCGTAGGAGGGTTTGTTACTCACAGCGGGTGGAACTCCTGTTTGGAGAGCATGAGCATGGGAATCCCAATGCTTGGATGGCCCTTTTTCGCTGACCAGTTTCTGAACTGCCGCTTTTGCAAGGATGTGTGGAAGATAGGCATGGATTTGGAGGGCGTTGACGTTGATGAAAGTCTGATGGTTAAAAGGGAGGAGATTGAGAATGGCGTGAGGAGATTGATGGAATCAGAGGAGCTGAGAAAAAGAGGGAGGGAGTTGCAGGAGGCGGCGCTTAAAGCGGTTGGGGAGGGAGGTTCTTCTTTTCTCAACTTGAACAAGTTTATTGATGACATGAAGCATCTTTGCAATTCGGCTTCTGTTACAAAGGCGTAGCCATGCAAGCTTTTTGTCACCGAGATATTCTTGAGTTTACCAAATGTTTGGCCTGCAATATTGAGATATGCTTAGGATGCCTTTTACCCATCTTGAGTTTCTCCATAACATTTCCTCAACGGAGAGAGAAAAATAACTACACCAAAGCTAAATATTCGGAATCCTAATAGCCTTTATTGATAGTTTCAAATAATGTTTTGTATATCATTGATTTTATCTCAATATCATTTATGTTTCTGATTATTTAACAAATCTTTAATTTATTTAACCTTTCTTTATTATAATATAATATTTTATCTTATAAACAATCCATGCTTATATCAAATATCCAAAATACTTAAATGTTGTTGGATAGAATGGACTTTTATCATTATTAGCATTTTATCATTGTTTATTATTTAATAGAGGATTGGTATCTATACTATTATTGATAGTTTCAAATAATGTTTCGTGTGATGGTATGTTACCGTTGATTTTATCTCAATATCATTTATGTTTCCGATTATTTAACAAATCTTTAATTTATTTAAATAAAAAAGTGCACTTGTCAAAAAAATATCTCCAAATAAACTCTTTAATTCATCAAAATTATTTCAATACTTACCCAAAATGAAGCAAGTGATCTACTTTTATCACCAACATCCATATATTTCCATTCTAAAATATGATCAAATACTTTTAGATAACTAAACTTCGAATGTGAAGAAAAACATGTCTTATTTATCACATTAATCCTATCCTTTCACATAATAAAACATTTTTTATAATTAACCTTCAAGCATCATTTGATTGTTTTTTAAAGAACTTTCCTTCTCTTTTAAAATCTTGATAAATAGTTATTCAGAAGCAACAATACACCTTGAGGAAATGTGTATACCTTTGGAAATTTTATGACATTATACATGAGCCCCCACCTCTATTTATCCACACGTCCTACTTTGCTTGATACTTTTTTGTGATCATGATTTTTATTTGTTGTAGAAAATTATTAAAAACAAAAAACATCTACTACTTTCAAAACTTAAATGAACTAGCAACTTTAATATATTAACATATTTTTCTACTCATTACACGAATACTTGGTCCCTTTTAGTCACATTTTGAACCTCTCTTGAATTGACCTCATCGTTTATCATATATTAAAATGAAATAATTGTTGAATAGTTCCATGTCTAAGTATATATTTCGATAATAATTGTGTCTATACGAGTTATTTTCTCCATCCTTCCAAGAATATGTAAAATAATTTCCATTGTTATGTTCATTTAACTCTCCCATTCTAAAACTTGAATAATATGATCCCCTTGATCATCTATTCCAATGTAATGGTCAGGAAAACACGTATAGGCAAAAAATTTAATTTTTGTGATACCATGCAAAAAATTATAATTAAATGACTATATACGTTATTCTAGATGAATTATAGAACTAAGTTTTTAATTAAGGGGAAATTGGTTTTACAAGGACTAGAAACCCAAGTTCTTACAAAATTAAATAAAGGTTCATATTGTTCAACAAATAAAACTAACTAAACCCATATAAGAACCAGATGTCAACCAATAGCCAAAAAAAATAGGGCATTACAACCCCACAACTACCTATAGACACTTAGCAAAAGACTAACTCTTCCTAATTATATTTGTTTTAATATCCCTTACCTTCTTAACAACACTGTCTAAAGGATTTGCTTCCTTATCTTTTCTCTTGAGCCTCATAGTCGAAACCGTACTAGTATTTGCATCTACATATTGGTTCATATCCTCCATGTTCCTAGCATCAACTTTGGTCTTCTTTTTCACCTGAGAAATGTCAGCATCATGTAAAACATCTTTAGAACTAAAAACTAGAGAATTACCTTTTGAGAGATTATTGACAGCTCTGCCTGCTCATTATTTCTCTTTAAACCCTCACTGGCACTAACGCTAATTTATGGACATTAACCACTCTATTAAGAGAAAATTGGACACCAAGAAACTTGTCCTCCTGGTTCTTGATTTTCTGTTCATGATTATTCTTAAGATCACTGATGTTGTTTTTCATATTCCTAGTACTAACCATGATTTCATCTAGTTTCCTAGCATTAAAAGTAAAAATAATAATGTCCTTCATTTCAACAACAATCCAATTGAACAAACCTTCTTGGCTCACAATAAAGTTTCTCAAGATCACTTTACCAAATGACGTCTAATCTCTACATGTAGAGCCTTTTTCCACAGGCATATACATTCCAGCCTCCAAGGGGATGTCAATATGGGTTTCTTTAACCTTATTCACACCATTAGGATCAGGGTTCTTCTCCCTAATGGAGGGAGGAGACATATTTTTCCTAGGCGGGGATTTAATAGTATTAGTAGGGGATCCACTAGATTTTATCCAAAATTAGAACCCTTTTTAGCCACTTCTTTACCCTTGCTTTTCCTAGAAACTTGGTCCATAGAATCAGGGACATACTCCTAAGACATGACATACTCAGAGTCATTGTCATCAGAAGAGACGATCTTCTTTTCTAGCGAGAAGAAGAAGAGTCAGTATTAACAAGAAGGGGATTTTTCTTCTTCTTCTTATAAATATGTAACACTTAATCACCATCTAAGTCAATAATATCATGATTAGTGCCCTCTTTATCATAATGAACCCTCACATTTTCTTAAAATCTCACCCTATTTTGGTAGGGGGATTTTTAGCAACATTCAATGCTTTATCCCTTTCCATAATGAGGAGGATTAAATCCTCATACAATATGGGGGCCAGTGGATTTTTCTTATGGGATTCAATACTATGAATCAAAGATGACATTAGATAAAAAGGAATCGAAATATAGTAGTCATCACAAAAATAATTAAGAATAAAAAAAGGTAACCAAACAAGTAGAAAAATTTCCCATCTAAAGTTAGATATCGCATGATAACCTCAGTCACATCCATCTAGGGCTTCTGCAACAAAATCCATTCATAACCCCTAGTCTATTTGGTGGCCTTCTCGTGTTCTCTCATCTCAAAGAAGAAATCAATGATGCAGTGGCATCCTGGCTTATTGCTCAGTGCCTAAAGATTCTGGCAGTCTTGGTAACTGTCAGGTGGAGGTCGGTTACTTTGCTGGTGATCTCAGTAGAAGACTGGAGTTTCTCGGTCTTGATGGTGATTCTCAGTTTGAAGTTCTAGTGGATCTCAGTGGATGTTGGTCACTTGGTGACTTGGTGTGTTGTTGCTCAGTGCTTGGTTACTAATGGGGTCTCGATGTTTATGCCTGTTGCTCAGTCGTTGAAGTGGCTTGGTCGTTGGAGGACTCAGTCACTAAAGGAAGCTCAATCATTGAAGGAGACTCGACACTTCTGGTGCTCAGTGATGCCTGTGGTTCTCAGTCGACATTGGTGCTCAGTAATTCTTGAGGAGTTCAGTCGGTATGGTTGCTCGGTATATTTCTTGATGCTCAATAGTTTGGGCTGACCGACAGTTTTTCTTGGAGATTCAGCTTGGTCGACTGGTGCTTTTAATCTGGGTCACATTCCTCGAGTTATAGATTGACCGTTGGATGTGTGGAGACCCAGATCTGGCATGTTTCATTCTTCTATGTGGATCTAATGACCGTTGGGGCCATCTTGGAGATTTTATTTATTGTAAGGCTATTTGAGAGCTGATTGATGTTTTGACATTTAATAATTGTTTGTAGGGGTTAATGATTTCATCAAGCCGATTTATGGTTGTAATTCTATATTTAAGTAGATGTTTGGGTATTTATTTAGGGCATCATGAAAAGGTGGGATGAGTTGGTAGCTTGCAAGTTTAGGAAGCAGGAAGATTTCTTGGAATTTATGAGTACAAGTTTAGATCTTTCCTAGGACCCTACCAGTGTCTTGCTATGTTACAGACCTGGACTAGCTAAGTGGTGAAATTGTGAAAAGATTTGGATCCTACGAGATCTTGTAGACTGTTACTTGCTTTGTAATTGGCTGTAACCGGGAAGGCCTTATAGCCCAACACATTGCATGTAATCAGTAATTTGATGAATAAAGATTTCTGATATATATTAGATCTGTTGTTGTTGCTATGTTATTCCACTGTGTATTGGTTTGGCTACAAGGTCAGATAGTCCTTCATTAGATCCTCCATCCTTGTCTACATCAAGTGGTATCAGAGTGAGAGAGTTGATCTTGTGGAACAAAGGTTGACCTAGCAAGTCTGATCTTGCAAAGTTGATCTTGTTGGTGAAGAGATCGTATGATCTGGATTACAGATCCGTAGCACTAAACTTGTGGATCTTGCCCTAGTTATTTGTTAAAGGTGGCAGATTGAGATCTAACTTGTACACAACTTGGAGATTGTCACAAGGTGGTTGGTTGGGTTTTTTGTAGAGGGTTTTTGAAGATATTTGGAGATGTCTCCGAGAGGATTGGACCTTGGTGAGAAGATTGGTTTTTATGTTCAGTCGGTTGTGCTTGACATGGAAATTGTAGAGCATCTGGTTGTGCTAGATCAGATTGTTGTTGGTGAGAAGTTACTTACTGTGGAACACCTCGGTGATGTTGGTGTTACCGAATTGTTTCTATTGGGTCTTGTGGTAGTGTTGATGTTATTTGTTGGTTGCAGACTTGAGTTACTGGTTGATAGTAATAAGTCTTGTGATGAGATTCTAAGATGGGAAATAGACTTGACACTCGGTGGTGGGTGGAGAGTTCAATTTGTTCTTGATGTTGACATCTGATTGGTTGAGTCACAGATTGGTTCTCTTTCATGTGATGGAGTGGAAACCTTTGGTGAAGATAAAGTGGAGTTGGTGGTTTTCTGATGTTCCCTTTGGTGAGAAAGTGTGGGACACACTTTTCTTTATACCTTAGGAGTCTGATGTAGTGGCATCATGGCTTATTTCTCAGTGCTTGAAGATTTTGGCAGTCTCAGTAATTGTCTAATGGAGGTCGGTTACTTGGTTGGTGATCTCAGTAGAAGACTAGAGTTTCTTGGTCTTGATGGTGATTCTCAGTTGGAAGTTCTAGTGGATCTCAGTGGCTGTTGGTCACTTGGTGACTTGGTGTTTTGTTTCTTGGTGCTCGGTTACTAATGGGGTCTTGGTGTTTATGACTATTGCTCGGTCGTTGAAGTGGCTCGGTTATTGGAGGATGTAGTCACTGAAGGAAGCTCAGTCACTGAAGGAGACTTGACACTTCTGGTGCTCAGTGATGCCTATGGTGCTCGGTCGATAATGGTGCTTGGTAATGCTTGAGGAGCTTGGTCGGTATGGTTGCTTGGTATATTTTCTGACACTCGGTAGTTTGGGCTGACCGACAGTTGTTCTTGGAGATTCAGCTTGGCCGACTAGTGCATTTGATCTAGGTTGCGTTCCTTGAGTTATCGATTAACCGTTGGATGTGTGGGGACCCTGATCTAGCGTGTTGCATTCTTTTATGCAGATCTAATGACCATTGGGGCCATCTTGGAGAATTTATTTATTGTAAGGCCATTTGAGAGCTTTCTGATGTTTTGACATTTAATAATTGTTTTTAAGGGTTAATGATTTCATCAAATTGACTTGTGGCTGGAATTTTGTATTTAAGTAGATGTTTGGGTAGTTTTTTAGGGCATCATGAAATGGTGGGATGAGTTGGTAGCTTGTGAGCTTAGGCAGCAAGAAGATTTCTTGGAAGTTGTGAGTACAGGTTTAGATCTTTCTTGGGACCCTACCAGTGTCCTACTGTGTTGAAGACCTAGACTAGCTGAGTGGTGAAATTGTGGAAAGATTTGGATCCTGTGAGATCTTGTAGACTGTTACTTGCTTTGTAATTGGCCATAACCAGGAAGGCCTTACAACCTTTCACATTGCATGTAATCAGTAATTTGATGAATAAATATTTATGTTCTATGTCAGATCTATTATTGTTGCTGTGTTATTCCACTGTGTATTGGTTTGGTTGCAAGGTTAGATAGTCCTTCATTGGATCCTTCATCCTTGATTGCATCAATCAACTACCTCCACCACAAAGTTTTTATCCCTATAGAATTTAGTTCCACTACTATCTATATTCAATACCACAATAACCATTTCCTCATCAAAATTCATCTCCAACCCATTAATGCACATGAATCCATTCTCCCACTCTTCTATAAAGGCCTCAATAATGAACACATCCACCCCATGCAGGGTTTCCATGAAAGCTGTTAACCCTCTAGTAGAAAGATACTGTGAAACTGTTTGATTGTTCAACCATTTATCATATCTAATTGGATCCAAGTGACTCTGATCACCCCTCACTATAGAAACCTCAGATAACTTCTCAAACACACCATCAGAAACCCCATAAAGCTTCTCAAACATAGCAAAAAAAATTTCCCACAAAATGAGACTAAAGCTTAAATTCTACATTAAAAGTTTAATCTTGACTCTGTTCGTTTGCACATAGAAAATAAAAGAATTAAAAATGACCCTCTTACAACCACTCATATTGATCATTCATTAAATGTCATCTCATCTCCATTGGGAGGCAATCCTAGCCTTCCCAATGAACTTCATGATTTGAGGTCACCCTAAAATTCATAACCTAAAATCTGTCACTCGATTTCCCTCATGGTCTTTGTGAAAATTCTAAAAGTCTTATAAAATTTTAATGATGTCTTGACAATCATTGATTAAATGCTTGATCATCCAACTAGGAGGAGTTTACCCTTTAAGAGAGTTAATTATATTTAGGGAGTCACTTTATAACCAAAGTTTTGTTAGCTCTTTTTCCTTAGCCATACATAGGCCCAAATATATTGATCTAGCCTCAGCAACATGGTTTGTCTAGGTCCCTAAAGAAAGTACCACTACTAAAACCATTCTACTTATAGAGTCTCTAATCACTCCTGAATGATAGAATTAAGTTATTAAAATGTGAATTCAATAAGAATAATCTTTAACATTACAACTAGTTGTCTTTTTAAATCCTTTCATTTTTAGTAACCACCTATAGGAATGTAACTTATCAAAACTAATTATTACTAGCTAAAATGTAATCTATATGATAAATTATGCTTATAATAAACTATCTTTTAATATAACATTGCAACAAGATATGTAATAGAGTTTTGTCTTTTTCTTAATTATACTATCAAAATATTTTAGAGGCCTATTTCAAATCCAACACATTTTTAGTGAACTTGAAGTCAATCTTATCCCATGTTTTGTTACATTATTTTTTACACCATTCTTCATTTTATGAATTTTATTTAATTATCTTCCTTTGATTGAATTGCGATGAATTTTGATCTTTTAATAAATCTCTTCCTTTAAAATTATTAATTGATGTTCACATATTATCATTATCCAATGTTTCTATGTGTCATGTCCCCTTTTCAAATAATTAAAAATAATAACTTTGCTAAGGTTGGTAGGCTCAAAAAGTAAAATTTCAAGAAAAGGGGCTAATCTTTGGAAACCAATGGATTAATAAATAAAAATTATTATTAAAATATGTATTATTTACCCCTCTTGGTTGTGAGTTAGGGTTATGCCCTCTTTTAAAGGGGTTTGGAGGTATTTCAGGCTCATTCTAGAACTTGATTTTTGCTCATTGCTTTGTTGTTCTTCAGAGGCTGCCAAACTTGTGGAGAAGGAGACCCAAGGATGGGAGTTTGTAGGTTTCTAGGAAGGATAAGGATGGGAGTTTGAGGCCATTCCATGTGAAATCTCATGCAGAGTTTGCCCTTGTGTTGAACAGTGAAAATTTGTGAGTTTTCAAGTGTGTTTCTTGTAAGAGTTTGATGTTTCCAATTGAGTATTTCATATCAGTTTGGTTTTCAACTGTATTGAAGATATTTTGATGTTAAAATAGAGATAAATATATGTATTGGGTCATGGTTATAATTTTGTGATAGATTATTAGTGTCTTGTGGTGTTTCCGGGCTATTTTGTGTTGTTTTCGAGGGCCCGATGAGCATTGTTTTTGTCCTCCATTTGGGAGCTGTTGTGTAAAATATATATAGATCTGGAAATGTAATTTTTTAGGCTATTATGTTGGTGAAATTTTTGTAAAAATGTCTACTTTCAGATTTATCAATAATATGTGAAGCTGTGAAGTTTTTGGCAATATTTCGGGCATACCCGATTTGGGTTTTATTGAGAAATTGGTTGATCTTCTGAAATATTGGTTGTTTGATTTTAAAATCTGATCAGAGGCTTTAAATATCATATAAAATCAGAAAGGGGACATTTCAAAGGTATCAGAGCTATGATCTTCCCAGCCTGAGGGTTTGTAGAAGTTTGTATGCAACTAAGTGAAAGAGAAAAGAGATATTTGCAGCGAGAAAAGAATAAAGAAATTTTGATCAAACCTCCAGCTGAAAATAAAAGTACAAAATCCAAGGAATGAACAAGTATGGCTGACCTAGATGAGATGGAAAAGAAATTCTTCCAGGACATCCAGAATACTCAGAAGCAAATAGTGGATAGTTTGGCAGAAACTAGAGAGGCTTTGTGGATATTGACAGAAAAACTGCAAGGAGTTGTATCTACTAATGAGAAAGGGAGCACTTCAGAGGAGCCAAGAAATCTGAAACCCACACCCTCTAAATCAACAAAAACTATTTTCTTGCATGCAGATGAGCCACCAGTACCAAATCTAGCCCTTAGTCCTATGGAAGAGGTTACAGGTAACTTGATTGCATTAAGAGCTACTTATAATGGCTTAGATGATGACTTTCGTAGTTCAATTACTTTTAGAGAATATGTGGATATGATGAACACTTTGATGCCAAAGAAAGAGTATAGGAGGGAGCATGACATAAGTGGAAGAGAGCTCAAAAATAAAATAAGCAAGTTTACAACACCTACTTTTGATGGAACAAATAAAATTTCAGCTAGAGCATGGCTACAAACATTACAGACCTTCTTCACACTTAACCCCATGAAGGAGAGTGATGCCATTCAATTCAAAAGTCTACACTTGGAAGATGCAGCCTATGATTGGTGGTATCATGGAATGACTACTCAAGGTCATGATCAGGTAACTACATTTGATGATTTTAGTCAAAGAGTGATAGATAGATTTGATCTCAAGGATGATGAAGAGTATTTTAAAGAATTGTCAAAGTTGAAGCAAACCAAATCAGTTAATGAGTATATAGAAGAGTTTCAAAAGGTGGCTGTTATGGTACCTGATATGAGTGAAAAGAGGATTGTTTATCTTTTTCTTGATGGTTTGGAAGATTCTGTTAAGGGTTTGGTTAAGGATTTCTCACCCTCAACCTTACAGGAAGCTATCAAAAGAAGCTTGCAACTTGAAACTTGTGTGCCTATGAAACCAGTCACTAATCAAAAACCCCCAAATCTTTGGCAACATGAGGGGAATTTTTAGAAAAAGACTTTTCCAGCACCACCACCAAAGAATGTGATAAATGTAGCAAAAAAGAAGGTAGATGAAGAAACTAGGGATGAATTACGAAGGAAAAAGCTTTGCTTCACTTGTAGAGAACCATGGGTTCCAGGACACAGATGTTTGGGGAAAGGTCAAGTGCACTATATTGAAGTTGCTTCAGAATCTGATTTAGATGAGCATGAGGAATTTCATGACACTAAGGAGGAGGAAGAAGAAGAGAAAGAAAAAGAAATCAGCAAGGATGGCACTTTATTAGCATTATCAGGAGTCCCAAGATACCATCCTTTTTGAATTCAAGGGGTACTACCAGGGCAAAGGTTGACAGTTCTTCTTGATAGTGGGGAAACTCACAATTTTATTGATGAGGGATTTGTCATGAAAAGAGGGCTTAAAGTAGAAGATTTTGATGGATTCAATGTTACTGTAGCTCATGGATTCACTATGCCTTGCACACGGGTGGTGAAACAACTCAAGATGACCTTAGGAGATTATGAGTTATGTGATGACTTCTATGTTGTTGGCATTGGGGAGATAGATCTTGTATTGGTTGTTCAATGGTTGCACTCTATTGGAGGCTATTACATGAACCATCAAACTATGGAGTTTAAATTTCATTCCAATGGGAAAGAAGTATTATTGAGAGGCTTATTGAATGGAGCACCTAAGGTGGTCACTGCAAAGAGGATGGAGAGAAATTTTTGAAGAGGACAAGTAGCATGGGCAGTAGGAGTCATAATCCATCCAACAAGCTCTCCAAATAATCAAGGTAATTTCCATTTTGAAATTCAAAATATTCTTGATAAGCATAGTATATTTTTGAATGATTTGCCTTTGGGATTACCACCGGATAGAGGTTTTGAGAATGTTATAGAGTTAGAATAGGGTGCCAAACTAGTTATAACAACTCCATACCACCATCCAAGAGGTTATAAGGAATAAATAGAAAAAACTATTAAGGAACTCCTGGACATGGGATTCATAAGGCCTAGCTCTAGTCCATTTGCATTGTCTATGGTACTTGTCAAGAAAAAGGATGGTACAATGAGAATGTGTATAGACTATAGGGCTCTAAACAAGAAGACCATAAAAAATAGGTATCACATACCATGCATAGATGAAATCATTGATGAGTTACATGGTGCTGTATACTTCTCAAAAATTGACTTAAGATCAGGATACCATCAAATCCACATGAGGAGGGAAGATGTGGAAAAGACTGCTTTCAAATGTCACTATGGGCACTTTGAATTTTTTGTTATGCCATTTGGCCTCACTAATGCACCAGCAACATTCCAATCTTGTATGAATAAGGTATTCAGCAAGCATCTTTGAAAATTTGTTTTGGTATTTTTTGATGATATCTTGATTTACAGTAAAATATGGGAAGAGCATCTAAAGCACATAGACACTATTTTGGGAATCTTGGAGCAGCAATCCTTCTATGCTAAGCTATCTAAATGTGAGTTTGGCTTGACAAAGATCCTATATTTGGGACATATTATAAGTTCTAAAGGAGTACAAGTTGATCAACAAAAAATTTAGGCAATTTTGGATTGGCCTCCACCCACTAATCTTACACAGTTGTGAGGTTTCTTCAGGTTGTGTAGCTACTATAGGAGATTTGTCAAGGGATTTTATTATCTTTCTACCCCCTTGACTGATTTGAAAAATAAAGGAGCTTTTATTTGGACAGAAGAGGCACAAAAAAAATTTGATAAACTTAAGGAGGTAATGAGTTCATGCCCTGTGCTTGCAATTCTAGATTTCTCTTTACCTTTTGTTGTTGAATATAATGCTTTGAGAGAAGGTATAGGGGCTGTCCTAACTCAAATGGGACATCCAATAGCATTTGAGAGTAGAAAATTAAATCAATCAGAGAAAGGTTACTCCATCTATGATAAGGAAATGTTGGCAATCATGCATGCACTTCATAAGTTTAGACAATATTTGGTATGTGGGAGATTCATTGTAAAGACAGACCATAATAGCCTCAGGTTCTTCTTGAACCAAAGGGATTTGAATTATCATCAAAAAAAATAGGTAAGAAAATTGCAAGCTTATAATTTTGATATTGAATACATGAAAGGAAAGAATAATGTGGTTGCTGATGCTCTCTCAAGAAAGCCCACTTTGTGTTCCTTAACATCTATCTCTGCTGATTGGAAATTCTCCATACTTTCAGAGTATGCTAAAGATTCCTTTGCCACCAAGATTTTGGATAAGTTAGTGGATGATAATAGGTACAAGGTTATTGATGAATTGATTTATTACAAGAACAGGATCTTCTTAGTGCCATGATCAAAAACTAAGGAGAGGATATTAAGGGCCTTTCATGACACACCTTTGGCTTGTCATCAAGGATACTTCAAGACATACAAGAAACTTTGAGAGTGGTTTGCATGGAAGGGTATGAAGGAGGATGTCCTTAAACACATTAAGGAATGTATGGTATGCCAACAAAACAAGAGTGAGCAAATTTTTCCTATAGGGTTGTTGCAGCCACTTCCTATTCCTAAACAAAAATGGGAAAGTATTTCCATGGACTTCATGACTGGGTTGCCCAAGGTTCAAGGTAAGGATTGCATATATGTGGTGGTAGATAGACTAACTAAGTATGCACATGTCTATTGGTATGCCTCCTTTTCATGTTCTTTATGGTTATGATGCCCTTTCCTTTATTGATCTAGTACTTTCAGATAGCAAATTACCTGCAGCAAGTGATTTCGTTAAGCAAAGCCAAGATATAATAAGGTCCCTCAAGGATAATCTACAACATGCACAGAACCAACATAAGTTGTATGCTGATAGGAAAAGGACTGAAATATCTTTTGAGGTGGGAGATTTGGTATTTTTTAGGTTGCATCCATTTTAAGCAAAGTACCTTGAAGAGGAGTGGGGTAGAGAAGCTCAAGCCAAGATTCTATGGGCCTTATAAGATCATCAGAAAGGTAGGAGAGGTAGCTTATGAATTGGAGCTCCCACCAAACGAAAAAATACATAATGTTTTCCATGTCTCTTGCCTGAAGAAGGTTCTAGGCTAGAAAACCATAGTATCTATAGAATTACCACCTCTTGATGATGAAGGGAAATTAGTTTTGATACCAAAAGAGGTTTTGGATACAAGAGAGAAAAGATTGAGAAATAGGAGTATCACAGAGCATTTGGTCAAATGGAAAGGATTACCATTGGAGGATGCAACTTGGGAAGGAACACATATTCTTGAGCATCCCAACCTTCATTGCTTGAGGACAAGAAATATTTGGGAGGGAGGACTTGTCATGTCCCCTTTTCAAATAATTAAAAATAATAACTTTGCTAAGGCTGACAGGCTCAAAAAGTGAAGTTTCAGGAAAAGGGGCTAATCTTTGGAAACCAATGGATTAATAAATGAAAATTATTATTAAAATATGTATTATTTACCCCTCTTGGTCATGATTTAGGGTTATGCCCTCTTTTAAAGGGGTTTGGAGGCATTTTGGGCTCATTCTAGAACTTGATTTTTGCTCATTGCTTTGTTGTTCTTCAGAGGCTGCCAAACCTATGGAGAAGGAGACCCAAAGATGAGAGTTTGTAGGTTTCTAGGAAGGATAAGGATGGGAGTTTGAGGCCATTCCATGTGCAAGCTCATGCAAAGTTTTCCCTTGTGCTGAACAATGCAAATTTGTGAGTTTTCAAGTGTGTTTCTTGTAAGAGTTTGATGTTTCCAGTTGAGTATTTCATATCAGTTTAGTTTGCTGCTATATTGTAGACATTTTGATGTTAAAATAGATTTGACTATATTTATTGGGTTGTGGTTATACTTCTGTGATAGATTATTAGTGTCTTGTGGTGTTTCTAGGCTATTTTATGTTATTTTCGGGAGCCCGATGAGCATTGTTTTTGTCCTCCATTTGGGAGCTGTTGCGTAAACTCTATACAGATATAGAAATGTCATTTTGTAGGCCTTTATTCTGGAAAAATTTCTGTAAAAATTTCTACTTTCAGATTTATCAATAATATGTGAAGCTGTGAAGTTTTTGGCACTATTTCGGGCATACCCGATTTGGGTTTTATTGAGAAATTGGTTGATCTTTTGAAATATTGGTTGTTTGATTTTAAAATCTGATCAGAGGCTTTAAATATCATATAAAATAAAAAAGGGGACATTTCACTATGATGGCTAAAAGGATAACATGGAATGGTCTCCCTTATTCACTACTAATATATTTCTAACATAAATTATAGAATGAGCTTTACTAATACCAACAAAACCATAATTCCCCTACTTAGCTTATGAAATTAAACTATGAATGAAATAATTCAATTAAATGTACTATCAACACATGGGAGAAAAATATTCAATGAAATAGACAAATTTGCAATGCTCAAGTTAGATCCTAACACATAGGATATTTGATATTTTATCAATATTGGGAGAAAGTCATGCCTAATAACATAAAGTTACCTATCTAACATTCATGCACAAACTCCTCAACATAAAAACTTACTTGATGATAGGTGTACAACTATTTAATTATCTCAAAAATATAATATCCTTAAATGAAATTAAAGAAATGAAAAACAACATACCCAAATATTCATTCAAGTAGTAGATTGGACGATTTGTATGAACATCACCATCAATACCAAAGAATAAAAATACAAACACAATACACCTCTATAAATCAAAGGATAAACCAATTTTACTAAAAAAAGATTGATTTTTATAGCTATAAGTGAACTTAAATGTAATGCCCCACCAAGGAACCCTTGACTCAAGGACATTATACTCATTAAGTCATACACAATATATAATACTTTTTTTCAATAAAGTAGCGGAACATAATCTAATTTGATTTATTTAATGTTACTAAAGGTCAAGAGAATAAAGAGATTATACTACTTGTCTTGCTCAATTAAAAAAAATTATTATTCTTGCATACCTGAATATTGCTAACTTTCTTTTACATGATGACCACCATGTCCAACACCTGTAACTACACATATGTCTAAACAACTAGATGTAAACATTAGATATATTATATTACAAATAAATGTTTTATTGATAACTTAGCTATGAGAATCATTATTAAGGAGTGAAATCATTGCATTATAAACTTAAAGACAAACCCTAAGGGACTGGACCCAAGCCTCGGGGGCTCATCATCGATGGCCTTGCCTACGTTCACGCTCAGAGACTTCGTAGTTCGACTCTCCCCATTCTAGACTATCTATTTGTAAAATCAAGAAAGCGGGTACGCAACCCTTTCTAGGGTCTTGTCCCCCAGACAGTTTTCCCTTCGGTTGCCACCCACTTAGGTGGAACAAGGAGAAATTCCTAGACTTAAAGTTGAAAACTTCATACAAATTTCATAACTCAAAAACATAGTTTAACTCACACTGATATAGTATTCATGAAACCTCCTTAATCATAGTATTTACTAAAGTTCCTTCCAAGCAAACATAGGAGTGAAATACATATGTCCCACTAAGATATTGTCATGTATTTTATAATCACTAATAGCATCATCATAGAAAAATATACCTATGTAATCTCATGAAATCATGACATAGGCTTAAAACCTCTTCTATCTCTAACGGTAAACTTAGTTACAATGAAATAAAATCAAATGATTGAGAAGTTATCCATAATTAAAATAAGAATTATTAATATTACAAAGAACATGTTTACAAGTGT
The DNA here is from genome assembly GCA_027943335.1 of Chamaecyparis obtusa. NCBI lineage: Eukaryota > Viridiplantae > Streptophyta > Pinopsida > Cupressales > Cupressaceae > Chamaecyparis > Chamaecyparis obtusa. The sequence goes on from BSBK01008571.1 coordinate 114,446, forward strand.
GCAACCATAACAATAAGAAACTACAATAAGACACAACAAGCATATAATTATTAGAACAAACTTATATCAACTACCAAAAATGTGTAATATGAATAAGGGTACAAGTGAACACAATCCAATAAGTGTATGGACATGTATAAAATCTACAAAAGTATTCAAGAATATACAAAATGACCAAGAGAAAGATAGGAGCATATAAGGGGGTTGATCTCAAACTATGCTAACCTCATATATTATTACAAATAATATAAGTAACCCCTAAATGAAACCCAAGACATCAATATTTACAACAGAAAAATTAATATACAAGATAATATAGTCTCACATCTAGAGAGAATTATATATATATATATATATATATATATGAGTACATATATACAACTTATTTAAATTCCCTAATACTTATGTGCATCTTTATGTAAATCTATGTCATCTAGTAACAAACACCTTTCATTCTAGTTCCTAATCATAAAGGGTTGTCCATTGGAGACCATTACACAAACTCTTACACACACACACACACACACACACACATGTATCTCTAGACATACATCTAACCTTCTAGCGTCCACTATATCCTTAATAATTATACAAATTTGTCAACAACTTAGGAGATTTACTTATATATCTAATTGTATTTATTTTATTTTATTTTTAACAATTAACATTCGAAGAGTAATCACACATTTCTTGTTTCTATTTATATATTACAATAATAACTACTTCTATTTATTGTAAATAATAATAATGTATCTAAAAAAAAAGAATATGAAAGAATGTCAATAGCCTATCTTTTACACCTAAAAGAATTGATTTTTACAACTAATAATATTTGAATATCTATTTATTTTATCAGATAATATTATACCTAAATTGGCAAACTAGTATCCTATAGTTCTTAACTATAATTGAAATAAATGGAACATTACATAAATAGTTAATATTACTAATTGGATCCAATCTTACCTTCTTGCCAAGCTTTACCCGATCATCCCACGGCACTGAATGCAAATAGCTCTGCTGGAAATCTGTAACATTCATTCTGTATAGAGCCATACTCATTCCTTTATAACTTTCCAACCAGACTATATTTTCCCGATCGCTCCGGTGAATTTATTCCAAACTAGGTTTTGTCAAACATATTTCAAAATCGTGAAGATCCAACGGTTAAATTTAAAGTTATGGTCTCTGTACCGAGACTGAAATTGACTGTCATAAAACAACAGATTAGAGGCAAAAGTTTTATTCAATCCTCACATCACAGTCACAACCCAAATTCTAAATTTAATCATGTGAAAAAAAATCCATATGCTTATCAATATCTGAAATTCCATTCACTTGTAGTGCATTTCAACCTATCGGTTTCCTTTCTTTATAAAGGAAACCAAAACATATGACAGTACTCCATTAATGATGAGTTCTCCAATCAATTTCTACTAAACATTAATAAGAGATTCTTGATTTTGAACAGCAAGAGATATAAAGAAAAAGACATCACGAAATCTGAAATTATATTAATATTACACTTCATTAACACATAATATCGATGGCTCTCCTCTAAACTTGTCTCCTGTCCTCTCTATCACCCCCCCTCCTGTGTTTATTTCTTCCATTTGATATAGTTGTTTTCAGAAAACTGAAACGGTTCCATAACCAACAGATTTCTTCCTATGAATAAATTTGATTAAATCTTTTTGTCAAAAAGGTTATTGAGAGATCTTCAAATTAATTAACAAACTATACTTTGTCTTATCTATTTAATTCCTCATACGTAGGATTATCTTAAGTTATAGTTAAGATTCTTTACTAAGGAATAAGATTCCTTAACCTAGTTATTTATTTATTTTTTATTTTTATAATGATAGCTTAGTTTTCTTTTCTTTATTTTATTTATTTATTTTATTGTAAAATTCATTTGTATAATAATGTTCTTATAATCTTTTTGATAAAAGAATATAATAAAATAAATAAAGCTTTTATTTTATAATCAAAATATTTAAAATATGTAAAAACTATTTAAAATTATATATATGTATTTATTTATTTTTAAATACATAGAAAAATAATAAAGATCTTTTTTATCAATAACATATTTAATTTAAAAATATTTATTATATTTCTTTTAGATTTGTAAAGTGAAATATTACATAAATGAAATTACATTGTTTGTAATTCACAACATTTTAAACTATATATTTATGAAAGTCATACAACCACATATATTATTTATATATTTACGTCTATGCATATTTACATCTAGAAACATCAACTAACAATTTACTATAAGTGATGAAAGGTTTACTTACCTTTTTAGTTCCTTACCGAATATGAATTAGAGGAGCACTACATTAAAGATATTTTAAGTGCTAATCCTTGCATAGGATACCTATTGCACAAGGTGATAGATAAACTAAGTGAAAGATAACTTCTAGCCACATAATAAATATTTTAACATAACACAAAAGTGAAATCTATGAAAAAAGAATTTAGAATCCATTTTTAAGAGATTAGATAACATACATGCATCAAAAGATGACATGAGATATACCTTGGTAAAATTATCTAGAGGGAAAAACTCAACATCCTAATGTAGTAATGACTAAAAATACTAGTGGATGGAATGTTGAGGCAACCTCATCCCTACATCTTGATACAAGAAAGATTCCTAGTACTTCCCTAAGTATCATTTATCTATGAGCTCATCCTACTTTTGTTTATGATTAATATTGGGAGGAAAATGATATGTTGGAGGTGATTGACTAGAGAAGTGCCTCTTCCTATCATTAAATTAAAATTTGGTTATTCTTTTACCCCCATATTTTCTTGTATATGTATTTTCTCTCTCTTGGATACCCCAAGATACCCTCATAGGAATTTGGATACAAGCGAGAAAATATATTGTACACTTCCTTTATTTGTATCACAATTATTCTCTTTGTCATACTTTGAATTTTGAGATTCAGGAAGGAGGCAAAGTCTTAGGTGTGTGCTATAAATGTGTCACACTTCTATGGATCATTACATGCAAGGGAACTCAAGAATGAGGCCTCACAAATCGATCCATAGCTCCCTAGGCATGGAGTGCAAGGGTTTTAAGAATGCTCTCAGCTAGAGCTATTTAGCCAATAACCTTGCTAGTAAACCATGCAATGGGAGATTCAATGAAGACAAGGGCAAGAATGCCAATATCCTCAAGAATCAAGAATGAAAATGCAATGCAACTAGTTTAATAATGGAAATGCAAGCTAAACTATGGAAATGAAAGATGCAAGTATTACAAAGCCTCCTAGTTAAACTAGATGAATTGATCTAAAGCATAAAGGAAATCTAAGCTAAGAATGCCATGAAAATGAAGCTAATATGCAAGAAATGAAATCTAATTATGAAGCAAGAAAGACATGATGATGCAAGAATGAAGACAAGAAGATAGAGTGTTGATGAAGATCCAAGATGAATGCCAACAATGCTCCAAATCTTCAAACCCTAGATGCAAGAATATCTCCAAAAGCTCCAAGATGACCTAGAAAACCTGTAGCATAACAATAACATAAAAATTGTGTGTGCAAATGAGGAAGAGAGCTCTCCTTTTATAGGGAATGAAAAAGGAATGGGCCATGGAGATTAAGAGGCAAAAGATTTAATCAATGGTGGAGCTTAAAAGAGGAGCAATCCATGTGCCCAAGTATCCTCCAATAGGAAAATAAGAGTTGACTTTTGTGTCCATATGAGACAAAAAGTACTTTTCTCTTTTTATAAAATAAGAATAATGCTTTATTTGTGCAACTTAGGATAAGAGGAAAAGTGGGGGCTTTTTATTTATTAAAAGGGGAGGGAATATTCCTTTTAATAAATAAAGACTTAGGATAAGATGGTTAGCCCATAGAAAATAATCGAATAAATGATAGAACTAGGATTTGATCAAGAATAAACAATTGATAATTTAGCAAAAGGGGCTAATAGTCTAGATGACCATTTTTAGGTGTATACATTTTCCCCTCTTTGACTAATGTGTGATTGATTTGGGAACACATGTAGTCAAAGAATAGATCAGCCAAGAAGGCAAGCAGACAACCAAGAAAGCAAGCAATAGCGATTTTGACAGATGTGAGATCGATTTGGGATCACATGCAGTCAAAGAATAAAATAGCCAAGAAGGCAAGCAAGTAGCGATCTGACTCCAAAGAATGAAGTGCAGAGAGATAGCAAATCCTGCATGGTCAGCCTGGTAGCGACAGTACTGAACACTTAGGAAAGAGATAGCTAATAAGATATGATGTGTCTGCCCCCTCGGGATCGAAAGCGAAATCAAGTAGAGGGAATGCAGAAGCAAGAGCAACATGATCAAATCACTAGAAATCATAATCGAAGATGAAAGATAATAGAATAACCATCAACCAATGAAGGGATGCCCCACACATGGGACACGGGGCACGAACCAAGCGGTCCCTCAACCCGAAAACACCATGGAGAGGGGGAAGAATTTGAACTTGAGATTGAAAGTGAATGAAAGACTGGAAGTTTGAAAGAGATGGAGATGAAGAGGTGAGGAATGCCCCAGCGAAGATTGAAGGATCAGGCCTCAAAAGGTCAGCCAACTGTGTGAAAGAGGGGGAAAAGGTGATTTGGGTGATCAAGGTGAACTCAGATTTCGGTTTCGATCCCGAAATGAAGAGAAAATGATGTGAGATGAAAGACAAGAAAGTGAAAGACATGATCGGGAAGAAGTGAAAGGTGAGCGCAGTTGATTAACAAGTCCATGAAAGATGAAAGGAGAGCTCTCTCCATATGCAAGATGCAAAACTAAACTAACATGAACCTAAGAAATGCAAGGTACATGCAAAGTGGTTTACTTGCAAGGTTACAAAGCCAATAGACATCTAATATTCATCATTGAGCGTTATTGGTAGCGTCGCAAGATCATACAATACACACTAGCATAACTATGTGAATATGAATATGATCTTTATCAGATAAGAATGTGGAAATCTCACCTAGGCATCAAAGACATGTAGGTCAAGATGACTAGCACAGTGAGATTACCTAAGTTTAATATAGCAAGATTATACTCGCATCGAGACACAAGGAAAGTCAAGATGGCTACAAGTATGCACTTGCACAAAAATAGTCAAGGATAATACCCTGTCAATCCACAGTGTCAAGTAAGACCAGCATAAATGCTCATGACAGTTAGGATCAACAAAATATACCCACAAGCAGAAAAAGCAATAAAACATGTTCTCATACCCTCAGTCTTCTAGCTATGCATCATCGAAAACTTCTCAGGGAGAGACCACTCAGCAAAGAAATCATCATAGATAGCATGCAAAGAAATAAATTTAAACAAATCTCAGCAAGTCAAGTGCGTGTGTGTAGGTCATAGAGTCAAACTTTGAGTATTGCATCTGCAAATGAGAAATATCACATCATACTAGACTGCAGGTAGGACATCTGATAAGTGTTGAGAAACACTCGACGCAAGGGTAGTGTTGAAAAACACCATTGGGGTGGTGTTGAAAAACACCATTGGAACCAAGTTGCCCAAGAAACCCAGACGCACAAAGAGACCCAAGATAAGCTTAAAACAATGTATGCCCCCTAGACTAAGACAAGAGTCAATTCTAGGCTAGGAGAGGCAAAGCGAGAAGTGGAGCGAAAGAGCACCACGCAAGACTGATAGACATAGGTGCAGAGGGTCTCAAGCAGCACCTGTTTCCAGGTTTTCACCACTTGATAGATTTTTTCAGGACTTTTTTAATAATTTTTTTGTATTTTTTCTACCAAGGCGCCTGTTTCCAGGTTTTCACCAAGGCACTTTTTCTATTTTTTTTGAATTTTTTGAATTTTTGAATTTTTTTGGTGAGACATCAAAGCGCCTATTGCTAGGTTTTCACTAGGATGCTCATTTTTTCAGTACTTTATATGCTTTTTAGGTTTTTTTCAGCATCATATATGATTTTTTTTGTAATTTTTTCAGGATCATAAAGTATATACAAGGAATGCCCCAGACAGGAATGGGCATTAAAGATCTGCTTCCTTTGATGTAGAGAACTGATAGGCCCCAGGCCCAAATGCTATAGCTGTGATGATAGGAGGTCTCAACCAGTTCGACCAATAATAGCCAGCCCTAAGCAATGTCTGAGTTAGTGGAGGATCATTAGAATGTGATCCACATATGCCATCGTGGATTTCAGCTAGTACTTTTTCTGACTCCTCTATTTCTAGACACCTAAGGAGAGTTCCATCTAGACCCTTCCTATACAAGCCACCAGAGACAAAGGCAAAGTGTAAGGGATGGTGGAAAGAATGGCATGGAGGAGTATGAGGTGGAAGACATGGAAAGATGGTAGGATTGTAAGATTTGTGAGCAGGATAGCGTAATTCATCCACCAGGAACTTGAAGTGAGATTTATGCTTTTTCATTTGTAAGATGGATATCAAAGTAACCAAGGCATTTGCAACTCTTTTCTCAGCTTTAGGAATGGACTGAAGTATAACAGTTATGAGATCATGCTTGAAGTAATGCACCATTTGTTTGTAGAGAATCAGCTTCTCATCTTTTATTTTGGAGTCATTATTTTTGAGAAAATTTTTATCTTTACTTTTCTTAGGTTCGGATACCGCCACAATGTGGTTTTCGCCATCCAACCATTGCTCTTTTCTTTTGACTTGATGACTGTGATGCTTGATTTCTGATTCAATCTTTTTTGTTACTAGTTCATTGGTGGAAGAAGTAACAGGTGTTGATGCGAGATGAACTGGAGTGACTGGTTCAATAGCATTTATGCGAGGGGTGTCATCTCTAGTAACAAGAGAGGTTGAGCCTATAGGGTAAGCTCCAAAAGTAGCTAGATCTAGATTTGTCATAGAAGGACCAACATAGTCTACTAAGGCAATACAGGGAACAAACTCATCAGACCCTACACAAGACTCATCAACTACGTCGGGTGGGTTACAAGAGGTATGAACCACATCAACATCCATATCTATCATGGGAGGATCTTCTAGAAGAGGCTTAAGATGCCGAGAAGTAGAGATACTCATGTCATTATGTGAGAGATCACCTCTTTGTAGCAGTCGTGCAATGTTGCGACATTGTCTATCATAGTGCAATGATTCTTTAGGCACATAGGTTCTAGACATAGAGGCCTCAGCCATATCATCAGTAGATATACATTCTTCTCCCCAAAGGAGTGAAGTAGAAGGAAGATCATCTCCCATTTGAGCCATAGTGTGTAGCGGTGACTCATCTATATCTGTGTCTGAATTACTAAGCATGGGAGTATTTCTAGAATCCTCTCTATAGATCCACTCTTGAATAGCTTGTTCTTCTCTTTCGGCTTCAAGGATCACCATAGCAGAAGTGGAAGGTTTCCCATATGACCTAGGAGAAATAGGTATAGAAGCAAAGGAATCCAGTTTATATTCACCCATACCAAGGCTCATCATCTTAAATGATTTCTCAGCAGCAACTAGAGACGTACTAGGATCATCAGTAGGTTCATTGTGAGGAACAAATTTTTCAGTAGCAGCAAGAGCATTAATAGCAATAGTATGGTCTCTAGGAATCACAATTTCAGTGCCATTGTATGGAAATTTGACACACTGATGATAAGTGGAAGGAACAGCCTGCATGTCATGGATCCAAGGATGACCCAAAAGAATGTTATATGCGAGTGGGATGTCCAATACTTGGAAGCTAATATCTTTCGTGATAGGGCCCACTCGGACTGGCAGCATGACAAGACCTTTGGAAGATCTTTCCACTTCATCATAAGCTTTTATAGTAATCTTCTTCTTGGAATCCACAGCCAATTCTGACAAACCCAATTGTTGTATGACATTGAAAGAAACAATATTTAACCCTGCACCATTGTCTATCAGGACTCGGCGGACTCGGGTATTGTAGACTAGAACTTCAATGTGTAAAGCTAGATTATGTGGGTGAGCAATAGATATGTCATCTTCTGCAGAAAAGGAAAGAGATAGCGGAGATGAAATGTGGTTGACCATAGCCTAAAATTGATCTAGATCAATGTCATTGGGAACACGTGTTGTACATAGAGCCTCATCAAGAATCTCTCTATGCGAAGAGGATAACCGAAGCAACTCAATGATAGATATCTGTGCTGGTGTCTTTTGCAAATGTTGGACAAGATCATAGCTAGGGGTGGCTGAAGGAGCCACTTGTTTGGAAGGCAAAGCTTGCTTGGGATCTTGCGCAGTTTTAAGGACAATCTTGGCTTGCCCCCTAGTAACAGCATTCAGTGTCTCACTTCGGGAAGATGAACTACCACGTGTTTGCAAGACCAATTTTGGCTTACCATGATTGGTGTTATTATCATCTTGAGACCTCATCATTAGAACACTCTCAACGGGCTCTACCATGTTGATCACAGGTGTATTAGAAGGATACGTGTAATTGATCTTTGCATCATGATTCTTCTTATGTGTTTGAGAGGTTTCCCCCTTATCATGTTTAGGTAGAGGATCTTTGAAAGCTGTGTGATCAAAATTTCTAGTTAAGCCATCAGTGGAGATTGTGCCATTCTCAATAAGATCCTGAATATCATCCTTAAGCCTAAAACAATTGTCTATCGGATGTCCCTTGTTTCTGTGATAATGGCAGTAATGATCCTCTCTCCACCAATCAGGCTTATTTATCGGATCCCAATTACCAGGTTTATCAGGAAGCGTAAGATATCCATTGTCAACCAAAGTCTTAAGGATCACATCGTAAGGTCCTGCCAACTTGGTATAGACTCGCTTTCGAAATGACTTCTTAGGCTTATCTGCATATTGAGGTTTAGGAGCACTGTGAGCGTTGGCAGCTTCTTGTTGTTTTGCTGCATAGATAGCATTGGAAAGATTGAAAGCAGGCTCTTTAACTTTAGGAGCATCAACAACCCCATCATTAACAACATACTTGTTCTTATTCCAAGGTTTGTTCTTGTCTTTACCATTGCCTTTAGCATCTTTATTAATAACAATATCCCCTTTTCTTATAGCTACATCCTCAATCCGATATGCACTTTCAACCATGTCATGGAAGGAGGAGAACAGTTGCTTCCTTAGATCATAAAATAGCTCAGGCACAAGTGTGTTGACGAAAATGTCAATCTTTTCTCTTTCGGGTAGCTGACGAGGATATCGAGAATACAATGACCTCCAACGTTGTAAGTAAGTTGCAAATGGCTCACCTTGATGTTGTCTTAGATTACCGAGATCTATCACAGTGACAGGTTGTTGGATGTTGTAAGAGTACAGTTGGGTAAATCGCTGAGCCAACTCATCAAAAGTCTTAAGAGGTGGTGTCAATTTTGCAAACCATTCCAAAGCTTGGCCTCTTAAGCTTCGAGGGAATAATCATAGCAGAAATGTGTCTTCATGAAGAAATTCCATACTAAGAGCATAAAAATGACGCACATGGTCATGAGGGTCACCATTTCCATCATACTTGTCATATTTAGGAACCTCAATATCCTTAGGAAATGGGACCATGTATAGATCTTTATCAAAAGGAAGAGCACAAATTGATTGTACAAAAGAGACCTTTGGAGGCTCTCTTTCTAATGCCATTTGGGTAAGGCGTTGATTTGTTCGACGTAATTCTTCTTGAAGGACTTCCAATTCAGTTGGTACTCTTTGTTGGACAATTTGTCTGACATCATAGCCAGGAGGAAGCTTGTATCCTCTAGAAGTCATATATTGAAAATATTGATTGCCATTACGCTCTAAAAGCTTATGCATCATTCGTTGGAAATCCACATCTTGTTCACATCTCATAAGATCCTCACTAGAAATCTCATCATTAGCCTCTGCCTCATGTTGAGAGGGAGGAGGTCTAGGAGGTGAAGAAGGCATAGCAAAAGTTGGCCTTGGAGGAGATCTTGGTGGTGTGTTGTTGCCATTGTTGCCATTAAAAAGAGGTCTATGCTCATGATTACTAGTCTCAGGTTGCTCATGAAATGTCCCTCTATAAGCCATGCACCTAGTAGCATCCATCCTTTGTTGATTGTGTTCTTTTTCTAAGCGTGCTTGGTTATCCTTACGCTCAAAGTGTTCTTGCAAGAGTTGAAATTTTTCTTGTTCAGTCAAAGTGAGTGAGACACTGTCTATGTTTTTGGGGGTCTTGAATGCGGAAAAGAGGAAACCTCCTTTATACCATGGTGTAGCCTTAGAATTCTCAGATTGGTCAGAACTAGAACTGTTGTTGCTAATGGGTGCTTTGGAACATCTAGTTGGAGAAGGTAACTATGTATAATTGAACGGAGGATGACTCTCCTGCTCAAATTGAGACCGAGTTGTAACCGGCATGAAAAGAGATGTTGGTTGACTAATAGAATGAGACAAAGTTTCTTAGATTTGAGATAAGAAAAGATAATAAAGATCACTTGTCAAAGTAGAACAATAGAGAGATGGCTCGTCAAAAGTGCTCAAGCACTTACAGCAATCAATTGACTAAAGCCGAGCAACGAGCAAGAAGCTCAATAAGCAAGTAGCTAGAGAGGTAACTGTGATGCGACAAGTGATCAAGAGTAGCATTTGTTAAACTCAAACCCAATAGTTTTAGCTCATTTGTTTCAGTCTAGAACAAATCTAAGCATGTAGGTAACAAACCAGTTTCAGGTAAGAACAGAAAAAGACACTCTACGATAGGTTAAAGTGCAAGTTTAGCAACTCTGAATTGTAGCAATGACATGACAGTAGAAATGACTCAGGATTCTTGGTTGAGGGTATGCAAGGATACTTCAATATCATATGACTCTTGACCAGTGAACGTAAAAAACTCAGTTTTGAAGCGCTTGGACCAAATTTGTAGATTGAATAGTGCAATTTCTCAGTTTGACAAGTAGTAGCAATAGATAAAAGACAGGTTTGCAAACAGTATGGGATCAAACATGTCATAGAACACTTGAAACAAGGGAAAAAGAAACCTTGCCAAGACAAGCACTTGTGATATCAAAATAGGGAACTTTATGAATGCTACCGTTTGTTTGAATGTTGAGAACGTTTACACAGGCATAGCACAATTGAAGACAATTCAAGCAATTACTACCTAGAAGGACAAGGCTCATTACTTAGCAACGTGGCCCACAACTTGATGCTCCCTTGCCTCACACCAAGTGGTTGCCCACAAGAGATATTGGCGTTGTCATGGAAGTGTCAAAAACACAACCAAAGGAACACATATGGTGAGTGTCTTGGGGTGATCCGGGTAAGTCCACTTGGATCAATCCTTGCACCAAGAAGCTAAGCGGCTAAAATAGGGTGGCCTCTATCTAATGGTTCATAGTAAGGGTTTCCATTCATAGTACCCCTCTTGCTCCTCATAAAGGACTAGGACCTCGCGGCCTCAAGAGTACCTTAAACATTCTTGCTTAATACTTTCCTCATGGTCACAATCCCACAAGTTACTCACATCAAGCGAAGATAAGTACTATGTCTACCAAGGTTTTGTGTCCTCGATAGCCTTAAGATTATAGTGAGTTGGAATCACTCATCACCAAGGAAAATGATGACAAGGTTGTCCCCACTTGGGTCGTTCCTCTTGATTGCTCAAGAGCAGGCCCGCTAAAGGATCCTAAGCTAAACAAAGAGTGGATTAATTCTTGAGGTTCAAGGTTTTTGATTCACCACAAGGGTGAAGAGCATACTCCCTTATCTAAAGAATCTCTCCCAAACACACCAAGCAAAGATTTAATTACCCCCTTGCTTTCAAAATCCCAAGATGGGTCAAGATTTCTGTTTCACCACAAGGGTGAAGAGCATACTCTCCTACCACCTCAAAATTTCTACAACAAGGTATTAAGTGCCTATGAAAGGAAACAACTAGTATATGCCGCACTTAATAAAGAAAACAATTAAACAAGCACTTGATTTGGTTTTTATGCTTAGGGCAGCCCTGCAAAAACCATTAGTAGCCCTCTTTGACATGCGATTTTAGCAAATTTCAAGCAAGAAGCACCTACAACCACAACTTGACAAGAGAACAAGCAAACAAGATATGCAATATATATCCAATTTATGCAAACCCTAAGGTTAGATCTAAAAATCAATTGTTAGGAGAAATGATAACCAGCAAATAATCCAAATGATAACTCATATCATGCAATGAACAATGAAAAATAAGTGCATACCCATCACAAAATTTTAATTTTTTTGCATTTGACCTAGTCAACAAGATCTGATTTTTACCACATGAATTCGGACCCTAAACTCAAAATGCAGAAAAGAGACCTCTATCAAAAAATAGAGAGCTTTCCAAAAATATAAAAATTTCAGAAAAATCTCTTCATTTGTGCCCTAGAGAGCCATTTTACCAAAATAGACTAGATTTTATAAATCAACCAAATGAGCTATGATATGATTTCTAAATTAAAAACACAGTGAATGGACCCCCTGTAGAATTTGAAGACCTTTCCAGAAATATAAAAATTTCCAAAAAATATGGTAATTTGCACCAAAAATTGATTTTTTATGAAAAATAAAGAAAAAATCATAAAAAATACAAATTACCTCTGAAAATTCTGAATTTTTTTTTTGAGCTTCTCTGATATGTCACCAACCTATAAAAAATTTTTCAGACTAGAACACCAATCCGTTTGAGAGATATGGTCAAATCTTTCAAATCTAGGGTTTTTTTCATCTCCAAACAAATCTGCACAAGGGTTAGCTCCAAAAATAATCAAAACCAGCATGCAAGAGGTGGGTTTCCCCACGGTGGGTGCCAAAAATGTGTGCTATAAATGTGTCACACTTCTATGGATCATTACATTCAAGGGAACTCAAGAATGAGGCCTCACAAATCGATCCATAGCTCCCTAGGCATGGAGTGCAAGGGTTTTAAGAATGCTCTCAGCTAGAGCTATTTAGCCAATAACCTTGCTAGTAAACCATGCAATGGGAGATTCAATGAAGACAAGGGCAAGAATGCCAATATCCTCAAGAATCAAGAATGAAAATGCAATGCAACTAGTTTAATAATGGAAATGCAAGCTAAACTATGGAAATGAAAGATGCAAGTATTACAAAGCCTCCTAGTTAAACTAGATGAATTAATCTAAAGCATAAAGGAAATCTAAGCTAAGAATGCCATGAAAATGAAGCTAATATGCAAGAAATGAAATCTAATTATGAATCAAGAAAGCCATGATGATGCAAGAATGAAGACAAGAAGATAGAGTGTTGATGAAGATCCAAGATGAATGCCAACAATGCTCCAAATCTTCAAACCCTAGATGCAAGAATATCTCCAAAAGCTCCAAGATGACCTAAAAAACTTGTAGCATAACAATAACATAAAAATTGTGTGTGCAAATGAGGAAGAGAGCTCTCCTTTTATAGGGAATGAAAAAGGAATGGGCCATGGAGATTAAGAGGCAAAAGATTTAATCAACGGTGGAGCTTAAAAGAGGAGCAATCCATGTGCACAAGTATCCTCCAATAGGAAAATAAGAGTTGAATTTTGTGTCCATATGAGACAAAAAGTACTTTTCTCTTTTTATAAAATAAGAATAATGCTTTATTTGTGCAACTTAGGATAAGAAGAAAAGTGGGGGCTTTTTATTTATTAAAAGGGGAGGGAATATTCCTTTAAAAAATAAAGACTTAGGATAAGATGGTTAGCCCATAGAAAATAATTGAATAAATGATAGAACTAGGATTTGATCAAGAATAAACAATTGATAATTTAGCAAAAGGGGCTAATAGTCTAGATGACCATTTTTAGGTGTATACATTAGGGTATTTAGGACTCTTCTATATTGACCCAAATTTTTATTTTTATCTTTTTTTCATGTGCTCTTTCTTCATGATCCAAACAATAAATCAATATATGATGATTTAGTACACATACCCATGCATGCATGCATGCATGAATACATACATACATACATACATATATACATACATATGTATGCATATGGATATGTATATATTTATGTGTATATGTGTATATGTGTGTGTGTGTGTGAGATCAGAAAATGTAAGTATTTCCACTTAGGACTACTTTATCCCTCCGAGTAAGTGGTTTGGGGTCATGTCAAATGCCTTGAATGGGTCTTTGAATTGGATTTGGTTTTTCCCCTGTCCTGCCCTATTTTGTACTTCTTTCCTACCTATTTTTGGTATCTTGCTCTGAGATTGTGAGGTTCTTGACCTCAAGGTCAAGGTCAACCTTCTAGATCAAGGTCAACCTCAACCTTGGCCTAGGTCAAGGTCGACCTTGATCCTGACCCAGGGTCTAAATTTCAAATTCCAAAGATTTTCAGATGTCAGGGTTTGGAAAGAATTCTTTCTTGCTTTCGGGTCAGCTGCTTCGGGCTTTGAAATGGTGACTCTTAAAAGAAATTTAATATAGGTCCACTTCTATGGGTATGAGCCTAATGGGAATTTATTTCTCATATGTTGGCCTCTTTAGAAGTTGGTGTCCTAGACTAGTATATAAGGAAGCCTTCTCCTCTCATTTTAGGGGAGAAAGGAGAAAAAGGGAAAAAAAAGGGGAGAAAAGGAAGGAAAGAAAAGGGAGGATCATCTATGAATAATTTATAAAAGTGAGTATTCAAGCATTCATTAATTCAAGTATTCAAGCATTCAAGATTCAATTCATCAAGGAGATCCATTGGTAGCCATTGAAGGATTCAAGCTCTATAGAGCCTTCTTGTTGAATATTTCTCCATCCATATCCATTCAAGCTTCTTCCTATTCCAAGACCATTCAAGATTGGTGTTGATGATCTAAAGGAAATTGATTTGAGACATCCTACATCCTACATCATACAATTCTATATTTATTTGGAGCATCCATACTTGTGGATTCAAGGATTTGAATCCTCCACAAGGGTTTCAACATAAGCAAGGTGAATTATTCTATTTACTTTGTTTAGTACTTCAATTTCAATTCTATTTGAAAGTTAATTCCAAAACTAGGGTTTGACCAAGAAAAACCCCTCATCCAAACAATAAAACCATTTTTCTTGTTGGTGTAGGTATGAAACAATGAATTACAAAGCAGATTCATATATCCTTTTTGACAAACTTTCAGGATCCACAAACATAATTTTTGTCGAAGAAGTGTAGGTCAAGGTCAACAGAAAGGGGCACAATTGTGCCCCCATATTTGGGTGAAGGTTGACTTAGTTCAGAAAAGAAAAATATTTTTGGGTTTTCTCCATCTTTGTGTTGCTAGGCTATGACATTTTGCAAAATTTCTAGAAACTCAATATAGACACCAGAAAAAGGCAATTTCTAGATCTTCTATACTTTGAGGTTAGTATTTGTCTTCAATTCATTTCAATTAAGATTTTAATACTCTCTTCCAAAATAGAATGTAAGGTTTTCCTCTTTCTTCTTATTACTAATCGATTGATTCATTTATGCACTGACCATCTTCTTGTGGTTAATCAATTTAGATCTTTCATTTGGAAATTTGACATTAAAAAGAGAATCTTACCTTCCCAAATTCTTCTATATGTAAAGGATATTATTTACATGTCAGTGAACACATCATCAACAATCACATCATTTTTTATTCTTTACAATATATATATATGTATACACACACACACACACACACACACACACACACACACACACACACACACACACACACACATATTGGTCTGAAAATGGAAGCACTTCCATTTAGGACTGGTTTAGCCCTCTGAGTAAGTGTTCTGGGGTCATGTCAAATGGCTTGAATGGGTCTTTGACTAGGATCTGGCTTTTTCTCCCTATTTTGCTTCTCTTTCCATCTATTTCTAGCCTATTTCTGGCACCTGGTCCTAAGAAACTAAGATTCTTGACCTTAGGGTCAAGGTCGACCTTCTGGGTCATGGTTGACCTCAACCCTGACCTAGGTTAGAGTCGACCTTGATCCTGACCCTGGGTCCAGGTCTCAAATTCTAGAGGTTTTAGGATGTTAGGCTTTAGAAATTTTATTTTGCCGATTCTAGGTCGGCTGTTTTGGATTTTAGAATGGTAAACTCTTAAATTATAATTAATCTAGGTCCATTTCTAGGGTTAAGGTTTAAATGGGAATTTAATTCTCCTATGTCAACCTCTCTAGAAGTTTGTGCCTTAGTGATGAAGGGTGCTCCCCTTAGTACCACAAACACATAACAAAAATAGAGAAACAACAAGAATAATATGCAAGAATAGAAAATTGGCTTCTTATTATCTCCACAAATGTGGAATTACAAACTTTCAGAATTACAATATGCAAAGCCACATGGGCATTCCCTTACAATATTCTGTAGGAAAAATCCTCGAATCAATACCCAGATCTACTACCCAGAACTGCCCTAGACAACACTACGGGCCTTCTTTATATAGGCAATTTCCACCGCCTAAGAAGGTTCCAGAAATTTAGTCCTAAGGGCCGACCCAACTTAGAATTATTTTATTTTTCAATTTATTACATCAAATTCGGCTCAAAATGAGTTTTGAAATCCGAACATAAATTTTGAAGAAAAATTATTTTTCGCCATTTCAGGTGGCCTTTCTTCTCGAGACCATAAGTCATCACCAGTTGACCCGATTGACTATTATAACCCCATTTCAGAAATGCCACGAAGTGCTCTACAAGCTTGACCCATGCAAAATGCTTGTCACCTAAATTTTTAACCTCATATGGGGCCTCTAAAGCCTTCAAAACTAAGTTCAAAGTTTCTGTACCCTGCTGCCAATACCGAAAACCTTCAATATCTTCAAAACTACACCTGATCTAGCCATGAAACTTTGCTGGCAAGCTGATATGACTGAGATGAACCTCCATATGTAAAATTAGACATTCTGAGATCGTAAGACCAAATTACTAAAAATAGAAAGTTTCCATAAATAGCAACTCTGCACAAGATAGCCCTTATTGAATACAAAAATAGAAATATTTTTGGGTGATGCAAGATTGCTCTTACACCCAAGATGCTCCTGCATCAGACACCTGGTGTAATTTGAGAAGTGATCCTGTCACGACTCAGGTGTGCAGAAGAAAACTAAGATAATTAACCTCCTCCTTTATTAGCCATGATGAATCTTCTACAGGTCATCCTTTCCATTTGACCAAATACTCTTCATATGTCCTGTTCCTTGTGCTTCTGCCAACACGACTGTCCAGTATGTCTTCAATCTCCTTGATATCTGAACCGGTTGCTGGAATACTCCACTGTGCTGCTGCAACCTCATCTTCAATACCTCCTTCATGATACTCTGTCAAATCTGAAATGTTAAACACTGGTGAAATATTCAGCTCAGTAGGCAATTCTACCTCATATGCATTTCCTGAATCATGCTTCTTCAGTATCTTACATGGCCCAAACTTCTTCATTTTCAACTTGTTATATGTACCAACCAAAAATTGCTCCTTTCGCAAATGAACCATGACTTCATCTCCAACTTAAAATTCTTTATGCCTCTTTTTCTCATCTACCTTAGCCTTATACTACGCATTCATCTTGGTAATATGCTTCCTCACCTCCTCATAGATGTTCTTCAAGTGTTCTACAAAATCCTCAGCTTCAGCACTACTTATTTCTCCTTTATCTATCTTTCTCAATTCAGATGCATTTCTTGGACTACTTCCATATACAATCTGGAATGGTGATTTACTAGTGCTCCTGTTGACAGAATTATTGTATGCAAATTCTACCTGTGATAAAATCAAATCCCATCCTATTGGCTTATCTCCAACAAAACATCTCAGCAAATTTTCCAAACTTCTATTCACCACCTCTGTCTATCCATCAGTCTGTGGATGATGCAATGAACTGAACTTCAAATCTATCTTCAACTTCTTCCACAATGTCCGCCAGAAATATCCAACAAATTTAGTATCTTGATCTGAAACTATGGTCTTTGGCAAACCATGTAGTCTCACCACTTCTCTGAAAAACAATTCTGCTACATGAACAACATCATTAGTCTTCTTGCAAGGAATGAAATGTGCCATCTTCAAAAATCTGTCAACTACTACAAAAATTGAATCATGTCCCCACTGTGTCCTCGGTAAACCAAGAACAAAGTCCATACTGATATCCTCCCAAGGCTTTTCTGGTTTAGGTAATGGCTGATATAACCCTATATTCTGCTTCACTCCTTTCGCCATTTAACATACTCTACAACTCTGTATAAACTTCTTCACATCTTGCTGCAACTATGGCCAATAATAATTCTCACCAACCAAAGCAAGGATTTTATCACGACCAAAATTTCCAGCCAATCCTCCACTATGCTTCTCTTTGATGAGATTCTCCCTCATAGAACTTCTTGGAATGCACAACTGACTTCTTTTGAATAGCATATCATCTTGGATGATAAAATCTAGCCATTTCATCCTGTCTAGAGTAACAGGTTCTATACAAGCTTTCCAAGCTTCACCAAAATTAGGATCCTCTGAATACAAATTCTTGAGTTCCCTGAACCCAACCACTTCAATCTACATCTCTGTCAACAATAGTTGCCTTCTGCTAAGAGCATTCGCAACCCTATTAGACTTTTCACTCCTGTGTTTCAAAACAAATGTATAACTCTGTAAAAACTCAACCCATTTCAAATGCTTCTGATTCAACTTTCCTTGACTATTCAAATATTGCAAAGCTTGATGATCAGTATACAAAACAAACTCCTTAGGAAGCAGATAATGTGTCCACTTCTTTAATGCTTGAACTATAGCATAAAATTCCTGATCATAGATAGAATACTTTCTCTTGGCATCATTTAACTTCTCACTGAAATAAGCAATAGGTTTACCTTCTTGGCTCATAATAGCTCCTATTGCAGTACCACTAGCATCACAGTCTACTTGAAACACCTTATTAAAATCTAGAAGTGCTAAAATAGGTTGTTATGTAACTTTTTGTTTCAACAATTGAAAACTCTTTTCTGCCCCATTAGTCCACTTAAACTCTTTTCTATCCCCTCTCATTGTTTCAGTGAAGGGTCCACAAATACTGCTAAAATTTTTGATAAACTTTTTGTAAAACCTAGCCAAACCATGAAAAGATCTTACCTCAGTAGCACTCCTTGGAGTAGGTCATTCAAGGATAGCATGTACCTTCTCTGGGTCCATTTTTAGACCTTCTGCTGAAACTACAAATCCCAAATACACTAACTCTTTCTTCACAAAACTGCACTTCTTCAAGTTAATTAATAATTTCTCATCTCTTAGTTTCCCAAACACCATATGAATATGCACCATATGCTCCTCCAATGTCTTGCTAAAAATCAAAATATCATCTAGGTAAACAATGACAAACTTACCCAAAAATTCTTTCAAAACCTCGTTCATGAGCCGCATGAAAGTGCTCGGTGCATTGGTTAACCCAAAAAGGCATGACTAACCACTCATACAGTCCTTCCTTTGTCTTGAAGGTAGTCTTCCATTCATCTCCTTCTCTGATCCGAATCTAGTGATATCCACTCTTCAGATCTATCTTTGAGAAATACACAGCTCCATTCAAACAGTCCATAATATCATCCATTCGTGGCAATGGAAACCTATACTTGATTGTGATCTTGTTTATTGCTCTAGAATCTGTACACATCCTCCATTCTCCATTCTTCTTTGGTGCTAATATTGTTGGTACAGCACATGGACTTAGGCTCTCCTGAATCAATCCCTTCTGTAACAACTCATGTACTTGTCTGTTCAACTCTTCACTTTCTGCTGGTGTCATTCTGTGTGCTGCCTTGTTTGGTAAACCGGCTCCTAGAATCAAATCCATTTGCTGACTGATCTTCCTTACCAGTGGTAATCTATCAGGTACATTATCAGATACAATATCTTGAAACTCATTCAATAAATCTACAACCTCTACAGGTACATCCTCTACTTTTTCTTTACTAGCTTTTGGAATTAAAGCAAAACACACATGCTCATGCTTCATACAATCTAGGAATTTTCTTCCTTCAACAAAAGTTATTCTTGCATTACCACATACCTTTTCTTCGGTCTCCTTCAATGGCTTTAGCTTATGTTGCACTCCATCCTTTGTTAGGGAATATAAATTCACATGACTATCGTGTACAACACATCTGTCAAACTACCACGGTCTACCCAACAACATATGACATGCATCCATAGATATTATATCACATAGTACCTCATCTTGGTACTCGCCAATCTTGAACTTTACTAGGCACTGTTGACTGACCATGACCTTGTGGTCATCCTGCACCCAGGCAATCTGATATGGATGTGGGTGTTTCTATCTCTTGAGCTTCAACTTTGTCACTATCTCTTTTGACACCAAATTGTCAGTGCTTCCACTATCGATAATCACATCATAGTATTTACCCTCACACTTGCATCTAGTGTGAAATAGGCTCCTCTTTTGTTCAGGTTCATTCTCACCACTCAACAAGACTCTTCTGTTAATTAGCGTTTCTCCTATTTCAGCATCTTCAGAATTTGATGATCTAGCATCTTCAGCTACATGTGCAACTCTGGCCTGGTCTTCATTTCTCCTGTCTATTCTTCCTTGGCACTGAGGACATTCAAATGCCTTATGACCTTCTTCTCCACAGTGAAAACATGTTTCACGGAAGCCTCCTCTTCCTGAACCTTGTCCTCTTTCTCTTTCCCTCTGATCTCTATTATTCTGATCTTGGAAATGATTAGAATTGTTTCCTTTCTGATTTTGGCTGCTACTGGCCTCATCCTTCTTTTTCAGATCTTCATTTTGGCCACCATATGACCGTCCACCAGATCTTCCACCACGACGTCTTCCATTTTGTCTGCTCTCAAACTTCTTGTTCAGCTTTTCCTCTACTTTTAGGGAAAACTGGTATGCCTCCTCAATACTGTTCATTCAAACCAGATTCAACTCTTCCTGAATGCTTGGCCTTAACCCATTAAGGTATCGGGCAACTTTCTCCTTATCAGCTTCTGCATGGCTTGTTCTGATGAGGAGTCGATAGAACTCCTCTATATACTCCTGAACAGATCTTCCTGCTTGCTTCAAACTTTGCATTTTCTTTAGTAGGTCAAGCTCATAATCAACAGGAATGAACTGTCACTTCAATTTATCCACCATCCGATCCCATCTTGTGATTTTATCTTTCCCTCTTCTATTTCGCTCCAATGTAATCTCTTGCCACCAAATCTTCGCATGACCTTTCAGTCTGGCCTTCACAAATTTGACCCTATCAGGATCCTCAACATCTTCATACTCAAAATATTCCTCACATTCATTGATCCAGTCGATCAATTCCTCTGGGTTAAGATTTCTAGAAAATGTAGGAACCTCAATCTTAGGTCTTTTTCCAATCTTGGAAATCACCTGAAAAAGTCTTTCTTCCTCCTGGTTCACAACTTCAGCTTCTCCTTCTTGATATTCTTCTTCAGCTTCATCCTCGCTTTCATCTCTGACATTAGGATTCATTCCTCTGCGAATCTCTTCTTACAATGCTCGCACTTATCTCTGCAGCTCTCTAACCTCAAGTGTCATAGCACCAGCTCTTCCACCACGTTCTCTTCATGGAGGCATTTTCACGATGCAGGTTGAAACCCTAACCACGGTTCTGGTGCAAACTACCTCATAGTCAGTGATCTCTTTACACACTCAAGAACCTAGCTCTGATACCACTTGATCAAGGGTGCTCCCCTTAGTACCACAAACACATAACAAAAATAGAGAAACAACAAGAATAATATGAAAAAATAGAAAATTGGCTTCTTATTATCTCCACAAATATGAAATTATAAACTTTCAGAATTACAATATGCAAAGCCACATGGGCATTCCCTTACAATATTCTGTAGGAAAAATCATCGAATCAATACCTAGATCTACTATCCAAAACTGCCCTAGACAACACTACGAGCCTTCTTTATATAGGCAATTTCCACCGCCTAAGAAGGTTCTAGAAATTTAGCCCTAAGGGCCGATCCAACTTAGAATTATTTTATTTTTCAATTTATTACATCAAAGTCAGCTCAAAATAATTTTTGAAACCCGAACATAAATTTTGAAGGAAAATTATTTTCTGCCATTTCAGGTGGCCTGACTTCCGGAGACCATAAGTCATCACCAGTTGACCCGATTGACTATTATAACCCCATTTCAAAAACACCACGAAGCGCTCTACAAGCTTGACCAACGCAAAGCATCTGTCACCCAAATTTTCAACCTCATCCGGGGCCTCTAAAGCCTTCAAAACTGAGTTTGAAGTTTCTGTACCCTACTACCAATACCGAAAACCTTCAATATCTTCAAAACTAGACCTGATCTAGCCATGAAACTTTGCTGGCAGGCTGATATGACTGAGATGAACCTCCATATGTAAAATCAGACATTTCACGATCGTAAGACCAACTTACTAAAAATAGCAAATTTCCATAAATAGCAACTCCACACAAGATAGCCCTTATTGAATACAAAAATAGAAATATTTTTGGGTGATGCAAGATTGCTCTTACACCCAGGATGCTCCTGCATCACTTAGACTAGTATAAAAGGAAGCCTTCCTCTCTCATTTCCATCATCTATTATCATCATGAATCCATCATCCATTGAATTCAAGCTAGTAATCAAGAAATCAAGCAAGGAAGAGGGAGAAGGAAAGCATTCAAGCATTTAAGATCCAATTCATCAAGGAGATCCATTGGTAGCCATTAAAGGATTCAATTTGTATGGAGCCCTCTTGTTGAAGATTTCTCCATCCACATTCATTCAAGTTTCTTCCCATTCCAAGATCCATTCAAGATTTGTGTTGAAGATCTAATGAAATTGATTTGAGACATCCTACATATAATTCTACATTCATTTGGAGCATCCATACTTGTGGATTCAAGGATTCGAATCCTCCACAAGGGTTTCAACATAAGCAAGGTGAATAGTTTCATTTACTTTGTTTATTTACTGTAATTTCAATTACATTTAAAGGTTGATTTGAAACCAGGGTTTGACCAAGGAAAACCCCTCACCCAAACAAAAAAATCCTTTTTCTTGCAGGTATAGGTGCAGAATAGAGAATATTAGTGCAGATCTAAGTACCCTTTTTAGTGAACTTCTGGGATCCGTGAACAGAAGTTTCGTCGGACAAGTTTAGGTCAAGGTCAACTTTTAGGGGTAAGATTGTGCCTTGTGGTAAGATCTTACCCTTGTTTTGGGTCAAGGTCGACCTTTCTTAGAAAGATAAAAGCTTTTTGGGTTTCCTTAGTTTTTGTGATTCTAGGCCAGATCCGGTTGTAGAATTTCCCAAAACTGAATATAGACACCAGAAAATAGTGGGTTCCAAAATTTCCCTATTTTAAATGCTTCATCATTATCTATTAAAAGTGATTCAATTTGAGAGAAACACTCTGATGGCTCCTATCCCAGTTGATAAGAGTGATGCTGCTCCTAATTCAAACAAGTTAAAAAAACCTAACAACTATGTCAAGATAAATAAACAAGAAAATGCAGTCGCTGATCAAGTTGTTATTGCATCTAACAAAGAAACTTCTACATCCACTAATTTCCATTTGAATCGTATGTTTACTCCTCTTACTAAATCTTTGCATTCCATTATGAATAAATTGCTGACTGCTAATATGATTACTTTACCTCCTATTCGACCTCTTTTACCTGCTATGGTGGCATCTAAATCTTTTGAATCCAAAGATTTTGTCAATACCATCGTTAGAATGGCCATGATACTGATAATTTTTATTCTTTAAAGTAGAAGGCTCCAAACTTAATTTATTCTAGTGCCTTATCTATTGATAATTTTGATGGTAGTGGGAACAAATCTATCTCTCCTCCTAATCAAAATCTCCAAATCTATATGAATCCCTTATCTACACATGATACTAATACTATTGTTTACCCATCTTCTATAGATATTGTTTATAATTCAAAGATGGATGATCTTAATCACATTGTTAATCATGTGGAGCATGATGTGTTGTCTCAATTTGTATCTCCACCCTAGCTTCAATCTCAAATTAAACTTCAAGTTTAAGCTCAACCTAAGCCTAAACCTAAAACTCGACAACAACCTAAGAATAAAAGACCTCGAGAACTCTTGATTACCTTGGATGATTTTGAGACTATTAAAGCTCCTGATGGTCCCCTTTACATCTATGCTAGGATTTCTAAGATACCTATGCGTGGTTGTCTTGTTGATCCTACATCCTTAGTCAATGTTATTACTAAAGAAAATCTTTTTATAAAAAACTTACAATGTGATTTTTATGATATATCGAATGTGTGGATTCAAACTTGTAATGGTTTTATTTATCCATCATTTGGTTCTATTAACTTACCTGTTGAACTTTATGGTAAAGTTGTGCATACTACCTTTGTGGTTGTTCCTACTTTTGATCAATTTCAAGTTAAGCTTGGTTTGCCTTGGTTGAATGCCATGCATGTCATTGCTTCTCCTATCCATAAGTGTCTTAAATTTATTCATGATGAAGAAGTGAAGATGATTACTCATAGTTTATATCAACCTTCTAGGCCTAGGGATTGTGCTACACTTGACTTCTTTTGGCTTTCATTACCTAATTCATGTCCTTCTCGACCTGATAATATTTTTTGATCATTTCAAGCCTATAAACATCACAAGATTCTTGAGTTAAGAATGCCTTAGATGGATCTTAACCACGGTCTTTTTCCTATGCCTTCCATACCTCCTTTATCCATGGCTTCTAGTTATGTTAATCAAGCTCCTAGAGTTTCTTTTCATTCTACTGAGAATCCTACTAATCCTCCTATATAACCTACGAAGGAACCAATCGTTGTCCCTCCTAGTTCTCAACATATTTCATACAAGACAAAATGTAACTGATTTGCTAATAAATGTCATAAGAAGTGTCGAGCTCAAGATAAGGCCTGTGCTTTTGTTATTCAAAGTTCTTTACCTTCTTTTGACCAACCTATGCATTATATGTTAGAAGAAGTTAATACTGATAATGATGTTAAGATGCATGATTATAATGATTCTATTCATATCTTAGATCCTATTTTGATTAATCTAGATGAAGAAGATACTCTCGATGTTACTAATGATGTTAATGATGAATATGAGACTATTGAAATTGACATTTATTTACCTAATATGATTTCATGATAATTGACAATTACACCTAGTATCAAACATTACGATTCTCCAGAGGATCCTTGTTTGGAACTAGCTATTATTCCTACTATATTGGATATAGTCCCTCTTGTGAGTTTCCCACCTTCCTAAAATGATATAGAATGAGATGGGGAGAGTAGGCGATGCTCTTGATTGGCTTTTCCTTCATGGTAGCCTTTTTTGTGTTTTCTAATTGTTCTGTGCTTCTCCCATAATGTGTTTGCTAAATGTTTGCTAGATTCTTTTAAATGACCCTTGTTAATTTGTTGGTGCAAGGTGATAAAGGAATCAAACCTATTGTACTATTCCTCTATATATATCTCTCTTCCTCTATATGTTTTTTTCATGTTATATTGTACCTATGCTATTGTTCATAAATTTTTTCCTTGTGTAGTCCTCTTGGATTTTTGATTTGGTAGCATTGAATCTTTTTGGTCTCCATGTCCTAGTCCAAAAAGACTCTTCTTTGTAACTCTTATGTGTTCTTTCCTTCATTATGATTGTAGTTCTAGTTTCTTTGGGGAATGATGTCAATTCATTTGTAATAATATCATATATATATATATATATATATATATATATATATATATATATATATATATATATATATATATATATATATATATATATATATATATATATATATATAATCCTATGATCATAATGACCCCATGGTAGGTAGATCCCTTATGTGTTCCCTTTATTTTTCTTTGCTTGGGAGCATCTCTTAGTGAAAATGTAATTAGTGGAGTTGTTTATGTTTTCATTCAAGCCATTGCTCCTGTTAAAGTGTTAGCAATGAATTTAACATGGGGGCATACGCTCTACTCACCTTTTACACACATGCACTTTCAATACATATATTTTTCAAGCTTTCTCCTTTTATGGATTAGAGACTAATCCTTAAAGCATAGATTTAATTTTTTATAGGATCTCTCGATCCCTCCAGTTTTAAATTTTTAAAAATTTTAATCCCTTAAGGTCAAAGGTGTACTTAAGATTGGATCTCTTTTGTTTTTGGCTTTGCTCTTTTAGAATAGAATATTACTAAGGGTGAATCCTTGATGGGTTGACTAGTAAATAGCCACATTCACTAGGTGGTTCAATTCCATCTTTCTAGATGCATTGTTTCCTTGTGTGCTTCACAATGGGACATAAGTTCTCTTTGGGTGAGATAATCACACCCTATTCTCTCTCTTTTCTAGAGATGTCTCCCTTATTGTAATCTTGGAGTTGATGAAGACTTGAGTCCCTAGGGGATTGAGGATTCCTTTGTCCCTTTGATTTTGATTAGATTATCTTTTCATTGTGATCTACTTTACCAAGAGTTTGCATCAAGTCCATACTCTTGCTAAATTGGGGGCTAAATGTATCATCGTAAAATGGAATCACTTCCATTTAGGACCAGTTTATCCCTCCGAGTAAGTGGTTTGTGATGAACTACAATTGATTTAGAACCTAATTGAAGATCTATGATTAGAGATCACCGAGTTGCTGATTAGATATGTAATATGATTAAATCAGTAATATGTTGGCATTGATGTCAACTAGTTTGACAACACTTATTTTGTAAGTTACAATACCTAAACATCTATAGAAAAAGAGTAAAAGAGATGAAGAACAAAAATATCTACATAAGGAAGATGTATATGACAGATGAGGATAAGGAATACATTGAGTAACTTACTGATGAGTCTATGACCTTATGTTATTGACTTGATTATGTTTCATTCATCTATGATGAGGAAAAGAACGGAAAGACACTAGGCAGTGTGGTTGGTTGATGAAGCATCATAGTATATACCGAGTAGTGTAGTGTACATATCGAGCACAGTATAAACTGAGCTTGTGTTCACCGACACATTTCTTTGTTAATCAAGCAGGAGAAAAGAAACTAAATGATTAGTTTAGCCATTAAGGATTGATGAGCTGTAAAGTACATCAAAATTAAAGATGGAGCTAATATTTGTTATGAAGATCAGCGGCTAGCATAATTCAAGGAAGATCTAAAGGATGAAATCAAAATGTGTTACTGGCACATTAGTTGAGGAAGGTTTAAGTAGAAAAATGGACGATGGAGAATAAGCGGCAAAATTTTATGGAGGAGAAGAAAATGATTTACTTGTCTATTTAAGAGAATAAGGTTACATTATGAAACTTATGCTGAAAGGAGACTGCAGAAATATCGTATGAACAAGTTTCATGTATGCTTGATCAAACTAGTTAAGGAGAACCAAACTACAGAGTTTACCAAGCGTCAGAAAGATATTACTGAGCGATAGTAAGTCATTGATTATTGTTGATACATAATTGATATATTGATCAGAGGATTTGAATGGGCTTAACATAGATCTGATAATCTACAATTGAAGTTGTTTTCAAATCAGATCAACTGCTGTTACATTTTAACCATTATAAATAGAGAAATCTCTTAACAGAGTGGACTTGAAATTCTTTTATGTATCATTCATAGAATGAACATTTTTATCCTGTCAACCCCATAGTGAATGCTGGTTGGATGATAACGGTTGGTCTAAAATCCTCTAACAAGGTCACACCTCACAGTGTGTTTGTAACCTTTAACAGGGTTGGGTCTTCACCGACCTCACGTTAGAAGAGTGAACATTTTTGAGTTGCCGGTCCCAAGTGGATTTTCCCTTCACAGGGTTTTCATGTTAAATTTTTTGTGTTATGTGTTAATTATGGTGATAATTTGGTATCATACTTTACATATTGCATGTTGGATTTGATCGGTAATCATTAGTTTTTATTGACTGGTAATCAGTAAAAGCATGTACAGTATAGTATTTTATGTTATTGAGCTACAAAAGTTTAAGTAAATTGTTTTGGATTATACATTTTGATTTAGGACTGTGGATAACTGATTCACCCCCTCTCAGTTATTCTAACAATTGGTATCAGAGCGTTGGTTTCTTGGAATAGAGTTTTAAGGACTTCAGCACAAAGGTCTCAAAATATTTAAGAGGGAAGTGCCAAAGCTAAACTAAGTTAACTTCACAATATGGAAAAGTTGAGTGAAGCTACATATATTCGAGATTGAGAATTTTTCCCTAGATCTGGTAGAGAATAGATACCTTGCACCACCCAATGGTCCCTTGACCCTTGATCAACTAAGAGACAGGCATGAACATAATGTTACTATGATGGAGATTGTTGCTACCTATTTAGATGCCGAATTTGAAGACATCAAGTGATGAAGGGTGCTCCCCTTAATAACAAAAACACATAATAGAAATAGAGAAATAACAACAATAATATGCAAGAACAGAAAATTGGCTTCTTATTATCTCCACAAATGTGAAATTATAAACTTTCAGAATTACAATATGCAAAACCACATGGGCATTCCCTTACAATATTCTATAGGACAAAGCCTCTAATCAATACCCAGATCTACTACCCAGAACTGCCTAGACAACACTACGGGCCTTCTCTATATAGGCAATTTCCACCGCCCGAGAAGGTTCTAGAAATTTAGCTCTTAGGGCCAACCAAACTTAGAATTATTTTATTTTACAATTTATTACATCAAAGTCAGCTCAAAATGAGTTTTGAAACCCAAATAGAAATTTTGAAGAAAAATTATTTTCTGCCATTTCAGGTGGCCCAACTTTCGAAGACCATAAGTCATCACCCGTTGACCTGATTAGCTATTATAACCCCATTCTAGAAATGCCATGAAGTGCTCTAAAAGCTTAGCCAAAGCCAAGTGCCTGTCACCCAAATTTTCAACCTCATCCGGGGCCTCTAAAGCCTTCAAAACTAAGTTTGAAGTTTCTCTGCCCTGTTGCCAATACCGAAAATCTTCAATATCTTCAAAACTAGACTTGATCTAGCCATGAAACTTTGCTGGCAGGCTGATATGACTAAGATGAACCTCCATATGTAAAATTAGAATATTCTAAGATCGTAAGACCAACTTACTAAAAATAGAAAGTTTCCATAAATAACAACTCTGCACAAGATAGCCCTTATTGAATACAAAAACATAAATATTTTTGGGTGATGCAAGATTGCTCTTACACCCAAGATGCTCCTGCATCAGACACTCGGGGTAATTTGAGAAGTGACCCTGTCATGACTCAAGTGTGCAGAGGAAAACTAAGACGGTTAACCTCCTCCTTTGTTAGGCATTATGAATCTTCAACGGGTCATCCTTTCCATTTGACCAAATACTCTTCATATGTCTCGTTCCTTGTGCTTCTGCCATCACGACTGTCCCGTATGTTTTCAATTCCCTTGAAATCTGAACTGGTTGCTGGAATACTCCACTGTGTTGCTGCAACCTCATCTTCAACACCTCTTTCGTGATACTCTGTCAAATTTGAAATGTTAAACATTGGTGAAATATTCAGCTCACTAGGCAATTCTACCTCATATGCATTTCCTGAATCATGCTTCTTCAATATCTTACATGATTCAAACTTCTTCATTTTCAGCTTGTTATATATACCAACTGAAAATCGCTCCTTCCGCAAATGGACCATGACTTCATCCCCAACCTGAAATTCCTTATGCCTCCTTTTCTCATTTGCCTTAGCCTAATACTACACATTCATCTTGGTAATATGCTTCTTCACCTCCTCATGGATGTTCTTCAAGTGTTCTGCAAAATCCTCAGCTTCAACACTACTTATTTCTCTTTTATCCATTTTTCTCAATTCAGATGCATTTCTTGGACTACTTCCATATACAATCTGGAATGGTGATTTACCAGTGCTCCTATTGACAGAATTATTGTTTGTAAATTCTACCTGTGGTAAAATCAAATCCCATCTTATTGGCTTATCTCCAACCAAACATCTCAACAAATTTTCCAAACTTCTATTCACCACCTCTATCTGTCTATCAATCTGTGGATGATGTGATGAACTGAACTTCAAATCTATCTTCAACTTCTTCCACAATGTCCGCCAGAAATATCCAACAAACTTAGTATCTCGATCTGACACTATAGTCTTTGGCAAACCATGTAGTCTCACCACTTCTCTAAAAAACAATTTTGCTACATGAACAACATCATTAGTCTTTTTGTAGAGAATGAAATGTGCCATCTTCAAAAATCTGTCAACTACTACAAAAATTGAATCATGTCCCCGCTGTGTCCTCGGTAAACCAAGAACAAAGTCGATACTGATATCCTCCCAAGGCTTCTCTGGTATAGGTAATGGCTGATACAACCTTGTATTCTGCTTCACTCCTTTCGCCATCTGACATACTCTGCAACTCTGTACAAACTTTTTCACATCTTGCTGTAATTTTGGCCAATAATAATTTTCACCAACCGAAACAAAGGTTTTATCACGACCAAAATATCCAGCCAATCCTCCACTATGCTTCTCCTTGATGAGATTCTCCCTCATAAAACTTTGTGGAATGCACAACTGACTCCCTCTGAATAGCATATCATCTTGGATGATAAAATCTAGCCATTTCATCTTCTCTAGAGTAACAGGTTCTGTACAAGCTTTCCAAGCTTCACCAAAATCAGGATCCTCTAGATACAAATTCTTGAGTTCCTTGAACCCAACCACCTCAATCTGCATCTCTGTCAGCAATAGTTGCCTTCTGCTAAGAGCATCTGCAACCCTGTTAGACTTTTCACTTTTGTGTTTCAAAATAAATGTATAACTCTGCAAAAACTCAACCCATTTCAAATGCCTCTGATTCAACTTTCTTTGACTATTCAAATATTGTAAAGCTTGATGATCAGTATACAAAACAAACTCCTTAGGAAGTAGATAGTGCCTCCACTTTTTCAATGCCTGAACTATAACATAAAATTCTTGATTATAAACAGAATATTTTCTCTTGGCATCATTTAACTTCTCACTGAAATAAGCAATAAGTTTACCTTCTTGGCTCATAACAGCTCCTATTGCAGTACCACTAGCATCACAATCTACTTGAAACACCTTATTAAAATCTGGAGGTGCTAAAACAGGTTGTTCTTGTAGACACCGAAAAATCCTTCAGAAAATAAATTATTTTTGTTTTTTGAAAATCCTTGATGACATCATCATTTATTAATTAATTAATTTATTTTATGGCATTAAATCCCTCTCTCTTAATTAAAAATCTTTAATTAAGGAATCTAGCCTAAAAATGTCATTTGGACATTATCCCTAATTTATTAATTATTTAATTAATAAATTGACCAAAAAAATTCAAAAATAAATAAATTTATTTTTAATTTATTTTTTATCCCAAAGTTGGCCAAAATTCTAAAGAGCACTAAACTCTTCTAGAAAGTCCTAAACCTTCCTCTAAATGGGTCAAATCCCTAATCTAGTCCCTTCAAACCCTAAGCCTAGATATTTAATATTTATTAAATTTACCTTTAATAAATATCTAAATCTCACCAAAAGCCACTTGCCCATCCCTTTCTCCTAATCCTAATCCTAATCCCCTTTCTAATCTTGTCACATTCCATTAGCAAAAAGTTTACCAAAACTTATGCTAGCCTCCTCTTAGTCATCCTTTTTGGTCAACAAAGAGGGACACCTCTTTGGCCACCTCTTCAAATGCATTTAAGAGTTTCTTAAGCCTTCTTGGCCACCTCTTCAAATGCATTTAAGACCTTCTTATCCCTTCCTTGCCACCTCTTGGCCTTGGGCACATTTACCAAATTGTGCACATGCCCTCAAACTTTCAACTCAATCCTCCCTTGACACTTGTCAGGACACTTGTCCTTGACTCAACCCTAACCTTAGCCCTAACTCTGACTCATCCTTTTAAACCAAGCCCTTCCCTTTTCCTATAAATACCCTCGCTTCCTAAGGCAAATCATCTTTCAACTTTCAAACTCAATAGCAAAGTTATAATGCCATTTTCATTCTAGCATAAGCATAAACTCATCATTTTAGATCATTTCCAAGCTTAAATCACATCTAAATTAGCTTAATTGGATTAACATAGATTCATTTCTTATTTAATCAATCTTAGTTCATCTTTTAGCTTTGCATATTTGTGTGTTCTTGAGGCCTTTGAGGCAAAATAGGTTCCTCATACCTATTTTGTGTCATTTTGGGTCTTCTTGATCCTTAAATCATCCTAATTTGCATGCTCCAAGTGCTTGAGTTTGCACACCCACATCCATCTATATCCAAGCATATCAAACGGTGCATGGGCGCATCCGTTTTAGGCTTAAACTGAGGTGGCTTTGATTTTAGTTTGTTTACCATTAAATTTGATTTGATTATATGCTATGACGTTTGTTTGTCTTTGGCCTTCAAAATAGGTTTAAGTGCACACCCAAATCTTAGTCTACATTCTAGCACGCCCGGTGGGAGTCAAACCACAATCAACTTGATCAAAACACACTTTTCATTCTTGCTGTTGTAGGAATTAAAAAAAATCATGCCGTCAAGCAAAGAAATCTCTCCTACAGCAATTAAATGTCGCCTTCAAGCAAAGAAATGTCGCCTTCATGAAAAGAAATGTCGCCTACATACAATCCAGTCACGCCTTCTTGCAATGAAATCATGCCTTTGAGGAAATAAATGATGCCTATGAGCTCTGTTTTCACGCCTGCATAACTGAGATTTTCCCGTGATCGATAACTTTTGTTCCGTCCCAGAATTCTCTTCTGTCGCCAGCATGTAAAGAAATCACGCCTTTAACGAAAGAAATCACACCTCTGCATATTTATCTGTCACCT
The DNA here is from genome assembly GCA_027943335.1 of Chamaecyparis obtusa. Taxonomy (NCBI): domain Eukaryota; kingdom Viridiplantae; phylum Streptophyta; class Pinopsida; order Cupressales; family Cupressaceae; genus Chamaecyparis; species Chamaecyparis obtusa. Next base: position 147,185 of record BSBK01008571.1, read on the forward strand.
ATAAAGGTACAGTATGTCACCTGTAAGAATTAAATGTCACCTCTGCACTTTCTAGCGTCGCCTATAAGCTAGACAGTGTCGCTTTTTGGTTTTTTGTCTTGAGTTACTTGGGACTGGTTTTTCATTTCTTTTATTACAACAAAGGTCAAACTCAATCTTGAATGAAACTAAAGGAAAGAACTTAGGTCCTAAGTGTCATTTTCAATTTGAAAATCAAACCAAATCTCGAATGCACTAAAAGGAACGAACAACTCTATTCCCTATCTCGTTTCAAATTCCAAAGCAAGCAAACAAATTCAATCTTGAGTGATCTAAGGGATAAAACAAAGCTTTTTCAAAGTTCTTAAATCAACTCGCTAATCAAATCTTGAATGCACAAAAGGAAAGAACTTGCAACCATTCAAATCATTTACATTTTGGAGAAAGGAACAAATCAAAATCTAATCACGAGTGTCTTCATTTCAAAGTTCAAACATCACTTAATCAAATTTGGGAAAATGAACAAAATCTGCTTGATGTGCATGTAGGAGTTTTTCAATTCTTGCATAATCCTTTTTAGAGTAAGCAACGTGGAACATTTGAACTTGGACAAGTTCACCTGTTCTTCTTTTAGCAAGGCCTGTCCAAGGAGAAGCGCTTCCTCCTCGGAGAACGACCTCAAACCGGTATCCCCTCCGGCCGGTATACAAATAAGTGAAGTCCAAAAGAATCACTTATATCTCCTAATCGCCGGGCGTTCGTGCTAAACACGTGTCTGGGGATGGTAAACATTCCTCTCCCCCAGCATTATTGGCAAGGCTCTTAAGTGAGGCACTGATGATCAACAAAATCGGGTATGGAGACACCATGGAACTATTAAAAATTTGATAAAATAGAGGCTACCCTATCTACATCCAAAAGTATCAAAATCCTTGTGCAAGGACCGACTCCAAGGGGTTTACCGGGTCGCCTCAAGATTACTCACCATTTGTATTCCCTTCTGGGGGATACCAAGCTGTGGGCAAGCGATTTTGATACTCACCTTCCTTAGGTAGATCTGTTTGAAGTGCTTGACAGTCAAAGACTCTATGAAAACACTTGTTGAAACATACACTTTCAAAGCTTTATCAGAGTCAGTTGTCTTTATTTGTATCCCGCAGGGTTGCTTTGTCCCTTGCGGAGATTGCTTTGACTTTAACTTTTGCCATTGGAAACCTTTGTCTCAAAATCAGAAGCCTCTTTTTCCAAAGTGATGCCCAGCAAGAACAAACATCCTAAAGCGAAGTTGCCCAAATCCCAAGCCTATCAAGAGCGAAAAGTTGCCAAGAAGAAACTCAAGAGCTATCAAGCCATTATCCAAGCAATCCAAGCCGAAGAAAAGTCCCAAGCTAGACTTGAGAACATTGCCCATAACGCCCACATCAAACAGTTCGCCTTCCGTTTCTGAGTTAACCATCACTTTGTCAACCTTGAGCCAGAAAATTAGCCAAAATCCTTGTTCATGTCTTGTTCCATCTTTAGATCTTAAAATCTTGTCTCAAACAGTCTTGCATCTTAGTTTCATCCTAGTTTCACCCTTTGCATCAGCATCAAAACCTTAGTTGCATTTCAAAACATCATAAAGTGCATTCATCTTCCAGCATTCTAGAATCAATCCTTGTCATTTGCATTATCCCTTTAGATAGAGCATTGTCCCTTCACCCTTCAATACCTTTTCCACCAGCATCCCCCCCATCAGCTTTCCATATCTTTCCGGCAGATCCATCATCCTTTGTTCCAAACCCAGAGACCCACCAACACTTAGTGTTTACCCTTTTGAGTTGTTTTTCATCCCCTATCCAAGATCAGAGACCATCATCCTCTTTTTGACACAACGTGTTGTCATAAAGAAATCAAACCTTGTCCTTGCATAGCCATCATCTCGAGCAAGAGATTGGAGTGTATTGATAAGAAACTTGTTGACCGAAGATCATCAGTCTATCCTAGGTTGACCCCATCCATTCTTTGATCCTCCATTTGGGAAAAATAGCAGCTCATTTGTTGACCACTCAGTAATCTTTCACCAGCTTTCCACCAGCAACCTATCTTTCCTCCACCGCCTTGATCCATATCCGTTCCATCCAGCTTCCATCATCGCCATCTTGATCCCTGTCTTTGCATTTGCATCTTAGAAGTCATCATCTTTAGAAGTTCATCAACTTTGCATCCATCAACATCTTTTAGCCAAACATCTTGCATCCATTTAGCACTTGCATCTCCATGCCTGTTGAGACCAGATCTCGGAAAAGAAGAAGCATGAATCCTTATCCACCAACAACCTCATCCGATCCCAACCTTTTCACCAATGCCATGATGACCTACAATCCCCAGATCCAAGCCAGTAACCCATGTGAAGATCCAAACATCCCTTCATCCCCGTTGGCAATCCAAGCATTTGCAAATCCTCTAGAAAGCCCACTAGCAACCAATGCCCTTGTACCGCAGCATCAGCAAAGTACGTTTGCCCACTATCTACCAGAAAGTACCTCCATCCCACCATCTCTCTATCCACGCATCCCCATCAATACTATCCAAGTTCCAGCACAAGCATATTCTCCGTTTGTCCAATCATTCCCCGATCCTATCATGCAAACACCCCAAGAGCTTTCCACCATTCCCCTTCTCTTGCAAGGAAGCCTCGACAGTCCTGCAACACAAGCTGTAGTGCCATCCGCTCCATCTCCTACCTCTTTTGCTTCATCATCTGCTATGGCTGCCCAAGCCCAAATTCAACACTTAACCCAAAGTTAGCTTCCACCTCTCACGTAAGCTTTTACACCAAAAGCTTCACCACCATCCGCAAGTCAAGCAACGCCTTTCACCATCAAAGGAGCACCGTCACCCTTCACCCCCCAAACACCCATACCTTCTTCTTTGGGGTTAGCACAATCACTTCCCATTCCAACCTCATCTTTCTCTTGGGTGTTTCCTTCATTTTCCTCCTCACAAGCATCCGCTCAACCACAACCTCAACAAGCTCCTTTCTCTCAACCATCATTCGTGTCCCAAGCTCCTGTTGCTCCTACCATTCCATCATCCACTGGAGTGCACCCTAACACAAGCTCTTAGTGGGGCCTTACACAAGAAGAAATGAAGGCATGGGGGATCCCATCTCAATCCCCTACATCTATGGTTGCAAGTCAACAAACCGCCTTCGCCCAAGCAGCACATCAGCAACTACCCCAACCACCGCCGGCTTCAAGCTATTCGTCCCAAATCCCAAATACCTTCCAGCAAGTTCCACCACCTCAACAGCTAACTTTCCCTAGCTATCTTACCCCATCACCCTTTGCTTCTAGCTTCCCCACATCTGTTCCACCTCTAAGTAACGCAGGCATGCACCCAGCTTATATCAGCCAAACCCAAAGCCAACCTCAGCAACTACCACCATCATACCCACAAGCAGCATCGTTCCAACAGCCTCCCCCACAGCAACCACATGTCCCCTTTCAGAAAACACCCATCATTCCTCAACAATAGCAAATCCCTTGCTATCAGCCCTAGCAACAAATCCCTATCATCCCCCAGCAACAACAAGTTCCCACCCATCAGTTACAACAGCAAGTTCTAAATGTCCAATATCAGCAAGCAGTCCCACAACAACCGCCAGTTCAACAACAGCAAGCAGCCCAACAACATCAAGTGGTTCCATATCATTTACCACAATATCCCCCTATGCCACACCAGCAATATCCCCAGCAACCATTGTCCCAAAATCAGTTCCAACCTATTTATCCACAGCAAGCACCATATCCAGTTCCACAGCTTCCATCACAAGCAGAAGTCCCAGTTCCCTCGCCACTCAATGCTGAGTGGGAAGCAATGAAAAATGCTCTAAAAGAGCTACAAAGTGGAACAGAAAATAAAACATACAAGTTCGAAGAGGTGTGCTCATATCCCTTCGATCGGTCCATAGCAACTATCCCTTTCCCCAAGCATTTTGAGATGCCCAAGTTTGACAAGTATCGGGGGAAAGGAGATCCAGTAAACCATATCAAAGAATTCTACATGGCATGCCAAGAAGTGGCTTATAGTGATAACTATCTCCTGCGCCTGTTTCCCAAAAGCTTGGGAGGAACTACTGTTGAGTGGTTTTACAAAATACCACATGAGACAATAAAAACCTTTGCTGAACTCTCTGAGAAATTCATCACACACTATGCCCATAATGTGGAGAATGAGTTGTCCTTGCTAGACCTATGCAACTCAAAGCAGAAAGATGGAGAAAGCCTTGCAGAATACTTGCAAAGATGGCAGAATCTTACAACCAGGTTATCATATCAGCCGCCAGAGAAGCATCTAACAAAGATCTTCATTGATAACCTGCATCCAAAGCTATCCCATCACATGCGAATGAACTGTCTCCAGACATACCAAGACATCAAGAGCAAAGGCATAGGCATCGAGAAAGCTCTCCTAGACAAAGGCACTATTCATCACTTCAAGGATGATTCCAAAAACAAACCCAACAATGATAAATCCCGTTACTGGAATCGTAACAAGAATGTTGTTACAGATGGAGCCACTGACACTAAGAATGTACAATTCATTGTGGCTAGTCCTACACCAGCTCAAACATACCAACCGCCACAAGCACCCACCTATCAGCAACCACCAGCTCCCGCATATCAAGCACCTATTTATCAGCAGCCTCCTCAAGCTCATCAACCACCTGTGCAACAGTATCAGCAGCAATACCAACAGCAACAGCTAGCACGTCAAGGCAATCCTATTAATGCAGTTAACGTTGCCCCAAGGCAGAACAAGCTCAATAATCAGAACAATCCAAAGAGGACTTTCACACCTTTGGGTGAGCCTCTGGATTAGATCTTTTATCGGCTAGCCAAGGCAAATATGATCACATATCCACCCATCCCACAGAAGGATGACAACGCACCAAAGTTTGATTGGTATAAAGAACATGAATACTATGATTACCATCGTGTGAAGAGGCACACAACATTGAAGTGCATGCGGATTAAGAACTATATCCAGGATCTCATTGATCGCAAGGAGATCCAGGTCGATGCACCAGCTCAAGCTTCACCCAATGCCGGTTTGCAAATATATCAAAATGTGTTCCCTCAACACAATACCGGGAAGAATCAAGCCAACGCCAATCAGCCCCAAAATCATGGCAAAGGCAAGCAAGAAGATCACACAGCGGCCTACATCAACTATGACAAGTATGTCGGATGTATAACTCAAGTTGAGCCCATCCAAGATGAGCCCACCATCAATACCATCCACGTCAAAGGGCCGGATCGACAATGTGCTGCAACTACCCGCAGTGGTAGGATAACTGTTGCCGGTGCTCCTCCGAGGTCAGCTGCTCCTCCAAGGCCAACGTCTACTGCATCCACAGCATAGTCTAACACCAATCCAACATCAAATGCATGTGCAACATAGCATAATGCACCAAGTGCACAATACAATATCATAGAGCATCTTGGGAACATGCCAGCCCAAATATCTATCTTGGATTTGCTCCGCACATCACCCATCCATCAGGAGATCCTAGACAAAGCTCTAAAAGAAGGCCATGTCCCCACAGACATTAACACAACTCAGTTTGAAACTCTTGTGGGACACCTATCAGCAGCATGTGCCTTATCCTTCAAAGAATCTGATATACCAGATGTCGCTCCTGACCATACTCTCCCTCTCCGCATTGCTGTCATGGTCAGAGATTTCGCCATCAAACGAGTTCTGGTGGATAATGGTTCAGCCCTCAACTTGTGCACATTAAAATTCATCAAGAAGATCGGGTTCACGGAGGCTGACATACAACATGAGATGATCACTATCAAAGCATATGACAACTTGGAGCATACCTTTGAAGGTACTATCACCTTGCCTATCCAGCTAGGCCCAGCAACACAAGATACTGTCTGTCACGTTGTTGATCTTGACCTACCATTCAATATCCTCCTCGGTCGTCCATGGATCCATTCCATTAAGGCTGTACCATCTACTTACCATCAGTGTATCAAGTTTCCACATCAAGGCACTGAGGTTACCATCCACGCTGATCCTAACCCCTTCGCATACTGCCGTGCGATGGAAGCATCTTTCCCTCATTCTACTCATTGTCCTGGAACCGATATTGGTACTTCTATTGCTAGCTCATCCCGATCCCATCGTGATCTAGAGACCATCCTCTCTTCCACCTTATCATCCGTCAAGATCAACAACCAGGGTTGTGGCGAATACAGCCTCAGTGATGCATTTGCTGTAGGGGCTCTTCCACGTGATCCACATACTCAAGGGCACCCAAGTTGTCAAAACAAGCCTGTTGAGGAACATTATAAGCTCAAACAAATCGGAAACATGACTTTTGAGTCTCATGGTACCATCAACAGCAAAGAAATGGATCCAGATATTAACAAATGGTTATACAAAGATCCCCCATCACGTGACACACAACTTCTTGAGTACTTCAAAGAGAAATACCCAATCCCCTACAAAAATATCACAGAACACTATAACTATCAAGGTGGTGGTCTAGGACCACAAGAGGACGGAAATTTGTTTCCTATCACACCATCACAAAATCTTGAACATCGAGGACTTGGCTTTAATATCCCTCGCCTACCCGAACAAGAGCCCAATACCACAACTGCGGGCACTAACATGACCAATGTGAACTTTTCGAATAGCCAGGATGACCTTGTGGAAATCGAAGACATCCCCGAAGAGAAAGACATCTGATCCTACGACGATATCTTTGCCGACGATACCCTCCTGGGGACTTTGGTTCTCCAACAACTCTCCATTAACCTCATAGATCTTCCCCTCACAAACCCTGACCTCATAGATTGGGACCAACCAAGCATCGCACACATTGATGAGTTCCAAAGTGCACAAGCACTCCTAGAATTCATGGGGGCATCAGGTCCAGCAAGCAATCAGGATCCAACATCAACCTCTATTTATCAGCTTCACCCAGAAGGATATTTTGGGGAAGAGGCAAGCTTTAGTCACAAAAATGAAATAGCAAAAGAACATCATGAGTCTTTATGTGAAAACCCCCTTGGGGCACATTCTGATTCCAAAATAGTAAAAATAAAGGGCGTATCTTCTAGCGAAAACTTGGCAATTCAGGCGCTAGAAGATGAAGCCTTGCCTCTTCCCCCTATCCAAGATTATAGACCAGAGCAGTCGCAGATCATCATAGAGGAAACCAAGCCAATCAACTTGGGAACAGAAGAATGTCCAAGGATCACCCACATTGCAGTCAACCTAACAGAAGGAGAAGAAATCACTCTCAGTTCCTTGCTTAAGGAATCCATCATCAACTTTGCATGGTCATACGCCCACATGCCTGGGCTTGATCCAAACCTTGTTTTTCATCATCTATCAGTAGATCCAAACGTCAAGCCAGTGAAGCAGAAGCTAAGGAAAATGCATCCAAAGGTAGCATTGCTCATCAAAGCAGAGCTTGAGAAGCTCCTCCAAGCTAAGATCATCAGAGCAATTGACTATTCAGAGTGGATCTCTAACATGGTACCAGTCACAAAGCCTTCTGGCGACATCAGAATCTGTACTGATTTTAGGGACTTGAACAAGGCATGCCCTAAGGATGACTTCCCATTGCCAAACATAGACATGCTTGTAGACCTCACAGCGGGTCATGAGATGCTATCACTCATGGATGGCTTTTTCGGCTACAACCAAATTCATATAGCGAAAGCAGATCAACATAAAATAGCATTCACAACCCCATGGGGTACCTTCTACTACAACATGATGCCATTTGGGCTAAAGAATGCAGGAGCAACATATCAGAGAGCAATGACAGCCATTTTTCATGACATGATCCACAAGATCCTTGAAGACTATGTGGATGATATCCTTGCAAAATCCAAAACAAGAGATGAGCACCTCAACATCCTAGAGTGTGTATTTGATCGTCTGAATCATTATGGCTTAAAGCTTAATCCTAAGAAATGTGTCTTTAGTGTTACATCTGGCAAGCTTCTAGGCTTCATCGTCTCTAGACGAGGCATAGAGATCGATCCTAAAAAGGTAAAACCAATAACGGAGATGCCTCCACCAAGAAATCTCAAATAGCTCAGAAGCCTATAGGGCAAACTTCAATCAGTACGACGATTCATCTCTCAGCTAGCAGATAAGTGTCAACCCTTCTCACATCTCTTATGCAAAGACACTAGCTTTAAATGGGATCCCATATGTCAAAGAAGCTTTGATAAGCTCAAGGAGTATCTAGCTAACGCTCCAATCCTAGTACCACCAGTTCCAGGATGCCCACTCATCCTTTACATCTCAACAATAGCTACAGCACTAGGGGCACTCCTAGCACAACATGATGATGAAAACAGAGAACGAGCTGTCTACTACATCAGTCGCACTCTTGTGAGCTATGAGCTTAACTATTCACCCATGGAGAAAGCATGCCTAGCAGTGGTCTTCGCCACTCAAAAACTTACACATTACATGCTTAGCCACACAATCAAGCTCATATCAAAGGTGGACCGTCTTAAGTATCTGTTATCAAGGACAACCCTCACAGGCCGTATGGCAAAATGGGTCATGTTACTCAGTGAATTTGACATTCAGTATGTAGATCGCAAAGCAATCAAAGGGAAAGTCATTGCCGATCAACTAGCAGAAGCACCACTGGTGGATGCCTATCCACTAATCATGGAATTCCCTGATGAACATCTGTGTATGATCAAAGAACAATCCATGTGGCACCTATAATTTGATGGTTCCAACACATCCCATAGCTCTGGGGCAGGAATCCTATTCGTCACACCTCAAGGTGACTATATTCCAAAATCATTCAAGTTGGGATTCCCCTGTACCAACAACATTGCAGAATATGAGGCACTCATCTTAGGTCTCAAAATAGCTATCCAATGGAACATCACAGAACTACAAGTCTTTGGAGATTCATAGCTCATTATCAAGCAAGTCCTTGATGAGTATCAGACAAAGGACGACAAATTGCTACCCTACAAGCAACTGGTGGATAAACTGAAAGAGCATTTCTTATATCTACAATTCAATCAGATCCCAAGGCTTCAAAACAAAGCAGCAGATGCAATGGCAACCATCGGATCCTTACTGGAAATACCACGAGATGCATCACATTATGAATTTCTAGTTGAGCAGCTACATTCACCAGCTTATGAGAACGCCGATGCAGACATGGTGTGTGTCTTGGTTGGTCCCCAATCCCCATGGTACCACGACATCCATGCATATCTAAAAAATGGTATCATATCTCCCCATCTCACCAATAACCAACGCCAAAACCTTATTCGCAGAGCTTCCCGCTACACTCTTGTAGCCAACACCTTTTATCATCGCAGGTATCACAATGTCCTATCTAGATGTTTAGACTCAAACGAGGCCATCCTGGCCTTACAAGAAGTTCATGCTAGAATTTGCGGTGCCCACATGAGTGGCATGGTTCTAGCAAAGCAGCTGCTTAGAGTTGGATATTATTGGCCAACAATGGAACATGATGCGTGTGAATTTGTCAAGAAATGTCTCCCATGTCAACAGCATGCCAATTTGATACATGCACCAGCACAGGATCTACAGCCTATTGCACCACCGTGGCCTTTTTCATGTTGGGGCCTTGACCTCGTTGGCTTGATCACCCCCCTCTCTTCGGATGGACACAAGTATATCATAACAGCCACAGAGTACTTTACCAAATGGGTTGAAGCGATTCCACTCACCCTTACTACTGGTATCCAAATATCCAAGTTCATCCTCTACCATATCATTTGCCGCTTCGGCATACCATCTACCATCTTCACAGACCATGGCACACCTTTTGAAAACTAGCATGTGGATGATCTATGTGCCAGACTCCACATCCATCACCGTTTCTCCAGTCCATATTTCCCTCAAGGAAATGGCCAAGCTGAAGCAACTAACAAAACACTTTTGAAACTTCTCAAGAAGATTGTCAATGATTCTGGTCGTGACTGGCATCTCCAAATTAATCCTACCCTCTGGGCTTATTGTACTTCTTATCGCACTCCCACAGGCACCACCCCATACTCCCTTGTATATGGTGCTGAAGCTGTTCTGTCGATCGAGGTCGAGCTTCCATCCTTGCGAGTCTCCATGAAGAATTACATAACTGATGAAGATTATCGTGTGGCCCATCTTACACAGCTGGATCTGCTAGATGAAAAGAGACAGCAAGCCTACGATCACCTGGTTGCATACCAGAATCGACTCAAAAGGAGTTATAATAAAAAGGTCCATCCTAGACAATTCCAAGTCGGTGACATGGTCCTTAAAGAAAATCAGAAGGTCCTAGCAAATAGAGAAAAGAAAGGCAAGTTTGAGCCTACTTGGTTGGGCCCCTATGTTGTCACCACATCCTTTGGCTCAGGAGCCTATCAGCTATCAACACCAGAAGGTGAGCCCTTGAATGATCCTATCAACATCATCCATTTGAAGAGGTTCTATGCCTGAACCTGATCCTGCATATATCAGAAAATCCAAAAACATTAAAAAAAAAGCAAAAAAGCAAAAAAGCAAAAAAGCAAAAAAGCAAAAGAAAAAAAGAAAAGAGAAAGAGAAAATAATCGTCCAACGGTGAAAACTTGGCAATTCAAGCACCTTGGACAAGTATGTTGGTGAAAACCTGGCAAACAGGTGCCAACATAGTAAACTGAGCTATTTATCTATTCAGTTGTCCTTTCAGCTACCGTCCTCTTCCTCCATCCATAATCTCTTAACAGATCTCCCAGCAGTTCCATCTCCCCTATCCTCCAAGCATTCAGCTTCCATCTTCCTTCAACCCATCTGCAATCCATATCCTATTCCAAAGCTTTGTACCATATCTTGTACCATATCCTTATCCCTTTCCTGTACAGCGCAATCCTCCCTGTATTTATCCTCCCTGTATTTATCCTTCTTATCTCCGTCCTAGTGAGAGTCTCACCGAGTGTGATCTTCCTATCCCCAATCCTGAGCTTCTGTACATATCCCTTGTGCATATCGTTCCTCCTTGTTGTACATAACCTTTGTCCATCCTGTAGCAGCATTTGATCAAATATCTTGTCCCATCCCCAGCCTCAGAAAACTTTTAGTCCCACTCGGGCCTTGTGCTTCAGCAACATCAATTGTCGACTTATCCTTGCTCATCCTGATTATTCCTTGAACTTCAGCTTTTGCCAGCGAACAACTACACTTATTCTCTCACCAACCCATGGGTCCTTGAGGATATATCGTTCCTCCTATCTGACCTAATCTTCCATCCTAGTCCTTGAGGATATATCATTCCTCCTGTTCGACCAATCTTCCCACCATCAATCAAACCTAATCTCTCCTTGGCAAAGGATGTCTTTTTAGAGTTATCATTTTGATCTTGGATTTTTGTCCTTTGGGTCTTGTTAATCTTTTTGGCTTCTCTTTATCCCACCAGGGTCACCACGATTCTTTATATCACGGTGTGCTGCGTGTGCGGATAATCTGGGGCAAGGTCTTTTGATCTTTCGCTTCTGCCTGTGAGTCAGTTGTGTGTTTGTGGTTCCTTCAGCATTGGTTCCACCATGTCGCCTCTGCACTTCATGTGTGATGTTGGGGCAACCTTGTGTGTTTGTTTAGCGTCAGTCCTTGTCAGTCCTCTGCGACGTTGTTGACAGGCCTCGTGATCCCAGTATCCTTGGCAGGTCTCTAACATAGCTATATTAAATCTAGGTTGTGCACTCCCGTTTGCACTTGGAGCTATCTGGTCCCTTGCATTTATCATATAGATTAATCTTGCATCTTTGCATATAGCTGCATCTTGCATCTTGCATTTGTCATCTCACTCTGCGTTCATCCACCTTTTGCTTATAGAAGTGAGGTTATTTATCTCCCCTTTCTTCCTAGGCCCTTCCTTCCTCGTCCTAGCAAGGCACTCTTTGTCTTCTTGCTGACCCAGGGCGTAATCCCTCTTCCTTCCTCATCCCGCCGGGAACACTCTGTCCCAGGGTGTAATCCCTCTTTCTCCTTGTCCCACCGGGCGCATCTTCCATGATTTTGTCTCACCGGGGCATGTATCCTCTTTCTTCCAATCCCCCCGCGCGTCATACCCTCTTCTTCTGATTCTAGCCTTGGCATCTTATTTTCTTGTCTTTGACGCCATGCCACTTGCGGCATCACATCAAAGAGGGGCAAAATGTAGACACCGAAAAATCCTTCAGAAAATAAATTATTTTTGTTTTCTGAAAATCCTTGATGACATCATCATTTATTAATTAATTATTTATTTAATTAATTAATTTATTTTATGGCATTAAATCCCTCTCTCTTAATTAAAAATTTTTAATTAAGGAATCTAGCCTAAAAATGTCATTTGGACATTATCCCTAATTTATTAATTATTTAATTAATAAATTGACCAAAAAACTTCAAAAATAAATTAATTTATTTTTTATCCCAAAGTTGGCCAAAATTCTAAAGAGCACTAAACTCTTCTAGAAAGTCCTAAACCTTCCTCTAAATGGGTCAAATCCCTAATCTAGTCACTTCAAACCCTAAGCCTAGATATTTAATATTTATTAAATTTACCTTTAATAAATATCTAAATCTCACCAAAAGCCACTTGCCCATCCCTTTCTCCTAATCCTAATCCTAATCCCCTTTCTAATCTTGTCACATTCCATTAGCAAAAGGTTTACCAAAACTTATGCTAACCTCCTCTTAGTCATCCTTTTTGGTCAACAAAGAGGGACACCTCTTTGGCCACCTCTTCAAATGCATTTAAGAGTTTCTTAAGCCTTCTTGGCCACCTCTTCAAATGAATTTAAGACCTTCTTATCCCTTCCTTGCCACCTCTTGGCCTTGGGCACATTTACCAAATTGTGCACATGCCCTCAAACTTTCAACTCAATCCTCCCTTGACACTTGTCAGGACACTTGTCCTTGACTCAACCCTAACCTTAGCCCTAACTCTGACTCATCCTTTTAAACCAAGCCCTTCCCTTTTCCTATAAATACCCTCACTTCCTAAGGCAAATCATCTTTCAACTTTCAAACTCAATAGCAAAGTTATAATGCCATTTTCATTCTAGCATAAGCATAAACTCATCATTTTAGATCATTTCCAAGCTTAAATCACATCTAAATTAGCTTAATTGGATTAACATAGATTCATTTCTTGTTTAATCAATCTTAGTTCATCTTTTAGCTTTGCATATTTGTGTGTTCTTGAGGCCTTTGAGGCAAAATAGGTTCCTCATATCTATTTTGTGTCATTTTGGGTCTTCTTGATCCTCAAATCATCCTAATTTGCATGCTCCAAGTGCTTGAGTTTGCACACCCACATCCATCTATATTCAAGCATATCAAACGGTGCATGGGCGCATCTGTTTTAGGCTTAAACTGAGGTGGCTTTGATTTTAGTTTGTTTACCATTAAATTTGATTTGATTATATGCTATGACGTTTGTTTGTCTTTGGCCTTCAAAATAGGTTTAGGTGCACACCCAAATCCTAGTCTACAGTTCTGTAACTTTTTGTTTCAACAATTGAAAACTCTTTTCTGCCCCATTAGTTCACTTAAACTCTTTTCTTTCTTCTGTCATTGTTTCAGTCAAGGGTCCACAAATACTACTAAAATTTTTGATAAACTTTCTATAAAAGCTAGCTAGACCATGAAAAGATCTTACCTCGGTAGCACTCCTTGGAGTAAGCCATTCAAGGATAGCCTGTACCTTTTCTGGGTCCATTTTTAGAAACTACAAATCTCAAATACACTAACTCTTTTTTCACAAAATTGCACTTCTTCAAATTAATCAACAATTTCTCATCTCTCAACTTCTCAAACACCATATGAATATGCATCATATGTTCCTCCAATGTCTTGCTAAAAATCAAAATATCATCTAGGTAAACAATGAAAAACTTACCCAAAAATTCTTTTAGAACCTCGTTCATGAGCCGCATGAAAGTGCTCGGTGCATTGGTTAGCCCAAAAGGCATGACCAACCACTCATACAGTCCTTCCTTTTTCTTGAAGGCAGTCTTCCATTCATCTCCTTCTCTGATCCAAATCTGGTGATATCCACTCTTCAGATCTATCTTTGAGAAATACACAGCTCCACTCAAACAATCTATAATATCATCCATTCGTGGCAATGGAAACCTATACTTGATTGTGATCTTGTTTATTGCTCTGAAATCTCTACACATCCTCCACTCTCCATTTTTCTTTGGTGCTAATACTGCCGGTACAGCACAAGGACTCAGACTCTCTCAAATCAACCCCTTCTACAATAACTCGTGTACTTGTCTGTTCAACACTTCACTTTCAGCTAGTGTCATTCTATGTGCTGCCTTGTTTGGCAAACTGGCTCTTGAAATCAAATCCATCTAATGATTGATCTTCCTTACCGGTGGTAATCCATCAGGTACATTATCAGATACAATATCCTGAAACTCATTCAACAAATCTGCAACCTCTATAGGTACATCCTCTACTTCTTCTTTACCAACTTTTGGAATTAAAGCAAAACACGCATGCTCATACCTCATACCATCTAAGAATTTTATTCCATCAACAAATGTTATTCTTGCATTACCACATACCTTTTCTTCGGTCTCCTTCAATGAGTTTAGCTTATGTCGCACTCCATCCTTTGTCAGGGAATAGGTATTCGTATGACCATCGTGTACAACACATCTGTCAAACTACCACGGTCTACCCAACAACATATGACATGCATCCATAGAGATGATATCACATAGTATGTCATCTTGGTACCCGTCGATCTTGAACTTTACCACACACTGTTCACTGACCATGACCTTGTGGTCATCCTATACCCAGGTAATCCGATATGGATGTGGGTGTTTTTATCTCTTGATCTTCAACTTTGTCACCATCTCTTCTGACACCAAATTGTCAGTGCTTCCACTATCAATAATCACATCACAGCATTTACCCTCACACTTGCATCTAGTGTGAAATAGGCTCCTCCTTTGTTCAAGTTCATTCTCACCACTCAGTAAGACTCTTCTGTTAATTAGCGTTTCTCCTATTTCAACATCTTCAGAATTTGACGATCTAGCATCTTCATCTACATGTGCAACTCTGGCCTGGCCTTCAGTTCTCCTATCTATTCTGCCTTGGCGCTGAGGACATTCAAATGCCCTATGACCTTCTTCTCCATAGTAAAAACATGTTCCACGAAAGCCTCCTCTTCTAGATCCTTGTCCTCTTCCTCTTCCTCTTTCTCTCTAATCTCTATTACTCTGATCTTGGAAATGATTGAAATTATTTTCTCTCTGATTTTGACTGCTACTGGCCTCATCCTTCCTTTTCGGATCTTCATTTCGGCCACCATATGACCGTCTGATAGATCTTCCACCATGACCTTTTCCATTTTGTCTGCTCTCAAACTTCTTTTTCAGCTTTTCCTCTACTTTTAGGGCAAACTGGTATGCCTCCTTAATACTGTTCATTCGAACCAGATTCAACTCCTCCTGAATGCTTGGCCTTAACCCATTAAGGTATCAGGCAACTTTCTCCTTATCAGCTTCTGCATGGCCTGTTCTGATGAGGAGTCGATAGAACTCCTCTGTATACTCTTGAACAGATCTTCCTGCTTGCTTCAAACTTTGCATTTTCTTTAGTAGGTCAAGCTCATAATCAATAGGAATGAACTATTGCTTCAATTTATCCACCATCTGATCCCATCTTGTGATTTTATCTTTCCTTCTTCTATTTCTCTCCAATTGAATTTTTTGCCACCAGATCTTCGCATGACCTTTCAATCCGGCCTTCACAAATTTGACCCTATCAGGATCCTCAACATCTTCATACTCAAAATATTCCTCACATTCATTGATCCAGTCGATCAATTCTTTTGGGTTAAGATTTTTAGAAAATGTAAGAACCTCAATCTTAGGTCTTTTCCCAATTTTAGAAATCGCCTGAAAAAGTCTTTCTTCCTCCTGGTTCACAATTTCAGCTTCTCCTTCTTGATATTCTTCTTCGGCTTCATCCTCACTTTCATCTCTGACATTAAGATTCATTCCTCTGTGAATCTCTTCTTGCAATGCTCGTACTTGTCTCTGCAGCTCTCTAACCTCAGGTGTCACAACACCAGCTCTTCTACCACGTTCTCTTCATCGAAGCATTTTCGTGATGCGTGCTGAAACCCTAACCATGGTCCTGGTGCAAATTGCCTCACAGTCAGTGATCTATTTACACACTCAAGAACTCCTGCTCTGATACCACTTGATGAAGGGTGCTCCCCTTAATACCATAAACACATAACATAAATATAGAAACAACAACAATAATATGCAAGAACAGAAAATTGGCTTCTTATTATCACCACAAGTGTAGAATTAGAAACTTTCAGAATTACAATATGCAAAGCCACATGGGCATTCCCTTACAATATTTTGTAGGACAAAGCCTCAAATCAATACCTAGATCTACTACCCAGAACTGCCCTAGACAACACTACGGGCCTTCTTTATATAGGCAATTGCCACCGCCCGAGAAGGTTCTAGAAATTTAGCCCTTAGGGCCGACCAAACTTAGAATTATTTTATTTTACAATTTATTACATCAAATTCGGCTCAAAATGAGTTTTGAAACCCAAACAAAAATTTTGAAAAAAAATTATTTTCCGCCATTTCAGGTGGCCCAACTTTCGAAGACCATAAGTCATCACCCGTTGACCCAATTGGCTATTATAACCCCATTCTGAAAATACCACGAAGCACTCTACAGGATTGGCCATCGCAAAGCTCCTATCACCCAAATTTTCAACCTCATCCGGGGCCTCTAAAGCCTTCAAAACTGAGTTCGAAGTTTCTGTGCCCTACTGCCAATACTGAAAATATTCAATATCTTCAAAACTAGACCTGATCTAGCCATGAAACTTTGCTGGCAGGCTGATATGACTAAGATGAACCTCCATATGTAAAATTAGAACATTCTGAGATTGTAAGACCAACTTACTAAAGATAGCAAGTTTCCATAAATAGCAACTCTGCATAAGATAACCCTTCTTGAATACAAAAATAGAAATTTTTTTGGGTGATGCAAAATTGCTCTTACACCTAGGATGCTCCTGCATCAGACACCCGGGGTAATTTGAGAAGTGACCCTGTCACGAGTCAAGTGTGCAGAGGAAAACCAAGATGGTTAACCTCCTCCTTTGTTAGCCATGATGAATCTTCAATGGGTCATCCTTTCATTTGACCAAATACTCTTCATATGTCCTGTTCCTTGTGCTTCTGCCAACACGACTGTCCAGTATGTCTTCAATCTCTTTGAAATCTGAACTGGTTGCTGGAATACTCCACTGTGTTGCTGCAACCTCATCTTCAACACCTCCTTTGTGATACTCTATCAAATCTGAAATGTTAAATAGTAGTGAAATATTTAGCTCACTAGGCAATTCTACCTCATATGCATTTTCTGAATCATGCTTCTTCAATATCTTACATGGTCCAAACTTTTTCATTTTCAGCTTGTTATATATACCAACCAAAAATTGCTCCTTCCGCAAATGAACCATGACTTTATCCCCAACCTAAAATTCTTTATGCCTCCTTTTCTCATCTGCCTTAACCTTATACTACACATTCATCTTGGTAATATGATTCGTCACCTCCTCATGGATGTTCTTCAAGTGTTCTGCAAAATCTTCAGCTTCAGCACTACTTATTTCTCCTTTATGCATCTTTTTCAATTCAGATGCATTTCCTAGATTACTTCCATTTAAAATATGGAATGGTGATTTACCTGTGCTCCTATTGACAGAATTATTGTGTGCAAATTCTACCTGTGGTAAAATCAAATCCCATTCTATTGGCTTATCTCCAACCAAACATTTCAGCAAATTTCCCAAACTTCTATTCACTACCTTTGTCTTTCCATCAGTCTGTGGGTGATGTGATGAACTGAACTTTAAATCTATCTTCAACTTCTTCCATAATGTCCGCCAGAAATATCCAACAAACTTAGTATCTCGATCTGACACTATGGTCTTTGGCAAACCATGTAGTCTCACCACTTCTCTGAAAAATAATTCTGCTACATGAGCAACATCATTAGTCTTCTTGCAGGTAATGAAATGTGCCATCTTCGAAAATCTATCAACTACTACAAAAATTGAATCATGTCCCCGCTGTTTCCTCGATAAACTAAGAACAAAGTCGATAATGATATTCTCCCAAGGCTTCTCTGATATAGGTAATGGCTGATACAACCCTATATTCTGCTTCAGTCCTTTCACCATCTGACATACTTTGAAACTCTGTACAAACTTCTTCACATCTTGCTACAATTGTGGCCAATAATAATTTTCACCAACTGAAACAAGGGTTTTATCACGACCAAAATATCTAGCCAATCCTCCACTATGCTTCTCCTTGATGAGAGTCTCCCTCATAGAACTTCATGGAATGCACAACTGACTCCCTCTGAATAGCATATCATCTTAGATGATAAAATCTAGCCATTTCATCCTGTCTAGAGTAATAAGTTCTGTACAAGCTTTCCAAGCTTCACCAAAATCAAGATTCTCTGGATACAAATTCTTGAGTTCCTTGAACCCAACCACCTCAATCTGCATCTCTGTCAGCAATAGTTGCCTTCAGCTAAGAGCATCTGCAACCCTATTAGTCTTTCCATTTCTGTGTTTCAAAATAAATGTATAACTCTGCAAAAACTCAACCCATTTCAAATGCCTTTGATTCAACTTTCCTTGACTATTTAAATATTGCAAAGCTTGATGATCAGTATACAAAACAAACTCATTAGGAAGCAGATAGTGCCTCCACTTTTTCAATGCCTGAACTATAGCATAAAATTCCTGATCATAAACAGAATATTTTCTCTTGGCATCATTTAACTTCTCACTAAAATAAGCAACAGGTTTACCTTCTTGGCTCATAACAGCTCCTATTGCAATAGCACTAGCATCACAATCTACTTGAAACACCTTATTAAAATTTGGAAGTGCTAAAATAGGTTGTTCTGTAATTTTTTGTTTCAACAATTGAAAACTCTTTTCTGCTCCATTAGTCCATTAGTCCACTTAAACTCTTTTCTCTCCCTTCTCATTGTTTTAGTCAAGGGTCCACAAATACTACTAAAATTTCTGATAAACTTTCTGTAAAAGCTAGCTAGACCATGAAAAGATCTTACTTCGGTAGCACTCCTTGGAGTAGGCCATTGAAGGATAGCCTATACCTTCTTTGGGTCCATTCTTAGACCTTCTGCTGAAACTACAAATCTCAAATACACTAACTCTTTCTTCACAAAACTGCACTTCTTCAAATTAATCAACAATTTCTCATCTCTCAACTTCTCAAACACCATACGAATATGCATCATATGTTCCTCCAATGTCTTGCTAAAAATTAAAATATCATCTAGGTAAACAATGACAAACTTACCCAAAAATTCTTTCAGAACCTCGTTCATGAGCCACATGAAAGTGCTTGGTGCATTGGTTAGCTCAAAAGGCATGACCAACCACTCATACAGTCCTTCCTTTGTCTTGAAGGCAATCTTCCATTCATTTTCTTCTCTGATCTGAATCTGGTGATATCCACTTTTCAGATCTATCTTTGGGAAATACACAGGTCCATTCAAACAATCTATAATATCATCCATTCGTGGCAATGGAAACCTATACTTGATTGTGATCTTGTTTATTGATCTAGAATCTGTACACATCCTCCACTCTCCATTTTTTTTTGGTGCTAATACCGCTGGTATAGCACAAGGACTCAGACTCTCTCGGATAAACCCCTTCAGCAATAACTCGTGTACTTGTCTATTCAACTCTTCACTTTTTGCTGGTGTCATTCTGTGTGTTGCCTTGTTTGGCAAACTAGCTCTTGAAATCAAATCCATTTGATGACTGATCTTCCTTATCAGTGGTAATCCATCAGGTACATTATCAAATATAATATTTTGAAACTCATTCAACAAATCTGTAACCTCTACATGTACATCCTCTACTTCTTCTTTAGCAACTTTTGGAATTAAAGAAAAACACACATGCTCATGCCTCATACCATCTAGAAATTTTCTTCTATCAACAAATGTTATTCTTGCATTACCACATACATTTTCTTCGGTCTCCTTCAATGGCTTTAGCTTATGTCGAACTCCATCTTTTGTCAGGGAATAGGTATTTGCACGACCATCATGTACAACACATCTATCAAACTGCCACGGTCTACCCAACAACATATGACATGCATCCATAGAGATGATATCACATAGTACCTCATCTGGGTACCCGCTGATTTTGAACTTTAACAGGCACTGTTCACTGACCATGACCTTGTGGTCATCCTACACCCAGGCAATCTGATATGGATGTCAGTGTTTTTGTCTCTTGAGCTTCAACTTTGTCACCATCTCTTCTGACACCAAATTTTTAGTGCTTCCACTATCGATAATCACATCACAGCATTTACCCTCACACTTGCATCTAGTGCGAAACAGACTCCTCCTTTGTTTAGGTTCATTCTCACCACTCAGCAAGACTCTTCTGTTAATTAGCATTTCTCCTCTTTGAGCATCTTCAGAATTTGACGATCTAGCATCTTCATCTACATGTGCAACTCTGGCCTGGCCTTCATTTCTCCTGTCTGTTCTGCCTTGGCACTGAGGACATTCAAATGCCCTATGACCTTCTTCTCCACAGTGAAAACATGTTCCACGGAAGCCTCCTCTTCCAGATCCTTGTCCTCTTCCTCTTCCTCTCTGATCTCTATTACTCTGATTTTGGAAATGATTAGAATTACTTCTTGTCTGATTCTGACTTTCTATTGTATTGTTGTGAAGGATTGGGGCAAGGTTGGTAACAATAGCACCTAGGGAAAGGTTGAGTTATCTTGATACTACAAAGTGTACTTGATTATGTTGTACAATGATGAGACAATGGATTGTTTATCCTAGTAAGATTGAAGACTAAAATGGTAGGCTTGATCGAGAAAAAACAGAGAAATCAAGTTTAAGCCAAGTAATATTAGTGTCGACCGAGTCAGTGTATGCCGAGAAAAATTCTAGTGTCGACTGAACAATAGTTAATTGTCGAGGAAGACAGTATAAGCCGAGGAAACATTTTTAGTAATGACTGAACTTTCTACATGAAGACCGAGTAGTTGATCACAGTATTGACTGAGCATCAACATTTTCATATTTGAAGAGAATTTAGTTTTGGAGCCGACATTGTTGAATTCTTGGATTATGTAAAATGTGTTGACTTTATTTATTGATTGTTTGAAAGCATTAAATGCACTGAAAAATATTTTATTGTAAATCTTTAAGAGATTTGAGATGAAGCTGAAGAACATGAAGCAGGTAGATTTAATGAATCTGACCTAACCCTAAGATCTACAAATGAGATTGAGCGGCATAAGATGAGTTAACCTAATTGAGGAAAGTATTAAGGGAACCTATGCATTGGATATGCATGTGCATGGGTGAAAAAGAGAATGCTAGAAGATCAGTAAAGTTTTATTGACTGTATAAGTAGAAAAGGCTAAAGGAGAATTATGGTGGTTGCTTGAAGAAAAGTTTTGAGTAGATCAGAGATGGAGATGGAAAAGTTTCAAAGTCAGTAAACCAACATTAGTGTATGGAATCAGATCTGATATTTGCAAAGTGAGTTGTATATTTTTCAGATCAATATTGCTGCTACTTTCTAACCATTGTAACAATCAAAATCCTTTTAATAAAGGTTGACCTAACAGTCATATGTTAAATCCTTTGAACAAGGTTGCATTCTAATGGAGTGTATGTAAGTCCTATAACAAGGCTCACTTTTGACAAGGTGATTGAAATCTTTTAACTAGGTCACACCTAATAGTGCGTATTGTAACCTTTGACAGGGTTGGCTTTTAACCGAGCTCACTTCAGAAGAGTGAAAATAATAGTTGCATGTTACAAAGTGGTTTTTACCACATTGGGTTTCCACTATAAATCCTAGTGTTAATACTTGTGTGAATGTTTTGGTTTGAACATTTCTATATTTACAAGTTAAGTTACAGCTGGGTAGTGAACTGCAATGTTATAAGTTTCTATTATTGAATCAGTGATGACCGAGTTTGTTTTGGTTATTGGATCTGATTTAAGGAAAAGTTTTTAAGTTTGTCTTATACATCAAGACCTGAGAACAACTGATTCACCCCCCTCTTTGTTGTTCTAAATCATATTAACAGTTGGTATCAGAGCTTTGTTTCTTATTATTAGTGTTTATAGAAATCAAGTTTAAAGGGAATTGAATCAAATGATCAAGATGTATAAGAAGGAGGTATCAAAGCTGAATAAGGAAAACTTCCCTACATGGCAAAGCTTGATGAGTCTGCATCTGGCTGGTATTGGTGACTCTACAAAGTACTACATTGAGAATGGCTATGTCTCACCTGTAGCACCTTTGACTACCGAAGAAATGAGAGCTAAGCAAGAACATAATCAGACAATGCTAGAAATTACATCTGCCCTAAGCTATCTAGAATTTGAGGGCATTAAGGATTGCACAATTGCTAAGGAGATGTGGGACACTCTTGCAAGGATCTATGGTGGTGACTTAAATGTACTGAAAGCAAAGGTCGAGAGTCTTAGAGGTAAGTTTGATGAAATGAGAATGCAAGAAGGTGAGAACATTGCACAATATTATGGTAGAATAAAAGAAGTTGTGAATGCTATTAGAGGAGAAAATGGGATTATTGATGATGAAACTATAATTGGGAAAGTACTAAGAACCCTGCGTCCTATATATGCTATTAAGATCTTAGCTATTTAGGAATCTAGATACAGCTCTGCTAATGTGCTTACTTTGGAAAGTTTGGTTGGTAAGCTGACTACTTTTGAACTCTCTAACTATGATAATTTCACTATTGGTAGCATTGGTAATGTTGAATCTACTTTCAAGTCACAACTAGTTCTGAACAAGCCAAAGAAAGAAAAAGAAAGATGCATCAGTGAAAGTGATAGTGACACTTCTGATGAAGAACTGGAAGATCTAGAAGCTCTTATGGCTAGAAGACTGAGAAGAGGAAAAGGAAAGTATATAGCTAAACTCCCTATTATATGTTTTGCATGTAATAAAGTTGGTCATATAGCTGCTAGATGTCTTGACAAGAAGGATAAAGATGATGAAAGAAAAAGAAAACATAAAGACATAAGAGATGACAGAAGCTACCAAAGGAAAAAAGACTACAAAGGAAAAGGTAAGAAATCTTGTTACATTGCTGAAGAAGAAACTGACACTGATAGTGATAATTTTAAAATTGAGGTAGTCTATGTTGCAATGAAAGATGAATCTGATGAGGATGAGAAAACTACATTGATATCCTATGTGAACAAGAATGATAAATGGATTATTGACAGTGGTTGTTGACATCACATGACTGGTGATAAAAATAAGTTTAAAACCTTACATCATTAGAGAGGTAAAAGTGTAAAATTTGGTAATGATGCACCATGTCCTGTTAGAGGAAAAGGTTTGATTAAACTGACTAATAAGATATCTTGTGAAAATGCATATTGGGTTGAAGGTCTTAATTATAATTTTTTAAGTGTTTCTCAGCTCAATAGAACTGGTTACAGAGTGGAATTTCATCACAAGAAAGCTAAAATATTCGATGCTACCAGAGAACTAATTGGAAGTGGAGATCATACTAGACATAATTTTTTCTATCTTGACCTATTTGAAGAAACATGTATAATTGCACAACTTGATGACATTTGGTTATGACATAAAAGGCTATGTCATGTTAAATTTGACAATTTGGTAGAGATTAGTAAGAATAAAAAGGTAAGAGGTCTACCTAGATTGAAGAAACCTGAGAATGTGATGTGCAAGGAATGCCAGTTAGGAAAAATGACAAAGTCAAGTTTTAAGAGAAAATCCTTTACTTCTGAAAACATTTTAGATTTGGTTCATACTGACCTTTGTGGACCTATGGGTGTACAAAGTTACTGTGGTGCTAGATACTTTATCTTGTTTGTTGATGATCATACTAGGATGATGCATGTAATGTTTCTAAAAGAAAAATCTGAAGCTTTTCAATTCTTTAAGTGGTATTTGGCTAAGGTTGAGAAGGAGATAGGTAGGAACTTGAAATGTCTAAGATCTGACCGAGGTGGATAATTTACATCAAATGAATTTAATCTATTTTGCAATGATAGAGGAATTAAAAGACAGATGTCTGCACCTATAACACCTCCACAAAATGGTATAGTAGAAAGAAGAAATAGATCTATCTTGGATTGTGCAAGGACATTGTTGATTGAAAAGAATGTGGCACAAAAATACTAGAAAGAAGCTATAAGCACTATTGTCTACACTCTTAATTAGGTACAGATCAAGAAAGGTACAAATCTGACACCCTATGAATTATGGTATGGGCATGCACTGAGTGTTAAATACTTTAGAATCTTTGGAAGTAAGTGCTATATATTAAAAGACACTAGGAATGGAAAGTTTGATGCTAAGAGTGATGAAGGCATATTCCTAGGATATTCTACAAAAAGTAAAGCTTATAAGTGTTTGAAATCTAACACTAACAAAATTGTGGAAAGTGTGAATGTGAAAATTGATGAGTACGTAGAAAGAAATGAAGCTGACAGCAAAAGAGAACTAGAAGATTATAGATCTTTTGTGTACTTTGAGGAAGAAGAAGAGGAAAGTAACAGACTTGCACTTGATGCCAAGTCTTGGGTAAGCAATGTCGAGCGATAGATAGTTGCTGCTGAGCATCAGGAAAATAGTGTTGAAAGAGAACAAGAACATGCCAAGCCACAATAAAATGCTACTACATATCAAGAAGAGGTTGTCAAGCATTCAAAAGCTAAATCTGACAATCTTGTTGGGGAACCTGATGAAATAGAGGAGAGAAGAGCTGAACCTGTTTTGGAAAAATATGTAAGAAGACATCACAAGCCTTAATAGATAATTGGAGACAAAAACACTGGAATTCAGACCAGAAGTAAGACTAAGGATCCAACATGCCTACTGTGTGAATTTGAACCCAAGTCAACTAGAGAGGCATTGGAGGATGAAGACTGGATACAAGAAATGAATGAAGAGATTGACTATATTGAGAAGAATGATACTTGGACTCTGGTGCTGAGACCTGAAAACAAAAATGTTATAGGAACAAAGTGGTTGTTTTGGAATAAGATGAATGAAAATGGTGAAATAACTAGAAACAAAGCTAGGCTAGTATGCAAAGGCTACACACAAGAAGAAGAATAGATTATGGGGAGACATTTGTCCCTATAGCTAGATTGGAAGGAGTAAGAACTCTGCTTGCGTATGCTGCTTATAAAGATTTCAAGGTATATCAAATGGATGTCAAGTTTGCATTTTTAAATGGTATACTAGAAGAAGAAATTTACATAGAACAACCAGAAGGTTTTATTGATCCAAATAGAAGACACATGGTGTGCAAACTAAACAAAGCACTATATGGATTAAAAAAAGCTCCCGAAGCATGGTATGAGAGGTTGCACAACTACTTGATAGAGATTGAATTTTCAAGAACAAATGACACAAGCAATCTGTACATGAAAGATGAAGAAGGTAAAGGTATCCTGTTGGCAAAAATTTTTGTGGATGACATTATTTTTGGTGGACAAGATGCATTATGTAAACGATTTTTAAATAAAATGCAAACTGAATTTGAAATGAGCATGTTTGGTCAGATCAAATTCTTTGTTGGTTTACAAGTATATCAGATGAAGAAAGAAATTTTCATTACACAATCTAAGTATGTTAATGAAATACTGAAAAATTTTAGGATGGAAGATGCTATACGAGCGAGTACTCCTATGGTTATTGGAAAAAAGTTATCTAAGAATGATGATTCTGCAGAAGTGAATCAAAATTTGTACTAATCCATGATTGAAAAATTGCATTATGTTGTACATAGTAGACCGGATATTGCACTAGCTGTTGGGATTGTGGCAAGATTCTCTACCAATCCTAAGGAAACACACATGATGGCTATGAAAAGAATTATCAGATACTTGAAAGGAATTGCTGACTATGGTCTATATTATAAGAAGGATGACAAATTTGAACTCAGAGTTTATATAGATGCTGATTGGGTAGGAAATGTAGATGACATGAAGAGTACTAGTGGTGGAGCTTTATTTCTTGGACAAAGATTAGTCTCCTGGATGAGAAAGAAACAAAATTGCATTTCCCAATCTACTGCCGAGGCTGAGTATGTTGCTGCTGCAGTAAACTGTTCAAATTTGGTATGGATAAAACAATTGTTGATAGGCATGAAAGAAGAAATTACTATACCTATTGTTATTTTGTATGACAACACAAGTGCTATCAATATTTCTAAGAATATAGTGATGCACACTAAGACCAAGCACATAGAAATCAAGTATCACTACTTGAGAGAATTAGTACAAGATAAAGAAGTCCGAATGGAATATGTGAATACAAAAGAACAATTAGTAGACATATTCACTAAAGCTTTACCCAACGAAGCTCATGAGTATTTGAGAAGTCAATTAGGGGTCCTTCCCCTAACTAAGGCTACCTAGTCAAGATAGGAGCACTACATCAAATATGCTATAGCAGAATATTTGACAAATTGATGCAGAAGATTGTCACACTTTAGGGCTGGCCTAGAGTTGTGAAAAGGAGAAAAGACAAGGAATCAATCATAAGCAAGATGACAAAGGGAGAAACACCGAGCTACATAGATATTATCTACATCTGATGGATGTATGTTTTAGTTGCTTCTTTGGCATTTTTGTCAAAGAGGGAGATGAACTGATATGATAACACATGACACTGAAAAGTAAGGGTGATGAACTGAAATGAAGGATCAAGATAGAGGGAGATCTGAATGCTTTTGATGGTCACAGAAGTGAGGCTTATAAGATTCTGAATCAGAATGAAGCTAAGGATATTATAAATAATTCTTTGATGAATAGATAAGTTTTTTATTTTTGGATTGGTTGGTAATCCATGTGTTATTCAGGTGATATCATATGGTGTTGCCATCAATGCCAAAGAGGGAGATTGTTGGAAATTGCAATTGAAACAATTGTTGTATTGTCATTGATGTCAAACCTTAATTGGTAAGATTTTTTCTACTTAAGAAAGTACTATATCTATTGTATTGTTGTGAAGGATTGGGGCAAGGTTGGTAATGTGTGCTATAATTGTGTCACACTTCTATGAATCATTATATGCAAGGAAACTCAAGAATGAGCCCTCACAAATCGATCCATAGCTCCCTAGGCATGGAGTGCAAGGGTTTTTAAGAATGCTCTCAGCTAGAGCTATTTAGCCAATAACCTTGCTAGTAAACCATGCAATGGGAGATTCAATGAAGACAAGGGCAAGAATGCCAATATCCTCAAGAATCAAGAATGAAATGCAATGCAAGCTAGATTAAGAATGGAAATGCAAGCTAAGCTATGGAAATGAAAGATGAAAGTATTACAAAGCCTCCTAGTTAAACTAGATGAATTAATCTAAAGCATAAAGGAAATCTAAGCTAAGAATGCCATGAAAATGAAGCTACTATGCAAGAAATGAAATCTAACTATGAAGCAAGAAAGCCATGATGATGCAAGAATGAAGACAAGAAGATAGAGTGTTGATGAAGATCTAAGATGAATGCCAACAATGCTCCAAATCTTCAAACCCTAGATGCAAGAATGTCTCCAAAAGCTCCAAGATGACCTAGAAAACCTGTAGCATAACAATAGCATAAAAAGTTGGGGATCTAGAATGAAGAAGAGAGCTCTTCTTTTATAGGAAATGAGGAGAAATGGACCATGGAGATTAAGAGGCAAAAGATTTAATCAACGGTGGAGCTTAAAAGAGGAGCAATCCATGTGCACAAGTATCCTCCAATAGGAAAATAAGAGTTGACTTTTGTGTCCATATGAGACAAAAAGTGCTTTTCTCTTTTTATAAAATAAGAATAATGCTTTATTTGTGCAACTTAGGATAAGAGGAAAAGTGGGGGCTTTTTATTTATTAAAAGGGGAGGAAATATTCCTTTTAATAAATAAAGACTTAGGATAAGATGGTTAGCCCATAGAAAATAATCGAATAAATGATAGAACTAGGATTTGATCAAGAATAAGTAATTGATGATTTAGCAAAAGAGGCTAATAGTCTAGGTGACCATTTTTAGGTGTATACAGGTAACAATAGCACCTAGGGAAAGGTTGAGTTATCTTGATACTACAAAGTGTACTTGACTATGTTGTACAATGATGAGATAATGTATTGTTTATCCTAGTAAGATTGAAGACTAAATTGGTAGGCTTGACTGAGCAGAAATGGAGAAATCATGTTTAAGCTGAGTAATGTTAGTGTTGACTGAGTTAGTGTATGCTGAGCAAAATTCTAGTGTCGACCAAACAACAGTTAATTGTCAAGGAAGACAGTATAAGCCGAGGAAACATTTTTAGTAATGACCGAGCTTTCTACATGAAGACCGAGTAGTTGATCACAGTATTGGCCGAGCATCAGCATTTTTATATTTGAAGAGAATTTAGTTTTGGAGCTGACATTGTTGAATTCTTGGATTATGTTAAACATGTTGACTTTATTTATTGATTGTTTGAAAGCATTAAATGCACTAAATTTTTTTTTTATTGTAAATCTTTAAGAGATTTGAGATGAAGCTGAGGAACATGAAGCAGGTAGATTTAATGAACCTGACCTAACCCTAAGATCTACGAATGAGATTGAGTGGCATAAGATGAGTTAACCTAATTGAGGAAAGTATTAAGGGAACCTGAGCATTGGATATGCGTGTGCATGGGTAAAAAGAGAATGCTGGAAGATCAATAAAGTTTTATTGACTGTATAAGCAGAAAAGGCTGAAGGATAATTATGGTAGTTGCTTGAAGAAAAGTTCCGAGCAGATCAGAGATGGAGATGGAAAAGTTTCAAAGTCAGTATACTAGCATTAGTGTATGGAATCAGATTTGATATTTGCAAAGTGAGTTGTATGTTTTTTAGATTAATATTGCTGCTGCTTTCTACCCATTGTAATAGTCAAAATATTTTTAACAGAGGTTGACCTAACAATCATATGTTAAATCCTTTGAACAAGGTTGCATTCTAATGGAGTGTATGTAAGTCCTATAACAAGGCTCACTTTTAACAGGGTGATTGAAATCCTTTAACCGGGTCACACCTAACAGTGCATATTTTACCCTTTGATAGGGTTGGCTTTTAATTGAGGTCACTTCAGAAGAGTAAAAATAATAGTAGCATGTTACAAAGTAGTTTTTCCCACATTGGGTTTACACTATAAATCTTGGTGTTAATACTTGTGTGAATGTTTTGGTTTGAACATTTCCGTGTTTTACAAGTTAAGTTACAGCTAGGTAGTGGACTGCAATGTTATATGTTCCTATTATTGAATCAGTGATGATCGAGTTTTTTTTGGTTATTGAATCTGGTTTAAGGAAAAGTTTTTAAGTTTTTCTTATACATCAGATTCTGAGAACAATTGATTCACCCCCCTCTCTGTTGTTCTAAATTATATTAACAGAATGTATCAACCAAAAATGTGTATATGTTAGTGAATGGAATTTGGTTCCACTAGATGTTACAAACACAAATGATGAAGTTCAGGATGAAAGCTTTGATGAAATTCCATTGATTTCTACAGATTATAACCATATTTTAGGTTTGATTAAAATTGGTATGTGTGTGTATATGTACATGTATATATATATAAATAAATTTAAAAAGGATTCATTAACTCAATACATAAATATAAATAAGTTTGTTTA
Organism: Chamaecyparis obtusa; assembly: GCA_027943335.1. Taxonomy (NCBI): domain Eukaryota; kingdom Viridiplantae; phylum Streptophyta; class Pinopsida; order Cupressales; family Cupressaceae; genus Chamaecyparis; species Chamaecyparis obtusa. The sequence continues at coordinate 176,969 of BSBK01008571.1, forward strand.
ATTTATATTTACAAACCTCAAATTAAAATTTCACTTTAAATGCAGGACATATTTTGCAGTAGTAGCGGAGCCTAGAAATGTGGAAGGTGTTAGTTACTATTTATTACATTGCTGCAAGGAGTGGATGAAGCTAACATAGAATGAAACAAGCGATGAAATTGTGTTTCCCACAAGTTAGTACTATATTTAAGTTTCACAACCTTTATTAAAATTGAGTGAGGTCCAACTTCCGATTTTCTTATATGTTTGTTTATATGGTTAATTTCACATCTATATAGATAATGTATTGTTGAACTTGTCTATGCAGGTTCATTTGTTGTGAAAGGAACATATTTGAAGAAAATCAAAATACTTAAACATGTGATTCATTTTGTTGATTATCAACCTAACAATAAGGTTTATCATTATAGCCATCTTGTAATTGTCACTGTCCTATCTCTTCATCCAGTGACATGATGTGGCATTCGTAAGTGGAGACTTGATACTGATGACCATGAGAGAATATTAAATGTTACCTAAAAGATTTTATTTACTGTCAAATGATATAATATGTTTGATAGATGTATATATGTATACCTGAAAGATTTTATTTACTGTCAAATGAAGTCTACATATATACATTTTTCTAATTTAATTGAAGATAAAATTAAAGTATGCACATTTCGCTACATTATTTCTAGGTAAAATCAATTACATAAATTTCATTTAAATGTAAATAAACATGCACTGTATATATGTACACATGCATATATACATGTGCACATATGTATGTATGCATTTATATTCATGTCTACGTACATATATATATATACATGAATATGTACATACAGATACATATATACACACACACACACACACAGATATATATATATATATATATATACATGTCATATATATATATATATGACATATATGTAAACATGCATATATATACATGTACACATACATATATTTGACATGTATACATGTACATATGTACATACACATGTACATATGTATGAAATGTATACATTTCATATATATGTAAATGTGTATGTACATAAGTATGTATTTATACGTATGTACATAAGTACATATTTATATATGTATATATACATATATACATGATATGTGTATACATGTCATACATATGTAAATGTGTATGTACATAAGTACATATTTATACATGTCATATATATTTATGTTTATATCTATATATATGACATATATGACATATACAAGAGCATTCAACAAGAACTGGTCGGCAAGGGGATTTTGCACCAAGCCTTAGACTGAACATCTCAATGTGTTAAGTCACACAGTTAGAAGAAAGGGTGTGCAATCTGATGAATTGAATGAAGTGATCAATTTGAGAGTGGATTTGGAGTGTGAGAGGGGTATCGAAGGTTCCTGAGACATTGCATTTTCCTTATGAACCCATCCTTAATCACCTCTAGTTTAAACCATGGCTAATTTAGCCAATTACGCCTAGGTACCTAGTGTGGATTAAGTGTTTCCAGAGTAAGATTAGGGCTTGTGGACTTGGGGAACTTTGAAACTCTCAAAAGGGTATTCTAATCTAGTCTTAGTTTTTGAAGACTCTTCAGGGGTCAAGGATTGCATACCCAAAAGAAAGTTTGAAGACCTACTAGGATTTGTAGGTGAAGTTGTGGTTGGAGACTTGTGGATGTTGGGAGGAAAATATAGTAATTGATTCTCTATATTTATGAGGGAAATAAGGTGTTCCAATCTTTATATTGGTTAGGTAATACATCTGGTGAAGATTTCTCTTATTAGGCCCAAAATAGGGAAAATGTCCCTAAGGCCTAAAATAGGTGAAGTTAGAAAAAAAACACTAAGAGTGGGATCTAGTTTTGGGAGGGGATTAGACTACCCTAACTAATTTTTATATACCATATTCAAAGGTTGGAAGGATTGGTTATTGCATAGAATCATTTTGTGAAGAGTTATGGGAGATTGGTCCTTTGTCCTAGTCTACCATTGTGCTCTCTGCATCAAGTGGTAACAAAGCCACCAAGACTCTGTTTGAGAAGGATAGAAGAATAAAAAATGGATGAAGGAGAATAAGGGGATAGAGAGATCCCTATGAGGATAACCAATGTTGAGTTGGCCAAGATAGTGAAGGAAAAAATGGTTGAGAGTAGAGTAGTCAGAGAAGAGAATAGGGTTATGAAGAGGGAATTGGAAAAGTTGAGAGGATAAGTAAGAAGGGGAGAAAATGAGGTGTCATAATAATAAGGTGAAGAGGATGAGAGATATTCTAGACAAGATATCCTACCAAAAGATCAAAGAGCCATGATTACATCCCTAGAGAGGGTAGGGAAGAAAGATAGAGTGCATCTACCCATGTTCCATGGAAAGTTGGAACCAAAAGAATGTATGGAATAGCGAGAAGCCGTTGAGAATAATTTTGAGTGTGAGGAGGTTCTTGAAAATTAGAGGGTAAATATAGAAAAATCCAAGTTGAAAGGACCGGCCTTGAGTTGGTGGAATTTCCTCCAAAGTGAGAGGATAGAGGAAGGTAAGAACCCCGTCACCACATGGATGAGGATGAAGGAAGAAGTGAAGAAGTAGTTTGAGCCTTGGGATTATGAGGTGATGCTCCACAAGAAGTTGAAAAATTTAAAGTAGAGGGACCTTGATGTGAGTTCCTATACCCAAGAATTTGACACTTTGACTCTTAAAGCTAAATTGTATTAAATTGAAAAATAAAAGCTTGCAAGGTACATAAATGGCCTTAAATATAGTATACAAGATGAACTTACCTTGGCTACCTTGGAGAAAGTCCACAAATGCTTCCAATTAGCCTTCAAGATTGAGGAGAAGTAGAAGAGAAAAGGGGAGCATAGTAGAGGAAGAGGAAATACCTTTAGAGGGAGAGGTAGATTCAATGGCAGAGAAAATTTTCCTAGAATCCAAGGAGAATCTAGAAGTTAGGGAGTAGAGACTGATGCAAGTAGCAGATGTTCCTTTAGAGGTAGGAGGCCAAATAGTAGAGGTAGATTTGGAGGAAGAGGCCCTAGTGTATTCACTGGCAGATGCTTCTCTTGTAATCAAGTGGGAGACCAGTCATTTAGATGTCCAGAGAAGAATGGTACAAACAATCAAGGGGATAGAAGGGTACAGTTGACCTAAGCGGAGAACTATCAAAGCACCACCTCATACCATACCACCTCTTCTTACAAGCATGCTGACCCTAAAAGTGTAGAATTTATGATGTTTACCATATCACTTTTGATGCCAATTAGCAAGGAGCCTCCTCAAAGAAATTCTATCTTCTGGAATAAATGTAAGGTCAAGGGTAAAGAATCCAAGGTAATTTTAGGCTTTGGATCTACTGAGAATTTGGCTTCATTAGAAATGGTAACTAAACCTGGGTTAAAAATAATCCCTCACCCTAGTCCATATAAGGTGTCTTGGTTAAGTAAGGAGTAACAAACCATCATTAATGAACAATGTTGGGTTGATTTCCAAATGGGTGAATATAGGGAAAAAGTAATGTGTGAGGTTGTAGCTATGGATACATTCCATCTCCTTCTAGGGAGGCCTTGGCAATATGATACCAATGCCCAACATGATGGGAAAACAAATGTGTTCAAGTATAACCAAGGATGGAGAAAGCATTACAATGACTCCTTTACTTGATGACCCCAAGGAAAACATCTTCGCTAGTAGTGTCATGTTGGTGAAGGAGAAATATTTCTTGAAAGTCCTTAAGGAGGATAATGTTCCATGATTTTCTATAGTATTCAAACCTAAGGAGGCTAACCAAAGGGATGATAAGTCATGTCAAGAAACTATTATTTATGATTCCAAGAGCACTCAATAGGAACTGGTCGGAAAGGGGATTTTGCACCGAGCCTAGACTGAACATCTCAATGTGTTGAGTTAGAAAGTTAGAAGAAAGGGTGTGTAGTCCAATGAATTGAATGAAGTAATATGTTTGAGAGTGGATTTGGAGTGTGAGAGGGGTATTGAAGGTTCCTGAGATACTACATTTTTCTTATACACCCATCCTTAATCACCTCTAGTGTAAACCAGGGCTAATTTGGCAAATTAGGCATGTGTACCTAGTGTGGATTAAGTGTTTTCAGAGTAAGGTCAGGGATTATGGACTTTGGAAACTTTGAAAATATCTAAAGGGTATCCAAATCTAGTCTTATTTTTTCAAGACTCTTCAGGGGTCAATGATTGCATACCTGGAAGCAAGTTTGAAGACCTACTAAGATTTGTAGGTGAAGTTATGGTTGGAGACATGTGGAAGCTAGGAGAAAAATATTGTGATTGATTCTCTGTGTTTGTGAGTAAAATAAGGTGTTCCAATCCTTGTATTGGTTAGGTAACACCTTTGGTGAAGATTTTTTTTATTAGGCCCAAAATAGGGAAAGTGTCCCTAAGGCCTTAAATTGATGAAGCTAGAAAACAACCCTAAGAGTGGGATCTAGTTTGGAGAGGGGCTTAGACATCCCTAACTGATTATTATATACCATATTAAAAGTTTGGAAGGATTGGTTATTACATAGAATTAGTTTGTGAAGAATTGTGGGAGATTTTTCGTTTGTCCTAGTCTACCACTATGCTCTCTCCATCAAATCCACAAAAAAAAAGGATAAAAAGAACAAGACTAAGGCCAAAAAACTTCCAGCACTAGGAACTAAACCAAAGTACAAAAAAAATCACAAAACAAAGCTACCCTAAGGGCTTGAGAGTGTCTGTAACCTCAGCCTCTAGAATCACCAAGTCTTGGGCCATCTTTTTGATTTCCTAAAGATCTCGTGGAGAGGAATCCATCTTCCTCTTAAGATTATCTTAGGTTCATCTAGACAAACCATAACTATCAACCTTTTCTATCTCTAGTTCGACAAGAAGCAAATCCCCTTCTAAGCCTTCTCGAGCTTTTGGACCATAGTGCTCACAATGGTGGTAGTCTTCTTCATAACCTTGTGACTATGCTCCATAATGATGTTCATGCACTACTAAATTTTACCTCAAATTTTGACGAGAATTGGTCAAATTTTTGACAATAATTGGTAGAATCCATGACCAAAACTTTCATCATTCTTTTTTCATCGAATGTTCTATGTATTTATTATTGGTCAAAATTTCGACCATAATAATGGTCAAAATTTTGACTGTAGCTCTTAATTGAAACTGGAAGAATCACCATCATTTTTTGTCTAATGGTTGAAATTAAGACCATGCATTGGTAGAAATTGAGACCATGCAATGGTCGAAATTGAGACCATGCATTGGTCAAAATTGAGACTTAGTGGGATTTTGCCAAGTGTATTGACACCCGAGCTTGGCATAAAAAGAAATGTTATTATTTAAGTGTTTCAAACAGCACGTGTTTTAAGTTAGAAAGATATCCGTGCACTTAAAAATGACGAGTGAAAATATGTTTAAAGTGCTTCTCTTCAAAGCGGTCACATGATCGCAAGAAATAAAATAATCCCTTGTGATCATGCGACAATGAAGTCTGCCGGGGCCCACATACACCAACAGTGCAAATGCGACAACATAAGCTAAGCAGGGAAAGATCCCAGATCCGACAGAGGGCGTATGTTCGCAAAGAATCTTGGAGGTGTATGTGAAGAAGTGATGGCCGTTGATCTTCTGATGGTGGGTTCGAAAGCATTTGACTACAGTTATGACTTTTCCGAGATGATCCCTGTGGTGGTGGGTCCATAGGGTCTATATGCAATGATAAACCAATGGTTGCCGCTATTCCTCAAAGCCACGAAAGATTCTTTGACACCTGAGCTGGGGTCCATGTGCACCAATAATAAAGCGGTCGCATGATCGCAAGAATTAAAATAATACCATGCGATCATGCGAAAAGTATAAAAAGGCAGATTAGTGGGCCCTGTTTCTCAGCGGGACCTGAGTTATGACATTGCATTGATAGTTCAAAACTTTCAAAGTTTCAATCTAACGATGGTCAGTATTTCGCAACAGAGAGAGGCCAGAAAAATAATCGATGCGACATAGTGAGAACTTCCACGTGGCAGTGGGACCCATGTACTCTGATAGCATAGATGCACCAATCGTAGAGTGGTCACATGATCACATGGATTAAAATATTGCTATGTGATCATGTGACAACGTAAGTCATCTTTGGGACTGACCGCCATGCGTCTGCATCCCGCTTTGCCGCTAAGCATCTTCGGTGACTTACGTTGTCGCATGATCGCATAGCAATATTTTAATCCATGCAATCATGCGACCGCTTTATCATTGGCGCATCTACGCTATCAGAGTACGTGGGTCCCACTACCATGTGGAAGTTCTTTCTATGTCATAACTTAGGTCCCACTGAGAAATAGGACCCACTAATCTGCCCTTTTTTTAACTTTTCACATGATCGCATAACTCATATTTGGTTTATGCGATCATGCGACAGCCACAATTTTATTCCTTCAAACCATATTAACTTCTAACTTTCGAACATCTAAACATTTTGAAAGCTATTATATGATTGTTTCAATTCATTTCAACCAAAGAAAACCCTAGGCATTAGCTAGTTATATTTCAATAAGATATTTTATTGAAACACTTATCATCCCATTGGAATAAGATATTTTTTTGAAACCTTGTATCTTATATTGCATCAGGGTACAATTTGATTTTGCCCTTATAGGCCTCCTTTTCTAGACATATGTGAATGAGGCCTAAATGTATGCTTTGACACCAAACTTAAGGGTTTACATCTTCTAAAAATACTCCCATCATTGGTGAAATGTGAGTCATGGAAGTATATCAACCAGAAGTAGTTGTCTTACAATGTGGAGCAGATTCACTTTCAGGCGATAGGCTGGGATGCTTTAATTTATCAATTAGAGGACACACAGATTATGTTTGGTTTCTTCGATCATTCATTGTTCCATTAATGCTTGTTGGAGGTGGGGGTTACATAATTCACAATGTTTCCCGTTGTTGGTGTTATGAGGTATATATTCTTTCTGTACTGTTAGGGATACTTACATGGTTCTGAACATCTATTCTTCTTTATGAATTTTGTACCTTCTAAATGGATGTTTCAACTTGCTTGATATAGACCGCAGTTGCTATGGGTATTGAGCCCCTAGAAAAATTTCCTTATAATGAATATTATGAATATTTTGGGCCAGACTATACTCTCCATGTTGCTCCAAGCAATATGGAGAACCAGAACTCTACTAAGGAATTGGCAAAAATTAACAGTGATCATTACCTTATTGAACTTGGAGACGTACACCATACCTAAAAACTGCCTCCTTATGCTATCCTTATGCACTGTCCTTAACCCAATGTAGGAACCTTGTCTATAGTCCATTTATCTATCACCAAGTCCTTCTAGCACCTATCAATATACTAGATTTCCATACCCAAAAAGTTGATGTCATAGCTTCACAACTTTCAACTGTCACTATCTACTTAAAGGAATTTGATCATAGTTTGTCACAATATCAAACCTCTTCAATCAACTCCTTGTAGGATTCATACTTCCTAAATGCTAAGTGTTAGTGTAGAAAAGATTCATTTCAAATTCAATATGCAGTTCTGATAGCAATGATCAAATAACCTAAACAATATTATGTCATCAATGTGACTGTTACCATTACATCAGCTAACTGTCTGCACTGAATCAGATTCCAACCTTCATGAATTAACAAACCATGCATTTGAATGGAATATTAAAGATGTTTATAACCTTATTCAACTATTTTTTTCCATTGGATACCCTTTAGACATTAACTGATTAGGAGAACAAACTAAACACAATCAAGAAAACCATAAAGATTACTGTTATTGCTCGCTAGGGCATCAAATTGCTCACAAAATATCAAACCATCTGATACCAAATCAAGTACATCTTAAAGATCCCGAGTCTACTTTAGAATGAGTCAAGAAACACAATTTTCTACTAGTTGAATTGAGAGATATTTATAAACCCTTGTCAAGTCCTCTATTGATGAGGGTTTCAAACAATTTAAGAAAAAAATTAGTCTAATTCTTCACTTTCTCAGCGGCCAAAGCCCAAATTGGTTCCAAAAAAAAGTTAAGACATCACATAACACTCTCAAATTGATCTTAGCACTTATCTTATCCATTTACCAGTATAAACATGCTCCGTAACAAAGGAAAAAATGACTGTTTCCAAAAATGTTTGATAGTACCATCAAATATAAACCTGCAAACACTTTATTTATTGATTAAATATGATACAATTCATTTTGATATTCAATCTTCTTCTTTCAAATCTTCCTACCATCATTCTATAACACATTTACATCCTAAAATTAGGATGAACACTTGACTGTCTTCTTCCTACAGGTGACAGTCAGAGGTGTTTCAGATTTAGCATTCTAAATCCTCCTCTAACTTCAAACACCTCATCATGTTTATCCATGTGTGCAATATATTAATAAATTAATTTAATATTAATTCTCATCCCATGTGCATAAATATTTAATAAATTAATTTCACCTCACCTAATTAACTACCTAGTACAATCAGTATACTCAAACTTGCTCCTAGTCCCACCCATCAATCAAATCCACTTCACTCATCCATGCAATTAGGTAACTATTTCATGCAATTTTGATCTCCCTTTAATCATACACTTTTAACTCCTCAAAGTAGACAATTAACATGTTAGTCTAACACATTAGTTGATCTAATTCATTAACTCCTCCATCACATTGAGTTGGAAAATTATAAATAGTTGAATTAAAATGTAAAGCAAATCTCAATTATCCCATGTTTGTCACATCTTACCCCATCAATCCCTCTAGTGTCAAAGGATAGTCCTGATACAAATCTCTGATCTGAAATTGACCAGGTAGATAGGATCTTGATCTCACAACATTCAATGATGAGGTTGAGAGTATAAGTCGGTCTTCTAAGAATTTGCAATTTCTGATTTAAGTGATAAGTCCAATATAATGGACAATCTGAAAATGCACAGAATTCTGATATAATGGGAATTGTTCCTTTAGAGTTTGGATATGGAAATTTTATGAAGATATGAACAATCCGATTTGTTATGATAAAGAGAGTTCCGATAAATTTTGGATGAATTACCATTTTGCTAGTTTTTTATGAGATTCACCTAAGCAATCTATTCAAGATTGAAATGCCTAGAATTATTTTGAATGACCTTTAGCATAAAGATATGTGAATAAGCAACAAAATGACAAATCTATTCATTTGCAATTCAGAGGGAAAAAATATACATATACATTTTCAACACTTGTAGCACAATAATAACTCACTTCATTTAATTTATATGCTAGATAGATCTAGTAAGACTTACCATTTTTAAAAATTGGTCATTGTCAGTAGCTACAATTTTTGAAGACATGCTAGTCTTTGCACAGTTGATAAGAGAATCTTTGCCAAGCTTATCAACCTGTTATGAGACATTCAAGTCCTCAAAGTTGGCCCCATTCTTGTACTAAGCATTAAACATCGAAGCAAAAAAGAATCCCATCAAAATAATCTAGATGATAGACCAAATTTAGAAGTCTTTAACATTATTCCTACACAAAAAAGGCCACCTCCAATAATCAAGTCAATACAAATATGAGAAGCTGAAAATGTGACTCCCCAGTGAAAAATCTGAATATGATGTCAACTGCTAAACCTAAACACACAACATATGAGAATGTAAATCAAGCAAGCATTAATTCTACAAGCATCCTTAACACTATCAATGCATAACTCACCTTGACAACCAATTTATCATCAATGTATGTGCAGGCTTCCCTCATTGGAAGCTGTTCAAAAAAAAAAAATCACAATATGATTTGCAATGGACACTCAGTCATAAAACAATCATCTAAATAATAGCAAAACAACTGATTCTATTGCTCACAAACTATGTTTATTTAATCCCTATTCTGAAATCCATAAATACAATTCTGTATGCATGCATTTCTTTTTAGTAAGATAAAAAGCTTAAATTACCCTATATCCACTGATGATAGAAGTTGGATGGATTTTATTCTGAACCAGGTCATTTTCCCGTTGTAAGTACAAAAATCAAATGGGCACATGCAGCACACTGTAAGAAAGATGCCTTTATGAAATTTGAAATAAGAACCTAAGAAGCGAAGTAAAGATTTAAAGGTCTTACAAAAATGTACAAGGTAACACAAAAAAAAATCTCCCTAAAACAAGATATAATCTATATAACATACGTTTAGCAACTCTATAGCAATAATAACAACTGACGTTGTGCCATCCCCAACTTCTCAATCCTGCAATTCTGCAAGTTCCACAAAAAACCTATAGATAGATGAAAACACCAACCTCATTAACAATATATTTTGAGTGCATTGAAAAAATTTATGGAATGAAATTGATAAACATAATAAGTTTTTGAAGTACTAGTCAAATAATGAATATTTTTACATCCATTACCACTGATAATGTGTAATAGCATAAGATATTAAGAACAACAAATAGACAATAAGAAACACCAAGAGAACAAATTACCCAACCTTTGCAGCTGGATGCTCCACCTCCAGCATCTTCAAAATTATTGCTCCATCATTGGTGATTGTAACATCTCTAATATCATCAACCGACATCTGTCATATGTCAGCCATGTTAAAGCATAAATCCAACATCGTGGTCAAACATGTCCCTTGTCATCGTTAGAATAGCTCCATTGCTCAGCACAATCAATACAAACTTTTCAATGAGATTAGTAAGCTGCATCAAATAGAGAGTTTGGACTGTCATAATACTCTACTGTACATCCAATTGAAATGCAATAGTAGAGAATATGACAGTTCTTGAGCATCATTTGGAATTAGAATCTTTGTGATGAAAGGCAAGTTTGGTAAGTCAAACAGGCATCTCTGAACAAGAAAATAAATGAAGATGAAAAATATTAAACTACATTAGACCACGACAATTCAAAATGAGTCAAGACCAATAATTTGTATATTTTTAATTGAATCCCTTGCAATAAGCCAAATGGAAGATTGGGATGCCTAATAAGGAAGCTTGTCTTTAAAGTTTGAGCTTCACTTGGTTTCAAGAATAGTTTAATATTCTCTACTAAACAAGGCCAACCATGTGAAGGTGGAAGCTCATTTGGCCCCTCCCCCCCCCCCCCCCCTGCCTAACATCACTCTAAATTCCCCATTAACATTTAATAACATTCATTCATTCATTCATTCATTCATCCATTTTTGAAATATAACATTCAATCATTATAATCACATGATAACATTCATTAACACATAAAATTCATTAACACACAACATTCATGAATAATTCATTAACACATAATTCATTAACACACAACATTCATGAATAATTCATTAACACATATTAACACACATCATTCATCAACATTACTAGTACAAAATTACATCCATTAAGACAACGTTCTTTCATTAGCAATAACTGTTAATTACAATCATTTCTTTTTGGGTTTCTTGCTATTTATTTTAATCATGTAATTTCTAAGAGGAAGATCAATGTCCTCATCATTCCCCTCCTCTATTGATTCTAATCCAAACATGTGTCTCCTCCTCATCTGTTTAGGAACACGAGGCCGCTGCGCTAAAGGGGGGTCCGCTGCAATAACTACTTCATGAGTTAAATTCACACCATTTTATATTAGTCAATTACAAGTATTTATGTAAGTAAAAGAACTATAAATCAAAAAATTAGTTTAAAAGAACAAAACATAGATTTTCTTTACTTGAATGTGCCACATGATCTACATGGTGATTAGTTTGAACATCCTCCGGCACTCATTTAGCATGACATGATTTTGTATCCTTTAAAATATACACAAAAATGTTACATCAAGTTCAATTTAAGATGTTAAATTATATTAATAATTACATAATTAGTTTTAAATAGCAAATGAGCACCTCCTTGGACAGTATGATGCACATCAGGGGCTTCATGATGTGGTGTATGATCTGTGTCATGATTAAGAGGCTGCATTGCAATGTCATGCACATTATTATCAAATTGATTGTTGCTCAAGTATTTAATTTCTAATATATTTTTTGGCATATTTACCTGTGCACATGATGTAAGAGACTCTTCGGTTGGGCCAGTGGAAGCTTGTCGTAGGCGTTCAGCCACGGCTTGATAGCCTTCCTTGAGGGCAATTTTTTTGTGTTCTTCCGTGGCCTCTAAATTAAAATCAGAGCCCTGCATTTTTTGATTAAACAAAATTATTTTCATTTTATAAATAATTTTTCTCTACAATTCATTTACTGCTACTTACAATTCGTGCTTTAATTTTTGAATATCCTCCAGCGCCAAGTCTGTGTTGCCCAATCTTTTGCAGCCTGGCCTATGTTGCCATTGAAGTGTCCTGCAACCTATGAAAAGTTTGAAATATGTTAGATGATATAGATATAAAGATCACTAATTAGTGCATTATTACATTGTACTAGTAGTTAATACTATTGCATACCTTCTCCCATCTGTTGATGAAACTCCTCTTTGAGCATCTGCTTTCTCCTTTGCATCCAAAATGAATTCATTCCAATCCCTCACTGAAATAAAGGGAGGACGCTCGTACTTTGGGTTCTGGACGAGACTCTTTCTATATGCATCCCTCACAGTCTTAAGATGTTTGCAAGCTCTTTCTAAAATTTTCTTCTCGTAAAAAATATTATTACCAAACTCATGCTCTAAATCTTTGACAAGCTGATCTTTTAAAGTTCTTTCTTGCAAATTCCACCTTTTAAGAAAAAAAACAAAATTGTTAGATATAGCTACTGAAAGAAAAGACCCGAATAAAAGGAAAAATATTGTACTAATTAATGATATGAAAAAAAATAGTGGGACAAACTTAGTTCACTTATGATGCTCCACCTTGTACGTATGGTGGGCCCAAATATATGCAGTGTGAGGTCATAAAGCTTCTTATAAAATGTATCATTTCCTACAAAAAATGTCATGGGATAATCAATCCAAAACTTGTTATGAATAAGTAAATGCATATTACAATATAAAAAATAATTATTTAAAGTACTTGGAATCTGAGGACATTTTAAAGGTATTGATTCATTATTGTCAATCAATAATGATGTCTGCGTAGCTCCCGTGCTAGTAACATGGGTAGATCTAGGAAATGGTGGTGAATTATCACCAATACATGTAGATTGATTAGTATCTGGTGTACCAAATGGTGCCACCGGTGTATCTCCTACTCCAAAAAAATAATCCACTATGTGATGCACCCAAGATTAAAGTACAAATTATCAAATCATACTTAGCACAAAACCAAATATAGTAAAATAAAGATTTACCAGCTGCCATACACCTTGAAGGCGTTGATGTTTGTATGGCTCTTGTGGCCGAAATTGCACTCGATAGTCTTGTATGGACGTCCTAGCTAGGAGGAGTCTCCTACAATTGATGACCTAAACAATACATTGTTAGCAAAGACATTTTGAAATAATAAAAGTAAGAGTTAACTTGAGAAGTTTTTGAATGTTCCAAAGAAAAAATTCCTTGTAACTTGTCAACTAAAGGATCATTTTACCTGAGGCAGCCGGAGGTCTGCTAGTACCGGCCTCACCGCATTGTCCTTGACCAGGTACTAGAGATTCCATAAAATCCTGCAACAAGAACACATATTACATATATTTTACTTCACAACATAAAAGAGTATAAAATATAAACCTTTATTGAAATTTTGTTATAACTGAAGATTCATTACTGCTTACTTGATACCAACGTGTGAGTGCTTTCAATTTAGTTAGCCTCATTAGCATCTCCTCAGTTGGATTTGTTTCATACAAAATATTAATTATTTCTTTATTGATTTGTTTCATTTTTTTCTTCAACATAATTGTTACATTAGGTGAATCTGCAAAATGATCATCATCCTCGGGGGTAGCTATTGCCTCTAATGTTGAGGGTGCTTTTCCCTTATCCCAAACATCAACTTGTGACAGGAATATCAGTAAAACTATCATAAAAACTCCAAAACCATAAATAAAATAACGTAATAATATAAAAATTTTCAACTATCTAATTTGTACAATTTTAATAAGGTTTACCCTTGCTGAAGAATGGGTGGGAGGAGCATCCTCGTGGCCTCTATCATGTGCGGGATCCATATCATCCTGTGGCAAAGATTAAATATAAAAACTTTAGCGAACTAAAAGCAATAGACTTAGCAAAAAAAAACCAAGTTGTGACCCATACGTAAGGTTCTTCTTTGTCTATACATGAGAGATATAAAATGTACTAGGTTGAAAGTGATTATATATTATATTTCTGTACAGTTCTTCTTTTTTCTATATATACATTATATGATTATATAATATGTCTATTTATAACATATGTGCTCAGTGATAAACAAGAAGAATATAATAAAATTATGTCTATTTATTGACTTATACCTGCTGATCCATGTCACTGTGCATGATCCACGCCAAAGAGGTCAAATTTCCTACATATGTTAATCATTTATCTTAAGTTAGCTAAAAATTACATGATACGTATGCTACAAATAACTTAGAAGATAACATGAACAATATGCAACATCGTAAACATGAACAAATTTACCTTATATATGGAAAGCAAGATCGTTAACAAAAGGGGTGACGATGTCTGTAGTCAATTGCATGTTTGCAAAAAGGGCGATAATCAAACACAAATATACATATATCAACAACAATTAATTGAGCATCGTAAACAAAAAATTGGTAATTATAAATCACATATGTTGTAATCATTAGAATTGAACACAATAAATATGTAATCATTACAATTGAAAGCAATACATAAATATATAATCATTAGAATTAAACACAATAAATATGTAATCATTACAATTTGAACATAATAAATATGCAATCATTTCAATTATGTCATTGATCATCTTCATCATCATCATCATCATCATCATCATCATCATCATCATCATCATCATCATCATCATCATCATCATCATCTCCATCAACAGCATCACCATCATCATCATTGCCATGATCACCATCACCATCGTCATCACCATCATCATCATCATCATCATCATCATCTGCTTCTTCATCATCTTCAGTATCTTCTTCTTCCATAACATTATACTTTATCGGCCTTCCTCTTGGATCATGTCTAACAACAAATGACCAACCTTGTTTATGTGGAACCTTTGAGTAAAACACTTGCTCACATTGGCTTGGAAGAACATAGGGCTCATCTCCAACTGGCTCAAATGACCTTGTATTAATCATTGTATATCCATTATCATGTTGAATAACAGTTCTATTTGGATCATTTTGATTCAGTCATAGCTTGTACCATTTGACGACGAATAGAACTACTTTGAAGGAGTTAAAGTCACACTCAATTATATCATCCAAAATGTCATAGTATTGATTTTGAAATTTTTGAGGATGTATGTCATTTCTAGATGATACATTGGTGAACTCAAAAACTGCACTTATCCCAGAATCACAAGTTTTCTTTGTGTCATCCAAATTTTTTATGCAAAATTTGTGGCCATGATAGTACATAGCTTTGTGGTGCTTGACCTGCAATTTTTCAAGCGTGTAAATTATTTGCATCGTGAGTTGATACAAAACATACAAGTCATGATCATTAATAAATTTGTACGTACCTCTCCACCTCTTAAACCATGTGCTAGATCAATTACCATTGAAGTAACATTGGAATCTCCATTACGATGAGCTTCTCTAACCAATGAAGCAACACCTTCCCATGTTAATGAGAAACCATTTTGTTGACATTGTTCAATCCATACCGTCATCCAATCAAGATTGTTTGCAATATACAAATGTATTGCATCCCACTCTCGACTAGCTGTATCAAAAAAAATACACCAATTATAAATAACTTATATTGAAGATTATAAGAATTAATTAACTACAATAAAATCTTAGATTTACCTCTCACTTTCCTCAATCTACCTTTGCCCATCAAGTACTCCCCTTCGAATTTGTTAATGGAATTGGGATCCCAAATACGATCTACATAGATCTTTGCTGCAAACTTAGGAAGATATTCACTAATGTACACCATGGTCTGGTATACCATATATCCCTCCACCATAGAACCCTCAGGATGTGCTCTCTGTCGAACCAAGCCTTTCAAAAATTTCAAGTGCCTCTCAACCATCCACATTGACCTAGTTGGTATAGGTCCACACAATTCAATCTCCTTAACTTGATGTATGAGGTAGTGTTCTTGTGCATTGAAAAAAGTTGAAGGTAGACACTTTTGCATTTCACACATAAGAAGAGGAATTTTTCTCTTCCAATATTTTATATCTTCTTTATTGATTTCTTTAGATGATAACCACCTCATGTATTTTCCAAGATCATATATAACTTTTTTGACACCGTTGGCGAAGTGGTGTGGGAGAGATAGAGGTAGAACGTACTGCAATATTTGTAAAATGATCTCGTCAATATTTTATAAAAGAATGCAATGAAAACCACATGCAGTATACAAATATATAGTGAATACAAAATAATATGAATTACCTTAATAAATATATGCCAATCGTGTGTTTTCATCCCTGGCCCAAATTCACTTTTCTTTGATATAAGATCATTTATGTTCGCAGCAAATCCTATGGGAAATCATATTTTTTTTATAATTTCTTTTATAGCATTGCTCTGCTGCTTCGACAATAACCATGGAAGGGCACTTGTATCAATCTGGTCTCTATTGTTATTTGACCAAATAAAATTTTTCATTGCATGGTTGGATTCTTCAATGTCACTACAAATTTTGATAATTTGGTCTTTGTCACACCTTCCATCCAATATTTTCCATAATGTCTCTGTTACATTCTTTCCAATATGCATAGGATCAAACAAATGCACGATTGGGAGTTGCTCATAGTACGAAAACCTAGTAAATTGCGTAGGATAACTTTTTAGTCCTTTTGGAAGTTGGTCATTGATGCCTTGATGACCTTCACAAGCATCAATTACATCATTAGTAAACAAAACACAATATCAAAATATAAATTTGAAACAAAAACCATCAGATGGAATGACATTACCTCAACAGTTTATTTTATTGTATGCTAACTTCCATAGGTGAGGTGTCATTCTCCATGGCTTTGATGTAGTCTCTTCTTTCCCATTGAAAAGATATTTTTCAGTAATTCGGTACTTATGATTTATGTGGAGAAAGTGTCTATTCTCATCGAACACCTGCTTTCTTAAACTTTTTGAATGACGAGATTCCATCTTTGGACCACAAACTAGACATGCAAATTTTCCCTTTGTCTGAAGACCTACAAGATTGTGTATAATTGGATTAAATGTGTTAACTTTGTGTTAGCACTATAACATACCAAAAAAGAGGCGTTAAGAAGAGAACATACCACAAAAATGTGTTAGCCCAGGGGCATCATGTATTGTCCATACAAGCATTGCATGGAAGTGAAATTGTCTTTGTCCTATTGGTCTAGAGATGTCATACACAGTGACCCCATTCCATAACACCATCAACTCATCGATAAGGGGCTCAATATATACATTGATATCTTTAACTTGGTACTTACCTAGTTGAATGAACAAAAACATTACATAATTATTATGACCATTTTGATGGATTATTAATAATAAATTAATTTAGACGACCATTAAATCAAAAAATACCTAGAACAATCAGTGCCAACACTATGTGCTCCCTCTTTATGGACAACCAAGGATGAATGTTATTGTTGATAATAAAAATAGGCCACACCGAGTAAGTAGATCTCATCTCTCCAAACGGATTGACACCATCCACTACCAATGAAAGCTTGAGATTATGAGGTTCTTCTTTAAAGTGTGGCCATTTTTCCTCTATTTCCTTAAATGCTGAACCATCAGCAGGAATTCACATAATGTCATCTTGACTTCTATTATGTGCATGGTAATCCATAAATTGTGCCAAGCTATTGCACTTGAATAATCGTTGTAGACGTGGAATAATGGGAATATGTCGAAGAACCTTGCGAGGCACCTTTTTATTTATTCGATCTGATTGATATCTACTAATATGGAAAATAGGGCATTATGTTGCAAATTCATACTATTTATGATATATAATATGATCATTCAGACATGCATGTATTGTTCGATACTCCATTCCAATATGTTTCATAATGGTAGATAATTCTCAGTACGAGCGAGGTAGAATGTTTGATGGTGGTAACAAACACTCACCTATCAACCTACAACCAAAAATATAATTTGTTAATTTAAAGACTATTAATTGCTACACGATTCACCCAATATTAATTGTAAGGGAATTACGACTAAAATAATGAAAAAAGATGACATACCTTAACATACGTGTCATTGCTACATTGGATAAACCATTCATAACCTTCAAGTTCACCGAAAACAATACAGCAGCAAGAAGAGTTGTTTCGGAGCCTTCATATAGGGGCTCGTGTGCCTTCTCAAGTATAGGTACATCAAGCTCTGCATCAACATCATCATCATCATCATCATCATCATCTTGATCATTGTGATCATCTTGATCTTCTTCATCATCATGGTCTTCTTCCATGATATCATTACCTTCTATATCCACACCTCCATGTTCCCTCATTTGGAAATCCACATTCTCCAAATTGTCATGGTCCATAACATGAAACTCAGGGATGTTGACCTATATGAAAATGATGACCTTATATTAACCATGACCATGTTGTCATCATCAAATTATGTCTTATGTATTTTATAAAATATTAAAATACATACCAATGGATGAAATTTGTTTCCCCCTTCAATGTGACCATGTTGCCTACAATGTTCCTCAGCTGTTTTGATTAGATATCTTCGAGTCTTTAAGCCCTTACAAAGTTTGCAAGGACAATAACATTTTCCATCACCCTTTCTTTTTAAGTTAGACCATAGTCTAGCAATTGTCTCCCTATTTTTTTGTGCATTGATATCGTCAGACATGGTCTTTCTTGAATGGAATGACTCGTTGGTGGAAGAAGGATGATTTGTTTGCAACCTGTAGATAAAAATCGTTACTGAACAACCATTTTCTCAACCATTTTAATATCGAAAACATCATATGAAATATCTTTATCATTTAAATTTTAATGGTATTTTTAAACTTTTAATCAGAATTCTGTGTAATAGAAGGACCCCTATTTAAAGTTATGTCAATACCAACTAAGTGCTAGTAATTTTGAAAGCTGGCATATAAAATATCCTTGCATAATAATGTTGACAAGCCTATAGAGTTTTTGCATGCTTTCATCTTGGTGCAGGGGCACCAAGTGGACATCATCTAAGAAATTATATCTTCAAGGATATAATTAGATGGTTGGGAATAGGTGGTCAGTTTATTGTTCTAATAAGCCATTAGGGAAAAAAAATTGGTAGACGAATCCTTCAACAAAGTAGATGTTTAGAATATAGAAAATAAGTGGTTGTTTTTCATTTTAATAAGCCATAATACCAGCTTTAAGCCTAGAGTTGAATGTCTACCTTCATATAAATTCTGAGTTTAAGGACTTAAACCAAGAGCCACAAGACAATCCTACATAAAGCATTTTCCTTAAATTTTATTATACACTAATTATAGAATTAACCTTAGATTAGAAAAAACCTGTAATTGTCAGGGTTTGTAGCAAGTAGAGATTGATATGTTGCCTTAGCTTCCTCAAAATGCCCAAGCTTTAGCAATAATGAAGCGCATTGTTCCTTGAGAGCTAGCTTATCAATCTGCATTGCATTTCATAGCATATACATTTCAACCCACTAATACTGATGCACCACCACATGATAATAATGCTAATCGATTTAGGGTATAACAAAATTACTGATTACTAATACTCAAACAAATTTCTCTTGCCGTGACTGTCTACTTAACAAGTTACCATTCGACATTCTAAGACCGTTTATCTATTTAATGTGATATATTATTTTTCAAAACAATTTATTCAAATTGGTATTTAGAAATTTTTGTGATCTATAAATTTACAAGAATTTTTTAAAAGCAGTTTAAATATAATCTGATACTTGAAAATTTATGCAATCCAGTCTCCAATTTATAAGGTTTATTTGTAAATAGTTTATTTTAATTGGTATATAGAAATTTTGGGTGAATCTTTTTCTATATTTAAGATTTGTTTGAAAGTTGTTTATGGAAAGAAATGCCAAAGAAATGCTAGCATGGGCGGTAATTCTAAAACTAGAAATTGCACCTTAGTTATGAAAGATCCTAAGATTAAGGAAGCTACTGGTACTCAGATGCTAAAAGTACTCAAGAATTATTACTGCAAGATCCCTAATCCCACAAGTTCTTGGTGATCCTAAACTGATAATAGGACACAAGCAGGTAGGGATCAAACATATGGCAATACATGGACCTCATCCCACCTCCATGTCTATCACAAAGTATCCAGGAGTTAAGGGTCGAGACTCCAAGAGTAATCATATTTATTATTAAGAATCCAAGCCCTCTTCTATAGTATAATCATATTAGAGTTTTGTTTACTATTTAACTTAACATCCTTTCTACAATAGATGTGACTAAGTGATAAGACAAAGCAATTACAAGAAAAGACTTTGATTCAAATCCTAGCTAAGAATCATTGGCCCAAAACCCAATAAAGTAGGCCATAGACGTGTATTATTTAGTTAGGGAATGGTCCCCTCTACTGTATCCCCATTTGGCCCGGGCCTCATAGTGTCCAAGATTTATAGGTCAAGAAAAAAATTACACCAGGACATCAAAATGAAGGAGTAGAAAAGAATAAAGATTGAGATATTGAAGGACAAACTAAAGTATACCAGTTAAAGGAATGTGAGTTTCCAAGGGTGGTTGCAAACACCAAATTGACCTCTATGGCACACTCTCCAAGCCAAAAGAAGTGAGTTCAGTTGAAAGGGGGCTTCCTGTCTAGTTCTCCATCTCTAATTAAGAGCACTTACCATTTGTAGTTGTTATTTTCTTCCTGCTTTTGAAAAGGTAGTGGCAGATAAAGATTCATGATGACAAGGCAAAAATACCTCATGCCACTCAAATAAAAGAAAAACCACGTACAAAGACACAAATATGGAATAATAATAAATGCAGCAAGTGTCAAAAAATGCACATAACTGCATTTAATCTGGCATTACACAGAGATGCATCCCCACCTCTAAAAGCCCCGTCTCCATCCATTTCAAGAAAAAAGTGCCAATGACATAAATGGTTCTTTGGATATTGGTAACCTGAATGAGGCATCATCTGATAGATTGTTGTATTTTTAAGTTTTAGATTTTCAATTACTTGAAATTTAATTTTGAACTTTGAACAACAAATGCTTTCATACTTAATATTGCTGTCATGAATCTTGTGATTAATTTTATTGATGTTTATGCTGTTGTTTTACTACTGTTATATTGTTTCATTGAAGTTTACATTGTTTTCATGATTTACTTACATAATGAATCTCTCTCTCTCTCTCTCTCTCTTTGACAATCAATTTTTTAGGAGCATTGCCTTAGCATATGTGATTTACTTGACTATAGCGTTTGATGTGATTTTCTTTGTCTAACGTAAGAACTAACAACAACATTCAAGAAGAAATAAATACAGGAGAACAAAAAATATTTTAAGTAAAAAATTGCAAAATATCTCCACAAAAACTGAACCTTATCAATAAAGCGCTCATGTTCTTCAGCTTGTTTGGCAATCTTCTTCGCTTGTTTTGACAATATTGATTTGGTGTTGAATAAAACCTGCAACATGTAAAATAATCCTACTGTTAGTGCTTACATTTGCTAGATGGTTTAGAAATATCTTAGATCTAGCAGATACTCTACTAAATTTGATGAATCTATTCAACATAGGACAATGTTTAAACCCTAATATCAAAAACCCTACCAAATTTTAACATACTATTGCAACAAAAGTTAGTAAGACAAATTCAATAACTATTAGAGTCTCCAAGTCACATTCCTTGAGGTCATATCAAGATACAGAAATATTCACTATATACTTTAGCAAAATCCTAACTATAATAGCCATGACATTCAAATCCAAACTAGAAACCCCCATACATTTGGCCAGTCTATTGCAATATAAAATTGGTAAAAATATACAATTGAAGAAGGAAGCATCAAATGATGCCACACAAATCTATAGGAATCTTTATTTAAAGATGACGAAGGAAAGAGTAGTAGAGTTGGCAAAAGGCCATTTTGCTTTTGTGTTGATTAGAATATCATTATGCTTGGGTGTGGCAAGCTCTTCTCCACCTACAAACAGATTGTATTATTTGTAGATTTTTGAAACTCTCTTTTGTCAGCATTGCGTGCAAGGTTTGATTTGGTTTTTGTTGAGAGGATTAGATAGATTGTAGGTTATTTGATGTTTGAAAATAGGAGGGGTAGGGAATGAGTCCTCTTACACTGATGAAATATCAGATTACAACTCAAATTCATCTTCAAAATTAGTAGCGTGTTGGTTAACAGTTTGTCCTCCCGTTAGATTTATAATCTCTGACTCTCTAAACACCCAAGGTGAGAGAAAAAAAGGATGTCACCAACAAATGGGTCAGTGTAAGCCATCTATCACTGACCTCTAAATTGATAGGTACAGCTCCCTGATTGTGTTTGATATGCAATGAATGTGTCTTTTTATTGATCATCAAATTATTCCTTATGAGTTTTAACCAAATTGTTTGTAGGCACAAACAATTCAGGCAAGGATAAGAGTGGATAACCTATAATCCCCAATGGAATGTTGATCACGGATTATCTTGAAGTCTATCTTCTAACCTAAATCTATGTAGTCTAAGAAAGCATATTCTACTAAGGAGAATAGGAGTAGAATCATACATGGATAGTAAATGGAATTACCTATGCTATAATTACTAACATGAAATGGAATTCAAGTAGGAATTATAGTTCCACATACAACTGTACTTTCTATTCAGATGTATCTAGATAACTGAATGAATAGGAGAAGAATCATACATGAAAGGTAAATGGAATTAATTTCACTGCAATCACCAACATGAAATGGAATCCAATAAGTAATTACAACTTCACATATAACCGTTATGTCTATTCAAATGCAAAATGAATGACTACTCGCACAACAAACATGAAAAATAAATAAGTAAATGGAATCACTCTTGCTACAATTGCAAGTTTGCCAACCCTTTCGTTTAGTTTCCTTTCAGAATTTATAGATTTTACAATACATAAAGTTCCCTAGAATTCATGACCTTCCCACTTCCTTGAATACAAAGAGACAAGGCACAAAGAAAGAATATTTTTGATAACAGAATTTGAAAAGCCAATCACCGATATAGGAATTAGAAAAGATATCATAACCGTGACACTTCAATTTGAATCCTTCATCTTCTTTGAACAACACCTGTCAAGCCAAAGTCCATTGGGCTTCTCGGAGTCAAGTTATATTTCGAACAATAGTCCATCTGATATACCACTGCATCCAACCTTTTTCAAATAGTTCAGAAATACTTAGCACGGCCTTATTTGACATAAGGGATTTATCATCACTACCACCTGTGGCAACCCTTATTGCATCTATTGGACTGCAAGCTACATCATAAATCATCTTTAGCATTATATTCTTCTTTCTTTTCCTACCCATGACCTCAATCAACAGGTCGATTGTGTCAATAATCCACTGTTCTTAGTCACCTTTGATGTTCCATTGGATTATGTTATCTTTTAATCTCTTCATTATGTTCCTTTGGTGCTCCTATTGATGATATTTTTTCAGCAGATGGAATGATGTTTGGGAGTCATAAGTTTTAGATATTCAAAAGAACTAGAGAAGATTCTTCATATGGATGATACATTGATAGGGCCAGCATTGAAATGTTTAGATTTTACTCCATAGGACAGTGTTAAGAGGATCTCAAGATATTGTCCTAAAAGATTGAAGAATGGGAAATTAAAGTTATGGATGTCATCTCAGTTGCATCTCACATGATAGTATTATCCACAGGCCCAAGATATAAAGGGTGTTTACTTGGGAAGAACACATTGTTGATCCTAACATCAAACATGTGTCAACATGATATCTACTACTTTGATTCAACTCTCAGAAGCATAACTTGGATAGTCATGAAGTGGATTATATTTAAGATCATTTGAAGTCTTTGAGTAAGGTTCAATCTGGTTATAATGAAAAGCTAACTCAATCCTCTCTTTTGATCAGTCTCTGATGTAGTTGGATGGATCCATTGATTATAACCATTGAAATTCATTATTTACAGTTTGATTGACTAGTTCAGTCAATTGGATGAATCCACTGATTACAACAATCGAAGAAAATGGCAATGAGTCTATGTTGAATTATAATGGAATCGAGGGATAGTGTGTGTAGTCATGAATGACTCGGTGACAAATTATAATTGCCTAAAGATGTGATTGATTTCCATCACAGTGATAAACATATGGATGATTATTGCAATTGGATGTGGTGTTGTAGATTAGAGTGCACATCTATCCAATGCATTTTTCACAGTTGATAAAGTTGGTGCTTTCCATGTTATGAATGACAGAGCGGTTGCATGATCACAAGAGATTAAAAAACACCATGAGATCATGTGACAATAGAAGCCCATGCAGATAAGGAAAGTCAACGGAAAGACAGGAAAGGTTAAATAAAAAATATGCTGGGACCCACATGCACCAATCATAGAGCGGTCGCATGATCACATGGAATAAAATAATGCCATGCAATCATGTGACAATGGAGTTTAGGTAGGTGAATGCACTCTACTGGGACCCACGTATGCTAACAACATAGATGCGATAATGAAAAGTTATAAGTCCAAGTCTGACGAGGATATTATTAAATATTATTTCATGTGCCAATGATAAAGCGGTTGCATGATCGCGTGAATAAAATAACACTCTTGCGATCATGCGACAATGGAGGACCAGGTGGGACCCAAGTCAATGGACTTACCTATGGTGGAATAAAGGAATGCATCTGACGGTCCTCACAAAATCGTGACCCCTGCCAAATGATTTTTCAAATTTGTGAGATGCGTACGCGTGGCGGTGGGACCCAAGTCAATAGACTTACCTATAGTGGAACAAAGAAAAGGATCCAATGACCCTCACATAATCATGATCCCTATCAAATGCTTTTGCAAATTTGTGAGATCTTTCCACGTGTCAGGTGGGGCCAAGAAAAGTTTGTCCGCGGTTATAAGATTCTTCATCGACGGTTGCCGTTTTGCCTATATGGAGTCAAAGATTCATTGAGGCAAAATGGGATGCGAACATGTGGCATGGTGGTGCTAAGAAAAGGTTGTCTGAAAAGGTTATAAGATACTCGATCGACAGCTCCCACTTTGCCGAGATGGTGGTAGAGATTCTATGGGGCAAAGCGGGATCTTGACGCATGGACATGTTCACTTGTGGGACCGGAGACTTAAAGGGAATAAAGAGATTAAAAGATAACATAATCCAATGGAACATCAAAGGTGACTAAGAATAGTGGATTATTGACACAATCAACCTGTCGACTGAGGTCATGGGTAGGAAAAGAAAGAAGAATATAATGCTAAAGATGATGTATGTTGTAGCTTGTAGTCCAGTAGATGCGACAAGGGTTGCCACTGGTGGTAGTGATGATAAAGCCCTTATGTCAAATAAGGTCGTGCTAAGTATTTCTGAACTATTTGAAAAAGGTTGGATGCAGTGGTATATCAAATGGACTGTTGTTCTAAATATAACTTGACTCTTAGAAGCCCAATGGACTTTGGCTTGATAGGTGTTGTTCAAAGAAGATGAAGGATTCAAATTGAAGTGTCACAGTTCTGATATCTTTTCTAATTCCTATATCGGTGATTGGCTTTTCAAATTTTGTTATAAAAAATATTCTTTCTCTGTGGCTTGTCTCTTTGTATTCAAGGAAGTGGGAAGGTCATGAATTCTAGGGAACTTTATGTATTGTAAAATCTATAAATTCTGAAAGGAAACTCAATGAAAGGGTCGGCAAACTTGCAATTGTAGTAAGAGTGATTCCATTTACTTAGTTATTTTTCATGTTTGCTGTGCCAGTAGTCATTCATTTTGCATTTGAATAGACATAAGAGTTATATGTGAAGCTGTAATTACTTATTGGATTCCATTTCATGTTGGTGATTGCAGTGAAAGTAATTCCATTTACCTTTCATGTAAGATTCTTCTCCTATTCATTCAGTTATCTAGATGCATCTAAATAGAAAGTATAGTTGTATGTGGAACTATAATTCCTGCTTGAATTCCATTTCATGTTAGTAATTACAGCATAGGTAATTCCATTTACTGTCCATGTATGATTCCGCTCCTATTCTCCTTAGTAGAATATGCATTCTTAGAGTAGATAGATTTAGGTTAGAAGATAGACTTCAAGATAATCCGTGATCAAAATTCCATTGGGGATTATAGGTTATCCACTCTTATCCTTGCCTGAATTGTTTGTGCCTACAAACAATTTGGTTAAAACTCATAAGGAATAATCTGATGATCAATAAAAAGACACATTCATTGCATATCAAACACAATCAGGGAGCTGTACCTGTCAATTCAGAGGGAAGTGATAGATGGCTTACACTGACCCATTTGTTGGTGACATCCTTTTGTTCTCTCACCTTGGGTGTTTAGAGAGTCAGAGATTATAAATCTAACGGGAGGACAAACTGTTAACCAACACAGCGGTGACATGCTAGGCATAGTTTGGTGTGTTCCTGGTGAAAGCAGCACAAAAAATAAGGATGCTCAATGCACCATGGCCTCCATTAAGAGGATGTCCATATCAAACTGGCATCTTTTTTTGGCTCTTGAGAGGTTTATAATTAAATACTTGAAGGAGTAATGCTGTAATGCTGATGAGATTTATGATTCTCTAGAGATTTATGAGATTGGTATTAAGCTTGCCACCTTGTTTACTTTCTCTGTTGTTATCATGCAATCCATTGTGAATGTTAAATGAAATCCATATCAAATTGGAAACATATATACCTGCACATTTTCAAGCAAACTGTTTGACAAAATGTTTCAGTTGAATTGCAAAGAATGTATACCAGACACGACTGGTCATTACAAGTGGGTTGAAGCAACATATAGTAAATAGAAGCAATTGAGAACAATAATACATGAGAATTGGTTATATTACCTTAGAGTAAAAAAATTATTAGTACAAAGAGGATATAAAAAAGTAAGTACAAATCAAATGACATCATTAAGAATCAAGAGGCTAAATTGGTAACCAAAGGGTACACTCAATTTTACTACTCAAAAAGTACAAAGTAAACTTAAGACTTACCATTAACAAGTTTTTGGTAATTTTCCACCATGTTGCAGCCTAGTACTTGACTAGTCTATGCAACATAAATGGCTCCTATAAACAATAGAGTTTTTACACATATTACATAGAAAAAATGCAACTTTCACTCAAAAATGGTTTTTTACCTTTTCAAAAATTACAAAGATGGCATGAACCATGAAAATTTGTGGTCTCCTTCATTTATGCTTTACAGTGGGGGCTCCACATCTCAACCCCAACCTCAACATCAGACCCCATAAGGGATGCTAACACCAAACCCCCACCAAAGTCCTTTCATACTATTACACCATATCAATGCCATCTAATGGCTATTAAAATCAGTCCAAGTAAGATTCCTGTGCAAATTTGTTTCAGGGATGTGAATAACTTTCTTATGTATTGATTCTTTCTGTATAATGGTATAGAAAATTTTCTTTAAAACATTGCTCTCTATTCACTTTAGTGTTAGATGAAACTAATAGTAAACCTGTAGAATCATCTCTATGTGTCCTAAACAATTCCCATAAACTTGAGGTTAGCCAATTATTTCATTGATGTCTCTAATGAAAATATATTTTGGTTATGCCCAAACCCTCAGATCTGTAGATCGCATATATTGTATATGTGGTATAAAAATAATGATCTTTCTTTGTTTTCATAGATTTCAAAATCAACAATATTACCATTAGCAATGACAGAAATAAAAGCAACAAACGTATTGTTATCAGCATAGTTTCTAGGGAAGTAATTGCGTTAGGTTTCATGGTATGCTTGTCATTCATCATTATTCAAAAAAGAAAGAGAACAAAGAGCAGATCTTCCAAAGCCAATGATGATACAGGTAATGAGAAATGTTTCTTTTTGGTCATACGATGTCCATTTACGCCACATTTCATACTCCGGTGTAATCTGTGAAAATTTCAACGAGTGGACTGACACAAGTTTATCTAAATGCTGTCTACATATAAACCCATTCCATACTGATGTTTTTGTGATACAGGAGTATCCAACGTAGGTAGCAGAAATGTCATAGTTGAAAAGCATTGAACATTCCAAAACATCTTTTAGACTTCTAAGTAGCAAGTCAACTAAGTTTTAGAAACCAGAGACAACTAAATGGAATAGCATGATGGGTAGAGGAAATCTAGCATAACATGATGAAGAGGCACAAGAAAAGATGAGTTTGAAATTTAAAAGAAACCAAAAATAAAGCACATTGTAGCAAAGAAATGGAATCCAAAAAGCAAGAAGATGAATGAGAAGAGGCAGAGGCATTCAAAAGAAGGCTTATTGAGATCTCTTATAATATACCTGGTACTGCCCACGCTAAAGTGAAGTCACTTGCCTGCCTCTGCTTGCTTACAGAAGGTCACCTACGCTAAACTTTCATAGAAATGAATGGAAGAGCTACGAAAAATATGATAAGGGCTTTCTTCATCAAACCCTGCCTTCGCTTAGAGAAGGTCTCACTTGCCCGCACTAAAGTGAAGCTCATTTTGATGCAGGTGCATCATAAAAAGTTTGATAATTACGGGAATATAAATTGTTATATGTTAATGTGATATGGCTTAGTAAGCCATTTTATGTTTTATTGATGTAATGGAGTCCAAATAGTCTAAATGTCACAGAATAATAATAAAATGTATTAAATATAATAGTTAATATGTTTAGAGTTCATTAAAATCAGCCTTGAATAATTGAAAAAGGGCCGAGTGGTGTGTTTATGCAAAACCCCTGCAATATCACTGAAATAGAGATCGTGAAACCCTTGTAAATCTGCAATGTTCGATAGGCTGGTATGGCTTAAATCACTGAAACAGAGCTCGTGAAACCCTTGTAAATCTACAATGTTTGATAGACTGCAAGTATGGATTAAATCACTGAAACCTTTGTAAATCTACAATGTTCGATAGACTGGTATGGCTTAAAAAATCCAAACCCTAAAGATTTTTGCCCAATACTGGTTGTCGCAATGAGCTCCCATGTTTAACATGAACTAGTAAAATGAAGTGTTTTTGCCTCCCACATTTTTTAACTTAATGTTACGGTGTTGGTCTCAATTTCAACCAATACTGTGTTAGTCAAAATTGAGACCAACATGGGCATATATTTCAAAAAAACAAAATTTTTCATTCTCTCATGCGACCAAGTAAACATTTTTTTTTTATGGTCGAAATTTAAGGTCAAAATTTAGGGTAAAATGTACTAGTGATGGTATCCCATAACTTACTAATTTGATCTTCAACATTTTTTAGAAACCCCTTTGGTCATCAAATCTTCCACCTTGTTGGAAACATCCCTATGTTTTAGGCTAAGCTCTTTAATTTTATGAAATACCCATTTAATTAAACTAAAGAAATCTATAGCTCCACTCCTAGCAATAGCCAATATGTCCTTAGGGAATTCACAATCAAGTTTGAAATAATGATCTTCTGACTTGAGCTCCCCATGATACCTATGTATATTCTCTCTATCAATAGGCAGATAGGAAGGGAAAGATTCATCATAAGCTTCAAGGGAAGTAGGGTTTTCCTCAGGAGAATCTTCAGAAAAAAGAGACAATTTCTTTTTTCAGGGACAACCTACTCCTTACTTTTTTACTTTTGAGGGGTAGTGGGGGTTTTCTTAGGGTTTTCCTTTTTGGATGGATATTTACTATGTGGGTTTTTCTTAGTAACCTTCTTAGCCAAGGGGAAATCATACTTTTTTGAATTGGTATCACATTCCCCATCTTCCTCAGACATGCTCACATCAGTGTTATAACCCTTTGAGGTTGAAACTGAGATGGATTTAGAAGGGGCTGGAAGATAAGAAAAGTTTTCTTGATTCATCAAAATCATACTAGAAATCAATACAGGGTTATTGTTGGGACTCTTTCTATGCTCCTTAATACTATGTTTCATAGAGCACAAATTGTAATAAGGAAAAGAAATCTTGACCTTATGGAAAAAGTGGTTAAGAAGGAAAAAGTAGTACCATAGACACAGGTGAATCTACCATCCATGGTGACATACTCCATATAATCTTAAGGACCTCATGCCATAGATTCTTGATTTTTGTGGCATAAAAATATCTCTTGGAAATCTTGATGAGTGCCTCTCTCTCTTTGTTAGTTTTGGGAAAACAAATCACCACTTCATCATATAACTTCTCATCATGGAATAATTTGATCCCCTCTATAGACAACCATGTGATTTCACCAATAAGATCTCATCAAGATTAACCCTCCTCCTAGAGAGGATGATTTCCCCATCCTTAAGGTTAATGGAAAAGTAATCTTTGATCTTAGGATTGGCACCATGAAGCTTATCCAAAATAAAGCTTAAACTACCATACATAACATGTCTCCAAACCTTCTCATTGGCTTTGTGCTTCTCACAATTTTCTAGTTCAACTCTCTTATAGATTCCTCCCATCTTCACTATTGAGTTTCTATATTTCCTTGCATAGAGACTAAACAGGGTAAAAGGCTAGCCACAATTCCTAGGCACCCAAAAAACATACCAAACCCTACCACCTATAACTGTAATCAAAGTACCACCATCACATAAAATAAGGATGCAGTACACCAATCTATCCTATACACCAATCTATACTACCCCATTATTACTGAATGCACCCTCTTTTCCATGAGTGACATCAAACTGAATCAAATCTTTCATGTCATTTCCCAAGTCTTTATAACCCTACCACATCCTCTTTCCCATAAGCGTGACCCCTTCATTGGAAAAGTGGTCCGCCACCTTATTGATGCAGGAGCATCCTGGGTGTAAGAGCAATCTTGCATCACCCAAAAAAATATTTCTATTTTTTATATTCAATAAGGGCTATTTTGTGCAGAGCTGCTATTTATGGAAAGTTACTATTTTTGGTAATTTTTGTATGTGCTCAGAATGATCTGATTTCTTTCTTGGAGGTTCATTTTGGTCATATAAGTCTTCCTGTAAAGATTCATTGCCAGATCAAGTGTATATTGGAAGATATTGAAGATTTTCGGTATTGGTAGCAGGGTACAGAAACTTTGAACTCAGTTTTGAAGGCTTTAGAGGCCCCAGATGAGGTCAAAAATTTGGGTGATGGGTGCTTGCATGGGTCAAGCCTGTAGAGCGCTTCGTGGAATTTCTGAAATGGGGTTATAATAGCCGATCGGGTCAACTGGTGATGACTTATGGTCTTCGAAAGTTGGGCCACTTGAAATGGCAAAAAATAATTTTCTTCAAAATTTTTATTCGGGTTTCAAAGGTTATCTTGAGCCAACTATGATGTAATAAAATGTAAAATAAAATAATTCTAAGTTTGGTCAGCCTTATTGGCTAAAATTTTGGAACCTTCCCAGGCGGTGGAAAATTGCCTATATAAGGAAGGCTGTATTATTGTCTTAGGCAGTTCAGAATAGTTCTGGGTAGTAGATCTGGGTAATAGTTCGAGGCTTTATCCTACAAAATATTGTAAGAGAATGCCCATGTGGCTTTGCATATTGTAATTCTAAAAGTTTGTAATTCCACATTTGTGGAGATAATAAGAAGCCAATTTTCTATTCTTGCATATTGCACTAATACATTTGGGGTGAAATTGCGACGGCAATTTGCGACGACAGGCAAATGTCATGTGGTTTTGGCTTTTTTTTTTCAAATATAGCCCGACACTGTCGCAATTGCGATGACAATACATTTGACAACGTCGCCATTGCGACGTTGTCGGGATATAAGGACAAAAAAAAAAGGAACGTTGTCATTTGTGTTTTCAACAGCGCCGTAACCCTCTACGAAATCACATCAGGATATAAGGGCAAAAAAAACAAGAACGTTGTCATTTGTGTTTTCAACAGCGCCGTAACCCTCCATGAAATCACATCGGGATATAAGGGCAAAAAAAACAAGAACGTTGTCATTTGTGTTTTCAATAGCGCCGTAACCCTCCACGAAATCACAGCTACAATTTCTGAGTACGTTGGGTTTATTTTTCTTTTGTCATTATTAT
The DNA here is from genome assembly GCA_027943335.1 of Chamaecyparis obtusa. NCBI lineage: Eukaryota > Viridiplantae > Streptophyta > Pinopsida > Cupressales > Cupressaceae > Chamaecyparis > Chamaecyparis obtusa. The sequence continues at coordinate 209,204 of BSBK01008571.1, forward strand.
GTAATCTGGTATTCAGCTGTTAGAGAGCTAAAATACCCAGAAATGAGGACATATCTATGTTGAATTTATTGTTAGCGGCTTTGGTTATTTAGAAGTTTAATTTTATTTGTTCATCTTTCAAGCACAAACATTTTGTGGACCGTAATGTCTTCATTGTTTCAGGTATGCAGTGAAACAGCCCTAACTTGCAATTGTGATGTTGTCGGGATATAAGGGCAAAAAAAAAAAGGAACGTTGTCATTTGTGTTTTCAACAGCACCGTAACCCTCCGCGAAATCACATCGGGATATAAGGGCAAAAAAAACAAGAACGTTGTCATTTGTGTTTTCAATAGCGCCGAGAGAGATTCCCTCCGGGAAATCACAGCTACAATTTCTGAGTACGTTGGGTTTATTTTTCTTTTGTCATTATTATGTAATCTGGTATTCAGTTGTTAGAGAGCTAAAATACCTAGAAATGAGGACATATCTGTGTTGAATTTATTGTTAGCAGCTTTGGTTATTTAGAAGTTTAATTTTATTTGTTCATCTTTCAAGCACAAATGTTTTGTGGACTGTAATGTCTTCATTGTTTCGGGTATGCAATGAAACAGCCCTAACTTGCGACTACCTTCACGGTACTTGTGTACATTATCATGTTGTCTTTACAGTGACTGTCCTCATTCAAGTGGCAATTACACAAGGGACAGTCACTGTGAGATGTCCTCATTTGTGACAAGGACAGTCACACTTAGGACATCTCATAGTGATATTCCCTTGTGTAATTTCCACTTGAATGTATTGCTATTGAACCACATTAATGCTTTTCTTCTTCAACAAATGAGGACAGTCACTGTAAAGACAACATGATAATGTACACAATTACCAAAAAATGATCTTGTTAATTGATGTAACACTTTGTCTTGCTCACTCCCTATCCTTCACTAGGGTCTCTTTAGGCTAATGTTTTTACTTGATAGGGTACTTAACTATCCCTACACTCTTTAGGTATCTCTACCCAAGATCCCACTCCTTCAACTAGTGCACACCAACAAGAAATACAACGAACTCTGCTCAATACCAATCTAGCTACTAGGACACTCCTAGTCTTGTCTTCACAAATTGAAACACATTCAACTAGAACTTTACTCCATGGAGAGGCTGGCCACTAGGACCTCTATTGGTTTCAATATTACTCCTTCACCTATACTTTTCATCAGTACTTCAATCCGGTTCATCAAACCATGCCAATTGCACCCAAAAATAGGCTGCTAGCAATTAGGCCTTTGTCAAGCCTTTTTGTTTATATTAAGCCACCTAAAGGGCTTAGGATTCAGATGCCCTTTATTGAGAACTCCAAGATATCTAAGGTCTTCTCCTTCTAGATTTTTTGTACACCAACTGCTACAGCCATGCCTGAAAACAAGTATTTTGACACAACTTGGACAGTCTGACTAAGAGTTTGTTTTCTTAGCAGCCAAAGAAACTCACCCAATCTTCTAATTTGACTTGGGGCTTCTTTAGATGTGTGTCTACCTCTCCATGAGATTTTAGTTGAAGAAACCAATGCATTCAACTTGTTGTAATCTTCTTGTAATGATTTGTCATCCCTAACTGTGCTCAACTGACTCACCTAGGACATCATTGCAAACATAGAAAATGAGCTTCCCAGGGCCCCTCCTTCTAAACATATAGTACATGGAGTCTCCTCACCCATTCCAAGAGCCCGTACAAAATTGACAATGGAATGATGAGCTAAGACTCCATTTGTTCAACCTGCCTGGCTCAAACCAATGATAGGGTACTTAACAAAAGAATTAACAAACTAGTTGGAATGCTTCAAAACTAAAAAAAAACACAACACAGAATAAAAAAACAACTTGTACTAACTTTTCCAATAGACACTGCGAGCTATCTAATCAATTAATCAACTGAAAACAAAGAAACAAAAAAACTCAAGAATTCACTAAAACCGTGTTACTCTACAAATCTTCTTAATTCCAAATGTTTTTCCCCCCAACCTTTTGCACAGATCGATGGAGGCCTCTTATAGTTGATCTGATGCCTAATTCAATGGTTTCATATAGTTACATAACCATCTTACTCGAAAACGCTCCCTTGCACAAATGTTGTCAATGTTGTGAATGACAACATTGACAACTTGTTACAACCTTTGGGATTTTGGTTCAAAACTTATTGTTCAAACACCATAAGACCCTAACCATGACTTATTTAGGCTATTTAGACCTCACATAGGCCACTTCTACACTTCTTTGCCCAATTTGACCCCTAAATGCTTCATTCCCACTTTTGCCACAATATTGGTAACTTGGGTACAAATTGGCACTTGCCTTCACAAAGGTCACACATGAGGACATCTCACAGTGATTGATTGTCCCTTGTGTAATTTCCACTTGAATGTATTTCTATTGAACCACATTAATGCTTTTCTTCTTCAACAAATGAGGACAGTCACTCTAAAGACAACATGATAATGTACACTCACTGTAAGGACAGTCACAAATGAGGACATCTCACAGTGACTGTCCCTTGTGTAATTGCCGCTTGAATGTATTGCTATTGAACCACATTAATGCTTTTCTTCTTCAACAAATGAGGACAGTCACTCTAAAGACAACATGATAATGTACACTCACTGTAAGGATAGTCACAAATGAGGACATCTCACAGTGACTGTCCCTTGTGTAATTGCTGCTTGAATTACACAAGGGACAGTCATTGTGAGATGTCCTCATTTGTGACAAGGACAGTCACACATGACGACATCTCACAGTGATTGTCCCTTGTGTAATTGCCACTTGAATGTATTGCTATTGAACCACATTAATGCTTTTCTTCTTCAACAAATGAGGACAGTCACTCTAAAGACAACATGATAATGTACACTCACTGTAAGGACAGTCACAAATGAGGACATCTCACAGTGACTATCCCTTGTGTAATTTCTACTTGAATTACATAAGGGACAGTCATTGTGAGATGTCCTCATTTGTGACAAGGATAGTCACACATGAGGACATCTCACAGTGATTGTCCCTTGTGTAATTGTCACTTGAATGTATTGCTATTGAACCACATTAATGCTTTTCTTCTTCAACAAATGAGGACAGTCACTCTAAAGACAACATGATAATGTACACTCACTGTAAGGATAGTCACAAATGAGGACATCTCACAGTGACTGTCCCTTGTGTAATTGCCACTTGAATTACACAAGGGACAGTCATTGTGAGATGTCCTCATTTGTGACAAGGACAGTCACACATGAGGACATCTCACAGTGATTGTCTGTAATGTCCCCTTTTTGGCTAACTTGGAAAACAGGAACAATTACTCCACTTCTCAGACTTACTCTATCAGATACTTACAATTAAACTAAGTAATGGAGGTTACTTAAGATATCAACCACTATTTCAGATTCAATCACAATATGTGTGCAAGATGATATTGATACCAATATGTTTAATAGCACTGTCAGATATAATGATATGAAATATGCTATGAATATGATGTTTCCTATCACTTATAGTGATAGTATAATGATGCTATGTCTGATATAAACAATATCGATATACAATCAATAAGTATTGCTTACAGAAATGTATTTGCTGTGTCTGATATGATGATGTAATTATGCAAATGTGTAATATCGCTATGAGTGATATGTTGCTATTTAAAATTCTGAATTATATGCTTGCAACTTCAAATATTGATGCTGTTTCTGACTATCCTTTCTATCTGTGCAATCATGGTGTTGTCTCTGATCTGCAATGATAAACTTGAAACCAAACTGCCAAAGGCAGATGCTCTATTGAGTATATCCAAATATGGATAAGTAAATAAAGTTCTAATGATGCCTTGAGTGACTGATGAGAATGCATTCTTATATTGTCTTTAACAAATGAAGAGATGCTATGAATGAGACGTGTCTTGTTTCTTCCTCCATGTCCCTTTGTTAATCACACCTTTCCATAATCCGACAGTTCACATAATATTATTTCATTATTTTCTGATCATAGATCTAACTCCCAGATTGACTCAATATCAAATCTTTTTATGAAGGTAATCTTCCCTAATTGGTAGTGCAACCAGTAGTTAACATCCATTGTGTTTGTATTAGTTTGGTATAACTATCATTAGTATTTAGTCAATCAATATTAACTCTTGCCTTATCCCATATTGTTATGATTATATCCAATCTTTCTACTCTGATATAAGTCGATATCATTTTCTGATAATTGTCCATTTATTGGTTGATTGCTGGTAATGGAGTTTGATCTTCAAATTGACTTCCATTCCTGTTAATACTTAAGGATACATTGTACTTATTATCCATGACTGATGCCTCATTCATCAATAGCTTGTGATATAATCATTGATGCTTTTGTGTTTCTACAAGATGTGGTTTATCTCAAACAATCGATAATCTTTCAATCCTTTAGTCGATATCCTCCTATGTGGTGTCTATTGATATAGATAGTAGAATTCAATCTAGTTTATGTTATTGTCATGATAACATAGGAAGTGATGGTGCATATTTGCTAGCGGGTCTTCATGTTTGATATTGCTTTATCGGATATGTCATTGTCTAAACTTGTGCAATTAATGATTATTTATAATATATGAATGGTTATCCTTCTTGCTTATCAATACATCTTCTGAAACACATAGCGACCTATCCCTTATTCATATCATGTTGATCTTGACTTCATAGTATTTGGTTCATTAATCATCCTCTCATGGTATCGATGTGCAATGACTAGTGATTGTTGTATCACTTCTTCATTCCTCATCGTGATAGATAATGCAGATGTTTAATGTAGATGTATATCGATTACAGATATTCGATATTGCTTTAAACGTTATTATTATTATTATTATTATTAATGTTATTGTTATTATTAAATATTATAATTAATGATGTTAGTAATATTAATAATATTATAATAAATATTATTATAGTGATAACATATTGTTTTATATTGAGAGGTTTATTAATATTATTTATATATTAAAATTATTATATCAATAATTGATTTAATATTATTACTTAATATATTATTATAATATAATATATATAATTTATTAATAATTATTTATTATTAATTTATATTATAATTATAATCATAATTATATTATTTATTAATATTTTAATATTATTTAATTAACATATTACTTATTATGCTAACTATATATTATTATTATCTTTTGATAATAATTATATATTATTGTTATATACCGTTAATAATAGATTATTATATATCATCTAATCATTTTATTATTATACTAAGTCCAATATGTCACGGCTCATGACATTGTCCCTTGTGTAATTGCCACTTGAATGTATTGCTATTGAACCACATTAATGCTTTTCTTCTTCAACAAATGAGGACAGTCACTCTAAAGACAACATGATAATGTACACTCATTGTAAGGACAGTCACAAATGAGTACATCTCACAGTGACTGTCCCTTGTGTAATTGCCACTTGAATTACACAAGGGACAGTCATTGTGAGATGTCCTCATTTGTGACAAGGACAGTCACACATGAGGACATCTCACAGTGATTGTCCCTTGTGTAATTGCCACTTGAATGTATTGCTATTGAACCACATTAATGCTTTTCTTCTTCAACAAATGAGGACAGTCACTCTAAAGACACCATGATAATGTACACTCACTGTAAGGACAGTCACAAATGAGGACATCTCATAGTGACTGTCCCTTGTGTAATTGCCACTTGAATGTATTGCTATTCAGCCACATTAATGCTTTTCTTCTTCAACAAATGAGGATAGTCACTCTAAGGACAACATGATAATGTACACTCACTGTAAGTGTACATTATCATGTTGTATTACAAATGGAACTTATGTTGGTCGGGATATAAGTGCAAAAAAAAAAAGGAACATTGTCATTTGTGTTTTCAACAGCGCCGAGAGAGATTCCCTCCGCGAAATCAAGTGGGTTATCATTTGTGTTTTGAACAAAGCGGGTTGTCATTTGTGTTTTGAACAGCACCGAGAGAGATTCCCTCCGCGAAATCAAGTGGGTTGTCATTTGTGTTTTCAACAGCGCCGAGAGAGATTCCCTCCGCAAAATCACAGCTACAATTTCTGAGTACGTTGGGTTTATTTTTCTTTTGTCATTATTATTTAATCTTGTATTCAGCTGTTAGAGAGCTAAAATACCCAGAAATGAGGACATATCTGTGTTGAATTTATTGTTAGCGGCTTTGGTTATTTAGAATGCTTCCCCACAATACTTAATAGGATGCATTTGGTTTTCAAAGCTTTCACTGACTTGGATTCAAGATTCTGAGACTTTCACGTGCCTTGCTTCAGTTGTTTCCGCAAACAAATCGCGTGCCTTTTGTATGCTTCCACATTTTATATACATGTCCATCAGACTCTGATTTGTCAATCAAAAGGACCTTTCACCAGTCAATCCTTCAAATCTCCAAGGTGAAAATCTTATGTTCCAATTGATAGGATTTGACTCCTTGGCTTCATGGCAACTTCCTTCAATCATGGTGTCTTTGGCTTGCATTAGGGATGCCCCTGCATCAAATAGCAATGCATTCAAGTGGCAATTACACAAGGGACAGTACATGCCCATTAAAGTTGGTGTTTTGTTATCCAGCATGACAATGGAGACAACATACTCTGTGTCAATTTTACTAATCAAATTTCCCTCCGCCAGGCAAAGCAACAATCTGGGTATGATAAGGTGAAATTTTGTAGTCCTTTTGGGTATGATAACAGTTCCAGTTTCCAATAAGATGGTTCATTTTTATAATCTAGCTTCAATTTCTCTTGTGAAAATCTTTTTTTCATTTTATGGGTGGTAAAATATAATTATTATGCTAGAGGTGTGTACTTATGGATGATAATGAAACAAAATGATAAGATTTAAGACTCTTGTTTTTTTTTAAAATAGCAATTTAAGTTTCCTTCTATTATAAATTACTGTTTTTCTATTTTTTAATGTATCTTTCCAGATCTTTTATATCAATTTTATTTATGAAATATAAATATATTAATAATGTTTTAGTGTTTTTAGGATTAGTTTATATCAATTCTATGTATCATCATTCGTCATTCAATTGTCAGTATTATTAATTTAGACTGTGCAATTGTAGAACTACTCGAATATGGGTTGGATGGATACTCAAGCAGGGGAACCCTCCTCAAATATCTCAAGCAGTGAACTTGGAAAAATGTGTCCTGAAGGAACCCTTTCCATCAGAGAGATAAAAGTACAAACAAGTAAAAGAAGCAGGCTCTGCAAATATGTTTTTGAGAAGAAAAATGATAGATTATTCGAGTATGGTTCATGAGGTATATCTAAAAAGACACTTTTTTTCTTATTATAATAAAAGAGGAAGTTGTGAATGTCAAAGTTGAGTGAAACAAAAATTATTTTCATCAAATTTTGTTAGGCTTGCTTTTGGGAATAGTTTCTTACAATATTGCTATTAAGATTTTTATTGTGTAGTTTTTAGATTAGGTTTATAAAATTATATTTCATGAGTAGTGATTCATATTAATCAATTAACGATACTTTTGGAAGGTATTTTCAATGTGTCAAATTTTGATATTTTTACAAGAATTAGATTGTGTAATTTTTTTAATTAAATTCATTGACTCATATTTCATAAATAATAGTTCTCATGAATCCATCTCTTATAAGATTGAATAGTCTATTTAGGAAGTATTTCTGATAGTATGTCAAATTATGATATTACTATTACCATTAGATTGCATGGCTTTGAAGTCAACCTCGTTGACCCATATTCTTCTCTGTAGATGCTACTATGTGCTAGGGAACTTCTTAGAACTGTTGGTATATTCTTACAACTTGTTACACCTGGGATATTCTTCTCTGTAGATGCTACTATGTGCCGCGGTCCAAATGGGCCCATAAATGTGGTTGAATAGCAATACATTCAAGTGGAAATTACACAAGGGACAGTCACTATGATATGTCCTCATGTGTGACTGTCCTTGTCACAAATGAGGACATCTCACAGTGACTGTCCCTTGTGTAATTTCCACTTGAATGAGGACAGTCACTGTAAAGACAACATGATAATGTACACATACAATGAGTGTACATTATCATGTTGTCTTTACAGTGGCTGCCCTCATTTTGTATATTCTTCTTTGTAGATGCTACTATGTGCTAGGGAACTTCTTAGAACTGTTGGTATATTCTTACAACTTGTTACACCTGGGATATTCTTCTCTGTAGATGCTACTGTGTGCTGTGGTCCAAACGGGCCCATAAATGTGGTTGAATAGCAATACATTCAAGTGGCAATTACACAAGGGACAGTCACTGTGAGATGTCCTCATGTGTGACTGTCCTTGTCACAAATGAGGACATCTCACAGTGACTGTCCCTTGTGTAATTGCCACTTGAATGAGGACAGTCACTGTAAAGACAACATGATAATGTACACAAGTACCGTGAAGGTAGTTGCAAGTTAGGGCTGTTTCATTGCATACCCGAAACAATGAAGATGTTACGGTCCACAAAACGTTTGTGCTTGAAAGATGAACAAATAAAATTAAACTTCTAAATAACCAAAGCCGCTAACAATAAATTCAACACAGATATGTCCTCATTTCTGGGTATTTTAGCTCTGTAAAAGCTGAATACCAGATTACATAATAATGACAAAAGAAAAATAAACCCAACGTACTCAGAAATTGTAGCTGTGATTTCGTGGAGGGAATCTCTCTCGGCACTGTTGAAAATATAAATGACAACGTTTCTCTACATTATCATGTTGCCTTTACAGTGACTGTCCCTTGTGTAATTGCCACTTGAAGGAGGACAGTCACTGTAAAGACAACATGATAATGTACACTTACAGCCCGTGTACATTATCATGTTGTCTTTAGAGTGACTATCCTCATTTGTTGAAGAAGAAAAGCATTAATGTGGCTGAATAGCAATACATTCAAGTGGCAATTACACAAGGGACAGTCACTGTGAGATGTCCTCATTTGTGACTATCCTTACAGTGAGTGTACATTATCATGTTGTCTTTATAGTGACTGTCCTCATTTGTTGAAGGAAAAAAGCATTAATGTGGTTCATTAGCAATGTATTCAAGTGGCAATTACACAAGGGATAGTCACTCTGAGATTTCCTCATTTGTGACTATCCTTACAGTGAGTGTACATTATCATGTTGTCTTTACAGTGACTGTCCTCATTTGTTGAAGGAAAAAAGCATTAATGTGGTTCAATAGCAATGTATTCAACCGGCAATTACACAAGGGATAATCACTCTGAGATTTCCTCATTTGTGACTATCCTTACAGTGAGTGTACATTATCATGTTGTCTTTACAGTGTCTGTCCTCATTTGTTGAAGGAAAAAAGCATTAATGTGGTTCAATAGCAATGCATTCAAGTGGCAATTACACAAGGGACAGTACATGCCCATTAAAGTTGGTGTTTTGTTATCCAACATGACAATGGAGACAGCATACTCTGTGTCAATTTTACTGATCAAATTTCCCTCCGCCAGGCAAAGCAACAATCTGGGTATGATAAGGTAAAGTTTTTGCAACAATTTCTTGCTGCTGCTAAGGTTACCATTGTTTATGGTTTCTATTATATAGTTCTATCTATATTGCTATATGGCCTTTTGTTTAGGATTAAGTAGATGAGGGAAAATATTTCTTTTGTGGATTGTAAACAAAACATTGAATTATTTCAGAGAACAGATCTAAATCTATAAGATGCTACGATGGAGCACATGACCATGTACTTGTGAATATTAGGATCCATGTTAATCAAATGACTGCTTTATGTAAATTACTTTTGAGTAAGTAAAAGGCAATACAATTTTTTGAAGTGTGCAAGGATTTTTATGATATACAGGTGTACGAAGAAATGAATCTGTGTTGTTTTGTATCAATATCAAACATCTCTGATATATTTTCATGTTTTTATAATCTATTTTGCAGATGAAAACTGTCCAACAGATAAAGATTGGGAATTTCTCCCAGCATCTGTACCTGCATCTCTCTTATATACTACAAGTTGCTTGCCATCAGAAATTGCAGTTCCCTCATGTGACATTGATGGTGAAGTGTTCTTTTCAGAACCATCATCTGTGGTTACCAATGCTCCTATTTTAGGCAATAAGTTTGTTGCATTCCATGAGCCATTGGTCAAGTTTCTTCTACGAGCTTCTGATGCCTCAAAATCTAAGCAGCACCTACGCATGCCTCGTTGTGGTTGATTATCATTCTGTACATGAATTATAATGAGTAATCAGTTTTGGGCCTTGGAATCTTGTATGTAACATGCACAGGCATTTCATGGCTAAATGAATCTATTTTAAAAGCATCAACTTTTCTTACATGATGCTGGATACATAAGTAGAACAAGTGTATATCAAATTGGAAGCAATCAGAACTCCACAATGACATATTATTTAGAGTACTCTTCAGTTTAAGTAATAATGCATATATTGACACTGTAAAGGCAACATGATAATGTACACTCACTGTAAAGACAACATGATAATGTACACTCACTGTAAGGATAGTCACAAATGAGGACATCTCACAGTGACTGTCCCTAGTGTAATTGCCACTTGAATGTATTGCTATTCAGCCACATTAATGCTTTTCTTCTTCAACAAATGAGGATAGTCACTGTAAAGACAACATGATAATGTACACTCACTGTGAGTGTACATTATCATGTTGTCTTTACAGTGACTATCCTCATTTGTTGAAGAAGAAAAGCATTAATGTGGCTGAATAGCAATACATTCAAGTGGCAATTACACAAGGGACAGTCACTGTGAGATGTCCTCATTTGTGACTATCCTTACAGTGAGTGTACATTATCATGTTGTCTTTACAGTGGCTGTCCTCATTTGTTGAAAGAAAAAAGCATTAATGTGGTTCATTAGCAATGTATTAAATAATTTTTTTTTTTTAATCCACCCACGGGCGTCGCAATTGCGACGGGAGCCCGTCGTAATGCGATGCAGGTGCCCGTCGCAATTGCTTGGGAGGCCTGTCGCAATTGAGACGGCCCTCCGAAGCCATGTGACGGGGGGGCGACGCCCATGCCGCTAACAAATCTTAGCGACATTGCGACGGGAGGGCGCCGCAATTGCGACGGCTACCCATAGACATCGTAATTTGTGACTGAAAAATAGCGACGTCTATGGGTGTTGCTATTGCGACACATAGCCGTCGCAATTGCGACACATAGCCGTTGCAAAATGCCCCCAATTGTATTAGTGTTGTTGTTGTTTCTCTATTTCTGTTATGTGTTTATGGTATTAAGGGGAGCACCCTTCACCAAGTGGTATTAGAGTAGGAGTTCCTGAGTGTGTAAATAGATCGTCAACTGTGAGGTAGTTTGCACCAGGACCGTGGTTAGGGTTTCAGCGTGCATCACAAAAATACCTCCATGAAGGGAACGAGGCGGAAGAGCTGGTGTTGTAACACCTGAGGTTAGGGCACTGCAGAGACAAGTGTGAGCATTGCAAGAAGAGATTTGTAGAGGAATGAATCTTAAAGTCAGAGATGAAAGCGAGGATGAAACTGAAGAAGAATATCAAGAAGAAGTCAAAATTGTGATCCAGGAGGAAGAAAGACTTTTTTGGGCCATTTCTAAGATTGGGAAAAGACCTAAGATTGAGGTTCCTACATTTTCTGGAAATCTTAACTCAGAAGAATTGATCAACTGGATCAATGAATGTGAGGAATATTTTGAGTATGAAGATGTTGAGGATCTTGATAGGGTCAAATTTGTGAAGGCCAGACTGAAAGGTCATGCGAAGATATGGTGGCAAGAGATTCAGTTGGAGCGAAATAGAAAGGGAAAGGAGAAAATCATGAGATGAGATCGGATGGTGGATAAATTGAAGTGACAGTTCATTCTTGTTGATTATGAGCTTGACCTACTGAAGAAAATGTAGAGTTTGAAGCAAGCAGGAAGATCTGTTCAGGAGTATACAGAGGAGTTCTATTGACTTCTCATCAGAAGAGGCCATGCAGAAGCTGATAAGGAGAAAGTTGCCCGATACCTTAATGGGTTAAGGCCAAGCATTTAGGAGGAGCTGAATCTGGCTCGAATGAACAGTATTGAAGAGGCATACCAGTTTTCCCTAAAAGTAGAGGAAAAGCTGAACAAGAAGTTTGAGAGTAGACAAAATGGAAGAGGTCACGGTGGACGGTCATATGGTGGCCGAAATGAAGATCCAAAAAAGAAGGATGAGGCCAATAGCAGTCAGAATCAGCGAGGAAATAATTCCTATTACTTCCAGGATCAGAATAATAGAGATCAGAGAGGAAGAGGAAGAGGACAAGGATCTGGAAGAGGTGGCTTCTGTGGAACATGTTTTCACTATGGAGGAGAAGGTCATAGGGCATTTGAATGTCCTTAGCGCCAAGGTAGAATAGATAGGAGAGATGAAGGCCAGGCCAGAGTTGCACATGTAGATGAAGATGCCAGATCATCAAATTCTGAAGATGCTGAAAGAGGAGAAATGTTGATTAACAGAAGAGTCCTATTGAGTGGTTAGAATGAACCTGAGCAAAGGAGGAGCCTGTTTCGCACCAGGTGCAAGTGTGAAGGTAAATGTTGTGATGTGATTATTGATAGTGGAAGCACTGACAATTTAGTGTCAGAAAAGATGGTGACAAAGTTGAAGCTCAAGAGACAGAAACACCCACATCCATATCGGATTGCCTGGGTATAGGATGACCACAAAGTCATGGTCAATGAACAATGCCTGGTGAAGTTCAAGATTGGATACCAAGATGAGGTATTATGTGATATCATATCTATGGATGCATGTCATATGTTGTTGGGTAGACCATGGCAGTTTGACAGATGTGCTGTACATGATGGTCATGCGAATACCTATTCCTTGACAAAGGATGGAGTGCGATATAAGCTAAAACCATTGAAGGAGACTGAAGAAAAGGTATGTGGTAATGCAAGGATAACTTTTGTTGATGGAAGAAATTTTCTAGATGGTATGAGGCATGAGCATGTATGTTTTGCTTTAATTCCAAAAGCTGGTAAAGAGGAAGTAGAAGATGTTCCTGTAGAAGTTGTAGATTTGTTGAATAAGTTTCAGGATATTGTATCCGATAACGTGCCTGATAGATTACCACCAGTCAGGAAGATCAGTCATCAGATGGACTTGATCCCAAGAGTGAGTTTGCTGAATAAGGCAGTACACAGAATGACACCTGCAGAAAGTGAGGAGTTGAACAGACAAGTACATGAACTGTTACAGAAAGGATTGATCCATGAGAGTCTGAGTCCCTGTACTGTACCAGCGGTATTAGCACCAAAGAAGAATGGAGAATGGAGGATGTGTACAGATTCTAGGGCAATAAACAAGATCACAATCAAGTACAGGTTTCCATTGCCATGAATGGATGATATTATCGACTGTTTGAGTGGAGCTGTGTATTTCTCAAAGATAGATCTGAAGAGTGGATATCATCAGATTCGGATCAGAGAAGGAGATGAATGGAAGACTGCCTTCAAAACAAAGGAAGGACTATATGAGTGGTTAGTCATGCCTTTTGGGCTAACCAATGCACCGAGCACTTTCATGCGGCTCATGAACGAGGTTCTCAAAGAATTTATAGGTAAGTTTGTCATTGTTTACCTAGATGATATTTTGATCTTTAGTAAGACATTGGATGAGCATATCATGCATATTCGTATGGTATTTGAGAAGTTGAGAGAAGAGAAATTGTTGATTAATTTGAAGAAGTGCAGTTTTGTGAAGAAAGGGTTGGTGTATTTTGGGTTTGTAGTTTCAGGAGAAGGTCTAAAAATGGACCCAGAGAAGGTACAGGCTATCCTTGAATGGCCTACTCTAAGGAGTGCTACTGAGGTAAGATCTTTCCATGGTCTAGCTAGCTTTTACAGAAAGTTTATCAGAAATTTTAGCAGTATTTATGGACCTTTGAAACAATGAGAGGGGATAGAAAAGAGTTTAAGTGGACTAATGGGGCAGAAAAGAGTTTTCAATTGTTGAAACAAAAAGTCACAGAACAACCTGTTTTAGCACTTCCAAATTTTAATAAGGTGTTTCAAGTAGATTGTGATGCTAGTGGTACTGCAATAGGAGCTGTTATGAGCCAAGAAGGTAAACCTGTTGCTTATTTAAGTGAGAAGTTAAATGATGCCAAGAGGAAATATTCTGTTTATGATTAGGAATTTTATGCTATAGTTCAGACATTAAAGAAGTGGAGACATTATCTACTTCCTAATGAGTTTGGTTTGTATACTGATCATCAAGCTTTGCAATATTTGAATAGTCAAGGAAAATTGAATCAAAGGCATTTGAAATGGGTTGAGTTTTTGTAGAGTTATACATTTGTTTTGAAACACAGGAGTGGAAAGTCTAATAGGGTTGCAGATGCTCTTAGCAGAAGGTAGCTATTGCTGACAGAAATGCAGATTGAAGTGGTTGGGTTCAAGGAACTCAAGAATTTGTATCCAGAGGATCCTGATTTTGGTGAAGCTTGGAAAGCTTGTACAAAACCTGTTACTCTAGATAGGACGAAATGGTTGGATTTCATCATCCAGGATGATATGCTATTTAGAGGGAGTTAGTTGTGCATTCCATGAAGTTCTATGAGGGAGAATCTTATCAAGGAGAAGCATAGCGGAGGATTGGCTAGACATTTTGGTCATGATAAAACCCTTGGTTTGGTTAGCGAGAATTATTATTGGCCACAGTTGCAGCAAGATGTGAAGAAGTTTGTACAGAGTTACAGAGTATGTCAGATGGTGAAAGGAGTGAAGCAGAATACAGGGTTGTATCAGCCATTACCCGTACAAAAGAAGCCTTGGGAGGATATCAGCATGGACTTTGTTCTTGGTTTACCGAGGACTCAGTGGGGACATGATTCAATTTTTGTTGTGGTTGACAGATTTTCAAAGATGGCACATTTCATTTCCTGCAAGAAGACTAATGATGCTATTCACGTAGCAGAATTGTTTTTCAGAGAAGTAGTGAGACTTCATGGTTTGCCAAAGACCATAGTTTCAGATCGGGACACTAAGTTTGTTGGATATTTTTGGTGTACATTGTGGAAGAAGTTGAGGACAGATTTGAAGTTTAGTTCATCACATCATCCACAGATTGATGGACAGACAGAGGTAGTGAATAGGAGTTTGGGAAATTTGCTGAGATGTTTGGTTGGAGATAAGCCAACAGGATGGGAATTGATTTTACCACAGGTGGAATTTGCATAAAATAATTCTATCAACAGGAGCACTGGTAAATCACCATTCCAGATTGTATATGGAAGTAGTCCAAGAAATGCATCTGAATTAAGGAAGATAGATAAAGGAGAAATAAGTAGTGCTGAAGCTGAGGATTTTGTAGAACACTTGAAGAACATCCATGGGGAGGTGAGGAAGCATATTACCAAGATGAACGCATAGTATAAGGCTAAGGCAGATGAGAAAAGGAGGTATAAGAAATTTCAGGTTGGTGATGAAGTCATGGTTCATTTGCAGAAGGAGCGGTTTTCAGTTGGTACATATAACAAGCTGAAAATGAAGAAGTTTGGACCATGTAGGATACTGAAGAAACATGATTTAGGAAACACATATGAGGTAGAATTGCCTACTGAGCTAAATATTTTACCAGTGTTTAACATTTTAGATCTGACAGAGTATCATGAAGGAGGTGTTGAAGATGAGATCACAGCAGCACAGTGGAGTATTCCAGCAACTAGTTCAGACACTAAGGAGATCGAAGATATACTGGACAGTCATGATGGTAGAAGCACAAGGAATAGGACATATGAAGAATATCTGGTCAAGTGGAAAGGATGACCTGTTGAAGATTCATCATGGCTGACAAAGGAGGAGGTTAGCCATCTTGGTTTTCCTCTGCACACCTGAGTCGTGACAGGGTCACTTCTCAAATTACCTTGGGTGTCTGATGCAGGAGCATCCTGGGTGTAAGAGCAATCTTGCATCACCCAAAAAAATATTTCTATTTTTTATATTCAATAAGGGCTATTTTGTGCAGAGCTGCTATTTATGGAAAGTTACTATTTTTGGTAATTTTTGTATGTGCTTAGAATGATCTGATTTCTTTCTTGGAGGTTCATTTTGGTCATATAAGTCTGCCAATAAAGTTTCATTGCCAGATCAAGTGTATATTGGAAGATATTGAAGATTTTCGGTATTGGCAGCAGGGTACATAAACTTTGAACTCAGTTTTGAAGGCTTTAGAGGCCCCAGATGAGGTCAAAAATTTGGGTGACGGGCGCTTGCGCGGGTCAAGCCTGTAGAGCGCTTCGTGGCATTTCTGAAATGGGTTTATAATAGCCGATTGGGTCAACTGGTGATGACTTATGGTCTTCGGAAGTTGGGCCACCTGAAATGGCAGAAAATAATTTTTTTCAAAATTTTTGTTCGAGTTTCAAAGGTTATCTTGAGCCGACTATGATGTAATAAAATGTAAAATAAAATAATTCTAAGTTTGTTCAGCCTTATTGTCTAAAATTCTGGAACCTTCCCAGGCAGTGGAAAATTGCCTATATAAGGAAGGCTGTATTATTGTCTTAGGCAGTTCAGAATAGTTCTGGGTAGTAGATCTGGGTAATAGTTTGAGGCTTTTTCCTACAGAATATTGTAAGAGAATGCCCATGTGGCTTTGCATATTGTAATTCTAAAAGTTTGTAATTCCACATTTGTGGAGATAATAAGAAGCCAATTTTCTGTTCTTGCATATTGTTGTTGTTTCTCTATTTCTGTTATGTGTTTGTGGTATTAAGGGGAGCACCCTTCACCACTTATTCACTTCTCTAAAGGCATGAGTAATTTTAATATTATCAAAGTTAGATAGGACAATTGTCACTTCAACTATCTATTTTTTAATAGACCATGAGGGGAGGAGGGGGACTTGCCAAGAAGGAAGACAATTATCCTCTTTGAATCCCCTTCTATGCATATGTTCTTGTAATTCAATTTTTGAGAAAGGCCAATGATTTGAAATGCGCCCATGGCCCGAGCAAAGTGATTGAGCTATGAGAACCTTCCACGATTGAGTTATCCTCATTGATTATATCTAATTGCTTAATAATTAAAAACCAATTAATGTGTGTGTCCCTTTGATTTTTCATAGTCTTAGATCAATCATGCATGTGAATCTAAATGATTTATACTTTAAAAACAATGAGAATAAAACTAGAAGATAAATTCCCCCTCAAAGAAGCATACAAGGAATGATGTTCTGGTAAAAAATTTAATTCTAGGACAATTTGAGGATTTCAAGATGTGGAGATTGGTTGATAGAATATTAAGGGAAAATTATATGAACAATATTAAGGTTTTAGGGATTGAGGATTTATAATACCTAGTATTGGAATAATTTGATACTATTGTCTTAACAAATTTGATACATAGATAAATAGGGATCAGGAAAATTTGATACTTTATACAAAAAGGTGGCCAATAATTGAGAATCAAGAATATTGAATTTTTAATTCAAGAAGGCGGAGAGTGAAGGAATCCTCTAGAGCACTATAAAAGTAAATAAGTGAGATAATATATGGAGTCAGTGGTCAATATTATTAAACCTTTGATAGAAAAAGGTGGCTATAGCTTGATAATTCATAGTACAAAATCCTTAACAAAAGAAGGAAATAAGGGAAGATGAAGGCTTGAAATTTTCAAATGAGCAAAGAATCAAGATGGATCATAAAGTCAAGGCTTAAGATGGTGCAATATAGGTGAAAAGGTGTAAAATTGGGAAAGAGAAAACATAAATCCTCCAATTGATAATTAAAGATCCATGATAGCTCCTACCTTTTGGTATCATGGTAAGAAAAATTCTTGGGATCAAGGGTCATAGAAATTATTCATGTGACACACTATTAGATAGATTTTTTAAATCTCAAGTGTGAATGAAAAGAAGGAAGTGAGTATCAAATAAAAATCATAATTGTTGCCTATGGATTTTGTTTCAAATCATACATGTGACCTAGGCTGCAAATTATCTTTATAATATCTCAATTATTGTGACCAATCTAGATTTAACAACACAATGATGTAATGTTGTTCTAAGATATTAATAAATCTGTTCTAGGATGATATGATGTTATGTAGATAGAAACATAAAAAAAATTAGACACACCGTATGTCATTAAAGTATTCTATTCACCATTTTTGAGACATTAGAAGAAAAAAACTTAAAGTAATAATAAATTATCACTAAAAAAAATCATTTTGAATCAAGAAGAAATATCTTCTTTAGAATTTTATAATAAAAGCCTATATATTTTCTTGCAAAGCATGCATGTGACGTAGGTTGCAAATTATCTTTATTATATCTCAATTATTGGGACCAATCTAGATTTAGCAACTCAATGATGTTTTTTTTCTTTAAGATATTAATAAATCTATCGTAGGATGATGTGATGTTATGTAGATGGAAACATAAACAAATTTAGACATACCACATGTCACTAAAGTAGTATGTTCACCATTTTTGAGGCGTTATAAGAAAAAATTTAAATTAATAACAAATTATCATTGAAAAAGTCATTTTGAATCATGAAAAACTAAAATTTCTTTGAAATTTTATATTCAAAGCCTATGGATTTTGTTACAAAGCATACATGTGACCTAGGTTGCAAATTGTCTTTATAATATCTCAATTATTGGGACCAATCTAGATTTAACAACAAGACGATGTAATGTTGTTTTAAGATATTAATAAATCTATTGTAGGATCTGATGTGATGTTATGTACATGGAAAAATAAACAAATTTAGACATACCATATGTCACTAAAGTATTCTATTCACCATTTTTGAGACATTTGGAAGAAAAAATTAAACTAATAACAAATTATCACTAAAAATCATTTAGAAATCATGAATAAGAATTTCTTCTTTGAAATTATATAAAATTTGATTTTAAAAATATAATATTAAAAAATCATTATCTAAACATTATCAAAAATAAATATATATTTTTTAAATTATTAATTAACTCACCATTTGTATTGTCATATATATTTTTAATTTATCACATTGAATTTTAAAATACATATTTTAATCTTACATTACTTAAAATATATCTATTTAAAATTTTTAAATAAATATCTTCATAAAACTTTACTATTACTCATTCATTTATCTTAATATATTTCCACCATGTAAACTATCCATGTGAATCATAACCACTCTATCTATCTATCTATCTATCTATCTATATTAAATATTATAAAAATAAAAGTGCTCAAAACCAGTAGTTCATTTAGCCTAATTATTTTGAAACACATAATACAAAAAGCCAGAATTGAGATTCCACCACGCGAACCATCTTTATATTTTTGTTTTTATATAAAATCAATTTTTGATAATCATCATATCAATCTACAACATAAATAATTCGATGACTAGTACAATGAAAAGTGTGTCTAAATGTCTCATAAAGTCTATACAATAGTAGACTTTTTAAACTTTAATTTAATGCATAGCAATCCATACAAGACGCAGAAAGCTATATAAAAATGCAAGTTGCCCACGACAACCAAATCTTCAATCAATTGTTAATATAGATTTGCCTTCAACTACTCTTCCACATTTCTGTAGATTTCGTTGATGTTTAGTTGACTGTTAAGTTGAATCCATCAACAACTTATATAGTCTGCTTTTTTATATATACCAAGGACAGATCCAACCGATCCCAAGAAATCAAAAAGCATGAAGATGAATGGTCTTCACGCAGTCATGGTGCCTTTCCCTGCACAGGGGGTCATTAATCCTCTTATGAATCTCGCCCACCTCCTCTCTTCAAGAGGAGTTTTCATCACTTTTGTGGACGTGGAGTGGAGCCACAACCGCATGTCAAAGGCAGCTGCAGCTGCCACCTCCACATTTAGGTTTCTCACCGTTCCAGATGGATTGCCACCTGATCACGGCCGCATTTCAAATCTTCCCGAGTATGTAATTGCACTGGAAAAACTTGGCCCCGTCTTGGAGCATTATTTACTGTCCAGCTTATCAGACGGATCTCCTCCCATCACCTGCATTATAACAGATAATTTCATGTCCCAATGCACTTATGAAGCAGCGAACAAGCTGGGAGTGCCCCAAACGATCTTCTGGACAATGTGCGCTGCCTTTTCTATTGCTCAGTGCAACGCCAACTATCTCGTCTCACGCGGGCATATTCCTGTCAAAGGTACAAAAACAATGATCCTCAATTCTATCTTGATTGCTCTGAAATGTTTGTCATGACTGGATGTTTATGATTGCAGTGGAGGAATCGAAGAGCGCGCAGAAACTGATCACTTGTTTACCCGGTAATCTTCCGCCTCTGTTGCCCAGCGATTTGTTCTCCTTCTATCGTTCTGCCGATACCTCGGATGTTATGTACCAGTGGGCTCTGCGTGAGTCAGAAATTCAAGGTAAGGCAAACTATGTGCTTGTCAATACTTTCAATGAGCTGGAGCCCCCTGAGACTGTAAGCACACTGTCATGTAATGGCTGCCCTGCTTTGGCAGTGGGGCCTGTTTTTCTTCCCAATTTCCTGGAAGGTAGAGACGTGAACGGGCTAGCGAGTATGTCGGAGCAGGAAGATAGCTGTCGGAAATGGCTCGACGCCCAAGAGCCGGGCTCTGTCATATACGTTTCCTTCGGCAGCATCGCTGTGAAATCGAACGAGCAGTTGGAAGAGTTGGCAGTGGGGTTGGAGAAAAGCGAGCACCCCTTTCTGTGGGTGTTACGAATGGATATTGCGGGAGGCACGCCTGCAACTCTGCCAGAGGGTTTTGTAGAAAGGACCAAAGATCGGGGAGTGATTGTGAAATGGGCGCCGCAGGTGAAAGTGTTATCACACCCTTCCGTAGGAGGGTTTGTTACTCACAGCGGGTGGAACTCCTGTTTGGAGAGCATGAGCATGGGAATCCCAATGCTTGGATGGCCCTTTTTCGCTGACCAGTTTCTGAACTGCCGCTTTTGCAAGGATGTGTGGAAGATAGGCATGGATTTGGAGGGCGTTGACGTTGATGAAAGTCTGATGGTTAAAAGGGAGGAGATTGAGAATGGCGTGAGGAGATTGATGGAATCAGAGGAGCTGAGAAAAAGAGGGAGGGAGTTGCAGGAGGCGGCGCTTAAAGCGGTTGGGGAGGGAGGTTCTTCTTTTCTCAACTTGAACAAGTTTATTGATGACATGAAGCATCTTTGCAATTCGGCTTCTGTTACAAAGGCGTAGCCATGCAAGCTTTTTGTCACCGAGATATTCTTGAGTTTACCAAATGTTTGGCCTGCAATATTGAGATATGCTTAGGATGCCTTTTACCCATCTTGAGTTTCTCCATAACATTTCCTCAACGGAGAGAGAAAAATAACTACACCAAAGCTAAATATTCGGAATCCTAATAGCCTTTATTGATAGTTTCAAATAATGTTTTGTATATCATTGATTTTATCTCAATATCATTTATGTTTCTGATTATTTAACAAATCTTTAATTTATTTAACCTTTCTTTATTATAATATAATATTTTATCTTATAAACAATCCATGCTTATATCAAATATCCAAAATACTTAAATGTTGTTGGATAGAATGGACTTTTATCATTATTAGCATTTTATCATTGTTTATTATTTAATAGAGGATTGGTATCTATACTATTATTGATAGTTTCAAATAATGTTTCGTGTGATGGTATGTTACCGTTGATTTTATCTCAATATCATTTATGTTTCCGATTATTTAACAAATCTTTAATTTATTTAAATAAAAAAGTGCACTTGTCAAAAAAATATCTCCAAATAAACTCTTTAATTCATCAAAATTATTTCAATACTTACCCAAAATGAAGCAAGTGATCTACTTTTATCACCAACATCCATATATTTCCATTCTAAAATATGATCAAATACTTTTAGATAACTAAACTTCGAATGTGAAGAAAAACATGTCTTATTTATCACATTAATCCTATCCTTTCACATAATAAAACATTTTTTATAATTAACCTTCAAGCATCATTTGATTGTTTTTTAAAGAACTTTCCTTCTCTTTTAAAATCTTGATAAATAGTTATTCAGAAGCAACAATACACCTTGAGGAAATGTGTATACCTTTGGAAATTTTATGACATTATACATGAGCCCCCACCTCTATTTATCCACACGTCCTACTTTGCTTGATACTTTTTTGTGATCATGATTTTTATTTGTTGTAGAAAATTATTAAAAACAAAAAACATCTACTACTTTCAAAACTTAAATGAACTAGCAACTTTAATATATTAACATATTTTTCTACTCATTACACGAATACTTGGTCCCTTTTAGTCACATTTTGAACCTCTCTTGAATTGACCTCATCGTTTATCATATATTAAAATGAAATAATTGTTGAATAGTTCCATGTCTAAGTATATATTTCGATAATAATTGTGTCTATACGAGTTATTTTCTCCATCCTTCCAAGAATATGTAAAATAATTTCCATTGTTATGTTCATTTAACTCTCCCATTCTAAAACTTGAATAATATGATCCCCTTGATCATCTATTCCAATGTAATGGTCAGGAAAACACGTATAGGCAAAAAATTTAATTTTTGTGATACCATGCAAAAAATTATAATTAAATGACTATATACGTTATTCTAGATGAATTATAGAACTAAGTTTTTAATTAAGGGGAAATTGGTTTTACAAGGACTAGAAACCCAAGTTCTTACAAAATTAAATAAAGGTTCATATTGTTCAACAAATAAAACTAACTAAACCCATATAAGAACCAGATGTCAACCAATAGCCAAAAAAAATAGGGCATTACAACCCCACAACTACCTATAGACACTTAGCAAAAGACTAACTCTTCCTAATTATATTTGTTTTAATATCCCTTACCTTCTTAACAACACTGTCTAAAGGATTTGCTTCCTTATCTTTTCTCTTGAGCCTCATAGTCGAAACCGTACTAGTATTTGCATCTACATATTGGTTCATATCCTCCATGTTCCTAGCATCAACTTTGGTCTTCTTTTTCACCTGAGAAATGTCAGCATCATGTAAAACATCTTTAGAACTAAAAACTAGAGAATTACCTTTTGAGAGATTATTGACAGCTCTGCCTGCTCATTATTTCTCTTTAAACCCTCACTGGCACTAACGCTAATTTATGGACATTAACCACTCTATTAAGAGAAAATTGGACACCAAGAAACTTGTCCTCCTGGTTCTTGATTTTCTGTTCATGATTATTCTTAAGATCACTGATGTTGTTTTTCATATTCCTAGTACTAACCATGATTTCATCTAGTTTCCTAGCATTAAAAGTAAAAATAATAATGTCCTTCATTTCAACAACAATCCAATTGAACAAACCTTCTTGGCTCACAAGAAAGTTTCTCAAGATCACTTTACCAAATGACGTCTAATCTCTACATGTAGAGCCTTTTTCCACAGGCATATACATTCCAGCCTCCAAGGGGATGTCAATATGGGTTTCTTTAACCTTATTCACACCATTAGGATCAGGGTTCTTCTCTCTAATGGAGGGAGGAGACATATTTTTCCTAGGCGGGGATTTAATAGTATTAGTAGGGGATCCACTAGATTTTATCCAAAATTAGAACCCTTTTTAGCCACTTCTTTACCCTTGCTTTTCCTAGAAACTTGGTCCATAGAATCAGGGACATACTCCTAAGACATGACATACTCAGAGTCATTGTCATCAGAAGAGACGATCTTCTTTTCTAGTGAGAAGAAGAAGAGTCAGTATTAACAGGAAGGGGATTTTTCTTCTTCT
The DNA here is from genome assembly GCA_027943335.1 of Chamaecyparis obtusa. NCBI lineage: Eukaryota > Viridiplantae > Streptophyta > Pinopsida > Cupressales > Cupressaceae > Chamaecyparis > Chamaecyparis obtusa. The sequence continues at coordinate 233,026 of BSBK01008571.1, forward strand.
TCTTATAAATATGTAACACTTAATCACCATCTAAGTCAATAATATCATGATTAGTGCCCTCTTTATCATAATGAACCCTCACATTTTCTTAAAATCTCACCCTATTTTGGTAGGGGGGTTTTTAGCAACATTCAATGCTTTATCCCTTTCCATAATGAGGAGGATTAAATCCTCATACAATATGGGGGCCAGTGGATTTTTCTTATGGGATTCAATACTATGAATCAAAGATGACATTAGATAAAAAGGAATCGAAATATAGTAGTCATCACAAAAATAATTAAGAATAAAAAAAGGTAACCAAACAAGTAGAAAAATTTCCCATCTAAAGTTAGATATCGCATGATAACCTCAGTCACATCCATCTAGGGCTTCTGCAACAAAATCCATTCATAACCCCTAGTCTATTTGGTGGCCTTCTCGTGTTCTCTCATCTCAAAGAAGAAATCAATGATGCAGTGGCATCCTGGCTTATTGCTCAGTGCCTAAAGATTCTGGCAGTCTTGGTAACTATCAGGTGGAGGTCGGTTACTTTGCTGGTGATCTCAGTAGAAGACTGGAGTTTCTCGGTCTTGATGGTGATTCTCAGTTTGAAGTTCTAGTGGATCTCAGTGGATGTTGGTCACTTGGTGACTTGGTGTGTTGTTGCTCAGTGCTTGGTTACTAATGGGGTCTTGATGTTTATGCCTGTTGCTCAGTCGTTGAAGTGACTTGGTCGTTGGAGGACTCAGTCACTAAAGGAAGCTCAATCATTGAAGGAGACTCGACACTTCTGGTGCTCAGTGATGCCTGTGGTTCTCAGTCGACATTGGTGCTCAGTCGGTATGGTTGCTCGGTATATTTCTTGATGCTCAATAGTTTGGGCTGACCGACAGTTTTTCTTGGAGATATAGCTTGGCCGACTGGTGCTTTTAATCTGGGTCACGTTCCTCGAGTTATAGATTGACCGTTGGATGTGTGGAGACCTAGATCTGGCATGTTTCATTCTTCTATGTGGATCTAATGACCGTTGGGGCCATCTTGGAGATTTTATTTATTGTAAGGCTATTTGAGAGCTGATTGATGTTTTGACATTTAATAATTGTTTGTAGGGGTTAATGATTTCATCAAGCCGATTTATGGTTGTAATTCTGTATTTAAGTAGATGTTTGGGTATTTATTTAGGGCATCATGAAAAGGTGGGATGAGTTGGTAGCTTGCAAGTTTAGGAAGCAGGAAGATTTCTTGGAATTTATGAGTACAAGTTTAGATCTTTCCTAGGACCCTACCAGTGTCTTGCTATGTTACAGACCTGGACTAGCTAAGTGGTGAAATTGTGAAAAGATTTGGATCCTACGAGATCTTGTAGACTGTTACTTGCTTTGTAATTGGCTGTAACCGGGAAGGCCTTATAGCCCAACACATTGCATGTAATCAGTAATTTGATGAATAAAGATTTCTGATATATATTAGATCTGTTGTTGTTGCTATGTTATTCCACTGTGTATTGGTTTGGCTACAAGGTCAGACAGTCCTTCATTAGATCCTCCATCCTTGTCTACATCAAGTGGTATCAGAGTGAGAGAGTTGATCTTGTGGAACAAAGGTTGACCTAGCAAGTCTGATCTTGTAAAGTTGATCTTGTTGGTGAAGAGATCGTATGATCTGGATTGCAGATCCGTAGCACTAAACTTGTGGATCTTGCCCTAGTTATTTGTTAAAGGTGGCAGATTGAGATCTAACTTGTACACAACTTGGAGATTGTCACAAGGTGGTTGGTTGGGTTTTTTGTAGAGGGTTTTTGAAGATATTTGGAGATGTCTCCGAGAGGATTGGACCTTGGTGAGAAGATTGGTTTTTATGTTCAGTCGGTTGTGCTTGACATGGAAATTGTAGAGCATCTGGTTGTGCTAGATCAGATTGTTGTTGGTGAGAAGTTACTTACTGTGGAACACCTCGGTGATGTTGGTGTTACCGAATTGTTTCTATTGGGTGTTGTGGTAGTGTTGATGTTATTTGTTGGTTGCAGACTTGAGTTACTGGTTGATAGTAATAAGTCTTGTGATGAGATTCTAAGATGGGAAATAGACTTGACACTCGGTGGTGGGTGGAGAGTTCAGTTTGTTCTTGATGTTGACATACTGATTGGTTGAGTCACAGATTGGTTCTCTTTCATGTGATGGAGTGGAAACCTTTGGTGAAGATAAAGTGGAGTTGGTGGTTTTTTGATGTTCCCTTTGGTGAGAAAGTGTGGGACACACTTTTCTTTATACCTTAGGAGTCTGATGTAGTGGCATCATGGCTTATTTCTCAGTGCCTGAAGATTTTGGCAGTCTCAGTAATTGTCTAATGGAGGTCGGTTACTTGGTTGGTGATCTCAGTAGAAGACTAGAGTTTCTTGGTCTTGATGGTGATTCTCAGTTGGAAGTTCTAGTGGATCTCAGTGGCTGTTGGTCACTTGGTGACTTGGTGTTATGTTTCTTGGTGCTCGGTTACTAATGGGGTCTTGGTGTTTATGACTGTTGCTTGATCGTTGAAGTGGCTCGGTTATTGGAGGATGTAGTCACTGAAGGAAGCTCAGTCACTGAAGGAGACTTGACACTTCTGGTGCTCAGTGATGCTTATGGTGCTCGGTCGATAATGGTGCTTGGTAATGCTTGAGGAGCTTGGTCGGTATGGTTGCTTGGTATATTTTTTGACACTCGGTAGTTTGGGCTGACCGATAGTTGTTCTTGGAGATTCAGCTTGGCCGACTAGTGCATTTGATCTAGGTTGCGTTCCTTGAGTTATCGATTAACCGTTGGATGTGTGGGGACCCTGATCTAGCGTGTTGCATTCTTTTATGCAGATCTAATGACCGTTGGGGCCATCTTGGAGAATTTATTTATTGTAAGGCCATTTGAGAGCTTTCTGATGTTTTGACATTTAATAATTGTTTTTAGGGGTTAATGATTTCATCAAATTGACTTGTGGCTGGAATTTTGTATTTAAGTAGATGTTTGGGTAGTTTTTTAGGGCATCATGAAATGGTGGGATGAGTTGGTAGCTTGTGAGCTTAGGCAGCAAGAAGATTTCTTGGAAGTTGTGAGTACAAGTTTAGATCTTTCTTGGGACCCTACCAGTGTCCTACTGTGTTGAAGACCTAGACTAGCTGAGTGGTGAAATTGTGGAAAGATTTGGATCCTGTGAGATCTTGTAGATTGTTACTTTCTTTGTAATTGGCCATAACCAGGAAGGCCTTACAACCTTTCACATTGCATGTAATCAGTAATTTGATGAATAAATATTTATGTTCTATGTCAGATCTATTATTGTTGCTGTGTTATTCCACTGTGTATTGGTTTGGTTGCAAGGTTAGATAGTCCTTCATTGGATCCTTCATCCTTGATTGCATCAATCAACTACCTCCACCACAAAGTTTTTATCCCTATAGAATTTAGTTCCACTACGATCTATATTCAATACCACAATAACCATTTCCTCATCAAAATTCATCTCCAACCCATTAATGCACATGAATCCATTCTCCCACTCTTCTATAAAGGCCTCAATAATGAACACATCCACCCCATGCAGGGTTTCCATGAAAGCTGTTAACCCTCTAGTAGAAAGATACTGCGAAACTGTTTGATTGTTCAACCATTTATCATATCTAATTGGATCCAAGTGACTCTGATCACCCCTCACTATAGAAACCTCAGATAACTTCTCAAACACACCATCACAAACCCCATAAAGCTTCTCAAACATAGCAAAAAAAATTTCCCACAAAATGAGACTAAAGCTTAAATTCTACATTAAAAGTTTAATCTTGACTCTGTTCGTTTGCACATAGGAAATAAAAGAATTAAAAATGACCCTCTTACAACCACTCATATTGATCATTCATTAAATGTCATCTCATCTCCATTGGGAGGCAATCCTAGCCTTCCCAATGAACTTCATGATTTGAGGTCACCCTAAAATTCATAACCTAAAATCTGTCACTCGATTTCCCTCATGGTCTTTGTGAAAATTCTAAAAGTCTTATAAAATTTTAATGATGTCTTGACAATCATTGATTAAATGCTTGATCATCCAACTAGGAGGAGTTTACCCTTTAAGAGAGTTAATTATATTTAGGGAGTCACTTTATAACCAAAGTTTTGTTAGCTCTTTTTCCTTAGCCATACATAGGCCCAAATATATTGATCTAGCCTCAGCAACGTGGTTTGTCTAGGTCCCTAAAGAAAGTACCACTACTAAAACCATTCTACTTATAGAGTCTCTAATCACTCTTGAATGATAGAACTAAGTTATTAAAATGTGAATTCAATAAGAATAATCTTTAACATTACAACTAGTTGTCTTTTTAAATCCTTTCATTTTTAGTAACCACCTATAGGAATGTAACTTATCAAAACTAATTATTACTAGCTAAAATGTAATCTATATGATAAATTATGCTTATAATAAACTATCTTTTAATATAACATTGCAACAAGATATGTAATAGAGTTTTGTCTTTTTCTTAATTATACTATCAAAATATTTTAGAGGCCTATTTCAAATCCAACACATTTTTAGTGAACTTGAAGTCAATCTTATCCCATGTTTTGTTACATTATTTTTTACACCATTCTTCATTTTATGAATTTTATTTAATTATCTTCCTTTGATTGAATTGCGATGAATTTTGATCTTTTAATAAATCTCTTCCTTTAAAATTATTAATTGATGTTCACATATTATCATTATCCAATGTTTCTATGTGTCATGTCCCCTTTTCAAATAATTAAAAATAATAACTTTGCTAAGGTTGGTAGGCTCAAAAAGTAAAATTTCAGGAAAAGGGGCTAATCTTTGGAAACCAATGGATTAATAAATGAAAATTATTATTAAAATATGTATTATTTACCCCTCTTGGTTGTGAGTTAGGGTTATGCCCTCTTTTAAAGGGGTTTGGAGGTATTTCAGGCTCATTCTAGAACTTGATTTTTGCTCATTGCTTTGTTGTTCTTCAGAGGCTGCCAAACTTGTGGAGAAGGAGACCCAATGATGGGAGTTTGTAGGTTTCTAGGAAGGATAAGGATGGGAGTTTGAGGCCATTCCATGTGAAATCTCATGCAGAGTTTGCCCTTGTGCTGAACAGTGAAAATTTGTGAGTTTTCAAGTGTGTTTCTTGTAAGAGTTTGATGTTTCCAGTTGAGTATTTCATATCAGTTTGGTTTTCTACTGTATTGAAGATATTTTGATGTTAAAATAGAGCTAAATATATGTATTGGGTCATGATTATAATTTTGTGATAGATTATTAGTGTCTTGTGGTGTTTCCGGGCTATTTTGTGTTATTTTCGAGGGCCCGATGAGCATTGTTTTTGTCCTCCATTTGGGAGCTGTTGTGTAAAATATATATAGATCTGGAAATGTCATTTTTTAGGCTATTATGTTGGTGAAATTTTTGTAAAAATGTCTACTTTCATATTTATCAATAATATGTGAAGCTGTGAAGTTTTTGGCAATATTTCGGGCATACCCGATTTGGGTTTTATTGAGAAATTGGTTGATCTTCTGAAATATTGGTTGTTTGATTTTAAAATCTGATCAGAGGCTTTAAATATCATATAAAATCAGAAAGGGGACATTTCAAAGGTATCAGAGCTATGATCTTCCCAGCCTGAGGGTTTGTAGAAGTTTGTATGCAACTAAGTGAAAGAGAAAAGAGATATTTGCAGCGAGAAAAGAATAAAGAAATTTTGATCAAACCTCCAGCTGAAAATAAAAGTACAAAATCCAAGGAATGAACAAGTATGGCTGACCTAGATGAGATGGAAAAGAAATTCTTCCAGGACATCCAGAATACTCAGAAGCAAATAGTGGATAGTTTGGCAGAAACTAGAGAGGCTTTGTGGATATTGACAGAAAAACTGCAAGGAGTTGTATCTACTAATGAGAAAGGGAGCACTTCAGAGGAGCCAAGAAATCTGAAACCCACACCCTCTAAATCAACAAAAACTATTTTCTTGCATGCAGATGAGCCACTAGTACCAAATCTAGCCCTTAGTCCTATGGAAGAGGTTACAGGTAACTTGATTGCATTAAGAGCTACTTATAATGGCTTAGATGATGACTTTCGTAGTTCAATTCCTTTTAGAGAATATGTGGATATGATGAACACTTTGATGCCCAAGAAAGAGTATAGGAGGGAGCATGACATAAGTGGAAGAGAGCTCAAAAATAAAATAAGCAAGTTTACAACACCTACTTTTGATGGAACAAATAAAATTTCTGCTAGAGCATGGCTACAAACATTACAGACCTTCTTCACACTTAACCCCATGAAGGAGAGTGATGCCATTCAATTCACAAGTCTATACTTGGAAGATGCAACCTATGATTGGTGGTATCATGGAATGACTACTCAAGGTCATGATCATGTAACTACATTTGATGATTTTAGTCAAAGAGTGATAGATAGATTTGATCTCAAGGATGATGAAGAGTATTTTAAAGAATTGTCAAAGTTGAAGCAAACCAAATCAGTTAATGAGTATATAGAAGAGTTTCAAAAGGTGGCTGTTATGGTACCTGATATGAGTGAAAAGAGGATTGTTTATCTTTTTCTTGATGGTTTGGAAGATTCTGTTAAGGGTTTGGTTAAGGATTTCTCACCCTCAACCTTACAGGAAGCTATCAAAAGAAGCTTGCAACTTGAAACTTGTGTGCCTATGAAACTAGTCACTAATCAAAAACCCCCAAATCTTTGGCAACATGAGGGGAATTTTTAGAAAAAGACTTTTCCAGCACCACCACCAAAGAATGTGATAAATGTAGCAAAAAAGAAGGTAGATGAAGAAACTAGGGATGAATTACGAAGGAAAAAGCTTTGCTTCACTTGTAGAGAACCATGGGTTCCAGGACACAGATGTTTGGGGAAAGGTCAAGTGCACTATATTGAAGTTGCTTCAGAATCTGATTTAGATGAGCATGAGGAATTTCATGACACTAAGGAGGAGGAAGAAGAAGAGAAAGAAAAAGAAATCAGCAAGGATGGAACTTTATTAGCATTATCAGGAGTCCCAAGATACCATCCCTTTTGAATTCAAGGGGTACTACCAGGGAAAAGGTTGACAGTTCTTCTTGATAGTGGGGAAACTCACAATTTTATTAATGAGGGATTTGTCATGAAAAGAGGGCTTAAAGTAGAAGATTTTGATGGATTCAATGTTACTGTAGCTCATGGATTCACTATGCCTTGCACACGGGTGGTGAAACAACTCAAGATGACCTTAGGAGATTATGAGTTATGTGATGAATTCTATGTTGTTGGCATTGGGGAGATAGATCTTGTATTGGTTGTTCAATGGTTGCACTCTATTGGAGGATATTACATGAACCATCAAACTATGGAGTTTAAATTTCATTCCAATGGGAAAGAAGTATTATTGAGAGGCTTATTGAATGGAGCACCTAAGGTGGTCACTGCAAAGAGGATGGAGAGGAATTTTTGAAGAGGACAAGTAGCATGGGCAGTAGGAGTCATAATCCATTCAACAAGCTCTCCAAAGAATCAAGGTAATTTCCATTTTGAAATTCAAAATATTCTTGATAAGCATAGTATATTTTTGAATGATTTGCCTTTGGGATTACCACCGGATAGAGGTTTTGAGAATGTTATAGAGTTAGAATAGGGTGCCAAACTAGTTATAACAACTCCATACCACCATCCAAGAGGTTATAAGGAATAAATAGAAAAAACTATTAAGGAGCTCCTGGACATGGGATTCATAAGGCCTAGCTCTAGTCCATTTGCATTGTCTATGGTACAATGAGAATGTGTATAGACTACAGGGCTCTAAACAAGAAGACCATAAAAAATAGGTATCACATACCATGCATAGATGAAATCATTGATGAGTTACATGGTGCTGTATACTTCTCAAAAATTGACTTAAGATCAGGATACCATCAAATCCACATGAGGGAAGATGTGGAAAAGACTGCTTTCAAATGTCACTATGGGCACTTTGAATTTCTTGTTATGCCATTTGGCCTCACTAATGCACCAGCAACATTCCAATCTTGTATGAATAAGGTATTCAGCAAGCATCTTTGAAAATTTGTTTTGGTATTTTTTGATGATATCTTGATTTACAGTAAAATATGGGAAGAGCATCTAAAGCACATAGACACTATTTTGGGAATCTTGGAGCAGAAATCCTTCTATGCTAAGCTATCTAAATGTGAGTTTGGCTTGACAGAGATCCTATATTTGGGACATATTATAAGTTCTAAAGGAGTACAAGTTGATCAACAAAAAATTTAGGCAATTTTGGATTGGCCTCCACCCACTAATCTTACACAGTTGTGAGGTTTCTTCGGGTTGTGTAGCTACTATAGGAGATTTGTCAAGGGATTTTATTAGCTTTCTGCCCCCTTGACTGATTTGAAAAATAAAGGAGCTTTTATTTGGACAGAAGAGGCACAAATTTTTTTTGATAAACTTAAGGAGGTAATGAGTTCATGCCCTGTGCTTGCAATTCTAGATTTCTCTTTACCTTTTGTTGTTGAATATAATGCTTCGAGAGAAGGTATAGGGGCTGTCCTAACTCAAATGGGACATCCAATAGCATTTGAGAGTAGAAAATTAAATCAATCAGAGAAAGGTTACTCCATCTATGATAAGGAAATGTTGGCAATCATGCATGCACTTCATAAGTTTAGACAATATTTGGTATGTGGGAGATTCATTGTAAAGATAGACCATAATAGCCTCAGGTTCTTCTTGAACCAAAGGGATTTGAATTATCATAAAAAAAAATAGGTAAGAAAATTGCAAGCTTATAATTTTGATATTGAATACATGAAAGGAAAGAATAATGTGGTTGCTGATGCTCTCTCAAGAAAGCCCACTTTGTGTTCCTTAACATCTATCTCTGCTGATTGGAAAGTCTCCATACTTTCAGAGTATGCTAAAGATTCCTTTGCCACCAAGATTTTGGATAAGTTAGTGGATGATAATAGGTACAAGGTTATTGATGAATTGATTTATTACAAGAACAGGATCTTCTTAGTGCCATGATCAAAAACTAAGGAGAGGATATTAAGGGCCTTTCATGACACACCTTTGGCTTGTCATCAAGGATACTTCAAGACATACAAGAAACTTTGAGAGTAATTTGCATGGAAGGGTATGAAGGAGGATGTCCTTAAACACATTAAGGAATGTATGGTATGCCAACAAAACAAGAGTGAGAAAATTTTTCCTGTAGGGTTGTTGCAGCCACTTCCTATTCCTAAACAAAAATGGGAAAGTATTTCCATGGACTTCATCACTGGGTTGCCCAAGGTTCAAGGTAAGGATTGCATATATGTGTTGGTAGATAGACTAACTAAGTATGCACATGTCTATTGGTATGCCTCCTTTTCATGCTCTTTATGGTTATGATGCCCTTTCCTTTATTGATCTAGTACTTTCAGATAGCAAATTACCTGCAGCAAGTGATTTCGTTAAGCAAAGCCAAGATATAATAAGGTCCCTCAAGGATAATCTACAACATGCACAGAACCAACATAAGTTGTATGCTGATAGGAAAAGGACTGAAATATCTTTTGAGGTGGGAGATTTGGTATTTTTTAGGTTGTAGCCATTTTAAGCAAAGTACCTTGAAGAGGAGTGGGGTAGAGAAGCTCAGGCCAAGATTCTATGGGCCTTATAAGATCATCAGAAAGGTAGGAGAGGTAGCTTATGAATTGGAGCTCCCACCAAACGGCAAAATACATAATGTTTTCCATGTCTCTTGCCTGAAGAAGGTTCTAGGCTAGAAAACCATAGTATCTATAGAATTACCACCTCTTGATGATGAAGGAAAATTAGTTTTGATACCAAAAGAGGTTTTGGATACAAGAGAGAAAAGATTGAGAAATAGGAGTATCACAGAGCATTTGGTCAAATGGAAAGGATTACCATTGGAGGATGCAACTTGGGAAGGAACACATATTATTGAGCATCCCAACCTTGATTGCTTGAGGACAAGAAATATTTGGGAGGGAGGACTTGTCATGTCCCCTTTTCAAATAATTAAAAATAATAACTTTGCTAAGGCTGACAGGCTCAAAAAGTGAAGTTTCAGGAAAAGGGGCTAATCTTTGGAAACCAATGGATTAATAAATGAAAATTATTATTAAAATATGTATTATTTACCCCTCTTGGTCATGATTTAGGGTTATGCCCTCTTTTAAAGGGGTTTGGAGGCATTTTGGGCTCATTCTAGAACTTGATTTTTGCTCATTGCTTTGTTGTTCTTCAGAGGCTGCCAAACCTATGGAGAAGGAGACCCAAAGATGGGAGTTTTTAGGTTTCTAGGAAGGATAAGGATGGGAGTTTGAGGCCATTCCATGTGCAAGCTCATGCAAAGTTTTCCCTTGTGCTGAACAATGCAAATTTGTGAGTTTTCAAGTGTGTTTCTTGTAAGAGTTTGATGTTTCCGGTTGAGTATTTCATATCAGTTTGGTTTGCTGCTATATTGTAGACATTTTGATGTTAAAATAGATTTGAATATATTTATTGGGTTGTGGTTATACTTCTGTGATAGATTATTAGTGTCTTGTGGTGTTTCTAGGCTATTTTGTGTTATTTTCGGGAGCCCGATGAGCATTGTTTTTGTCCTCCATCTGGGAGCTGTTGTGTAAACTCTATACAGATATAGAAATGTCATTTTGTAGGCCTTTATTATAGAAAAATTTCTGTAAAAATGTCTACTTTCAGATTTATCAATAATATGTGAAGCTGTGAAGTTTTTGGCACTATTTCGGGCATACCCGATTTGGGTTTTATTGAGAAATTGGTTGATCTTTTGAAATATTGGTTGTTTGATTTTAAAATCTGATCAGAGGCTTTAAATATCATATAAAATAAAAAAGGGGACATTTCACTATGATGGCTAAAAGGATAACATGGAATGGTCTCCCTTATTCACTACTAATATATTTCTAACATAAATTATAGAATGAGCTTTACTAATACCAACAAAACCATAATTCCCCTACTTAGCTTATGAAATTCAACTATGAATGCAATAATTCAATTAAATGTACTATCAACACATGGGAGAAAAATATTCAATGAAATAGACAAATTTGCAATGCTCAAGTTAGATCCTAACACATAGGATATTTGATATTTTATCAATATTGGGAGAAAGTCATGCCTAATAACATAAAGTTACCTATCTAAAATTCATGCACAAACTCCTCAACATAAAAATTTACTTGATGATAGGTGTACAACTATTTAATTATCTCAAAAATATAATATCCTTAAATGAAATTAAAGAAATGAAAAACAACATACCCAAATATTCATTCAAGTAGTAGATTGGACGATTTGTATGAACATCACCATCAATACCAAAGAATAAAAATACAAACACAATACACCTCTATAAATCAAAGGATAAACCAATTTTACTAAAAAAAGATTGATTTTTATAGCTATAAGTGAACTTAAAGATATTTTAAGTGCTAATCCTTGCATAGGATACCTATTGCACAAGGTGATAGATAAACTAAGTGAAAGATAACTTCTAGCCACATAATAAATATTTTAACATAACACAAAAGTGAAATCTATGAAAAAAGCATTTAGAATCCATTTTTAAGAGATTAGATAACATACATGCATCAAAAGATGACATGAGATATACCTTGGTAAAATTATCTAGAGGGAAAAACTCAACATCCTAATGTAGTAATGACTAAAAATACTAGTGGATGGAATGTTGAGGCAACCTCATCCCTACATCTTGATACAAGAAAGATTCCTAGTACTTCCCTAAGTATCATTTATCTATGAGCTCATCCTACTTTTGTTTATGATTAATATTGGGAGGAAAATGATATGTTGGAGGTGATTGACTAGAGAAGTGCCTCTTCCTATCATTAAATTAAAATTTGGTTATTCTTTTACCCCCATATTTTCTTGTATATGTGTTTTCTCTCTCTTGGATACCCCAAGATACCCTTATAGGAATTTGGATACAAGGGAGAAAATATATTGTACACTTCCTTTATTTGTATCACAATTATTCTCTTTGTCATACTTTGAATTTTGAGATTCAGGAAGGAGGCAAAGTCTTAGGGTATTTAGGACTCTTCTATATTGACCCAAATTTTTATTTTTATCTTTTTTTCATGTGCTCTTTCTTCATGATCCAAACAATAAATCAATATATGATGATTTAGTACACATACCCATGCATGCATGCATGCATGAATACATACATACATACATACATATATACATACATATGTATGCATATGGATATGTATATATTTATGTGTATATGTGTATATGTGTGTGTGTGTGTGTGAGATCAGAAAATGTAAGCATTTCCACTTAGGACTGCTTTAGCCCTCCGAGTAAGTGGTTTGGGGTCATATCAAATGCCTTGAATGGGTCTTTGAATTGGATTTGGTTTTTCCCCTGTCCTGCCCTATTTTGTACTTCTTTCCTACCTATTTCTGGTATCTTGCTCTGAGATTGTGAGGTTCTTGACCTCAAGGTCAAGGTCAACCTTCTAGATCAAGGTCAACCTCAACCTTGGCCTAGGTCAAGGTCGACCTTGATCCTGACCCAGGGTCTAAATTTCAAATTCCAAAGATTTTCAGATGTCAGGGTTTGGAAAGAATTCTTTCTTGCTTTCGGGTCAGCTGCTTCGGGCTTTGAAATGGTGACTCTTAAAAGAAATTTAATATAGGTCCACTTCTATGGGTATGAGCCTAATGGGAATTTATTTCTCATATGTTGGCCTCTTTAGAAGTTGGTGTCCTAGACTAGTATATAAGGAAGCCTTCTCCTCTCATTTTAGGGGAGAAAGGAGAAAAAGGGAAAAAAAAGGGGAGAAAAGGAAGGAAAGAAAAGGGAGGATCATCTATGAATAATTTATAAAAGTGAGTATTCAAGCATTCATTAATTCAAGTATTCAAGCATTCAAGATTCAATTCATCAAGGAGATCCATTGGTAGCCATTGAAGGATTCAAGCTCTATAGAGCCTTCTTGTTGAAGATTTCTCCATCCATATCCATTCAAGCTTCTTCCTATTCCAAGACCATTCAAGATTGGTGTTGATGATCTAAAAAAAATTGATTTGAGACATCCTACATCCTACATCATACAATTCTATATTTATTTGGAGCATCCATACTTGTGGATTCAAGGATTCGAATCCTCCACAAGGGTTTTAACATAAGCAAGGTGAATTATTCTATTTACTTTGTTTAGTACTTCAATTTCAATTCTATTTGAAAGTTAATTCCAAAACTAGGGTTTGACCAAGGAAAACCCCTCATCCAAACAATAAAACCATTTTTCTTGTTGGTGTAGGTATGAAACAATGAATTACAAAGCAGATTCATATATCCTTTTTGACAAACTTTCAGGATCCACAAACATAATTTTTGTCGGAGAAGTGTAGGTCAAGGTCAACAGAAAGGGGCACAATTGTGCCCCCATATTTGGGTGAAGGTTGACTTAGTTCAGAAAAGAAAAATATTTTTGGGTTTTCTCCATCTTTGTGTTTCTAGGCTATGACATTTTGCAAAATTTCTAGAAACTCAATATAGACACCAGAAAAAGGCAATTTCTAGATCTTCTATACTTTGAGGTTAGTATTTGTCTTCAATTCATTTCAATTAAGATTTTAATACTCTCTTCCAAAATAGAATGTAAGGTTTTCCTCTTTCTTCTTATTACTAATCGATTGATTCATTTATGCACTGACCATCTTCTTGTGGTTAATCAATTTAGATCTTTCATTTGGAAATTTGAGATTAAAAAGAGAATCTTACCTTCCCCAATTCTTCTATATGTAAAGGATATTATTTACATGTCAGTGAACACATCATCAACAATCACATCATTTTTTATTCTTTACAATATATATATATGTACACACACACACACACACACACACACACACACACACACATATTGGTCAGAAAATGGAAGCACTTCCATTTAGGACTGGTTTATCCCTCTGAGTAAGTGTTCTGGGGTCATGTCAAATGGCTTGAATGGGTCTTTGACTAGGATCTAGCTTTTTCTCCCTATTTTGCTTCTCTTTCCATCTATTTCTAGCCTATTTCTGGCACCTGGTCCTGAGAAACTAAGATTCTTGACCTTAGGGTCAAGGTCGACCTTCTGGGTCATTGTTGACCTCAACCCTGACCTAGGTTAGAGTCGACCTTGATCCTGACCCTGGGTCCAGGTCTCAAATTCTAGAGGTTTTAGGATGTTAGGCTTTAGAAAGTTTATTTTGCCGATTCTAGGTCGGCTGTTTCGGATTTTAGAATGGTAAAATCTTAAATTATAATTAATCTAGGTCCATTTCTAGGGTTAAGGTTTAAATGAGAATTTAATTCTCCTATGTCAACCTCTCTAGAAGTTTGTGCCTTAGTGATGAAGGGTGCTCCCCTTAGTACCACAAACACATAACAAAAATAGAGAAACAACAAGAATAATATGCAAGAATAGAAAATTGGCTTCTTATTATCTCCACAAATGTGGAATTACAAACTTTCAGAATTACAATATGCAAAGCCACATGGGCATTCCCTTACAATATTCTGTAGGAAAAATCCTCGAATCAATACCCAGATCTACTACCCAGAACTGCCCTAGACAACACTACGGGCCTTCTTTATATAGGCAATTTCCACCGCCTAAGAAGGTTCCAGAAATTTAGTCCTAAGGGTCGACCCAACTTAGAATTATTTTATTTTTCAATTTATTACATCAAATTTGGCTCAAAATGAGTTTTGAAATCCGAACATAAATTTTGAAGGAAAATTATTTTTCACCATTTCAGGTGGCCTGACTTCTCGAGACCATAAGTCATCACCAGTTGACCCGATTGACTATTATAAACCCATTTCAGAAATTCCACAAAGTGCTCTACAAGCTTGACCCACGCAAAATGCTTGTCACCCAAATTTTCAACCTCATCTGGGGCCTCTAAAGCCTTCAAAACTAAGTTCAAAGTTTTTGTACCCTGCTGCCAATACCGAAAACCTTCAATATCTTCAAAACTACACCTGATCTAGCCATGAAACTTTGCTGGAAAGCTGATATGATTGAGATGAACCTCCATATGTAAAATTAGACATTCTGAGATCGTAAGACCAAATTACTAAAAATAGCAAGTTTCCATAAATAGCAACTCTGCACAAGATAGCCCTTATTGAATACAAAAATAGAAATATTTTTGGGTGATGCAAGATTGCTCTTACACCCAAGATGCTCCTGCATCAGACACCCGGGGTAATTTGAGAAGTGATCCTGTCACGACTCAGGTGTGCAGAAGAAAACCAAGATAATTAACCTCCTCCTTTATTAGCCATGATGAATCTTCTACAGGTCATCCTTTCCATTTGACCAAATACTCTTCATATGTCCTATTCCTTGTGCTTCTGCCAACATGACTGTCCAGTATGTCTTCAATCTCCTTGATATCTGAACTGGTTGCTGGAATACTCCACTGTGCTGCTGCAACCTCATCTTCAACACCTCCTTCATGATACTCTGTCAAATCTGAAATGTTAAACACTTGTGAAATATTCAGCTCAGTAGGCAATTCTACCTCATATGCATTTCCTGAATCATGCTTCTTTAGTATCTTACATGGCCCAAACTTTTTCATTTTCAACTTGTTATATGTACCAACCAAAAATCGCTCCTTCCGCAAATGAACCATGACTTCATCTCCAACCTAAAATTCTTTATGCCTCCTTTTCTCATCTGCCTTAGCCTTATACTACGCATTCATCTTGGTAATATGCTTCCTCACCTCCTCATGGATGTTCTTCAAGTGTTCTGCAAAATCCTCAGCTTCAGCACTACTTATTTCTCCTTTATCTATCTTTCTCAATTCAGATGCATTTCTTGGACTAATTCCATATACAATCTGGAATGGTGATTTACTAGTGCTCCTGTTGACAGAATTATTGTATGCAAATTCTGCCTGTGATAAAATCAAATCCCATCCTATTGGCTTATCTCTAACCAAACATCTCAGCAAATTTCTCAAACTTCTATTCACCACCTCTGTCTGTCCATCAGTCTGTGGATGATGCGATGAACTGAACTTCAAATCTATCTTCAACTTCTTCCACAATGTCCACCAGAAATATCCAACAAATTTAGTATCTTGATCTGAAACTATGGTCTTTGGCAAACCATGTAGTCTCACCACTTCTCTGAAAAAAAATTCTGCTACATGAACAACATCATTAGTCTTCTTGCAAGGAATGAAATGTGCCATCTTCAAAAATCTGTCAACTACTACAAAAATTGAATCATGTCCCCACTGTGTCCTCGGTAAACCAAGAACAAAGTCCATACTGATATCCTCCCAAGGCTTTTCTGGTTTAGGTAATGGCTGATATAACCCTATATTCTGCTTCACTCCTTTCGCCATTTGACGTACTCTACAACTCTGTACAAACTTCTTCACATCTTGCTGCAACTATGGCCAATAATAATTCTCACCAACCAAAGCAAGGATTTTATCACGACCAAAATGTCCAGCCAATCCTCCACTATGCTTCTCTTTGATGAGATTCTTCCTCATAAAACTTCTTGGAATGCACAACTGACTTCTTCTGAATAGCATATCATCTTGGATGATAAAATCTAGCCATTTCATCCTGTCTAGAGTAACAGGTTCTATACAAGCTTTCCAAGCTTCACCAAAATTAGGATCCTCTGAATACAAATTCTTGAGTTCCTTGAACCCAACCACTTCAATCTGCATCTCTGTCAACAATAGTTGCCTTCTGCTAAGAGCATTCGCAACCCTATTAGACTTTTCACTCCTATGTTTCAAAACAAATGTATAACTCTGTAAAAACTCAACCCATTTCAAATGCTTCTGATTCAACTTTCCTTGACTATTCAAATATTGCAAAGCTTGATGATCAGTATACAAAATAAACTCCTTAGGAAGCAGATAATGTGTCCACTTCTTTAATGCCTGAACTATAGCATAAAATTCCTGATCATAGACAGAATACTTTCTCTTGGCATCATTTAACTTCTCACTGAAATAAGCAATAGGTTTACCTTCTTGGCTCATAACAGCTCCTATTGCAGTACCACTAGCATCACAGTCTACTTGAAACACCTTATTAAAATCTAGAAGTGCTAAAATAGGTTGTTATGTAACTTTTTGTTTCAACAATTGAAAACTCTTTTCTACCCCATTAGTCCACTTAAACTCTTTTCTATCCCCTCTCATTGTTTCAGTGAAGGGTCCACAAATACTGCTAAAATTTTTGATAAACTTTCTGTAAAACCTAGCCAAACCATGAAAATATCTTACCTCAGTAGCACTCCTTGGAGTAGGTCATTCAAGGATAGCATGTACCTTCTTTGGGTCCATTTTTGACCTTCTGCTGAAACTACAAATCCCAAATACACTAACTCTTTCTTCACAAAACTGCACTTCTTCAAGTTAATTAATAATTTCTCATCTCTTAGTTTCCCAAACACCATATGAATATGCACCATATGCTCCTCCAATGTCTTGCTAAAAATAAAAATATCATCTAGGTAAACAATGACAAACTTACCCAGAAATTCTTTCAGAACCTCGTTCATGAGCCGCATGAAAGTGCTTGGTGCATTGGTTAACCCAAAAAGGCATGACTAACCACTCATACAGTCCTTCCTTTGTCTTGAAGGTAGTCTTCCATTCATCTCCTTCTCTAATCCGAATCTAGTGATATCCACTCTTCAGATCTATCTTTGAGAAATACACAGCTCCACTCAAACAGTCCATAATATCATCCATTCGTGGCAATGGAAACCTATACTTGATTGTGATCTTGTTTATTGCTCTAGAATTTGTACACATCCTCCATTCTCCATTCTTCTTTGGTGCTAATACTGTTGGTACAACACATGGACTTAGGCTCTCTTGAATCAATCCCTTCTGTAACAACTCATGTACTTATCTGTTCAACTCTTCACTTTCTGTTGGTGTCATTCTGTGTGCTGCCTTGTTTGGTAAACCGGCTCCTAGAATCAAATCCATTTGCTGACTGATCTTCCTTACCAGTGGTAATCTATCAGGTACATTATCAGATACAATATCTTGAAACTCATTCAATAAATCTACAACCTCTACAAGTACATCCTCTACTTTTTCTTTACTAGCTTTTGGAATTAAAGCAAAACACACATGCTCATGCTTCATACAATCTAGGAATTTTCTTCCTTCAACAAAAGTTATTCTTGCATTACCACATACCTTTTCTTCAGTCTCCTTCAATGGCTTTAGCTTATGTTGCACTCCATCCTTTGTTAGGGAATAGAAATTCACATGACTATCGTGTACAACACATCTGTCAAACTGCCACGGTCTACCCAACAACATATGACATGCATCCATAGATATTATATCACATAGTACCTCATCTTGGTACTCTCCGATCTTGAACTTTACCAGGCATTGTTGACTGACCATGACCTTGTGGTCATCCTGCACCCAGGCAATCCGATATGGATGTGGGTGTTTCTATCTCTTGAGCTTCAACTTTGTCACTATCTCTTTTAACACCAAATTGTCAGTGCTTCCACTATCGATAATCACATCATAGTATTTACCCTCACACTTGCATCTAGTGTGAAATAGGCTCCTCCTTTGTTCAGGTTCATTCTCACCACTCAACAAGACTCTTCTGTTAATTAGCGTTTCTCCTATTTTAGCATCTTCAGAATTTGATGATCTAGCATCTTCAGCTACATGTGCAACTCTGGCCTGGTCTTCATTTCTCCTGTCTGTTCTTCCTTGGCGCTGAGGACATTCAAATGCCTTATGACCTTCTTCTCCGCAGTGAAAACATGTTCCACGGAAGCCTCCTCTTCCTGAACCTTGTCCTCTTTCTCTTCCCCTCTGATCTCTATTATTCTGATCTTGGAAATGATTAGAATTGTTTCCTTTCTGATTCTGGCTGCTACTGGCCTCATCCTTCTTTTTCAAATCTTCATTTTGGCCACCATATGACTGTCCACCAGATCTTCCACCATGACGTCTTCCATTTTGTCTGCTCTCAAACTTCTTGTTCAGCTTTTCCTCTACTTTTAGGGAAAACTGGTATGCCTCCTCAATACTGTTCATTCAAACCAGATTCAACTCTTCCTGAATGCTTGGCCTTAACCCATTAAGGTATCGGGCAACTTTCTCCTTATCAGCTTCTGTATGGCTTGTTCTGATGAGGAGTCGATAGAACTCCTCTATATACTCCTGAACAGATCTTCCTGCTTGCTTCAAACTTTGCATTTTCTTTAGTAGGTCAAGCTCATAATCAACAGGAATGAATTGTCACTTCAATTTATCCACCATCCGATCCCATCTTGTGATTTTATCTTTCCCTCTTCTATTTCACTCCAATGTAATCTCTTGCCACCAAATCTTCGCATGACCTTTCAGTCTGGCCTTCACAAATTTGACCCTATCAGGATCCTCAACATCTTCATACTCAAAATATTCCTCACATTCATTGATCCAGTCAATCAATTCCTCTGGATTAAGGTTTCTAAAAAATGTAGGAACCTCAATCTTAGGTCTTTTCCCAATCTTGGAAATCACCCGAAAAAGTCTTTCTTCCTCCTGGTTCACAACTTCAGCTTCTCCTTCTTGATATTCTTCTTCGGCTTCATCCTCGCTTTCATCTCTGACATTAGGATTCATTCCTCTGCGAATCTCTTCTTACAATGCTCGCACTTGTCTCTGCAGCTCTCTAACCTCAAGTGTCACAGCACCAGCTCTTCCACCACGTTCTCTTCATGGAGGCATTTTCGCGATGCACGTTGAAACCCTAACCACGGTCTTGGTGCAAACTGCCTCACAGTCAGTGATCTATTTACACACTCAAGAACCTAGCTCTGATACCACTTGATCAAGGGTGCTCCCATTAGTACCACAAACACATAACAGAAATAGAGAAACAACAAGAATAATATGCAAAAATAGAAAACTGGCTTCTTATTATCTCCACAAATATGAAATTACAAACTTTCAGAATTACAATATGCAAAGCCACATGGGCATTCCCTTACAATATTCTGTAGGAAAAATCCTTGAATCAATACGTAGATCTACTACCCAGAACTGCCCTAGACAACACTACGGGCCTTCTTTATATAGGCAATTTCTACCGCCCGAGAAGGTTCCAGAAATTTAGCCCTAAGGGCCGACCCAACTTAGAATTATTTTATTTTTCAATTTATTACATCAAAGTCAGCTCAAAATAACTTTTGAAACCTGAACATAAATTTTGAAGGAAAATTATTTTCTGCCATTTCAGGTGGCCTGACTTCCAGACCATAAGTCATCACCAGTTGACCCGATTGACTATTATAACCCCATTTCAAAAACACCACGAAGTGCTCTACAAGCTTGACCAACTCAAAGCATCTGTCACCTAAATTTTCAACCTCATCCGGGGCCTCTAAAGCCTTCAAAACTGAGTTTGAAGTTTCTGTACCCTACTACCAATACCGAAAACTTTCAATATCTTCAAAACTAGACCTGATCTAGCCATGAAACTTTGCTGGCAGGCTGATATGACTGAGATGAACCTCCATATGTAAAATCAGACATTTCGAGATCGTAAGACCAACTTACTAAAAATAGCAAATTTCCATAAATAGCAACTCCGCACAAGATAGCCTTTATTGAATACAAAAATAGAAATATTTTTGGGTGATGCAAGATTGCTCTTACACCCAGGATGCTCCTGCATCACTTAGAGTAGTATAAAAGGAAGCCTTCCTCTCTCATTTCCATCATCTATTATCATCATGAATCCATCATCCATTGAATTCAAGCAAGTAATCAAGAAATCAAGCAAGGAAGAGGGAGAAGGAAAGCATTCAAGCATTTAAGATCCAATTCATCAAGGAGATCCATTGGTAGCCATTAAAGGATTCAATTTGTATGGAGCCCTCTTGTTGAAGATTTCTCCATCCACATTCATTCAAGTTTCTTCCCATTCCAAGATCCATTCAAGATTTGTGTTGAAGATCTAATGAAATTGATTTGAGACATCCTACATATAATTCTACATTCATTTGGAGCATCCATACTTGTGGATTCAAGGATTCGAATCCTCCATGAGGGTTTCAACATAAGCAAGGTGAATAGTTTCATTTACTTTGTTTATTTACTGTAATTTCAATTACATTTAAAGGTTGATTCGAAAACAGGGTTTGACCAAGGAAAACCCCTCACCCAAACAAAAAAATCCTTTTTCTTGCAGGTATAGGTGCAGAATAGAGAATATTAGTGCAGATCTAAGTACCCTTTTTAGTGAACTTCTGGGATCCGTGAACAGAAGTTCCGTCGGACAAGTTTAGGTCAAGGTCAACTTTTAGGGGTAAGATTGTGCCTTGTGGTAAGATCTTACCCTTGTTTTGGGTCAAGGTCGACCTTTCTTAGAAAGATAAAAGCTTTTTGGGTTTCCTTAGTTTTTGTGATTCTAGGCCAGATCCGGTTGTAGAATTTCCCAAAACTGAATACAGACACCAGAAAATAGTGGGTTCCAAAATTTCCCTATTTTAAATGCTTCATCATTATCTATTAAAAGTGATTCAATTTGAGAGCAACACTCTGATGGCTCCTATCCCAGTTGATAAGAGTGATGCTGCTCCTAATTCAAACAAGTTAAAAAAACCTAACAACTATGTCAAGATAAATAAACAAGAAAATGCAGTCACTGATCAAGTTGTTATTGCATCTAACAAAGAAAATTCTACATCCACTAATTTCCATTTGAATCGTATTTTTACTCCTCTTACTAAATCTTTGCATTCCATTATGAATAAATTGCTGACTGCTAATATGATTACTTTACCTCCTATTCGACCTCTTTTACCTGCTATGGTGGCATCTAAATCCTTTGAATCCAAAGATTTTGTCAATACCATCGTTAGAATGGCCATGATACTGAGAATTTTTATTCTTTAAAGTAGAAGGCTCCAAACTTAATTTATTCTAGTGCCTTATCTATTGATAATTTTGATGGTAGTGGGAACAAATCTATCTCTCCTCCTAATCAAAATCTCCAAATCTATATGAATCCCTTATCTACACATGATACTAATACTATTGTTTAGCCATCTTCTATAGATTTTGTTTATAATTCAAAGATGGATGATCTTAATCACATTGTTAATCATGTGGAGCATGATGTGTTGTCTCAATTTGTATCTCCACCCTAGCTTCAATCTCAAATTCAACTTCAAGTTTAAGCTCAACCTAAGCCTAAACCTAAAACTCGACAACAACCTAAGAATAAAAGACCTCGAGAACTCTTGATTACCTTGGATGATTTTGAGACTATTAAAGCTCCTGATGGTCCCCTTTACATCTATGCTAGGATTTCTAAGATACCTATGCGTGGTTGTCTTGTTGATCCTACATCCTTAGTCAATGTTATTACTAAAGAAAATCTTTTTATAAAAAACTTACAATGTGATTTCTATGATATATCGAATGTGTGGATTCAAACTTGTAATGGTTTTATTTATCCATCATTTGGTTCTATTAACTTACCTGTTGAACTTTATGGTAAAGTTGTGCATACTACCTTTGTGGTTGTTCCTACTTTTGATCAATTTCAAGTTAAGCTTGGTTTGCCTTGGTTGAATGCCATGCATGTCATTGCTTCTCCTATCCATAAGTGTCTTAAATTTATTCATGATGAAGAAGTGAAGATGATTACTCATAGTTTATATCAACCTTCTAGGCCTAGGGATTGTGCTACACTTGACTTCTTTTGGCTTTCATTACCTAATTCATGTCCTTCTCGACCTGATAATATTTTTTGATCATTTCAAGCCTATAAACATCACAAGATTCTTGAGTTAAGAATGCCTCAGATGGATCTTAACCATGGTCTTTTTCCTATGCCTTCCATACCTCCTTTATCCATGGCTTCTAGTTATATTAATCAAGCTCCTAGAGTTTCTTTTCATTCTACTGAGAATCCTACTAATTCTCCTATATAACCTACGAAGGAACCAATCGTTGTCCCTCCTAGTTCTCAACATATTTCATACAAGACAAAATGTAACTGATTTGCTAATAAATGTCATAAGAAGTGTCAAGCTCAAGATAAGGCCTGTGCTTTTGTTATTCAAAGTTCTTTACCTTCTTTTGACCAGCCTATGCATTATATGTGAGAAGAAGTTAATACTGATAATGATGTTAAGATGCATGATTATAATGATTCTATTCATATCTTAGATCCTATTTTGATTAATCTAGATGAAGAAGATACTCTCGATGTTACTAATGATGTTAATGATGAATATGAGACTATTGAAATTGACATTTATTTACCTAATATGATTTCATGATAATTGACAATTACACCTAGTATCAAACATTACGATTCTCCAGAGGATCCTTGTTTGGAACTAGCTATTATTCCTACTATATTGGATATAGTCCCTCTTGTGAGTTTCCCACCTTCCTAAAATGATATAGAATGAGATGGGGAGAGTAGGCAATGCTCTTGATTGGCTTTTCATTCATGGTAGCCTTTTTTGTGTTTTCTCATTGTTCTGTGCTTCTCCCATAATGTGTTTGCTAAATGTTTGCTAGATTCTTTTAAATGACCCTTGTTAATTTGTTGGTGCAAGGTGATAAAGGAATCAAACCTATTGTACTATTCCTCTATATATATCTCTCTTCCTCTATATGTTTTTTTCATGTTATATTGTACCTATGCTATTGTTCGTAAATTTTTTCCTTGTGTAGTCCTCTTGGATTTTTGATTTGGTAGCACTGAATCTTTTTGGTCTCCATGTCCTAGTCCAAAAAGACTCTTCTTTGTAACTCTTATGTGTTCTTTCCTTCATTATGATTGTAGTTCTAGTTTCTTTGGGGAATGATGTCAATTCATTTGTAATAATATCATATATATATATATATATATATATATAATCCTATGATCATACTGACCCCATGGTAGGTAGATCCCTTATGTGTTCCCTTTATTTTTCTTTGCTTGGGAGCATCTCTTAGTGAAAATGTAATTAGTGGAGTTGTTTATGTTTTCATTCAAGCCATTGCTCCTGTTAAAGTGTTAGCAATGAATTTAACATGGGGGCATACGCTCTACTCACCTTTTACACACATGCACTTTCAATACATATATTTTTCAAGCTTTCTCCTTTTATGGATTAGAGACTAATCCTTAAAGCATAGATTTAATTTTTTATAGGATCTCTCGATCCCTCCAGTTTTAAATTTTTTAAAATTTTAATCCCTTAAGGTCAAAGGTGTACTTAAGATTGGATCTCTTTTGTTTTTGGCTTTGCTCTTTTGGAATAGAATATTACTAAGGGTGAATCCTTGATGGGTTGACTAGTAAATAGCCACATTCACTAGGTGGTTCAATTCCATCTTTCTAGATGCATTGTTTCCTTGTGTGCTTCACAATGGGACATAAGTTCTCATTGGGTGAGATAATCACACCCTATTCTCTCTCTTTTCTAGAGATGTCTCCCTTATTGTAATCTTGGAGTTGATGAAGACTTGAGTCCCTAGGGGATTGAGGATTCCTTTGTCCCTTTGATTTTGATTAGATTATCTTTTCATTGTGATCTACTTTACCAAGAGTTTGCATCAAGTCCGTACTCTTGCTAAATTGGGGGCTAAATGTATCATCGTAAAATGGAAGCACTTCCATTTAGGACCAGTTTAGCCCTCCGAGTAAGTGGTTTGTGATGAACTACAATTGATTTAGAACCTAATTGAAGATCTATGATTAGAGATCACCGAGTTGTTGATTAGATATGTAATATGATTAAATCAGTAATATGTTGGCATTGATGTCAACTAGTTTGACAACACTTATTTTGTAAGTTACAATACCTAAACATCTATAGAAAATGAGTAAAAGAGATGAAGAACAAAAATATCTACATAAGGAAGATGTATATGACAGATGAGGATAAGGAATACATTGAGTAACTTACTGATGAGTCTATGACCTTATGTTATTGACTTGATTATGTTTCATTCATCTATGATGAGGAAAAGAACAGAAAGACACTAGGCAGTGTGGTTGGTTGATGAAGCATCATAGTATATACCGAGTAGTGTAGTGTACATATCGAGCACAGTATAAACTGAGCTTGTGTTCACCGACACATTTCTTTGTTAATCAAGCAGGAGAAAAGAAACTAAATGATTAGTTTAGCCATTAAGGATTGATGAGCTGTAAAGTACATCAAAATTAAAGATGGAGCTAATATTTGTTATGAAGATCAGCGGCTAGCATAATTCAAGGAAGATCTAAAGGATGAAATCAAAATGTGTTACTAGCACATTAGTTGAGGAAGGTTTAAGCAGCAAAATGGACGAAGGAGAATAAGCGGCAAAATTTTATGGAGGAGAAGAAAATAGTTTACTTGTCTATTTAAGAGAATAAGGTTACATTATGAAACTTATGCTGAAAGGAGACTGTAGAAATATCGTATGAACAAGCTTCATGTATGCTTGATCAAACTAGTTAAGGAGAACCAAACTACAGAGTTTACCGAGCGTCAGAAAGATATTACTGAGCGATAGTAAGTCATTGATTATTGTTGATACATAATTGATATATTGATCAGAGGATTTGAATGGGCTTAACATAGATCTGATAATCTACAATTGAAGTTGTATTCAAATCAGATCAACTGCTGTTACATTTTAACCATTATAAATAGAGAAATCTCTTAACAGAGTGGACTTGAAATTCTTTTATGTATCATTCATAGAATGAACATTTTTATCCTGTCAACCCCATAGTGAATGCTGGTTGGATGATAACGGTTGGTCTAAAATCCTCTAACAAGGTCACACCTCACAGTGTGTTTGTAACCTTTAACAGGGTTGGGTCTTCACTGACCTCACGTTAGAAGAGTGAACATTTTTGGGTTGCCGGTCCCAAGTGGATTTTCCCTTCATAGGGTTTTCGTGTTAAATTTTTTGTGTTATGTGTTAATTATGGTGATAATTTGGTATCATACTTTACATATTGCATGTTGGATTTGATCGGTAATCATTAGTTTTTATTGACTAGTAATCAGTAAAAGCATGTACAGTATAGTATTTTATGTTATTGAGATACAAAAGTTTAAGTAAATTGTTTTGGATTATACATTTTGATTTAGGACTGTGGATAACTGATTCACCCCCTCTCAGTTATTCTAACAATTGGTATCAGAGCGTTGGTTTCTTGGAATAGAGTTTTAAGGACTTCAGCACAAAGGTCTCAAAATGTTTAAGAGGGAAGTGCCAAAGCTAAACTAAGTTAACTTCACAATATGGAAAAGTTGAGTGAAGCTACATATATTCGAGATTGAGAATTTTTCCCTAGATCTGGTAGAGAATAGATACCTTGCACCACCCAATGGTCCCTTGACCCTTGATCAACTAAGAGACAGGCATGAACATAATGTTACTATGATGGAGATTGTTGCTACCTATTTAGATGCCGAATTTGAAGACATCAAGTGATGAAGGGTGCTCCCCTTAATAACAAAAACACATAATAGAAATAGAGAAATAACAACAATAATATGCAAGAACAGAAAATTGGCTTCTTATTATCTCCACAAATGTGAAATTATAAACTTTCAGAATTACAATATGCAAAACCACATGGGCATTCCCTTACAATATTCTATAGGACAAAGCCTCTAATCAATACCCAGATCTACTACCCAGAACTGCCCTAGACAACACTACGGGCCTTCTCTATATAGGCAATTTCCACCGCCCGAGAAGGTTCTAGAAATTTAGCTCTTAGGGCCAACCAAACTTAGAATTATTTTATTTTACAATTTATTACATCAAAGTCAGCTCAAAATGAGTTTTGAAACCCAAATAGAAATTTTGAAGAAAAATTATTTTCTGCCATTTCAGGTGGCCCAACTTTCGAAGACCATAAGTCATCACCCATTGACCTGATTAGCTATTATAACCCCATTCTGGAAATGCCATGAAGTGCTCTACAAGCTTAACCAAAGCTAAGTGCCTGTCACCCAAATTTTCAACCTCACCCGGGGCCTCTAAAGCCTTCAAAACTAAGTTTGAAGTTTCTGTGCCCTGTTGCCAATACCGAAAATCTTCAATATCTTCAAAACTAGACTTGATCTAGCCATGAAACTTTGCTGGCAGGCTGATATGACTAAGATGAACCTCCATATGTAAAATTAGAATATTCTGAGATCGTAAGACCAACTTACTAAAAATAGAAAGTTTCCATAAATAACAACTCTGCACAAGATAGCCCTTATTGAATACAAAAACATAAATATTTTTGGGTGATGCAAGATTGCTCTTACCCCCAAGATGCTCCTGCATCAGACACTCGGGGTAATTTGAGAAGTGACCCTGTCATGACTCAAGTGTGCAGAGGAAAACTAAGACGGTTAACCTCCTCCTTTGTTAGGCATTATGAATCTTCAACGGGTCATCCTTTCCATTTGACCAAATACTCTTCATATGTCCCGTTCCTTGTGCTTCTGCCATCACGACTGTCCCGTATGTCTTCAATCTCCTTGAAATCTGAACTGGTTGCTGGAATACTCCACTGTGTTGCTGCAACCTCATCTTCAACACCTCTTTCGTGATACTCTGTCAAATCTAAAATGTTAAACATTGGTGAAATATTCAGCTCACTAGGCAATTCTACCTCATATGCATTTCCTGAATCATGCTTCTTCAATATCTTACATGATTCAAACTTCTTCATTTTCAGCTTGTTATATATACCAACTGAAAATCGCTCCTTCCGCAAATGAACCATGACTTCATCCCCAACTTGAAATTCCTTATGCCTCCTTTTCTCATCTGCCTTAGCCTAATACTACACATTCATCTTGGTAATATGCTTCTTCACCTCCTCATGGATGTTCTTCAAGTGTTCTGCAAAATCCTCAGCTTCAACACTACTTATTTCTCTTTTATCCATTTTTCTCAATTCAGATGCACTTCTTGGACTACTTCCATATACAATCTGGAATGGTGATTTACCAGTGCTCCTATTGATAGAATTATTGTTTGTAAATTCTACCTGTGGTAAAATCAAATCCCATCTTGTTGGCTTATCTCCAACCAAACATCTCAGCAAATTTTCCAAACTTCTATTCACCACCTCTGTCTGTCCATCAATCTGTGGATGATGTGATGAACTGAACTTCAAATCTATCTTCAACTTCTTCCACAATGTCCGCCAGAAATATCCAACAAACTTAGTATCTCGATCTGACACTATGGTCTTTGGCAAACCATGTAGTCTCACCACTTCTCTAAAAAACAATTCTGCTACATGAACAACATCATTAGTCTTTTTGTAGAGAATGAAATGTGCCATCTTCAAAAATCTGTCAACTACTACAAAAATTGAATCATGTCCCCGCTGTGTCCTCGGTAAACCAAGAACAAAGTCGATACTGATATCCTCCCAAGGCTTCTCTGGTATAGGTAATGGCTGATACAACCTTGTATTCTGCTTCACTCCTTTCGCCATCTGACATACTCTACAACTCTGGACAAACTTTTTCACATCTTGCTGCAATTTTGGCCAATAATAATTTTCACCAACCAAAACAAAGGTTTTATCACGACAAAAATATCTAGCCAATCCTCCACTATGCTTCTCCTTGATGAGATTCTCCCTCATAAAACTTTGTGGAATGCACAACTGACTCCCTCTGAATAGCATATCATCTTGGATGATAAAATCCAGCCATTTCATCTTGTCTAGAGTAACAGGTTTTGTACAAGCTTTCCAAGCTTCACCAAAATCAGGATCCTCTAGATACAAATTCTTGAGTTCCTTGAACCCAACCACCTCAATCTGCATCTCTGTCAGCAATAGTTGCCTTCTGCTAAGAGCATCTGCAACCCTGTTAGACTTTCCACTTTTGTGTTTCAAAATAAATGTATAACTCTGCAAAAACTCAACCCATTTCAAATGCCTCTGATTCAACTTTCTTTGACTATTCAAATATTGCAAAGCTTGATGATCAGTATACAAAACAAACTCCTTAGGAAGTAGATAGTGCCTCCACTTTTTCAATGCCTGAACTATAACATAAAATTCTTGATTATAAACAGAATATTTTCTCTTGGCATCATTTAACTTCTCACTGAAATAAGCAATAGGTTTACCTTCTTGGCTCATAACAGCTCCTATTGCAGTACCACTAGCATCACAATCTACTTGAAACACCTTATTAAAATCTGGAGGTGCTAAAACAGGTTGTTTTTGTAGACACCGAAAAATCCTTCAGAAAATAAATTATTTTTGTTTTCTGAAAATTCTTGATGACATCATCATTTATTAATTAATTAATTATTTAATTAATTAATTTATTTTATGACATTAAATCCCTCTCTCTTAATTAAAAATTTTTAATTAAGGAATCTAGTTTAAAAATGTCATTTGGACATTATCCCTAATTTATTAATTATTTAATTAATAAATTGACCAAAAAACTTCAAAAATAAATTAATTTATTTTTTATCCCAAAGTTGGCCAAAATTCTAAAGAGCACTAAACTCTTCTAGAAAGTCCTAAACCTTCCTCTAAATGGGTCAAATCCCTAATCTAGTCCCTTCAAACCCTAAGCCTAGATATTTAATATTTATTAAATTTACCTTTAATAAATATCTAAATCTCACCGAAAGCTACTTGCCCATCCCTTTCTCCTAATCCTAATCCTAATCCCCTTTCTAATCTTGTCACATTCCATTAGCAAAAGGTTTATCAAAACTTATGCTAACCTCCTCTTAGTCATCCTTTTTGGTCAACAAAGAGGGACACCTCTTTGGCCACCTCTTCAAATGCATTTAAGAGTTTCTTAAGCCTTCTTGGCCACCTCTTCAAATGCATTTAAGACCTTCTTATCCCTTCCTTGCCACCTCTTGGCCTTGGGCACATTTACCAAATTGTGCACATGCCCTCAAACTTTCAACTCAATCCTCCCTTGACACTTGTCCTTGACTCAACCCTAACCTTAGCCCTAACTCTGACTCATCCTTTTAAACCAAGCCCTTCCCTTTTCCTATAAATACCCTCACTTCCTAAGGCAAATCATCTTTCAACTTTCAAACTCAATAGCAAAGTTATAATGCCATTTTCATTCTAGCATAAGCATAAACTCATCATTTTAGATCATTTCCAAGCTTAAATCACATCTAAATTAGCTTAATTAGATTAACATAGATTCATTTCTTGTTTAATCAATCTTAGTTCATCTTTTAGCTTTGCATATTTGTGTGTTCTTGAGGCCTTTGAGGCAAAATAGGTTCCTCATACCTATTTTGTGTCATTTTGGGTCTTCTTGATCCTCAAATTATCCTAATTTGCATGCTCCAAGTGCTTGAGTTTGCAAACCCACATCCATCTATATCCAAGTATATCAAACGGTGCATGGGCGCATCCGTTTTAGGCTTAAACTGAGGTGGCTTTGATTTTAATTTGTTTACCATTAAATTTGATTTGATTATATGCTATGACGTTTGTTTGTCTTTGGCCTTCAAAATAGGTTTAGGTGCACACCCAAATCCTAGTCTACATTCTGGCACGCCTGGTGGGAGTCAAATCACAATCAACTTGATCAAAACACACTTTTCATTCTTGCTGTTGTAGGAATTAAAAAAAATCACGCCGTCAAGCAAAAAAATCTCGCCTACAGCAATTAAATGTCGCCTTCAAGCAAAGAAATGTCACCTTCATGAAAAGAAATGTCGCCTACATACAATCCAGTCACACCTTCTTGCAATGAAATCATGCCTTTGAGGAAATAAATGATGCCTATGAGCTCTATTTTCACGCCTGCATAATTGAGATTTTCTCGTGATCGATAACTTCTGTTCCGTCCCAGAATTCTCTTTTGTCGCCAGCATGTAAAAAAATCACGCCTTTAACGAAAGAAATCACGCATCTGCATATTTATCTATCGCCTATAAAGGTACAGTATGTCGCCTGTAAGAATTAAATGTCGCCTCTGCACTTTCCAGCGTCGCCTATAAGCTGGACAGTGTCGCTTTTTAGTTTTTTGTCTTGAGTTACTTGGGACTAGTTTTTCATTTCTTTTATTACAGCAAAGGTCAGACTCAATCTTGAATGAAACTAAAGGATTAACATAGATTCATTTCTTGTTTAATCAATCTTAGTTCATCTTTTAGCTTTGCATATTTGTGTGTTCTTGAGGCCTTTGAGGCAAAATAGGTTCCTCATACCTATTTTGTGTCATTTTGGATCTTCTTGATCCTCAAATCATCCTAATTTGCATGCTCCAAGTGCTTGAGTTTGCACACCCACATCCATCTATATCCAAGCATATCAAACGGTGCATGGACGCATCCGTTTTAGGCTTAAACTGAGGTGGCTTTGATTTTAGTTTGTTTACCATTAAATTTGATTTGATTATATGCTATGACGTTTGTTTGTCTTTGGCCTTCAAAATAGGTTTAGGTGCACACCCAAATCCTAGTCTACAGTTCTGTAACTTTTTGTTTCAACAATTGAAAACTCTTTTCTGCCCCATTAGTTCACTTAAACTCTTTTCTTTTTTCTGTCATTATTTCAGTCAAGGGTCCACAAATACTACTAAAATTTTTGATAAACTTTCTATAAAAGCTAGCTAGACCATGAAAAGATCTTACCTCGGTAGCACTCCTTGGAGTAAGCCATTCAAGGATAGCCTGTACCTTTTCTGGGTCTATTTTTAGAAACTACAAATCCCAAATACACTAACTCTTTTTTTCACAAAATTGCACTTCTTCAAATTAATCAACAATTTCTCATCTCTCAACTTCTCAAACACCATATGAATATGCATCATATGTTCCTCCAATGTCTTGCTAAAAATCAAAATATCATCTAGGTAAATAATGAAAAACTTACCCAGAAATTCTTTTAGAACCTCGTTCATTAGCCGCATGAAAGTGCTCGGTGCATTGGTTAGCCCAAAAGGAATGACCAACCACTCATACAGTCCTTCCTTTTTCTTGAAGGCAGTCTTCCATTCATCTCCTTCT
Source organism: Chamaecyparis obtusa (assembly GCA_027943335.1). Taxonomy (NCBI): domain Eukaryota; kingdom Viridiplantae; phylum Streptophyta; class Pinopsida; order Cupressales; family Cupressaceae; genus Chamaecyparis; species Chamaecyparis obtusa. The sequence goes on from BSBK01008571.1 coordinate 265,098, forward strand.
CTCATCCAAATCTGGTGATATCCACTCTTCAGATCTATCTTTGAGAAATACACAGCTCCACTCAAACAATCTATAATATCATCCATTCGTGGCAATGGAAACCTATACTTGATTGTGATCTTGTTTATTGCTCTGGAATCTCTACACATCCTCCACTCTCTATTTTTCTTTGGTGCTAATACTGCCGGTACAGCACAAGGACTCAGACTCTCTCAAATAAACCCCTTCTGCAATAACTCGTGTACTTGTCTGTTCAACACTTCACTTTCTACTAGTGTCATTCTATGTGCTGCCTTGTTTGGCAAACTAGCTCTTAAAATTAAATCCATCTGATGACTGATCTTCCTTACCGGTGGTAATCCATCAGGTACATTATTAGATACAATATCCTGAAACTCATTCAACAAATCTGCAACCTCTACAGGTACATCCTCTACTTCTTCTTTAGCAACTTTTAGAATTAAAGAAAAACACGCATGCTCATACCTCATACCATCTAGGAATTTTATTCCATCAACAAATGTTATTCTTGCATTACCACATACCTTTTCTTCGGTCTCCTTCAATGACTTTAGCTTATGTCGCACTCCATCCTTTGTCAAGGAATAGGTATTCGTACGACCATCATGTACAGCACATCTGTCAAACTACCACGGTCTACCCAACAACATATGACATGCATCCATAGAGATGATATCACATAGTATGTCATCTTGGTACCCGTCGATCTTGAACTTTACCCCACACTGTTCACTGACCATGACCTTGTGGTCATCCTATACCCAGGTAATCCGATATGGATGTGGGTGTTTTTGTCTCTTGATCTTCAACTTTGTCACCATCTCTTCTGACACCAAATTTTCAGTGCTTCCACTATCAAAAATCACATCACAGCATTTACCCTCACACTTGCATCTAGTGCGAAACAGGCTCCTCCTTTGTTCAGGTTCATTCTCACCACTCAATAAGACTCTTCTGTTAATTAGAATTTCTCCTATTTCAGCATCTTCAGAATTTGACGATCTAGCATCTTCATCTACATGTGCAACTCTGGCCTGGCCTTCAGTTCTCCTGTCTGTTCTGCCTTGGCGCTGAGGACATTCAAATGCCCTATGACCTTCTTCTCCATAGTAAAAACATGTTCCACGAAAGCCTCCTCTTCTAGATCCTTGTCCTCTTCCTCTTCCTCTTTCTCTCTAATCTCTATTACTCTAATCTTGGAAATGATTGAAATTATTTTCTTTCTGATTTTGACTACTACTGGCCTCATCCTTCCTTTTTGGATCTTCATTTCGGCCACCATATGACCGTCCGCTAGATCTTCCACCATGACCTTTTCCATTTTGTCTGCTCTCAAACTTCTTTTTCAGTTTTTCCTCTACTTTTAGAGCAAACTGGTATGCCTCCTTAATACTGTTCATTCAAACCAGATTCAACTCCTCCTGAATGCTTGGCCTTAACCCATCAAGGTATCAGACAACTTTCTCCTTATCAGCTTCTGCATGGCCTGTTCTGATGAGGAGTCGATAGAACTCATCTGTATACTCTTGAACAGATTTTCCTGCTTGCTTCAAACTTTGCATTTTCTTTAGTAGGTCAAGCTCATAATCAACAGGAATGAACTGTTGCTTCAATTTATCCACCATCTGATCCCATCTTGTGATTTTATCTTTCCCTCTTCTATTTCTCTCCAATTGAATTTTTTGCCACCAGATCTTCGCATGACCTTTCAATCTGGCCTTCACAAATTTGACCCTATCAGGATCCTCAACATCTTCATACTCAAAATATTCCTCACATTCATTGATCTAGTCGATCAATTCTTTTGGGTTAATATTTTTAGAAAATGTAAGAACCTCAATCTTAGGTCTTTTCCCAATTTTGGAAATCGCCTAAAAAAGTCTTTCTTCCTCCTGGTTCACAATTTCAGCTTCTCCTTCTTGATATTCTTCTTCGGCTTCATCCTCACTTTCATCTCTGACATTAAGATTCATTCCTCTGTGAATCTCTTCTTGCAATGCTCGCACTTGTCTCTGCAGCTCTCTAACCTCAGGTGTCACAACACCAGCTCTTCCGCCACGTTCTCTTCATGGAAGCATTTTCATGATGCGTGCTAAAACCCTAACCACGGTCCTGGTGCAAACTGCCTCACAGTCAGTGATCTATTTACACACTCAAAAACTCCTGCTCTGATACCACTTGATGAAGGGTGCTCCCCTGAATACCACAAACACATAACAGAAATATAGAAACAACAACAATAATATGCAAGAATAGAAAATTGGCTTCTTATTATCACCACAAGTGTAGAATTAGAAACTTTCAGAATTACAATATGCAAAGCCACATGGGCATTCCCTTACAATATTCTATAGGACAAAGCCTCGAATCAATACCTAGATCTACTACCCAGAACTGCCTTAGACAACACTACGGGCCTTCTTTATATAGGCAATTGCCATCGCCCGAGAAGGTTCTAGAAATTTAGCCCTTAGGGCCAACCAAACTTAGAATTATTTTATTTTACAATTTATTACATCAAAGTCGGCTCAAAATGAGTTTTGAAAACCAAACAGAAATTTTGAAAAAAAATTATTTTCTGCCATTTCAGGTGGCCCAACTTCTGAAGACCATAAGTCATCACCCGTTGACCCAATTGGCTATTATAACCCCATTCTAAAAATACCACGAAGCACTCTACAGGATTGGCCATCACAAAGCTCCTATCACCCAAATTTTCAACCTCATCCGGAGCCTCTAAAGCTTTCAAAACTGAGTTCGAAGTTTCTGTGCCCTACTGCCAATACCGAAAATATTCAATATCTTCAAAACTAGACCTGATCTAGCCATGAAACTTTGCTGGCAGGCTGATATGACTAAGATGAACCTCCATATGTAAAATTAGAACATTCTGAGATTGTAAGACCAACTTATTAAAGATAGAAAGTTTCCATAAATAGCAACTCTGCACAAGATAACCCTTCTTGAATACAAAAATAGAAATTTTTTTGGGTGATGCAAGATTGCTCTTACACCTAGGATGCTCCTGCATCAGACACCCGGGGTAATTTGAGAAGTGACCCTGTCACGAGTCAAGTGTGCAGAGGAAAACCAAGATGGTTAACCTCCTCCTTTGTTAGCCATGATGAATCTTCAATGGGTCATCCTTTCATTTGACCAAATTCTCTTCATATGTCCTGTTCCTTGTGCTTCTGCCAACACGACTGTCTAGTATGTCTTCAATCTCTTTGAAATCTGAACTGGTTGCTAGAATACTCCACTGTGTTGCTGCAACCTCATCTTCAACACCTCCTTTGTGATACTCTATCAAATCTGAAATGTTAAATAGTAGTGAAATATTTAGCTCACTAGGCAATTCTACCTCATATGCATTTTCTGAATCATGCTTCTTCAATATCTTACATGGTCCAAACTTCTTCATTTTCAGCTTGTTATATATACCAACCGGAAATCGCTCCTTCCGCAAATGAACCATGACTTTATCCCCAACCTAAAATTCCTTATGCCTCCTTTTCTCATCTGCCTTAACCTTATACTACACATTCATCTTGGTAATATGATTCGTCACCTCCTCATGGATGTTCTTCAAGTGTTCTGTAAAATCTTCAGCTTCAGCACTACTTATTTCTCCTTTATGCATCTTTTTCAATTCAGATGCATTTCCTGGATTACTTCCATTTAAAATATGGAATGGTGATTTACCAGTGCTCCTATTGACAGAATTATTGTATGCAAATTCTAGCTGTGGTAAAATCAAATCCCATTCTATTGGCTTATCTCCAACCAAATATTTCAGCAAATTTTCCAAACTTCTATTCACTACCTTTGTCTTTCCATCAGTCTGTGGGTGATGTGATGAACTGAACTTTAAATCTGTCTTCAACTTCTTCCATAATGTCCGCCAGAAATATCCAACAAACTTAGTATCTCGATCTGACACTATGGTCTTTGGCAAACCATGTAGTCTCACCACTTCTCTGAAAAATAATTCTGCTACATGAGCAACATCATTAGTCTTCTTGCAGGTAATGAAATGTGCCATCTTTGAAAATCTGTCAACTACTACAAAAATTGAATCATGTCCTCGCTGTTTCCTCAATAAACTAAGAACAAAGTTGATACTGATATTCTCCCAAGGCTTATCTGATATAGGTAATGGCTGATACAACCCTGTATTCTGCTTTAGTCCTTTCACCATCTGACATACTCTGAAACTCTGTACAAACTTCTTCACATCTTGCTACAATTGTGGCCAATAATAATTTTCACCAACCGAAACAAGGGTTTTATCACGACCAAAATATCTAGCCAATCCTCCACTATGCTTCTCCTTGATGAGAGTCTCCCTCATAGAACTTCATGGAATGCACAACTGACTCCCTCTGAATAGCATATCATCTTGGATGATAAAATCTAGCCATTTCATCCTGTCTAGAGTAATAAGTTCTGTACAAGCTTTCCAAGCTTCACCAAAATCAAGATTCTCTGGATACAAATTCTTGAGTTCCTTGAACCCAACCACCTCAATCTGCATCTCTGTCAGCAATAGTTGCCTTCAGCTAAGAGCATCTGCAACCCTATTAGTCTTTCCATTTCTGTGTTTCAAAATAAATGTATAACTCTGCAAAAACTCAACCCATTTCAAATGCCTTTGATTCAACTTTCCTTGACTATTTAAATATTGCAAAGCTTGATGATCAGTATAAAAAATAAACTCATTAGGAAGCAGATAGTGCCTCCACTTTTTCAATGCCTGAACTATAGCATAAAATTCCTGATCATAAACAGAATATTTTCTCTTGGCATCATTTAACTTCTCACTAAAATAAGCAACAGGTTTACCTTCTTGGCTCATAACAGCTCCTATTGCAATAGCACTAGCATCACAATCTACTTGAAACACCTTATTAAAATTTGGAAGTGCTAAAACAGATTTTTCTGTAATTTTTTGTTTCAACAATTGAAAACTCTTTTCTGCTCCATTAGTCCATTAGTCCACTTAAACTCTTTTCTCTCCCTTCTCATTGTTTTAGTCAAGGGTCCACAAATACTACTAAAATTTCTGATAAACTTTCTGTAAAAGCTAGCTAGATCATGAAAAGATCTTACTTCGGTAGCACTCCTTGGAGTAGGCCATTGAAGGATAGCCTATACCTTCTTTGGGTCCATTTTTAGACCTTCTGCTGAAAGTACAAATCTCAAATACACTAACTCTTTCTTCACAAAACTGCACTTCTTCAAATTAATCAATAATTTTTCATCTCTCAACTTCTCAAACACCATACGAATATGCATCATATGTTCCTCCAATGTCTTGCTAAAAATTAAAATATCATCTAGGTAAACAATGACAAACTTACCCAAATTTTTTTTCAGAACCTCGTTCATGAGCCGCATGAAAGTGCTCGGTGCATTGGTTAGCTCAAAAGGCATGACCAACCACTCATACAGTCCTTCCTTTGTCTTGAAGGTAGTCTTCCATTCATTTTCTTCTCTGATCTGAATCTGGTGATATCCACTTTTCAGATCTATCTTTGAGAAATACACAAGTCCACTCAAACAATCTATAATATCATCCATTCGTGGCAATGGAAACCTATACTTGATTGTGATCTTATTTATTGATTTAGAATCTGTACACATCCTCCACTCTTAATTTTTCTTTGGTGCTAATACCGCTGGTATAGCACAAGGACTCAGACTCTTTCGGATAAACCCCTTCAGCAATAACTCGTGTACTTGTCTATTCAACTTTTCATTTTTTGCTGGTGTCATTCTGTGTGCTGCCTTGTTTGGCAAACTGGCTCTTGAAATCAAATCCATCTGATGACTGATCTTCCTTATCAGTGGTAATCCATCAGGTACATTATCAAATACAATATTTTGAAACTCATTCAACAAATGTGTAACCTCTACATGTACATCCTCTACTTCTTCTTTAGCAACTTTTGGAATTAAAGCAAAACACACATGCTCATGCCTCATACCATCTAGAAATTTTCTTCTATCAACAAATGTTATTCTTGCATTACCACATACATTTTCTTCGGTCTCCTTCAATGGCTTTAGCTTATGTCACACTCCATCCTTTGTCAGGGAATAGGTATTCACACGACCATCATGTACAGCACATCTATCAAACTGCCATGGTCTACCCAACAACATATGACATGCATCCATAGAGATGATATCACATAGTACCTCATCTTGGTACCCGCTGATTTTGAACTTTAACAGGCACTGTTCACTGACCATGACCTTGTGGTCATTCTACACCCAGGCAATCTGATATGGATGTCGGTGTTTTTGTCTCTTGAGCTTCAACCTTGTCACCATCTCTTCTGACACCAAATTGTCAGTGCTTCCACTATCGATAATCACATCACAGCATTTACCCTCACACTTGCATCTAGTGTGAAACAGACTCCTCCTTTGTTTAGGTTCATTCTCACCACTCAGCAAGACTCTTCTGTTAATTAGCGTTTCTCTTCTTTGAGCATCTTCAAAATTTGACGATCTAGCATCTTCATCTACATGTGCAACTCTGGCCTGACCTTCATTTCTCCTATCTGTTCTACCTTGGCGCTGAGGACATTCAAATGCCCTATGACCTTCTTCTCCACATTGAAAACATGTTCCACGGAAGCCTCCTCTTCCAGATCCTTGTCCTCTTCCTCTTCCTCTCTGATCTCTATTACTCTAATTTTGGAAATGATTAGAATTACTTCCTGTCTGATTCTGACTGCTACTGGCGTCATCCTTCTTTCTCAGATTTTCATTTCGGCCACCATATGACCGTCCACTAGATCTTCCACCACGACCTCTTCCATTTTATCTGGTCTCAAACTTCTTGTTTAGATTTTCCTCTACTTTTAGGAAAAACTGGTATGCCTCCTCAATACTGTTCATTTGAACCAGATTCAACTCCTCCTGAATGCTTGGCCTTAACCCATTAAGGTATCGGGCAACTTTCTCCTTATCAGCTTCTGCATGGCCTGTTCTGATGAGGAGTCGATAGAACTCCTCTGTATACTCCTGAACAGATCTTCTTGCTTACTTCAAACTTTGCATTTTCTTTAGTAGGTCAAGCTCATAATCAACAGAAATGAACTGTCACTTCAATTTATCCACCATCCGATCCCATCTTGTGATTTTATCTTTCCCTCTTCTATTTCGCTCCAATTGAATTTCTTGCCACCAGATCTTCGCATGAACTTTCAATCTGGCCTTCGCAAATTTGACCCTATCAAGATCCTCAACATCTTTATACTCAAAATATTCCTCACATTCATTGATCCAGTCGATCAATTCTTATGGGTTAAGATTTTTGGAAAATGTAGGAACCTCAATCTTAGGTCTTTTCCCAATCTTGGAAATCGCCCGAAAAAGTCTTTCTTCCTCCTGGTTCACAATTTCAACTTCTCCTTTTTGATATTCTTCTTTAGCTTCATCCTCACTTTCGTCTCTGACATTAAGATTCATTCTTATGTGAATATCTTCTTGCAATGCTTGCACTTGTCTCTGCAGCTCTCTAACCTTAGGTGTCACAGCACCAGCTCTTCCGTCACGTTCTCTTCATGGAAGAATTTTCATGATGTGCACTGAAACCCTAACCACGGTCTTGGTGCAAACTACCTCACAGTCGGCGATCTATTTACACACTCAAGAACTCTTGCTCTGATACCACTTGATGAAGGGTGCTCCCGTTAATACCACAAACACATAACAGAAATAAAGAAACAACAACAATAATATGCAAAAATTGAAAATTGGCTTCTTATTATCTCCACAAATGTGTAATTACAAACTTTCAAAATTACAATATGCAAAGCCACATGGGCATTCCCTTACAATATTCTGTAGGACAAAGCCTCGAATCAATACCCAGATCTACTACCCAGAACTCCCCTAGACAACACTACGGGCCTTCTTTATATAGGCAATTTCCACCACCCGAGAAGGTTCTAGAAATTTAGCCCTTAGGGCTGACCAAACTTAGAATTATTTTATTTTACAATTTATTACATCAAAGTCAGCTCAAAATGAGTTTTGAAACCCAAATAGAAATTTTGAAGAAAAATTATTTTCTGCCATTTCAGGTGGCCCAACTTTCGAAGACCATAAGTCATCACTCGTTGACCCGATTGGCTATTATAACCCCATTCTGGAAATGCCACCAAGCACTCTACAGGCTTGGCTAATGCAAAGCGCTCGTCACCCAAATTTTCAACCTCATCTGGTGCCTCTAAAGCCTTCAAAACTGAGTTCAAAGTTTCTGTGCCCTGCTGCCAATATGAAAAATCTTCAATATCTTCAAAACTAGACCTGATCTAGCCATGAAACTTTGCTGGCAGGCTGATATGACTGAGATGAACTTCCATATGTAAAATTAGAACATTCTGAGATCGTAAGACCGACTTACTAAAAATAGCAAGTTTCCATAAATAGCAACTCTATACAAGATAGCCCTTATTGAATACAAAAATAGAAATATTTTTGTGTGATGCAAGATTTCTCTTACACCCAGGATGCTCCTGCATCAGACACTCAGGGTAATTTTTGAAGTGACCTTGTCACGACTCAAGTGTGCAGAGAAAAACCAAGACGGTTAACCTCCTCCTTTGTTAGCCATGATGGATCTTTAACGGGTCATCCTTTCCATTTGACCAAATACTCTTCATATGTCCTGTTCCTTGTGCTTCTGCCAACACGACTGTCCAGTATGTCTTCAATCTCCTTGAAATCTGAACTGGTTGCTGGAATACTCCACTGTGTTGCTGCAACCTCATCTTCAACACCTCCTTCGTGATACTTTGTCAAATCTGAAATGTTAAACACTGGTGAAATATTCAGCTCACTAGGCAATTCTACCTCATATGTATTTCTTGAATCATGCTTCTTCAATATCTTACATGGTCCAAACTTTTTCATTTTTAGCTTGTTATATGTACCAACCAGAAATCACTCCTTCTGCAAATGAACCATGACTTCATCCCCAACCTGAAATTCCTTATGCCTCATTTTCTCATCTGCCTTAGCCTTATACTGCGCATTCATCTTGGTAATATGCTTCCTCACCTCCTCATGGATATTCTTCAAGTGTTTTGCAAAATTCTCAGTTTTAGCACTGCTTATTTCTCCTTTATCCATCTTTCTCAATTCAGATGCATTTCTTGGACTACTTCCATATACAATCTAGAATGTTGATTTACCAGTGCTCCTATTGACAGAATTATTGTATGCAAATTCTATCTATGGTAAAATCAAATCTCATCTTGTTTGCTTATCTCCAACCAAACATCTCAACAAATTTTCCAAACTTCTATTCACCACCTCTGTCTGTCCATCAGTCTGTGGATGATGTGATGAACTGAACTTCAAATCTTCTTCAACTTCTTCCACAATGTCTGCCAGAAATATCCAACAAACTTAGTATCTCGATCTGACACTATGGTCTTTGGAAAACCATGTAGTCTCACCACTTCTCTGAAAAATAATTCTGCTATATGAACAACATCATTAGTCTTCTTGCAGGGAATGAAATGTGCCATCTTCAAAAATCTGTCAACTAATACAAAAATTGAATCATGTCCCCACTGTGTCCTCGGTAAACCAAGAACAAAGTCAATACTAATATCCTCCCAAGGCTTCTCTGGTATAGGTAATGGCTAATACAACCATGTATTCTACTTCACTCCTTTCACCATCTGACATACTCTGCAACTCTGTATAAACTTCTTCACATCTTGCTGTAATTGTGGCCAATAATAATTTTTACCAACTAAAACAAGGGTTTTATCACGACCAAAATGTCCAGCCAATCCTCCTCTATGCTTCTCCTTGATGAGATTCTCCCTCATAAAACTTTGTGGAATGCACAACTGACTCCCTCTAAATAGCATATCATCTTGGATGATAAAATTTAGCCATTTCGTCTTGTCTGGAGTAATAGGTTCTGTACAAGCTTTCCAAACTTCACCAAAATCAGGATCCTCTAGATACAAATTCTTGAGTTCCTTGAACCCAACCACCTCAATCTGCATCTCTGTTAGCAATAGTTTCCTTTTGCTAAGAGCATCTACAACCCTATTAGACTTTCCACTTTTGTGTTTCAAAATAAATGTATAACTCTGCAAAAACTCAACCCATTTCAAATGCCTCTGATTCAACTTTCCTTGACTATTCAAATATTGCAAAGCTTGATGAGCAGTATACAAAACAAACTCTTTAGGAAGTAGATAGTGCCTCCACTTTTTCAATGCCTGACCTATAGCATAAAATTCCTGATCATAAACAGAATATTTTCTCTTGGCATCATTTAACTTCTTACTGAAATAAGCAAGAGGTTTACCTTCTTGGCTCATAACAGCTCTTATTGCAGTAGCACTAGCATCACAATCTACTTGAAACACATTATTAAAATTTGGAAGTGCTAAAACAGGTTCTCTTGTAACTTTTTGTTTCAATAATTGAAAAGTCTTTTCTGCTCCATTAGTCAACTTAAACTCTTTTCTATCCCCTCTCATTGTTTCAGTCAAGGGTCCACAAATACTACTAAAATTTCTGATAAACTTTTCGTAAAAGCTAGCTAGTCCATGAAAAGATCTTACCTCGGTAGCACTCTTTGGAGTAGGCCATTCAAGGATAGCTTGTACCTTCTCTCGGTCCATTTTTAGACCTTCTGCTGAAATTACAAATCCCAAATACACTAACTCTTTCTTCACAAAACTGCACTTCTTCAAATTAATCAATAATTTTTCATCTCTCAACTTCTCAAAAACCATACGAATATGCATCATATGTTCCTCCAATGTCTTGCTAAAAATCAAAATATCATCTAGGTAAACAATGACAAACTTACCCAGAAATTCTTTCAGAACCTCGTTCATGAGCCGCATGAAAGTGCTTGGTGCATTGGTTAGCCCAAAAGGCATGACCAACCACTCATACAGTCCTTCCTTTGTTTTGAAGGTAGTCTTCCATTCATCTCCTTCTCTGATCCAAATCTGGTGATATCCACTCTTCAAATCTATCTTTGAGAAATACACAGCTCCACTCAAACAATCCATAATATCATTCATTCGTGACAATGAAAACTTATACTTGATTGTGATCTTGTTTATTGATCTAGAATTTGTACACATCCTCCACTCTCCATTCTTCTTTGGTACTAATATCGCTGGTACAACACAAGGACTCAAACTCTCTCGAATTAACCCCTTCTGCAATAACTCGTGTACTTGTTTGTTCAACTCTTCACTTTCTACTGGTGTCATTCTGTGTGCTGCCTTGTTTGGCAAACTGGCTCTTGGAATCAAATCCATCTGATGACTAATCTTCCTTACCAGTGGTAATCTATTAGGTACATTATCAGATACAATATCTTAAAACTCATTCAATAAATCTGTAACCTCTACAAGTACATCCTCTACTTCTTCTTTAGCAACTTTTAGAATTAAAGCAAAACACACATGCTCATGTCTCATACCATCTAGGAATTTTCTTCCATCAACAAATGTTATTCTTGCATTACCACATACCTTTTCTTCGGTCTCCTTCAATGGCTTTAGCTTATGTCGCACTCCATCCTTTGTTAGGGAATAGGTATTCACACGACCATCATGTATAGCACATCTATCAAACTACCACGGTCTACCCAACAACATATGACATGCACCTATAGAGACGATATCACATAGTACCTCATTTTGGTACCTGCTGATCTTGAACTTTACCAGGCACTGTTCACTAACCATGACCTTGTGGTCATCCTGCACCCAGGCAATCTGATATGGATGTGGGTATTTTTGTCTCTTGAGCTTCAACTTTGTCACCATCTCTTCTGACACCAAATTGTCAGTGCTTCCACTATCGATAATCACATCACAACATTTACCCTCACACTTGCATGTAGTGCAAAATAGGCTCCTTCTTTGTTCAGGTTCATTCTCACCACTCAGCAAGACTCTTCTGTTAATTAACATTTCTCCTCTTTGAGCATCTTTAGAATTTGACGATCTAGCATCTTCAGCTACATGTGCAACTCTGGCTTGGCCTTCATTTCTCCTGTTTGTTCTGCTTTGGCACTGAGGACATTCAAATGCCCTATGACCTTCTTCTCCACAGTGAAAACATGTTCCACGGAAGCCTCCTCTTCCAGATCCTTGTCCTCTTCCTCTTCCTCTCTGATCTCTATTACTCTGATCCTAGAAATGATTGGAATTATTTCCTCTCTGATTCTAACTGCTACTGGCCTCATCTTTCTTTTTTGGATCTTCATTTCAGCCACCATATGACCATTCGCCAGATCTTCCACGATGACGTCTTCCATTTTGTCTGCTCTCAAACTTCTTGTTCAGCTTTTCCTCTACTTTTAGGGAAAACTGGTATGCCTCCTCAATACTATTTATTCAAACTAGATTCAACTCCTCCTGAATGCTTGGCCTTAACCCATTAAGGTATCAGGCAACTTTCTCCTTATCAGCTTCTGCATGGCTTGTTCTGATGAGGAGTCGATAGAACTCATCTGTATACTCTTGAACAAATCTTCCTGCTTGCTTCAAAATTTTCATTTTCTTTAGTAGGTCAAGCTCATAATCAACAGGAATGAACTGTCACTTTAATTTATCCACCATCCGATCCCATCTTGTGATTTTATCTTTCCTTCTTCTATTTCATTCTAATTGAATTTCTTGCCACTAGATCTTCACATGACCTTTCAATCTGGCCTTCGCAAATTTGACCCTATCAGGATCCTCAACATCTTCATACTCAAAATATTCCTCACATTCATTGATCTAGTTGATCAATTCCTCTGGGTTAAGATTTCCAGAAAATGTAGGAACCTCAATCTTAGGTCTTTTCCCAATCTTGGAAATCACCTGAAAAAGTCTTTCTTCCTCATGGTTCACAATTTCAGCTTCTCCTTCTTGATATTCTTCTTCGGCTTCATCCTCACTTTCATCTCTGACATTAAGATTCATTCCTCTGTGAATCTCTTCTTGCAATGCTCGCACTTGTTTCTATAGCTCTCTAACCTTAGGTGTCATAGCACCAGCTCTTATGCCACGTTCTTTTTGTGGAGGTATTTTCGCGATGCGTGCTGAAACCCTAACCATGGTCCTGGTGGAAACTGCCTCACAGTCAGCGATCTATTTACACACTCAAGAACTCCTACTCTGATACCACTTGATGAAGAGTGCTCCCTTTAATACCATAAACACATAATAGAAATAGAGAAACAACAACAATAATATGCAAGAACAGAAAATTGGCTTCTTATTATCTCCACAAATGTGAAATTACAAACTTTCAAAATTACAATATGCAAAGCCACATGGGCATTCGCTTACAATATTTTGTAGGACAAAGCCTCAAATCAATACCCAGTTCTACTACCCAGAACTGCCCTAGACAACACTACGTGCCTTCTTTATATAGGCAATTTCCACCGCCTGATAAGGTTCTAGAAATTTAGCCCTTAGGGCCGACCAAACTTAAAATTATTTTATTTTACAATTTATTACATCAAAGTCAGCTCAAAATGAGTTTTGAAACCCAAATAGAAATATTGAAGGAAAATTATTTTCTGCCATTTCAGGTGGCCCAACTTCCGAAGACCATAAGTCATCACCCGTTGACCCGATTGACTATTATAACCCCATTCTAGAAACACCACAAAGCACTCTACAAGCTTGGCCTGCGCAAAGCGCCTATCACCCAAATTTTCAACCTCATCCAAGCCCTCAAAAAACTTTAAAACTGAGTTCAAAATTTTTGTGCCCTGCTGCCAATACCGAAAATCTTCAATATCTTCAAAACTAGACCTGATCTAGCCATGAAACTTTTCTGGCAGGCTGATATGACTGAGATGAACCTCCATATGTAAAATTAGAACATTTCAAGATCATAAGACCAACTTACTAAAAATAACAAGTTTCTATAAATAGCAACTCTGCACAAGATAGCCCTTATTGAATACAAAAATAGAAATATTTTTGGGTGATGCAAGAGTAGAAAGCTTTAGAGGAAGATTCGATGACATGAAGATGAAAGAAGGTGAAAACGTTGTGCACTACACAAACATAATAAAGGGGGTAGTTCACACTATTAGAGCATTAGATGGAGTTATTGATGAAGACACTGTGGTAATGAAAAATCTAAGGATCCTATTGCCTATCTATGCCATCAGAATATCTGTAATTCATGAAAACAGGTCAGCACCTAACTACACACTCACTCTTGATAATCTGATTGGAAAGCTTACAACATTTGAACTGAACAATTATGATAATAGTGTTTTACCGTCTGTTGAATCCACTTTTATGTCTTCTCTAAAGATTGGTAAGTCTAGAAATAGGAATGATAATAGTGATAGCAATACTGATGATGAGCTTGATGAACTTGAAGCTCTTATGGCTAGAAGGTTACCTAAATGTAAAGGAAGGTATAGTGGTAAATTACCTTTCACATGCTTTAACTATAAAGAAGTTGGCCACATTGCTGCTAGATGTCCACACAAGAAAGATGATGAAAGAACCAAAGACCAATCTGAAAGAAGCTATGGGAGAAGATACAACAGAGGCTACCGACACTACAACAAAGACAACCAAGACAATAATGACAAAGGCAAGAAGGTATGCTACATTACTGAGGAAGAAGATATCACCGATATCGACACTGATGATGATGTGGAGGTAGTATTTGTGGAAATGAAGGATGATTCTGAAGAAGATGAAAGGTATGTAGAGACAACACTTATCTCTAAGGTTAATAAAAATGATACATGGATCATAGATAATGGTTGTACACATCACATGACTGGTGATGAAGAACAATTTGATTGTCTTGAAGAATACAATGGAGGATTTGTAAGAATGGGTAATGATGCACCCTGTATGGTAAGAGATAAAGGATCTCTAATGATAAATGATAGATTAAAATGTGAAAATGATTATTGGGTAAAAGGATTGAACTTTAATTTGCTAAGTGTGGCACAATTGAACAATTCAGGCCACCGAGTTGCTTTTGAGAGAAAAAAGGTGAAAATATTTGATGATGGAGGAAGACTTGTTGGAACTGGTACACAATATAGAGGTAATCTATTTTATCTTGATAATGATCAATCTTCTTGTTTAATGATGAAAGATGAAGATGCATGGTTGTGGCATAAAATGTTATGTCATGTAAATTGTGATAACATGATTAAGATCGGTAAAAGGAAAAGAGTTAGATGTCTACCTAACTTATCTAAGCTGGATCATGTTATGTGTCATGAATGTCAGAGAGGTAAAATGACTAAATCTAGTTTCAAAAGAAAAGATTATTCAACAAAGAAGATACTTGAGTTAGTTCATACCAACCTATGTGGTCCTATGAGAACTCAAAGTTATTATGGAGACAGATATTTTATTCTTTTCGTTGATGATTATACTAGGTTGATGACTGTCATGTTCTTGAAAGAAAAATCTGAGGCATTCAAGATGTTCAAGTGGTATAAAGAAAAACTAGAAAAAGAGACTGGTAAAGAACTAAAATGCTTAAGATCTGATAGAGGAGGTGAATTTATCTCTGATGAATTTACTAATTTTTACAATGAGCAAGGTATTAAAAGATAGGTCTCTACACCGAGGACACCACAACAGAATGACATTGCTAAAAGGAGGAATAGCTCAATTGTTGACTGTGCAAGGACATTAATGATAGAAAAGAATGTTGCTTAGACATACTAGAGAGAAGCCATTAGCACTGTTGTTTATGTGCTAAACTGAGTACAACTAAAGAAGGACACTAATAAGACACCCTATGAGTTAATGGTTTGGACACAAACCCATTGTAAGTTATTTCAAAATTTTTGGAAGCAAATGTTTTATTCTGAAAGATGAAAGAAATGGAAAGTTCAAGACTCTAAAGGTGATGAAGGGATATTTCTAGTATATTCCAGTAAAAGTAAAGCATACAAGTGTTTGAACAGAGTTACTAATAAAATGATTGAAAGTACTAATGTTCAAGTTGATGAGTTTGATGATAAGAATGTAGAGGAAAGAAGAAAGGAACCAAAAGACTACGGTAGATTCACTTACATTGAACAACCTGAGTATCTATCGAAGCTGCAGACAGTGAAAACTGGTTAGCAAGAAAATAATACCAAGGAACAAGAAAGAGAAATTGACGAGCAGGAAGGACCTACCAAACAAGCAAATGAACCTGCACAGGATGAACAAGAAAGAAGAAATCAGATACTGGAAATTTTTGTCAGAAGACATCATCCTGAGACACAAATCATTGTAGATAGAAAAGCTGGCATGAAAACAAGGAGTAAGGAAAGACAAGGTACATGCCTAGTTTGTGATTATGAACCAAAGAATGTAAAATTTTCATTAGAAAATGATGAATGGGTTAATGGAATGAAAGAGGAAATAGAAAAAATAGAGAAGAACAAAACCTGAACCTTAGTACCTAGACCTAAAGATAAGAATGTTATCGATACTAAGTGGATATTCAGAAACAAGCAAAATGAGAATGGAGAGGTAACAAGAAATAAAGCTAAATTGTTATGCAAAGGATATGCATAGGATAAAGGAATAGATTATGGTCAAACATTTGCACCTGTTGCTAGATTAGAGGGAGTCAAAATGTTACTTGTATATGCTACACAAAAAAAGTTCAAATTTTACCAAATGGATGTCAAGTCAACATTTCTAAATGGGATACTTGAAGAAGAAGTCTACATACAACAACCTGAAGGGTTCGTTGATCTAGAAAGAAAAGATATGGTATGTAGATTACATAAAACTTTATATGGTTTGAAGAAAGCACCGAGAGCCTGGTATGAGAGGCTGCATACTTATTTTTTAAGTATTGGATATGTTAGAACAAGTGAGAACAACAATTTGTATATTGCTGAAATATTTGTGGATTACATTATATTTGGAGAACAAGATCAAATTTGTAAGTCATTTGCTAATGAAATGAGAAGTGAATTTGAAATGTCTATGTTTAGAGAGATTAAGTTCTTTCTAGGACTACAAGTGATTCAACAGAATGATGGTATATTCATCACACAATCCAAATATATCAAGGAAGTATTGAAGACATTTGGAATGGAAGATGCTAAACCTGTGGGAACACCGATGGCTACTGGATGTAAACTGACTAAGGAAGATGAAACTACAGAGGTGAACCAAACACTGTACCAATCTATGATTGGTATGTTAATGTATGTAGTGCATAATAGACCAGACATAGCACATGTTGTGGGAATTGTTACAATATTTTTTGCAAACCCTAGAGAGTCACACATGGTTGCTACAAAAAGAATCTCAAGATACCTGGAGAAAACATAAGATTATGGATTATGGTATCCTAAGGAAGGTAAATTTGAACTCAAAGTCTATACCGACACTGATTGGGCTGGAAATGTGGACAATAGAAAAAGTACCATTGAACAAGAATTTTTCTTTGGTGAAAGACTTGTTACATGGACAAGTAAGAAGCAGACTTGCATTTCTCAGTCTAGAGCTGAAGCAAAGTATGTTGCTGCTGCTACAAACTATTTGAATATTGCATATATTAAGCAAGTATTGGAAGGTATGAATGAGATAATCACTGAGCTAGTGATTATATATTGTGACAACACAAGTGCAACAAACATTTCAAAGAATCCAAGGATGCACTCTAAAACAAAGCATATATCTATTAAGTATCACTATTTAAGAGAACAAGTAAAGGAGAATCAAGTTAAGCTAGAGTTTGTTACATCAAAAGAACAAGTTACAGACATATTTACAAAGCCTCTATCGAAGGATACATTTGAGTACTTGAGGATTAGACTTGGGGTCTGTCCCCTATCTACTGATCACTAATGTGATCTGGATGTTGCATCAACCTAATCTTATCAGAAGATCATTCATGTTGATGCAACATAGTTCATACTTTGGATCATGTCTAAGGTTGTGAAAAGTTTGGAGAACTGGAACAAATTAGCATATCAGTATACAGAGATGCAGAGAATGTACCAGACAACAGAGAGTTACGTGGCTACTACAGAGCTGTATGCTTATTTGTTTCTTTGGCATTGTTGTTAAAGGGAGGGATAAACAATATGAAACAATATGCACCGATGAGAACATAGAAACATCTATCTAAGGGAGAGACAAACTGAAAGAAAGGGAGGGCACTAAAGATCAGTTACTGAGAATAGAAGAAGGAATCTGAGAGCTGAAAAGATCATATCTACAGAATGTCAAAGCTGCATTGGTAATGCTATTGAGTAATGTAGTGATTAAACATATTAAGCTAGGGAGAGCTTGTACAAAATTTGTTCACAGAGTTGTAGCATACATGTTTGGTATGTGTATGGTATATTTCATATTACTTGAGTTGTCATCAATGCCAAAGGGAGAGGTTGATGAACTAAAACTGATTTAGAACCTAATTGAAGATCTGTGATTAGAGATCACCAAGTTTCTGATTAGATATGTAATATGATTAAATTAGTAATATGTTGTCATTGATGTCAACTAGTTTGACAACACTTATTTGTAAGTTACAATACCTAAACATCTATAGAAAAGGAGTAAAAGAGATAAAGAACATAAATATCTACATAAGGAAGATGTATATGACAGATGAGGATAAGGAATACATTGAGTAACTTGCTGATGAGTCTATGACCTTATGTTATTGACTTGATTATGTTTCATTCATCTATGATGAGGAAAAGAATTGAAAGACACAAGGCAGTGTGGTCGGTTGATGAAGCATCATAGTATACACCGAGTAGTATAGTGTATACTGAGTACAGTATAAACTGATCTTGTGTTCACCGACACATTTCTTTGTTAACCAAGCAGGAGAAAATGAACTAAATGATTAGTTTAGCCATTAAGGATTGATGATTTGTAAAGTACATCAAAATCAGAGATGGAGATAATGTTTGTTATGAAGATCAATGGCTAGCATAATTCAAGGAAGATCTAAAGGATGAAATCAAAATGTGTTATGGGCACATCAGTCAAGGAAGGTTTAAGCGGCAAAATGGATGAAGGAGAATAAGCGGAAAAGTATTATGAAGGAGAAGAAAATAGCTTACTTGTCTATTTAGGAGACTAAGGTTACATTATGAAACTTATGCCAGAAGGAGACTATAGAATTATCGCATGAACAAGCTTCATGTATGCCTGACCAAACTGGTCAAGGAGAACCGAACTGCAGAGTTTATCGAGCGTCAGAAAGCTCTTACCGAGTGACAGTAAGTCATTGATTATTTTTGATATAGAATTTATATATTGATTAGAGGATTGTAATGAGATTAACATAGATCTGATAATCTACAATTGAAGTTTTATTGTAATCAGATCAACTACTGTTACATTTTAACCATTGTAAATAGAGAAATCTCTTAACAAAGTGGACTTGAAAGTCTTTTATGTATCATTCATAGAATGAACATTGTTATCCTGTCAACCCCATAGTGAATGATGGTTGGATGATAATGGTTAGTCTAAAATCCTCTAACAAGGTCACACCTCACAGTGTGTTTGTAACCTTTAATAGGGTTAGGTCTTCACAGACCTCACTTCAGAAGAGTGAACATTTTTGGGTTGTCGGTCCCAGGTGGTTTTTTCCTTCACAGGGTTTCCACCTTAAATATTTTGTGTTATGTGTTCATTGTGGTGACTGTTTGTTATCATACTTTACATATTGCATGTTGAATTTGATCGGTAATCATTAGTTGTTATTGGCTGGTAATCGGTAAATGCACAGACAATATAGTATTTTATGTTACGGAGTTGCAAAAGTTTAAGTAAATTATTTTGGATTATACATTTTGATTTGGGACCATGGATAACTGATTTACCCCCCTCTAAGTTATTCTAATAGTTTTGGGTCATTTCAAATGCCTTGAATGGGTGTTTGATCAGGATCTGGCTTTTTCCCCCTGTTTTGCTTCTCTTTCCACCTATTTCTAGCCTGTTTCTGGTACCTAGTCTTGAGAAACTAAGATTCTTAACCTCAGGGTCAAGGTCAACCTTCTAAGTCAAGGTCACCCTTGACCCTGACCTAGGTAAGAGTCGACCTCTACCTTGACCCTGGGTCCAAATTTCAAATTCTTGAGGTTTCAAGATGTTGAATTTCAGAAAGTTTATTTTCCCACTTCCGGGTCCGCTATTTCAAATTTTGGAACTGTAAACTCTTAAATTATATTTAATCTAGGTCAATTTCTAGGGGTTAAGGTTTAAATGGAAATTTAATTCTCCTATGTTGACCTCTCTAGAAGTTTGTGCCCTAGACTAGTATAAAAGGAAGCCTTCCTCTCTCATTTCCATCATCCATTATCATCATGAATCCATCATCCATTGAATTCAATAAAGTAATCAAGAAATCAAGAAAGAAAGAAGGAGAAGGGAAGAATTCAAGAATTCATTAATCTTCAAGCATTCAAGCATTCAAGATCCAATTTATCAAGGAAATCCATTGGTAGTCATTGAAGGATTCAATCTCTATGGAGCCCTCTTGTTGAAGATTTCTCAATCCACATTCATTCATTTTTCTTCCCATTCCAAGATCCATTCAAGATTTGTGTTGAATATATAATGAAATTGATTTGAGACATCCTACATACAATTCTACATTCATTTGGAGCATCCATACTTGTGGATTCAAGGATTTGAATCCTCCACAAGGGTTTTAACATAAGAAAGGTGAGTAGTTCCATTTACTTTATTTATTTAATGCAATTTCAATTACATTTCAAGGTTGACTCCAAACTGAGGTTTGACTAAGGCAAACCCCTCATCCAAACAAAAGAACCCTTTTTCTTGCAGGTATAGGTGTGGAACAACAAATATCAATGCAAATATAAGTACCCTTTTCGGCAAACTTTTGGCATCCATGAACAGAATTTCTGTCGAAGCAGTGTAGGTCAAGTTCAACTTTTAGGGGTAAGATTATGCCCCAGGGTAAGATCTTACCCTTATTTTGGGTCAAGGTTGATCTTTCTTAGAAATACATAAGGGTTCTAGGTTTTCTCTGTTTCATGTTTCTAGGCCAGATCTGGTTGCATAATTTCCTGAAACTAAATACAGACACCAGAAAATAGTGTTTTCCAGATTTTCCCTATTTTGAGGTTAGTACTTCTCTTCATTTTAATTAACATTTCTATATTTCCTTTCCATAACGAAACATAATTTTTTTCTCCTTTCTTAATATACTCCATCTATTGATTAATTTATATATTGACCATCTTCTTGTGGTTAATCAATTTGGATCTTTCCTTTGGGAATTTGGGGTTAAGAAAATATTATATTTCCCAATCACATTCTCATTCACATTCTATTTTCATACATTACATATTAGTGAACAACCCACCCACAACACACCATATTTCACACCATCATATTTTCAGTCTTACAATACATACATACATACATACATACATACATATATTCCTTGAATACTAGGATCCTCATGTCTTTTATGAATATTTTAATTAATATTGTGGGTTATATGTAGTTGTTGCAAGATAGTATTGCATGGATACATCTCACTATGTTTACATGACATAATATATCTTCTCCTTCAAATGACTTGTGCTTCATTGCATACACCAACCCATTCTAAGGGGGATATCATATTCATATCATAGGTTTCTTATTTTATGATTAGTTTCAATATATATATATATATATATATATATATATATATATATATATATATATATATATATATATATATATATATATATATATATATATATCCACCTATTTCATCCATCATCTAGCATATGGGGACCCACTGGACCTTTTCTTTATACATGTCTATGTGTCATTTTTGTAGTTGTCCCAGAATATAGTTTCTAGTAGTCATATATCAATTGGATCCTCATATGGTTCCTAGCATAACACAAAAATTTTATCCATAAATATAGACATCATACTATGTTTTTTATTTTATATCGACATCATATTATGTTTGTTATTTTTTATGTAATTTTTTTCCTTTTCACCTAATTTTTTTTGTTTACAACTGATATGTTTATGGTGATACAACTTAACATCTTTTATGTAGGCTCAACTCAATTTTCTTTCTTGTTAATATTTTCTAGATCTAACAAGGAATGATCAAACTATAGAGATCTTTCAATTAACTAAGCACAAGAATCAAAATAAGCATATAAATGAGTAAGATAATATCTTGAATAATTTCTGGTCTGCAACTTGAGGTACTCAAGTTTAGCCCCTCTAATTATTTGCTTAATACCTTCTTGAACAATTTGATTCTACTTGTAGCATGTAGATGTGACAATGCAGATCAAACCCTCAATACCAATATCGTAACTATTTATATAAATGTTGGTCAAATTTCGTACTAAAAAGTCAGATGTATGTATGAGCCTTATATGCAATATTTTCCCTTTGATATCTAATGAATATCTAGCTTGATATTTTTGGACTAAATTGCATAGATATAATCTGAATTGATTCCAACTATATATGATTGTTTCCAGTGATATAATGTATCACAATTCTCAATACACACTAATACATTTGGGGGCATTTTGCGATGGCTATGTGTCACAATTGCGACGGCTATGTGTTGCAATAGCGACACCCATAGACGTCGTAGTTTTTTAGTCACAAATTGTGACGTCTATGGGTAGCCGTCGCAATTGCGATGCCCTCCCATTGCAATGTTGCCCCTTTACCCATTCTAGGCCTCTACCACATTGCGACGGCAGGGCGTCGCATTACGACAGGTGCCCGTCGCAATTGCGACGCCCGTGGGTGGATTAAATTTTTTGTTTATTTAATACATTGCTAATGAACCACATTAATGCTTTTTTCTTTCAACAAATGAGGACACTCACTGTAAAGACAACATGATAATGTACACTCACTGTAAGGACAGTCACAAATGAGGACATCTCACAGTGACTGTCCCTTGTGTAATTGCCACTTGAATGTATTGCTATTCAGCCACATTAATGCTTTTCTTCTTCAACAAATGAGGATAGTCACTCTAAAGACAACATGATAATGTACACTCACAGTGAGTGTACATTATCATGTTGTCTTTAGAGTGACTATCCTCATTTGTTGAAGAAGAAAAGCATTAATGTGGCTGAATAGCAATACATTCAAGTGGCAATTACACAAGGGACAGTCACTGTGAGATGTCCTCATTTGTGACTGTCCTTACAGTGAGTGTACATTATCATGTTGTCTTTACAATGAGTGTACATTATCATGTTGTCTTTACAGTGTCAATAAATGCATTATTACTTAAACTGAAGAGTACTCTAAAAAATATGGCATTGTGGAGTTCTGATTGCTTCCAATTTGATATACGCTTGTTCTACTTATGTATCCAGCATCATGTAAGAAAAGTTGATGCTTTTAAAATAGATTCATTTAGCCATGAAATGCCTGTGCATGTTACATACAAGATTCCAAGGCCCAAAACTGATTACTCATTATAATTCATGTACAGAATGATAATCAACCACAACGAGGCATGCGTAGGTGCTGCTTAGATTTTGAGGCATCAGAAGCTCGCAGAAGAAATTTGACCAATGGCTCATGGAATGCAACAAACTTATTGCCTAAAATAGGAACATTGGTAACCACAGATGATGGTTCTGAAAAGAACACTTCACCATCAATGTCACGTGAGGGAACTACAATTTCTGATGGCAAGAAACTTGTAGTATATAAGAGAGATGCAGGTACAGATGCTGGGAGAAGTTCCCAATCTTTATCTGTTGGACAGTTTTCATCTTGCTCTTATAAAACATCTGAGGGTAACTCAGACAAGTCTGACAGCTCACTTAGAAATAATGGGCATTCTTCTATGTCAGTGGGTATGCCAACTAGGATTGGTTTGCATTTAAATAGCCTTGCCTCTTCAATGTCATTAAATTATGGAACTGGGATACTAACAACTTCAAAGGGAGCTACTCGCATGCAGGGAATGCTGACTTTGTCTGGAGTGAAGGAGGCTCCTGGTGACAGTCGAACAAGTTCTTTACTTCCTGTAAGCTCAGGTGGAAATATTTCAGTATCAACAAATACAAGCATGGCTCCTGGAATGCTTGTGTCAGTTGTGGAAAAGAATAG
This sequence comes from Chamaecyparis obtusa, assembly GCA_027943335.1. NCBI lineage: Eukaryota > Viridiplantae > Streptophyta > Pinopsida > Cupressales > Cupressaceae > Chamaecyparis > Chamaecyparis obtusa. Next base: position 289,238 of record BSBK01008571.1, read on the forward strand.
AATTGATCAACAGGAGGTGCAGTCTTCTAGAAACACACAGATTGGAGTCACAAAGTCCACTACATGTTTCCGATCCCTAACAGTTGGCATAAAGCCATTGCAATGTAGGCAACCTTTTAAAACTGAATATATGAACTCAAGTCCACTTGACAAGAAGAGGCCAGCGCTACAAGATATTTCTCGACAACCTGGATTTGGTATAGGGGAAGAGTATAATCAGAGCAGTCCTAAGAAGAAAAGGTAATTGTAGGATTTTATCAACTTTACAGAGATTTGTCTTCATTTGTAATGCTTTTTTGTCTGGATAATTTTGAATTCACTTTTGCATCCTTTTCTTTAGCTTTGAATTTTTCTTTGAATGCCCAGAAGAAAGTCTGCCACGACTGGGGATAAAGAAGGCTGCAAACGTTGCAATTGTAAAAAGTCAAAATGCCTTAAATTGTGAGTCTTTGTGCACTAGAGTGGGTTTATTATTTGGTTCCTATGTCTTTTCTATTTGTCTCGGAACTTGAACATTGCTATGAAGGTCTATGTGTTAGCACTTAAGAAAAGCAAATTGCAATCCAGAACATTCTATGTACCTCTTAGATGCAGCAGATCAGATAATTAAATAAATAGATGTTTTTTGATTTTTGCATTTCAATTCATGTATTGACATGACTAGATTTATAGTTTTAATTTAAATGAAATTCTTACTAGTACTCTTGCAGGTATTGTGAGTTTTTTGCAGTAGGAGTATACTGCGTTGAGTCCTGCACATGTCAAGAGTGCTTTAACAAACCTGAGTATACAGATATGGTTGTTGGAACTCGCCAGCAGATAGAATCACGCAATCTGCTTGCTTTTGCTCCTAAAATTGTTCATGGTGCTGACTCTCCACCAACTAATGGGGTGAGAAAATACTGAGAGGTTTTCCTTTGTTCTGGTGTTTTCTCTTTATAGTATCACTATTACTTAACTATCTATGGAGAGTTCTTATCTTTCTCGCTATCTTACTTCAGCAGAGAGAGTGCACCGAGACTCCAGCATCGGCAAGGCACAAAAGAGGCTACAATTGTAAGAAATCAATGTGTCTGAAGAAATACTGTGAATGCTATCAGGTAGATATCTTCAATTGATTGCTTAATTTAAGGTTAAAGGCTGGAGAGTAGTTTATGTGTATTCTGATTAGTGCTCGTATCTTTTATTTTAGGCAGGGGTTGGCTGCTCAGATGGCTACAGATGTGAAGGTTGTAAAAACACGTTTGGCAAGAAAGAAGGTATCTGGTCACTTTTTTCAAATATCGAATGCATCATATTATCTCAATATATACATGAATGATAATACAAATATTGAATGCATTATATTCTGTCATTCTATACATGTACGACAATTCAAATATCAAGTGCATTATATTATCTCAGTCTATACATGAATGATAAATTTCATTTGCAACTTGTATAGGAGGATCAGATGACACAGAAGACAAAGAATCTCAGGATGAGGTATGGGAGAAGGCTATATCAGAGGAAAAGCTAGGGCTTTGTTACTGTCCCTTGTGACAGTAACAAAATTTGATGAAAATAATTTTTGTTTCACTCAACTTTGACATTCACAACTTCCTCTTTTATTATAATAAGAAAAAATACAGTGACTTTAGAGAAAATAATGAAACTAATACAATTGCAATACAGTGGTATTTAGAACAAACAGAGCTTCACAACCATCAAAGAAGAAAAAAGCACATGCATATATTGAGTACTCCTCAATCAAAGAGATAGAGAAGAATTCAAAACATACCCAGACTGAACATGGCCATACCAAGACCAGCATCAGACAATATTCTTATTGACTGCTCTAGGATAGCTGGCATTTCAACTTTCCATCTGCAAAATAGATTATAAAAACATGAAATTATATCAAAGATGTTTGATATTGATACAAAACAACACAGATTCATTTCTTCGTACACCTGTATATCATAAAAATCCTTGCACACTTTGAAAAATTGTATTGCCTTTTACTTACTCAAAAGTAATTTACATAAAGCAGTCATTTGATTAACATGGATCCTAATATTCACAAGTACATGGTCATGTGCTCCATCGTAGCATCTTATAGATTTAGATTTGTTCTCTGAAATAATTCAATGTTTTGTTTACAATCCACAAAAGAAATATTTTCCCTCGTCTACTTAATCCTAAATAAAAGGCCATATAGCAATATAGATAGAACTATATAACATAAACCATAAACAATGGTAACCTTAGCAGTAGCAAGAGATTGTTGCAAAAACTTTACCTTATCATACCCAGATTGTTGCTTTTCCTGGCAGAGGGAAATTTGATCAGTAAAATTGACACAGAGTATGCTGTCTCCATTGTCATGCTGGATAACAAAACACCAACTTTAATGGGCATGTACTGTCCCTTGTGTAATTTCCACTTGAATTCATTGCTATTGAACCACATTAATGCTTTTTTCCTTCAACAAATGAGGACAGTCACTATAAAGACAACATGATAATGTACACTCATTGTAAGGATAGTCACAAATGAGGAAATCTCAGAGTGATTATCCCTTGTGTAATTGCCGCTTGAATACATTGCTATTGAACCACATTAATGCTTTTTTCCTTCAACAAATGAGAACAGTCACTGTAAAGACAACATGATCATGTACACTCACTGTAAGGATAGTCACAAATGAGGAAATCTCAGAGTGACTATCCCTTGTGTAATTGCCGCTTGAATACATTGCTAATGAACCACATTAATGCTTTTCTCCTTCAACAAATGAGGACAGTCACTATAAAGACAACATGATAATGTACACTCACTATAAGGACAGTCACAAATGAGGACATCTCACAGTGACTGTCCCTTGTGTAATTTCCACTTGAATGTATTGCTATTCAACCACATTAATGCTTTTCTTCTTCAACAAATGAGGATAGTCACTCTAAAGACAACATGATAATGTACACGGGCTGTAAGTGTACATTATCATGTTGTCTTTACAGTGACTGTCCTCCTTCAAGTGGCAATTACACAAGGGATAGTCACTGTAAGACAACATGATAATGTAGAGAAACATTGTCATTTGTATTTTCAATAGCGCCGAGAGAGATTCCCTCCGTGAAATCATAGCTACAATTTCTGAGTACGTTGGGTTTATTTTTCTTTTGTCATTATTATGTAATCTCGTATTCAGCTGTTATAGAGCTAAAATACCCAGAAATGAGGACATATCTGTGTTGAATTTATTGTTAGCGGCTTTGGTTATTTAGAAGTTTAATTTTATTTGTTCATCTTTCAAGCACAAACATTTTGTGGACTGTAACGTCTTCATTGTTTCGGGTATGCAATGAAACAGCCCTAACTTGCGACTACCTTCACGGTACTTGTGTACATTATCATGTTGTCTTTACAGTGACTGTCCTCATTCAAGTGGCAATTACACAAGGGACAATCACTGTGAGATGTCCTCATTTGTGACAAGGATAGTCACACATGAGGACATCTCACAGTGACTGTCCCTTGTGTAATTGCCACTTGAATGTATTTCTATTCAACCACATTTATGGGCCCATTTGGACCACAGCACATAGTAGCATCTACAGAGAAGAATATCCCAGGTGTAACAAGTTGTAAGAATATACCAACAGTTCTAAGAAGTTCCCTAGCACATAGTAGCATCTACAGAGAAGAATATACAACATGAGGGCAGCCACTGTAAAGACAACATGATAATGTACACTCATTGTATGTGTACATTATCATGTTGTCTTTACAGTGACTGTCCTCATTCAAGTGGCAATTACACAAGGGACAGTCACTGTGAGATGTCCTCATTTGTGACAAGGACAGTCACACATGAGGACATCTCACAGTGACTGTCCCTTGTGTAATTTCCACTTGAATGTATTGCTATTCAACCACATTTATGGGCCCGTTTGGACTGCGGCACACAGTAGCATCTACAGAGAAGAATATCCCAGGTGTAACAAGTTGTAAGAATATACCAACAGTTCTAAGAAGTTCCCTAGCACATAGTAGCATCTAAAGAGAAGAATATGGGTCAACGAGGTTGACTTCAAAGCCATGCAATCTAATGGTAATAGTAATATCATAATTTGACATACTATCATAAATACTTCCTAAATAGACTATTCAATCTTATAAGAGATGGATTCATGAGAACTATTATTTATGAAATATGAGTCAATGACTTTAATTAAAAAAATTACACAATCTAATTCTTGTAAAAATATCAAAATTTGACACATTGAAAATACCTTCCAAAAGTATCCTTAATTGATTAATATGAATCACTACTCATGAAATATAATTTTGTAAACCTAATCTAAAAACTACACAATAAAAATCTTAATAGCAATATTGTAAGAAACTATTCCCAAAAGCAAGCCTAACAAAATTTGATGAAAATAATTTTTGTTTCACTCAACTTTGACATTCACAACTTCCTCTTTTATTATAATAAGAAAAAAAATGTCTTTTTAGATATACCTCATGAACCATACTCGAATAATCTATCATTTTTCTTCTCAAAAACATATTTGCAGAGCCTGCTTCTTTTACTTGTTTGTACTTTTATCTCTCTGATGGAATGGGTTCCTTTAGGACACATTTTTCCAAGTTCACTGCTTGAGATATTTGAGGAGGGTTCCCCTGCTTAAGTATCCATCCAACCCATATTCGAGTAGTTCTACAATTGCATACTCTAAATTAATAATACTGACAATTGAATGACGAATGATGATACATAGAATTGATATAAACTAATCCTAAAAACACTAAAACATTATTAATATATTTATATTTCATAAATGAAATTGATATAAAAGATCTGGAAAGATACATTAAAAAATAGAAAAACAGTAATTTATAATAGAAGGAAACTTAAATTGCTATTTAAAAAAAAAACAATTCTTAAATCTTATCATTTTGTTTCATTATCATCCATAAGTACACACCTCTAGCATAATAATTATATTTTACCACCCATAAAATGAAAAAAAGATTTTCACAAGAGAAATTGAAGCTAGATTATAAAAATGAACCATCTTATTGGAAACTGGAACTGTTATCATACCCAAAAGGAGTACAAAATTTCACCTTATCATACCTAGATTGTTGCTTTGCCTGGCGGAGGGAAATTTGATCAGTAAAATTGACACAGAGTATGCTGTCTCCATTGTCATGCTGGATAACAAAACACCAACTTTAATGGGCATGTACTGTCCCTTGTGTAATTGCCACTTGAATGCATTGCTATTTGATGCAAGGGCATCCCTAATGCAAGCCAAAGACACCATGATTGAAGGAAGTTTCCATGAAGCCAAGGATTCAAATCCTATCAATTGGAACATAAGATTTTCACCTTGGAGCTTTGAAGGATTGATTGGTGAAAGGTCCTTTTGATTGACAAATCAGAGTCTTTTTGAATGACAAATCAGAGTCTTTTTGAATGACAATAAATTAGAATAGGAGTTTTAGATGTTTTCTTGGTTTGTAATAAATATTAAGGATTGATTTTGTCTCCTTATAAACATCCACTTGTTGCACACAAGACACCTTGGTGACTTATAAACCTTGGGCATCTTTTGAGTCCTTGGATGAAATGAGCATAGTAAGTGTTTATTAGGTGTCTTTTAGATGTTGTTAAGAAGTTTGAAGGTCCAAAATAACTTTAATAAGGTTCCTAAAGTTTCACAACACATTTTTAACCTTCTCGGTAAAGTTGTTTGCAAAGTTGTAATGCAACTTTAAAAGTTGCTTAGCAAAGTTGACATTTGTTGGATAAACTATTCTAACCACCTAGATGGTTGAACCAACATTTGGAGAGCCTATTTTAGGCTTCAAATGGTCGAACAGACAGAGAACTAGTATTGTAATCATTTTGCTTTCATAAAAAATAAAAATAACCCTGTTTTAGTGCATTTCTGGTGAAAAATGAACTCTGTACGGCTGTACAGATGGTGGTTGGATGATAAAATTTTCCTGGAAGTTGTAATAGTGACATCTGATGCTTTGAAAGTTGGTTTGATTGATTCTCTTTGTTTTATATCTAAGTTATTTCAAATTTTCTGTGCATTGTTTACAAACCCTCATTTTCAGGGTTTGACTGATGTAAAGACCTTAACTCACATTTCAACCATTGGAATTCCTTCTTCCTTGGTGGAATGAGAGTTAAGGATGTATATTTGTATATTCTAAAAGCCCTGAGGCAGGGGGTTGCATCTGCATTTGTTGAGAGCGAGCCCTAGATCAAAAACTACCATGTTTTTGGCTGGGAAGATGGTAATCAGATTAAAATCAGAAGCTTGCATCGTATTGAGGACTTGAAAACTTGTGCATTCTTGTTTCTCTAGATCAGGAGAACACTCCAAAACTCTGATCTTGGTTTCATACACCCATTTTTAATGCTTTATTTTGGAACCCACACCTAAAAGCATGCATTAGGTCTGCGGACTCAATGAAGACATTGATATGCTGGAGTGGAGTCAGGGTCTGGGAGTTGGTGGTCTATTAGAAATCCAAAAAGGATACTCAGAAAACATATAACTTCTTAGAGTCCTTTGGCAAGTTGCAGAGTTATGGCTGCAGAGCAGGTTTGGGAGACCTACTAGGGTCACTAGGTCAGTTTGTTATTTTGATGTCTTGGGTTGTTTAGATCACAACCAATGTATGATTCTTGTTATTTAGATGATATCTAAGGGGTTTCTAAGTTTTGCTATAGGAAGTAAGATCTAGAACCTTAAAAGTCTCTTTTGATAGAAAATCAGGGAACTTGTCCCTAAAAGGAAATTTATTATTGAATGGGATTGAGTCCATAAGTTGTTGTGTGATCCTTGAAACCTTCAAATTCATTACTTTGCAGAGTTTAAAGATTAACCTATAGAAATCAGAGCCTAATTGATTAGTTGAGTCATTTTGGTGTCTTGAAGTGGGTTGGGACATAGATCCAAGTTTCTTGTTGACTACTCTGCATCACTATTGAACCACATTAATGCTTTTTTCCTTCAACAAATGAGGACAGTCATTGTAAAGACAACATGATAATGTACACTCACTGTAAGGATAGTCACAAATGATGAAATCTCAAAGTGATTATCCCTTGTGTAATTGCCACTTGAATACATTGCTATTGAACCACATTAATGCTTTTTTCCTTCAAGTGGCAATTACACAAGGGACAGTCACTATGAGATGTCCTCATTTGTGACAAGGACAGTCACACATGAGGACATCTCACAGTGACTGTCCCTTGTGTAATTGCCACTTGAATGTATTGCTATTCAACCACATTTATGGGCCTGTTTGGACCACGGCACACAGTAGCATCTATAGAGAAGAATATCCCAGGTGTAACAAGTTGTAAGAATATACCAATAGTTCTAAGAAGTTCCCTAGCATATAGTAGCATCTACAGAGAAGAATATACAACATGAGGGCAGCCACTGTAAAGACAACATGATAATGTACACTCATTGTATGTGTACATTATCATGTTGTCTTTATAGTGATTGTCCTCATTCAAGTGGCAATTACAGAAGGGACAGTCATTGTGAGATGTCCTCATTTGTGACAAGGATAGTCACACATGAGGACATCTCATAGTGATCGATTGTCCCTTGTGTAATTGCCACTTGAATGTATTGCTATTGAACCACATTAATGCTTTTCTTCTTCAACAAATGAGGACAGTCACTCTAAAGACAACATGATAATGTACACTCACTATAAGGATAGTCACAAATGAGGACATCTCACAGTGACTGTCCCTTGTGTGATTGCCACTTCAATGTATTGCTATTCAGCCACATTAATGCTTTTCTTCTTCAACAAATGAGGATAGTCACTCTAAAGACAACATGATAATGTACACTCACTATAAGTGTACATTATCATGTTGTCTTTACAGTGACGGTCCTCCTTCAAGTGGCAATTACACAAGTGATTTATGTTTTCATTTTTGTTTTCAACAGCGCCGTAACCCTCCGTGAAATCACATCGGGATATAAGGGAAAAAAAAACAAGAACGTTGTCATTTGTATTTTCAACAGCACCGAGAGAGATAAACAAACTTAAAACTCAGACTTAAGAAAGATGAAGGCAATGCTTCAAAAGGTCAATGCCCTAAACACGGGAAAACATAATACCACCATTAAACGATGCCCTAGTCACCGTATTAATGCTGCTAGCTCTGTACCAGTATGTTGACTGCTCACTTTCATCCTGTGATAAAGGTAACTTCATTAATCATACTTGAAATGGCAGCATACGAACTAAAGCTACTGTGTGTCATGGTCCAAATGGGCCCATAAATGTGGCTGAATAGCAATACATTCAAGTGGCAATTACACAAGGGACAGTCACTGTGAGATGTCCTCATGTCTGACTGTCCTTGTCACAAATGAGGACATCTCACAGTAACTGTCCCTTGTGTAATTGCCACTTGAATGAGGACAGTCACTGTAAAGACAACATGATAATGTACACAAGTACCGTGAAGGTAGTCGCAAGTTAGGGCTGTTTCATTGCATACCCGAAACAATGAAGACGTTATGGTCCACAAAATGTTTGTGCTTGAAAGATGAACAAATAAAATTAAACTTCTAAATAACCAAAGCCGCTAACAATAAATTCAACACAGATATGTCCTCATTTCTGGGTATTTTAGCTCTGTAACAGCTGAATACCAGATTACATAATAATGACAAAAGAAAAATAAACCCAACGTACTCAGAAATTGTAGCTGTGATTTCGCGGAGGGAATCTCTCTCAGCGCTGTTGAAAATACAAATGACAACGTTTCTCTACATTATCATGTTGTCTTTATAGTGACTGTCCCTTGTGTAATTGCCACTTGAAGGAGGACAGTCACTGTAAAGACAACATGATAATGTACACTTACAGTGAGTGTACATTATCATGTTGTCCTTAGAGTGACTATCCTCATTTGTTGAAGAAGAAAAGCATTAATGTGGCTGAATAGAAATACATTCAAGTGGCAATTACACAAGGGACAGTCACTATGAGATGTCCTCATTTGTGACTGTCCTTACAGTGAGTGTACATTATCATGTTGTCTTTAGAGTGACTGTCCTCATTTGTTGAAGAAGAAAAGCATTAATGTGGTTCAATAGCAATACATTCAAGTGGCAATTACACAAGGGACAATCACTATGAGATGTCCTCATGTGTGACTGTCCTTGTCACAAATGAGGACATCTCACAATGACTATCCCTTGTGTAATTCAAGCGGCAATTACACAAGGGACAGTCACTGTGAGATGTCCTCATTTGTAACTGTCCTTACAGTGAGTGTACATTATCATGTTGTCTTTAGAGTGACTGTCCTCATTTGTTGAAGAAGAAAAGCATTAATGTGGTTCAATAGCAATACATTCAAGTGGCAATTACACAAGGGACAATGTCATGAGCCGTGACATATTGAACTTAGTATAATAATAAAATGATTAGATGATATATAATAATCTATTATTAACGGTATATAACAATACTATATAATTATTATCAAAAGATAATAATAATATATAGTTAGCATAATAAGTAATATGTTAATTAAATAATATTAAAATATTAATAAATAATATAATTATGATTATAATTATAATATAAATTAATAATAAATAATTATTAATAAATTATATATATTATATTATAATAATATATTAAGTAATAATATTAAATCAATTATTGATATAATAATTTTAATATATAAATAATATTAATAAACCTCTCAATATAAAACAATATGTTATCACTATAATAATATTTATTATAATATTATTAATATTACTAACATCATTAATTATAATATTTAATAATAACAATAACATTAATAATAATAATAATAATAATAACATTTAAAGCAATATCGAATATCTGTAATCGATATACATCTACATTAAACATCTGCATTATCTATCACGATGAGGAATGAAGAAGTGATACAACAATCACTAGTCATTACACATCGATACCATGAGAGGATGATTAATGAACCAAATACTATGAAGTCAAGATCAACATGATATGAATAAGGGATAGGTCGCTATGTGTTTCAGAAGATGTATTGATAAGCAAGAAGGATAACCATTCATATATTATAAATAATAATTAATTGCACAAGTTTAGACAATGACATATCCGATAAAGCAATATCAAACATGAAGACCCGCTAGCAAATATGCACCATCACTTCCTATGTTATCATGACAATAACATAAACTAGATTGAATTCTACTATCTATATCAATAGACACCACATAGGAGGATATCGACTAAAGGATTGAAAGATTATCGATTGTCTGAGATAAACCACATCTTGTAGAAACACAAAAGCATCAGTGATTATATCACAAGCTATTGATGAATGAGGCATCAGTCATGGATAATAAGTACAATGTATCCTTAAGTATTAACAGGAATGGAAGTCAATTTGAAGATCAAACTCCATTACCAGCAATCAACCAATAAATGGACAATTATCAGAAAATGATATCGACTTATATCAGAGTAGAAAGATTGGATATAATCATAACAATATGGGATAAGGCAAGAGTTAATATTGATTGACTAAATACTAATGATAGTTATACCAAACTAATACAAACACAATGGATGTTAACTACTGGTTGCACTACCAATTAGGGAAGATTACCTTCATAAAAAGATTTGATATTGAGTCAATCTGGGAGTTAGATCTATGATCAGAAAATAATGAAATAATATTATGTGAACTGTCGGATTATGGAAAGGTGTGATTAACAAAGGGACATGGAGGAAGAAACAAGACACGTCTCATTCATAGCATCTCTTCATTTGTTAAAGACAATATAAGAATGCATTCTCATCAGTCACTCAAGGCATCATTAGAACTTTATTTACTTATCCATATTTGGATATACTCAATAGAGCATCTGCCTTTGGCAGTTTGGTTTCAAGTTTATCATTGCAGATCAGAGACAACACCATGATTGCACAGATAGAAAGGATAGTCAGAAACAGCATCAATATTTGAAGTTGCAAGCATATAATTCAGAATTTTAAATAGCAACATATCACTCATAGCGATATTACACATTTGCATAATTACATCATCATATCAGACACATCAAATACATTTCTGTAAGCAATACTTATTGATTGTATATCGATATTGTTTATATCAGACATAGCATCATTATACTATCACTATAAGTGATAGGAAACATCATATTCATAGCATATTTCATATCATTATATCTGACAGTGCTATTAAACATATTGGTATCAATATCATCTTGCACACATATTGTGATTGAATCTGAAATAGTGGTTGATATCTTAAGTAACCTCCATTACTTAGTTTAATTGTAAGTATCTGATAGAGTAAGTCTGAGAAGTGGAGTAATTGTTCCTGTTTTCCAAGTTAGCCAAAAAGGGGACATTACAGACAATCACTGTGAGATGTCCTCATGTGTGACTGTCCTTGTCACAAATGAGGACATCTCACAATGACTGTCCCTTGTGTAATTCAAGTGGCAATTACACAAGGGACAGTCACTGTGAGATGTCCTCATTTGTGACTATCCTTACAGTGAGTGTACATTATCATGTTGTCTTTAGAGTGACTGTCCTCATTTGTTGAAGAAGAAAAGCATTAATGTGGTTCAATAGCAATACATTCAAGTGACAATTACACAAGGGACAATCACTGTGAGATGTCCTCATGTGTGACTATCCTTGTCACAAATGAGGACATCTCACAATGACTGTCCCTTATGTAATTCAAGCAGAAATTACACAAGGGATAGTCACTGTGAGATGTCCTCATTTGTGACTGTCCTTACAGTGAGTGTACATTATCATGTTGTCTTTAGAGTGACTGTCCTCATTTGTTGAAGAAGAAAAGCATTAATGTGGTTCAATAGCAATACATTCAAGTGGCAATTACACAAGGGACAATCACTGTGAGATGTCGTCATGTGTGACTGTCCTTGTCACAAATGAGGACATCTCACAATGACTGTCCCTTGTGTAATTCAAGCAGCAATTACACAAGGGACAGTCACTGTGAGATGTCCTCATTTGTGACTATCCTTACAGTGAGTGTACATTATCATGTTGTCTTTAGAGTGACTGTCCTCATTTGTTGAAGAAGAAAAGCATTAATGTGGTTCAATAGCAATACATTCAAGCGGCAATTACACAAGGGACAGTCACTGTGAGATGTCCTCATTTGTGACTGTCCTTACAGTGAGTGTACATTATCATGTTGTCTTTAGAGTGACTGTCCTCATTTGTTGAAGAAGAAAAGCATTAATGTGGTTCAATAGAAATACATTCAAGTGGAAATTACACAAGGGATAATCAATCACTGTGAGATGTCCTCATGTGTGACCTTTGTGAAGGCAAGTGCCAATTTGTACCCAAGTTACCAATATTGTGGCAAAAGTGGGAATGAAGCATTTAGGGGTCAAATTGGGCAAAGAAGTGTAGAAGTGGCCTATGTGAGGTCTAAATAGCCTAAATAAGTCATGGTTAGGGTCTTATGGTGTTTGAACAATAAGTTTTGAACCAAAATCCCAAAGGTTGTAACAAGTTGTCAATGTTGTCATTCACAACATTGACAACATTTGTGCAAGGGAGCGTTTTCGAGTAAGATGGTTATGTAACTATATGAAACCATTGAATTAGGCATCAGATCAACTATAAGAGGCCTCCATCGATCTGTGCAAAAGGTTGGGGGGAAAAACATTTGGAATTAAGAAGATTTGTAGAGTAACACGGTTTTAGTGAATTCTTGAGTTTTTTTGTTTCTTTGTTTTCAGTTGATTAATTGATTAGATAGCTCGCAGTGTCTATTGGAAAAGTTAGTACAAGTTTTTTTTTTATTCTGTGTTGTGTTTTTTTTTAGTTTTGAAGCATTCCAACTAGTTTGTTAATTCTTTTGTTAAGTACCCTATCATTGGTTTGAGCCAGGCAGGTTGAACAAATGGAGTCTTAGCTCATCATTCCATTGTCAATTTTGTACGGGCTCTTGGAATGGGTGAGGAGACTCCATGTACTATATGTTTAGAAGGAGGGGCCCTGGGAAGCTCATTTTCTATGTTTGCAATGATGTCCTAGGTGAGTCAGTTGAGCACAGTTAGGGATGACAAATCATTACAAGAAGATTACAACAAGTTGAATGCATTGGTTGCTTCAACTAAAATCTCATGGAGAGGTAGACACACATCTAAAGAAGCCCCAAGTCAAATTAGAAGATTGGGTGAGTTTCTTTGGCTGCTAAGAAAACAAACTCTTAGTCAGACTGTCCAAGTTGTGTCAAAATACTTGTTTTCAGGCATGGCTGTAGCAGTTGGTGTACAAAAAATCTAGAAGGAGAAGACCTTAGATATCTTGGAGTTCTCAATAAAGGGCATCTGAATCCTAAGCCCTTTAGGTGGCTTAATATAAACAAAAAGGCTTGACAAAGGCCTAATTGCTAGCAGCCTATTTTTGGGTGCAATTGGCATGGTTTGATGAACCGGATTGAAGTACTGATGAAAAGTATAGGTGAAGGAGTAATATTGAAACCAATAGAGGTCCTAGTGGCCAGCCTCTCCATGGAGTAAAGTTCTAGTTGAATGTGTTTCAATTTGTGAAGACAAGACTAGGAGTGTCCTAGTAGCTAGATTGGTATTGAGCAGAGTTCGTTGTATTTCTTGTTGGTGTGCACTAGTTGAAGGAGTGGGATCTTGGGTAGAGATACCTAAAGAGTGTAGGGATAGTTAAGTACCCTATCAAGTAAAAACATTAGCCTAAAGAGACCCTAGTGAAGGATAGGGAGTGAGCAAGACAAAGTGTTACATCAATTAACAAGATCATTTTTTGGTAATTGTGTACATTATCATGTTGTCTTTACAGTGACTGTCCTCATTTGTTGAAGAAGAAAAGCATTAATGTGGTTCAATAGCAATACATTCAAGTGGAAATTACACAAGGGAATATCACTATGAGATGTCCTAAGTGTGACTGTCCTTGTCACAAATGAGGACATCTCACAGTGACTGTCCCTTGTGTAATTGCCACTTGAATGAGGACAGTCACTGTAAAGACAACATGATAATGTACACAAGTACCATGAAGGTAGTCGCAAGTTAGGGCTGTTTCATTGCATTCTCGAAACAATGAAGACATTACAGTCCACAAAATGTTTGTGCTTGAAAGATGAACAAATAAAATTAAACTTCTAAATAACCAAAGCCGCTAACAATAAATTCAACACAGATATGTCCTCATTTCTGGGTATTTTAGCTCTCTAACAGCTGAATACCAGATTACATAATAATGACAAAAGAAAAATAAACCCAACGTACTCAGAAATTGTAGCTGTGATTTCGCAGAGGGAATCTCTCTCGGCGCTGTTGAAAACACAAATGACAACGTTCTTGTTTTTTTTTCCCTTATATCCCGATGTGATTTCGCGGAGGGTTACGGTGCTGTTGAAAACACAAATGACAATGTTCCTTTTTTTTTTTGCCCTTATATCCTGACAACATCACAATTGCAAGTTAGGGCTGTTTCACTGCATACCCGAAATAATGAAGACGTTACGGTCCACAAAACATTTGTGCTTGAAAGATGAACAAATAAAATTAAACTTCTAAATAACCAAAGCCGCTAACAATAAATTCAACATAGATATGTCCTCATTTCTGGGTATTTTAGCTCTCTAACAGCTGAATACCAGATTACATAATAATGACAAAAGAAAAATAAACCCAACGTACTCAGAAATTGTAGCTGTGATTTCGCGGAGGGTTACGACACTGTTGAAAACACAAATGACAACGTTCTTGTTTTTTTTGCCCTTATATCCCGATGTGATTTCGCGGAGGGTTACGGCGCTGTTGAAAACACAAATGACAACGTTCTTGTTTTTTTTGCCCTTATATCCTGATGTGATTTCGTAGAGGGTTACGGCGCTGTTGAAAACACAAATGACAACGTTCCTTTTTTTTTTTGTCCTTATATCCCGACAACGTCGCAATGGCGACGTTGCCAAATGTATTGTCATCGCAATTGCGACGGTGTCGGGCTATATTTGAAAAAAAAAAGCCAAAACCGCATGACATTTACCTGTCGTCGCAAATTGCCGTCGCAATTTCACCCCAAATGTATTAGTGACATGTTATTGCAATTAGTATATCTTCCAACGAATGGCAAAGATAAATTCACAGATCAAGGCAACAAGACTTTACACCAGCTAGGAGGGAGAATCCAATCTAGGGCATATCACTCCTTAATACTCCAAAATGCCAATCCAAATACACACTAATGGAAGGTTTGAATGTTTGAACTCCTTGAACTCGTACACCAAGTTTGGAGAAGAAGAAATGAAGATATAGATCCTTGAGGAAGATAACATGTTATGTTTTTTATACCTCTTTCCTCAAGGATCGAAATAATATATATTAGAGTTTTTTGATAAACTCTACCATCCCAAGGGAGGACGACTTGGGCCCTCCCAAGTAAAATAATAAATAAACTTTTATTTATTATTAAATTACCACTTATATATATGCATTATCTTATAAATAATAAATAATAAATATTGCCTGGATATTTATTATTATTATTTATAAATCAAATTATATTAAATATTTCCAATATATTTATTATTTCCTCTTTATCCAAGATGGTCTATCTTTTCCATAAAGGCCATAATATCAACACTCCCTCTTGGACTTGAGGTAAAGATTGACTCATTAAGCTTTTATCACAAAACATAACCAAAGCCATAGATCTCACATCTATGAAAGTAGATCTCCATTCTACCAACTTTGATAAGAACACACATGTTCATTATCATTTCCAACCATAGAATTCATATCCATATGAAAATCATGGTAACATCAAATCACAAGATGTTTACCAACCAGATGTGGATTTCCTAAATCCATGAGTCTTCAAGACTCAAAGCATAAAGCACATCAAAAAAGGATTCCTTATCCAATGATGCCATAGATCTCTCATCTATGATAGTAGATCTCTATCTACATGATATAATGAGAACACAACTATTCTTCATTATTCCTCAACCATATATCTCGTATTCATATGTTAAACATCATATCATATGATGCTTACCATCCAAATGTGGATCTCCTAGATCCTCTGGTCTCCATGACCCAAGAATATCAGTACATGATATTCATGATAACATCAATTCCATGATGTATACCAACCAATCTATGGATAACTAAATCCATGAGTCACCAAGACTCAAGAAATGTCAAGTCCATGATCTTTAACCAACATCAAGTCCATGATGTTAAGAGCATTGGTCTAATGAATATCAAGTCCATGATATTCACCAAAAGCTCAGAGGAATGACCTCTAGACAACAAGTCTATGATGTCTACCATATACTCAAGTGTGGATCCCTGATCCAAGAGATATCAAATCTATGATATCTTGGAGCATTGATCTAATGAATATCAAGTCCATGATATTCACCAAGTGGTTGGGGTAATAACCTATCAACATCAAGTTCATGATGTCCACCAATTACTTAGATGTGGATCCTTGATCCATGAGATATTAAGTCCATGATATCCTTGAGCATTGATCTAATGAATATCAAGTGCATGATATTCACCAAATGCTCAGTGAAATGGTCTCCCAACATCAAGTCCATGATGTCACCATATGCTCAACAATGGATCCCTGATCCATGAGAGAAATATCAAATCCATGATATTATCCAAGTAACCAATTCATAAGAAACAACTTATCCATATGGATAAGTGTAACCAAATGAATCAACATGACCAAATGTATCTCATAATCAAATCTTACCTCATGAATCCACATAAGTGTAAGAGTAACCAATATGATCATAAGATTCAAGTTAAATGTAAGGAAAATGTGTTCACACATAGAACCACATGTAATATAGTCTCAGCTATAATCAGTAAATATAGACTCAACTATGAAAGAAAGTATGGTCCATTAATACACAATAATCCACTAAATTATGCTTCACAAGATAAAGTATACAAATGGTGTATGCTCCATACAATCATATGAAGTAATCGATATCCAAATGAAGTTCAATCATAGAATTAAAATAATTCATCCTACATCTATAGAAAAGTCTTATCCACAAGCATAAGAGTAATCACATAAGTCTTCACCACCTAAAGGTAACCAAATTTATCCAACATATAACCAGGTGCAATGTGATCACAACAACATGCAATATAGTTTCATCTATATAAAGAAGTGTATCCATAAATATGATCAATACCAAGACATATATAAAGGATAACATATATCCACAAGTTATGCTCCCATGCATATAAAAATAGTATCTCTAAGTATTATAATGTATGTTCCCACACACACATACAATATGTCAATTTTAACAACATATGCCAATATAAGTATGTTCCAACATTCATTAACCAATAATGTATGTACCCATGCATCAAGAAAAATAGTTAATTAGTTATACTAACAATTAGCTATGCATTTTCCCATAATAGTGTAAGGTATAATAGAAATATGTCAAGGTAACTATTCATAATTTTATGTATGTTACAAGGTAAGTTGCCATAGCAAGTAATCAAAATGACATGAGGAAGGGTTTCATACCACAAAATTAAGTGAGCCCATAAATGAACTCCCTCTTAAACCTCATACCCATAATTAAGATATACTGAGGTGACCTACTCCTTCTGGATAATCCAATCTTCTCGCTTTAAGAAGATCAAAACTCCTTTTCAAGGTATGTTCTTGATTCTAACAAATAATTGAAGGGAAATATGAAAATATTCCTTAAGAGAAGATAAAGTGCACTAGGAGGTCAACCAATAAATAGAAGAAAACCAATATAAAACATATGCCAATATGCAGCCAAATTTATAGAAAGCCAATGTATGTGCCTATACATTAAAAGGCTAACAATCTGCAGTGAATGTCCCTTTATGACAGTGTAAAAGATAACATATGCCTGGGCAAGGTATGATTTCAATTAGCTAAGAAAACATTCAAAATAGTTGATCTAATCAACTATTAACGAAGAATCATATTCTCTACATGCCAAGGTAATCAATGAATCAATGATGTAAGATTGATATGCCAAGTGTACTTCCTACACATTAATAATGCCAATGCAAATGCATAAAACTAGTATGTGTATACCAATGTGAAATAGTTAAAATCCCCATACATCATATGCCAAACAATATTCATCCCATCTAGTTGTACTAATAGCATATGATCAATTATATATGCAAGGTACCAACTATGATACTAACCAGCTATGATCTATTCCCTCTAGATCAATAAGGAAAGATAATTTAAAATTTAAAATATGCAAGAACCTTGAGTTCTACCCATGTCTTCCCGACCAATGAGAACTAATAAGTTTTCCATAGAAGGCAACCAATTGTAAATCAAAACCCTCATTACAAGTTTTAGACCAAATCCTAGTTGCCATGATAACCAACTTAGTTTGAAAGAGTTAGTTTGAATTCCTAAATCTGAAATGAATCTTTTACTCAACCTAGGCTCTGATACCATGTTAATATTTTCTAGATTTAACAATGAATGATCAAACTATAGAGATATTTCAATTAACTAAGCACATGAATCAAAATAAGCATATAAATGAGTAAGATAATACTTGGAATAATTTTTGGTCTGCAACTTGAAGTACTCAAGTTTAGCCCCTTGAATTAGCCACTTAATACCTTCTTGAACAATTTGATTATGCTTGTAGCATGTAGATGTGACAATGCGGATCAAACCTTCAATACCAATATCGTAATTATTTAGATAAATGCTGGTCAAATTTCATACTCCAAAGGCAGATGTATATCTGAGCCTTATATGCAATATTTTCCCTTTGATAGCTAATGAATATCTAGCTCAATATTTTTGGACTAAATTGCATAGATAATCTGAATTTATTCCAACTATATATAATTATTTCCAGCGATATAATGTATCACAATTCTCAATACACGTTCTTGCAACTAGTATATCTTCCAGTGAATGGCAGAGGTAAATTCACATATCAAGGCAACAAGAATTCACACCAACTAGGAGGGAGAATCTGATCTAGGATATTGCTCCTTAATACTCCAAAATGCCAATCGAAATACACACTAATGGTAGGTTTAAATATTTGAACTCCTTGAACTCGCACACCAAGGTTGGAGAAGAAGAAATGTAGATATAGATCATTAAGGAAGATAGCATGTTATGTTTTTTATACCTCTTTCCGTAAGGATCAAAATAATATATATAAGTCTTTTGATAAAATCTACCACCCCAAGGGTGGCCGACTTGGGCCCTCCCAAGTAAAATAGTAAATAACCTTTTATTTATTATTAAATTACCACTTATGTATATGCATTATCTTATAAACAATAAATAATAAATATCACCCATATTTATTATTATTATTATTATTATTATTTATAAATCAAATTATAATAAATATTTCCAATATATTTATTATTTCCTCTTTCTCCAAGATGGTCGATCTTTGCGGTAAATGCCATAATATCAACATTTCTTGGGTACAAATCTACATTGATCGTATACTATATTTCCCCTTTGTATCTTGGATGTAATACTCTTGATTTTTTCTATCTAATTTAGCTCACACATTCTCTTGAACCTATATATGCTAGTTAAATTGGGAGATAAATGTAATAATTTTAAATCACATATGCATTATCTATTAGTATTAAGATATCTATTAATCATAATGGTGTTAGATTAGGAATAGTTGGTAGTGTGGAATAATTATTTTAGATTAATTTGGCTCTTTGATGGTTTTTTGTGGCTTCCGCCTGTAATTACCTGAAGCATGGTCTTACATTTTAAGTTGTAATTGTTGGTTTGTGGTAACTAATCAAACAAGTACTATACACTTTTCATTTATCATGGGGTTCAAGGCAATGCCACACTTTTGTTTTTTTTTTGGGGAGGGGGGGGGTAAATTGTCAAGTGTTTTTTATTCAACTCATCAATCTTTTAACTAGGTTGTCTCATCAAGTATTTTTAGGGTTAACTCATTAACCAACATAAGTCTTGATATAATGGCATAGGGTTAGGGTTTTTTCACGATGAGAATTTCATAGCTTCTTGTAGCGGTATTGAGTTGTAAGGGATGTAGATTGTAAGAGGTTGAAAATTACTGGATAATAATATTGGACTTTCTAGTGGACATAGCCCAGGATTGGGTGAACCATGTTAAATCTTTGTGTCTTCTTGTTATACTTTTGTGTTCTTTATTCCTTTGCATTATTCGTTATATTTGCATGTAACTTTTATATTTTTGTCTACTAATCCTAATATTAATGTGATTGATGTTATTTGGGTTCAAGGCCCTCTCCCTGCAATCGTAATCAAAAACATATTTAAAACATAGAGAAAATGGGATTAGGAAAGTTGGATATTTTATACCAAAAGGTGGCCAATAATTGAGAATCAAGAATATTGAATATTTAATTAGAGGAGGAGAGTGAAGGAATCCACTAGAGCTCTACAAAATAAAATAAGTGAGATAATATATGGAATCAATGGTAAATATTATCAAACCTTTAATAGAAAAAGGTATTGGCTATGGTTCAAGAATTCATAGTACCAAATCCTTAACACAAGAAGCAAAACAAGGAAGATGAACTTAAAATTTTCAAATGACTAGAGAATCAAGATAGCTCAAAAATTCAAGGCATAAGATGGTACAATATAGGTGAAACAAATGTAAATTTGGGAAAGAGAATACATAAATCATCCAATTGAGAATTGAGGGTCCATGATACCTCCTACCTTTGGCTATCACGGTACGAAAAATTCTTGGGATCAAGGGCGCTAAAAATCATTCATGTGACACAATATTAGATAGATTTGCTAAATATCAAGTGTGGATACAAAGAAGAAAGTGAGTATCAAATAAAAGGTGTAATAGGAAGCAAAATATCAAGGATGCAAAACATAATGGTATAGACAAAGAAAGGACTTGGGGAGAAACATGGCTATGTACATTAGAAAAGTAGATTTTGATAAATTGATAGATGTAAGGGATTAAAGGAATCTCAAGAATAAGACGAGAGGACTATAAGAGAGTCATGCGAATAATGAAAATTCTAGATGTATACCATGAAATAGTAATTAAGTCAAATAACCTCAAAGTTATAAAATTTTACTATATTTCATAATTCATGTACATGACTAAGACATGAAGAAGAACAAACTACTATTTTAAGCATAACTATTAAAAATGGTGTCTATTAAAGGAAATTTTGGACTATGTATTAATGATGAGTCAAGTGGGGCCTAAGCAACAAAGGGGAAAACAACACTAAAGGAGTTTATTAACTATTTTATCCAAACCTAGGGATTTTGTTGCAAGACATATATATGACCTACACTACAATTTATCTTTATAATATGTGAATTATTGGAACCAACTTGAATTGAACAATACAATGGTGTAATGTTCTAAGATATTAATAAATCCATTGTAGGATGATGTGATATTATGTAAATGAAAACATAAACAAATTTAGACATAGCATTTGTCACTAAAATATTCTATTCACCATTTTGGATATATTAGAATAAAAAACTTGAACTAATGTCAAATTGTCACTAAAAAAATTAGTATAATGATGAATAAAATATTTCTAATAAATCTTTATAAAAAATTGATTCAAAGAATATAATATTAGAAAGATCATTATCTATACATTATCAAAAATTTTAAAATTATAATTAACTCAATGATTTTGTTTTCTTTATTAGACAAAAAGTGAAAAGTTCCCTATCTATATATAAATGATTTATCATATTAAATTTCAAAATGCATATTATAAAACTAGTAGTTCATTTAGCTTAATTATTTTGAAACACATAATGCAAAATGACAGGTTTGACTTTCCACCACGTCAATCATCCATGATATTTTTTTTATATAAAATCGATTTTTGATAGTCATCATATCAAATCTATAACATAAATTATTGGATGACTGGAACAATGAGAAGTGTGTGTCTGTTTCATAAAGAATAATAGACTTTTAAAAGTTTAAATTTAATATAAACTTATCTATATTAAAAGCATACAATTATATAGAAATGCCGACTCTGCACAACAAATCTTCAATCATTTGTTAATATAGATTTGCCTTCAACTACTCTTCCACATTTCTGTAGATTTCGTTAATGTTTAGTTGATTGTTAAGTTGAATCTTTAATCGTCCCGAGTATGTGATTGCATTGGAAAGACGTGGCCTCGTCTTGGAGCTTTATTTACTGTCCAGCTTATTTTAAATGGAGTAAGAATAAGTTCTTATACCATCAACCATGCTAAAAGTTATTTCCACTAATGTTTATGCCCTTTACTAATCTATTAACCTGGCAACCTAGTGAAACATTATATCATTTTTAGGTTGTGGATCAAGTACTTTGAAAATGAACCTCCAAAGAGGCTTGGTTTCCTTGTTTATCACCTTAATCTTAACCTTAGTCAATTTTTTTTAATAAAAAATTGAAGAGACATTGAAAATGAGAGCTACATAAATGATGGTGATGCACCAAAATGAATATTTGAATCTATAATACTATTGTTTTTACATGCAGTTCTTCTTGCACGAATTAATGTTTAAATTAATAATGAATCATTATTTTAATAAGGAGGTTTAGTTTTCTGTATTTTTAGGAGGAGAACATGTTACTTTTCATAACTAAAGTTTGTTTTGACAAAAAAACACAACTTATGATCTGCATTTGATAAGTTTTTTTGGCTTGAAGATATTTAATATAATGAGACACATTACATAGGTTTTGCATATAAAAATTAATAAACTTTACAAATAATTCATTCACAAACAATGAGACATCATATATAATGAGACATCATATACAATGAGACATCATATGTAGAGGGAAAAATGATTCTTTTATTGTTGTTAATTATGTGCTTATAATAGTATATAATCTATAAGTAGCTAATATTACTTTAAAAATAAAATATTATATATAATTTCACTCCCAACAACTGGTTTTTTGAGTTATAGAATAATATCTCTTGCTAGAAGTTTGAGAGTTGCAACACTTAGTGTAGAATTTCAAGGAATGAACAATATAAGCCCTAGAAGTCTTATTTCTCAAGTCAAATAATGGATAAAATATAGGACATCTATTAATAAAAATGTTAAGGAATACCAAGGATACTTATATGGGAACCTAAGAGGAGAGGTGTTTGAGTATTTCATATAAAACATCTTTTACTTGGTATGATCCTTACTTGGCTTGGAACTTCTCCTATATTCTTGAATGAAACTCCACTTGAATGGCAAATCCCCTAAACTGCCACATATTTTCTCCTTATGTTCCTATATTCCTTCTCCACCCTTGCAAACTTCTTTACCATCTTTCCAAAGTAATAGGGAATGTTCTTTTCATGCATTCTTGATTTCAATGTGTCTTGGGTATGATGAAACAAAAATAGACCATTAAAGACCCCTCTAACTGCCTTAAACCTTTCCATAATGGCTTAAAACTACTCTTTGAGGTATTTAATATAGTTGAGAAATTTATATGCATGTATAAAAGGTACATAGGAGTCATGAATTATCTTCTCTACTCTTGTACTAGATTTAAGACTTTCATCATCTCTACCATAACCTTCATTGGCATAGCTAGAAACTTTGTGTTTCATCTAATATCATGTCCTTATTATCCTTAGCTACCATTATAGCTTTCTTGAAATGTCTAAAATCCCTTCTCAATACATTTTGGTTCTTTTGGAACATCATTTCCGTATTTTCCTCAATGTATATCTCGATATCCCTGAGGAATGTCACTATCATTTTATTCTTGGAAATAGTATTTAACATGAGAAGCTTTAAGGAAACCGCACATATCTATAATATCAATGTCTAGATACATGCCATCTTTTGACTATGCTCTATGAATGTCATATTAATTTAACAATTCACTACTCCCTCTATTGACCATGCAATGTCTAGCTTTATTCATGAACAACTTAGATTTAACAAATTTTTGAAAATTTGAAATGTGATTCTTAACATTTTGATCTTTTATTTACCACACTTGATCGTATTCTATTTGTAGGGATAGCCAAAAACTATTATATTTCTTTTTTACTATTCTTGTAGCTTACAAGCCTTTAGTGTACTATCTATCTTCATTCATTATACATGACATAAAAATATAAAAATCACTGTATCACTTTATTGAAGCCATTACTAATGGATGATCAACTATCGATGGATCCCATTGGTAATGATTATTTCACATAAAAAATAATCCACTTTCCCTATATTGTCATTCAAAAAGTTTTATAGATTACCTTCCTCCATTATAGAGCAGTAGTGGACATAAACATCATATAGATTATTACTCATAATACCACTTTTATATGAAGACTCTTCTCACTTTTTGACTATCACCCACATGTAACTATCTTCTCTTCATTGTCATGTGTTTAAATAGTCTATCTTAAGCTTCATGTATGAGACTATGTCACTTTACTAGATGTGAGGATTTTATTATAGTGATAGAAATGTCAGCTTGTAGTTTTTATGCTACAATACCTACATGATTTCAGTAGTTCAAATAGCATACTAGCCTTAGTCACCTTTCAATTGTCCTTTCATGAATAGCTTGATGTTGACAGCTAGAGATTTATATTGGCTTACACAAAATTAATGGATTATCATTTACCTATTCACTATCATGACATTTAGTTAACAATTCTATTCCTATCAACCTCTCTTCATATCATGACTTTTAGGATTTGGGGAAATCATTTTTATACTTTTCCCTTTCTCTTTCTTGTAAACTATACTAAGACCATCATTCGTTGTTTTATGTCTTGAAGGAACATTCTTCGTGTATTTGCCTAAATTTTTCTAGTCTTATTAGTCACCCTAAGACTTCCATTGTAATATTTTATGCATGGAAGTTATCCTTTTATCAAATTCATATCTTCATACAAGGTCAAAAGGCTCTTGCAAAAAATTCAACTCAAATATTTTATCCCTTAACTATCGATCTTTACAATAATCATATATCATTCTTTCTACTATCATTTTCCTTGACCACTTTGGTACTTTGTCCTCTCATATCATTTTGATAATTATGATATGTACATACACTATTGAAATAAACTTCATGATTTGCCTTGTTTCATGTATTACTTTGAAACTATCCATCTTTCTATAATATTGTCATAACTTGGGATTGTCATTTTTGAGACTATGATCTCCCTATCAAGTGTCATTGCAACTTAATAGATTTTCCCTTTATATATACATCATTGTATCTTCTTTGACTCTTTTTCATGCCTTTTATAATCTTTGAAAAATATGCCTTAGCCTTGATTTTCATTTAACCTTCGTCTAAAACTTGTCATACCTTCATTATGCAATCAAGGATGGTGGATCCAATGAAGGATAGTCCAAACCTTGCAGCCAAAAGAATTACACAATGGATTACTCAATAATGCAACACAAAGTAATTGTTTAACACTAATTTTCATTAACATGCCCAGTTGTAAGGCCTTCTGGGTTAGGGTCGATTACAATCAGAAAACAATTCTACAAGATCCACAATCAGATCCAATGCAATCTCACCTAGTTCATCTCTGAAGATAATCAGAAGCTGATGGAAACCCTAAGGAAGATCTAAACTTGAGCTCACAAGCCTCCAAGGAATCTCCTTGTCTCCAAGTATGCAAACCCCTAGCTCTGCTACAAAGGACTATCAGATTACAATCTTATCTACAAGAACATCAAGAACTTTTCCACAACTTCACTCTCAGGCTTTAGATCTGCTAAGTCTCCAAATCCTGATCTCCCAAATCTATCCCCAATTTGTCTCTAAAATCTGTCCCTAAACATCTACCCAAGCCCTCCTTAAATACTACTCATCAGCCATAAGTCAGCTGGATGAAACCCTTAACTCCCAAAAACAAATAATTAAATGCCATACAAGTCAGCTTACAAATGTATACAAACATTTAATTCCACATGTCAGCCCAAGACAATGGCTACCAACAATTAATTCACCAAGTCGGCTCAACAAATCACACAGAACTCCAATCGGTAAGTCAAAACTACCGAGCAACAGTAAAATTACCACGCCAGGCATCGCCGAGCACTAGTATCGACCGAGCATCACAAACATGACCAAGTAACAATTTCATTGAGTGCCAAAGACTACCAATTTTCTTCAGTGACCGAGCTTCCTTCCATGACCGAGACCGTCGATCAAGGGTGAAACCGAGTAAAACCGGCCAAAACACAAACACTCCATACAGTTTACCAAGGACACAAAATGCCCTTGCCTTAACCTTGGATGCCCTTGCATCACTTCACTTTTTGTATATGCATCAAGTTGTGTATTACGCTTGACAAGGCACTCATTAATCTTCCACTATGCACTATACTTTTGTGATCTACGTACACTATTAAAAGAAATTTCATGTATTTTCTAGTGCTTATATTTTATAAACATCATTATCATAAGGTAACTATTTTTAAACTTACTCTTTCTTACCTTAATTAACAATGCTATGAGCTTCAATTATCCATTACACTCCGGCCTTTAGGTCCATATAAAGGAATGAATTATCATTGTGTCATCCTTTGTATCATGAAGACTATTCTTTTCTTTTAAGGTTCTTCAACACATGTTGGTTGTCTTTTGAAAGATCCAAGACTATCACATTCAATTACTATTAAAGGATAGTCTTATTCGCTTTTGTGAACTATGCTTTGCATATGATTGTCTTTTTTTCTTTTATGACCTTAGATTATAATGATAGGGATTTGGAGATTAATGTCAATCTCTTTCTTTTTCTCATCATCAACACATGTATCCTTGTGGTTGTTCATGGTGTACATCCCTAGAAAGCTTTGTTCAATTTTGTCCCTTCTTATGAACTTTTCATACCTCTTTGGATCCTTGTGAAATACATTCAATATAGATTTTTCTTCAACAAGGAATCATAGTTGGTTGTATTTTGAACATGTACTAAACTTTAGAAATTTAATTGATTGATTTCCACAAGACATCTGAGGCATTAGATAAACCAAGACACTTCAAACACATCCCCTTGACTAACCAGGTTATATTCTTTGCAAAGCTATCATTTGGATATACCATTTGCTCCATCCCTCCAACAAAAACCATCTTACATTCATCTCCTTCTATAACACAAGCATCAAATTTAGACCTCTCTATGCCAATGAGCCTAAACCTCTGAATATACCCCATATTTTATTAATAAAACATACAACTAATAAAAATCATACACTCTGATGAACAAATTGAAAAATAACAGTGAAAAGAGTAGAGTTTAATTGAAAAATAGAGAAGAATATACTAGAGAAGATAGCAGAAACAAAACAAAGTATTTGGTAGAACTGTGCAGCTTATAAATTGTATTACAAGAAACATGCTCTCACTTACTTACACAATGCAAGAGGGAAACTGAATTTATAGACCTATTGTAATCTTCTAGAATTTTCTATAGAGGCTACGGTGAGAACAAAATAGAGAATTCTGGAGAGTTCTCTACAAAAGCTATGGTAGAGCAGATAGGAAAAATTTGGAATATCTGGAGTCTTCTATTGGTTTAAGAGAGTTCTGGAATGAGCATTAAATGCTCACCTACTGATATTGTAGATAGAATAAACATTATTCTAACACTCCCCCATAATGTTTATTTGGAGAGGATAGGAACTTCCTTGAGTTGTAACAAATTTATGAGTTTGACAAATTTTACAATAGATAATGCTTTTGTAAATATGTCAGCTACTTGTTCTTTTGTTCCACAAAATTGTAGCTCTACCTCTTGTCTTTCAATCAAGTCACGAACAAAGTGATAATGCACTTCTATATGCTTGGACCTAGCATGATAGATAAGATTTTTTGCTAACTTAATAGTGCTTTGGTTGTCACAAAATATTATTGTAGGAGCACCTTGAGGATGGTGTATTTCTTTAAGTAGTTTTCTAAACCACAATGCTTCTTGAGATGCCTTTGATGAACCAATATATTCAGCCTCTATGGATGAAAGTGATACTGTTGATTGCTTCTTGCTTCTCCAAGAGATTGGTCTCGATCCAAGATGAAAGATGTACCCTGAAGTTGATTTTCTATCATCAATGTCACCTGCATAATCAGAATATGTATATCCAACTAAAGTAGGTTCTCCTCCATACTTGTACTCAATGCCAAGCTAATAAGTACCCTTAATGTATTTTAGTATTCTTTTAGTTGCTTTCCAATGTTCAATGTGTGGATATGCCATGTACTTGGATACAATACCAACTGCATATGCAATATCTGGTCTAGTTATAATAAGATACAAAAGACTTCCTACAAGTTGTCTATACAACTTTCCATCCACCTTCTTTTGAGTAGAGTTAGCACTCAATTTTAGTCCTTCTTCACATGGTGTATTAGATGATTTACAATCACTCATTTTAAATTTTTCCAATACATCAAGAGCATATCTAGTTTGAGAAAGCATGATCCTTCCTTCTTCTTGCCAAATTTGCATACCCTAAAAATAATGCATCAACCCTAGATCAGTTATTTCAAAAGCTTGTTTGAGTTGATCCTTAATTATTTTAATATTATGTGTGTGATCTCCTATAATGATCAAGTCATCCACATATAATACAATAATAACTTTATCATCACTATATTTCACATACACATCTGGATCATCTTTACTTCTTTTAAATCCTGCATCTATGAAGTACTCATTTATCTTGGATTACTATGCCCTCGGTGCTTGCTTAAGACCATATAATAAATTTTTTAATCTACACACCAAATTTTCTTCACCAATTTTAACAAATCCTAGTGGTTGTTGCATGTAAATTTCTTCTTTTAAATCACCATGTAAAAATGCACTTTTTACATCCATTTGAAAAATTTTCGAACCAAACTTTGCAGCTAAAGCAACTATTGTGTACGAATGGAAGTCATTTTAGCAACTGGAGCAAAGGTTTTAGTGTAGTCAATACCTTCTATTTGTGAGAAACCTTTAGACACTAACCTTGCTTTTTGTTTTTCAATAGCTCCATCTGATGTGAACTTTTTTCTATAGGTCCACTTGCAACAAGCCACTTTTTTTTCCTTCTGGAAGTGTTGTCAATTTCCATGTTCTATTTTTCATCAAAGAGTTGTACTCTTCTTGCATAGCTGCTTCCCATTCATCTTTTCCTTTTGCTTCTTCATATGTGCTTGGGGTGTCAACCTGCATCACCTTAGCCATGAGAGCATAGTTAGAAAACATATTTCTAGGACCTTCCTGATAAATTTCTTGAATACTTCTAGTTTTTTGTGTATTTTAATCATCACTTTCACTTGATTCTTCAACTTGTGTCCCTTCCCCTCCTGCACAAGATTGCACACCTTGATTTTGATCATTAGTAGGAGTAGACTTATCTTCTTCAAACAATATTGGAAAGTAAGATAATGTAGGAGGATTATTACTTTCAATATCTTCATCAAACCATACATTCCTTTTGATATGAATTTCATTTATTTTAGGATTGTATAACCTATATCCTTTTGTCTCCTCACTATATCCAACCATTATGCACTTCTCACTTTTTCTTTCAAGTTTGTTCCTTCTTTCATCAAGAATGTGAGCATATGCATTACATCCAAAGACTCTAAAGTGAGATACTGTAGATTTTCTTCCACTCCATGCTTCTTCTGGTGTTATGTTCAAAACTGCCTTAGTAGGTGTTCTATTCAAGATGTATATGACAGTATGAATTGCTTCAGCCCAAAATTTAGTTTTTAGATTTCTAGAGTGAAGCATGCATCTAGCCATTTCTATGATAGTTCTATTTTTTCTTTCAACAACCCCATTTTGTTGGGGTGAATAAGAAATGGTTGATTCTTTCTTTATGCCATGCACTTTACAGAAATCCAAGAAGGTTTTATTTAAGTACTCATTCCCTCTATCTGTTCTTATTATTTTTAGATATTTTCCACTTTGTTTTTCAGCCATAGCTTTAAACTCTTTAAACTTTTGAAATACTTCATCCTTCTTTTGTAAAAAATGCACCCAAATTCCTCTAGTATAGTCATCTATAAAGGTGAGAACATACCTTGATCCTCCAATTGAAAGTGTTCTAAAAGGACCCATTACATCACTATGAACTAAATATAGAGGAGTTCTTGCCCTCCATGATTTACCTTGTGGGAAACTTTCCACATGTTGCTTTCCCATTGCACATCCTTCACATACCTTATGGCTTGATGAGATTTTTGGAAGCCCATGCACCATATGTAATTTCTCCATAAGCTTGAGACTTTGATAGTTGATATGCCCCATTCTTTCATGCCATAACCTGCTCATATCATCATATTTGGCAATAGAACACAAATTCTCATCTCCATTATTAGAAATAAGTTCTTGAAATTTATATAATCCATTCTCCATTTTACTAATTGCAGTCACTTTATAATTGTTGTTCACATCCTTGATTAAACATTTGTCATTGTAAAATTCTATTTTATACCCTTGACTTGCAATTTGAGATATAGAAAGTAGATTTGTTTTTAATTCAGGAACTAACTTCACATTTTTTAATACTCCATTATCAACTTTAACATTTCCAGTCCCTTCAACTTCTAAAGTACTATTATTTTCCAAATATATTTTCTTTGCACTACTTTCACTTATTGATTCAAATTGTTCCTTATTATGAGACATGTGTTGTGTAGCACCAGAGTTAATAACCCAATCATCCTTGAAAGAATTATTTTCTTTAAGTGCAACACAAAAAGAATTTCTTTTAGAGTCAACAAACTTTGTAGACTTATTTATCTTGTTCTTTGTATCTCTATTCTTTTTGAAACATTCATTTTCCTTATGACCCATTTTGACACAATAAGTACATTTCCATTTACTTCTATTATAATTTGTACTTTTACTTTCATTCTTCCAATATCTTTCTTTAAATTGATTATCTTGTGACTTTTTATAAAATTGTTTTCCTTTTGTTATGAATGCTTATGATTCATCATTAAATGATTCTCTTTCTTTAATTTTCCTTTTCTCTTCTTGAACTAGCTTAGCACATAATTCTTCAGATTTAATACTTGTTAACTTGTCTACAGTATCTAATCCCCTTATAAATGACTAATAAGATCCTGGAATACTTTGTAATGTAATTTGCACAAAATCTCTATCATCTATATCCTTTCCAAGAGAAGAACGCTCATTTTTCTTTTCCTTCAATTTACTTAGATGAGGGACTAATTCTTGTGAACTTGATAATTTCATATTATATAACTCTGTAGTGGTCCAGATAAGATCCATACATCACTTGAATTTTGATATTGATTCTTCAAAATTTTCCATACTTTAACTCTACTTCTCTCATTACAAACTTATGGAAAAACTTCCTCTGAAAGTGTAAGCTTGATTAGTGTTGCTGCCTTTTTGTCTATTTTATCCCAATTTTCTTGATCTTTTCCTGGATTTGTTGGTCTTTGTTCACTACCAATGACAATCTCATAACAATTTTGAAGGGTTAGAGTAATTTCTATATGAGAGACCCAATCATAATAATTTTTTCCATTCAATTTTATTGTAGGCAAAGTAGTTCCAAGAGAGTCCATTATGTTTAATTCTCTCCTTTTTGGATGAGAATGAAACACACTTCAGATTTTCAATACCCAGGAAAAAATAAAAATTTCTCACCAAATTTGTGTAGGAATTCTTTAATCTGCCCTTAAAAAGTCTTAGTGCTGCTCCACCAATTTGCAACCTGAAAAAAATAGAACTTCACACTAACAAATCCCACATCAAATGCCCAAGATTTAAATATGCTCTGATACCATGATGAACAAATTAAAAAATAACAATGAAAAGAGTAGAGTTTAATTGAAAAACAGAGCAGAATATACTAGAGAAGACAACAGAAATAGAACAAAGTATTTGGCAGAACAGAGCAGCTTATAAATCGTATTACAAGAAACATGCTCTCACTTACTTACACAATGCAAAAGAGAAACTGAATTTATAGACCTATTGTAATCTTCTGGAATTTTCTATAGAGGCTACGGTGAGAACAAAATAGAGAATTCTGGAGAGTTCTCTACAAAAGCTACGGTAGAGTAGATAGGAAAAATCTAGAATATCTGGAGTCTTCTATTGGTTTAAGAGAGTTCTGGAATGAGCATTAAATGCTCATGTACTGATATTGTAGATAGAATAAACATTATTCTAGCACACTCACACACACATATATGTATATAATCAATACAAAACCTTTCTTGACTGTCTTGCATAACCTTTCAATCTCTATACATTCTTGAACATCCTTTCGTCCATTGCTCATGTTGTCTCTTTGCTATTTGTCAAAATAAAATAAAATAAAATAAAAAAGTAAAAATAGAAATTATTACAAAGTCACTGAACCTCATATAGATTATCACCGACTACATAACCATAGAAGATTGTCAAAGATTTCAAACCTCCTAGTGGGTGCATTCCATACATATCTTGTTTGTTGTCATTTGCTATCGTTCTACCCACAATTCCGTGGCAGTCTTAAAAGAAAGGAAAATACAAGTAGGAAACCAACTACTATGCACTACAAGAGGCTTAAGCTATCACTCATTTTGACAACATGAAGCTTTATTAAGCTAAGATTGGAACCACAAACATGGCAAAACCTTCCCCACATGCATGATAAATGTGCTCCCTCGAGTCACTGGAATGGAAATAGAATAAACATTATTCTAGCACACTCACACACACACATATGTATATAATCAATACAAAACCTTTCTTGACTGTCTTGCATAAGCTTTCAATCTCTATACATTCTTGGACAAAAGGCATACATATATGTATATAATCAATACAAAACCTTTCTTGACTGTTTTGCATAACCTTTCAATCTCTATACATTCTTGAACATCCTTTCATCGATTGCTCATGTTGTCTCTTCGCTATTTGTCAAAATAAAATAAAATAAAATAAAAAAG
Source organism: Chamaecyparis obtusa (assembly GCA_027943335.1). Classification (NCBI taxonomy): domain Eukaryota; kingdom Viridiplantae; phylum Streptophyta; class Pinopsida; order Cupressales; family Cupressaceae; genus Chamaecyparis; species Chamaecyparis obtusa. The sequence goes on from BSBK01008571.1 coordinate 322,318, forward strand.
TAAAAATAGAAATTATTACAAAGTCACTGAACCTCATACAGATTATCACCGACTACATAACCACAGAAGACTGTCAAAGATTTCAAACCTCCTAGTGGGTGCATTCCATACATATCTTGTTTGTTGTCATTTGCTATCGTTCTACCCACAATTCCGTGGCAGTCTTAAAAGAAAGGAAAATACAAACCAACTACTATGCACTACAAGAGGCTTAAGCTATCACTCATTTTGACAACATGAAGCTTTATTAAGCTAAGATTGGAACCACAAACATGGCAAAACCTTCCCCACGTGCATGATAAATGTGCTCCCTCGAGTCACTGGAATGGAAAGTGGCAAGAGAAGGGTAGAAGTTGGCAATCTTGCTTAGCCAGCCCTGCTTATCAGAAAAGACAGAAAGTTGGATTGAACAGATAATGGTGAAAAGCACCCCGGGACAATTTTTGTCCCTCACCTAACACGTGAACAGTAAGTTTGTTTTCCATAAACGAGCAACCTAATTTTATTCTCCACTACGGCCAGCTTCTATTATTTGTAAAATGTGCGTGTTCAATATAAACCAACTTTATATGAGATAAAGAACATTTAATTATAGAGTAAATACAACCGGCCAAATCTTCAATAATTTGTGACTATAGATACGCATTCACCTTCAATCTCTCCGTGGACTTGTTAATGTTATGTTGACTGTTCAGTTGAATCAATCCACAGCCTATATAGATTTGTGTTTTTTGTTTGTACCAAGCACGAACCCAACTTATCCCCTGCAAATACAATACAAGAAGATGAATGCTCTCCACGCAGTGATGGTTCCTAGTCCTTTTCAAGGCAGTCTCAATCCTCTTATGAATTTTGCTCATGTACTCTCTTCAAGAGAGGTTTTCATCACATTCGTTGTCACAGACTGGAGCCAGAACCGCATGTCAAGAGAAGCTGTAGTTGAATCCTCCACATTTAGGTTTCTCACCATTCCAGATGGGTTGCCACCTAATCACGGCCGTACTTCCAATCTTCCCGAGTATGTGAATGCACTGGAAAATCTTGGCCCCACACGGGAGCATCATTTAATGTGCAGCTTATCAGACGCAACTCCTCCCATCGCCTACATTATAACGGAAACTTTTATTTCTTTCACTCACCAACTGGCCAACAAACTCGGCGTACCCCGAGTAATCTTCTGAACAATGTGTGCCGCCTCTTCTATAGCTCAGTTCAACACCAACCTTCTCATCTCCCGCGGACATATTCCTATCAAAGGTACAGTAGTAATCTTCAATGTTATTTTGATTGTTCAAACATGTTTGTAATCACTGAACGCTTACGATTGCAGTGGAGGATTTGAAGAAGACGTGTAAAGTGATTACTTGTTTGCCGGGCAATCTTCCGCCTCTGTTGCCGAGCGATCTGCTATCCTTCTACCGCACTGCCGACACGTCGGATGTTTTATTCCAATGGGCTCTACATGAGTCAGAATTCCAAAGTGAAGCAGGCTATGTGCTTGTCAACACGTTTGATGAGTTGGAACCCCCTGAGACTGTAGATGCACTGTCCATCAATGGCTGCTCAGCTTTGGCAATAGGACCCGTTTTTCTTCCCAATTTCCTGGAAGGAAGACACTTGAACGGGCTCGCGAGTCTGTCGGAGCAGAACGAGAGCTGTCTGAAATGGCTCGATGCCCGAGAACCAGTTTCTGTGATATATGTTTCCTTCGGCAGCCTCGCTGTCAAATCGAACGAGCAGCTGCAAGAGTTGGCAGTGGGATTGGAAAAAAGCCTGTAACCATTTCTGTGGGTGTTACGAATTGATTTTGTGGGAGGCAAACCCGCCACCCTCCCGGAGGTTTGGTCGAAAGGACCAAGGATCGGGGACTGATTGTGAAATGGGCGCCGCAGGTGAAGGTGTTATCTCACCCTTCCATAGGAGGGTTTTTTTCCGCACTACGGGTGGAACTCGTGTTTGGAGAGCATTAGCATAGGCGTTCCAATGCTTGGATGGCCCCATTTCTTTGACCAGTTTCTGGACTGCCGGTTCTGCAAGGATGTGTGGAAGATTGGCCTAGATTTAGAGGGCGCGAACGCTGATGAAAATGTTGTTGTTAAAGGCAAGGAGATAGAAAATGGCGTGAGGAGACTGATGGAGTGTTCGGAAGCGGAAGAGATGAGAAGAAAAGGGAGCGAACTGAAGCAAGCGGCAATTAAAGCGATTGCAGAGGGAGGTTCTTCTTTTCTCAACTTGGACAGGTTTATTCATGACTTCGCTCAACTTTCCAAAACGGCTTCTGTTAAAGCGCTTTAGCCATGGAACGATTTCGTCAGTCATCTATCCCTATAATTGACATCTCCTCATTTCATCCAATTTCAGTAGGAGGTTTTCTTCAGCAAGTCAAATTGAAATATTGCTATTAGAAGTTAACTATGTAATTTTTTAGTGAAACTTATTGATCTATAATTCATAAATAGTAGTTCACAATTTCTTCTATATTCTTTATTAGTAGTCAATTTAATCTGTAATTAATTATATTCCAATATCTTTTATATTATCATTATATTATTTATAGTCCATATTATTTACTTAATAGAGCTTTAATTTTGGTAGTTTTCCTTTTTAGACCTGTCATCTTACTACCCACTTTTAATTAGCTTATTTCTCATGCCTTCTTCATTGCCTCACCAATCCAATATCCTTAAACTAAACCAACGAAATTAATAATTCATGCCCTAATAGATTGCCTGGCTCATATTGAAGCTTCAATCTGTACTGATCCAAATCCAATCTCAATATGCATCAACAAATCCAATAAAACATAATTTATGCGCTCTCCTCCTAATCAATGTTAGTGTTACGCAAATGCAACAACCTTTACTCACTTCAAATCACTCCTAAATTTATAAAATATCCCTTGACTATGTATATTATGGCCAAACATAGGAGAAATCACTCTAATCATTTCATACTATATTTGTTCACCAACCCCATATCACATGTTGATTTCTTTGGAAATATTTATTAATGTATATTTATAGCCAACACTTATAGTGTTATTTTAATATTAGAAAAAACTATATATGTAGATGCTTTGGAATGGTATAATTAAATTAAGGCCTATTGTATATTTAAACTATTAATAAATGCCACTTTCTAAAGTTCACAATACTATAACGGGCCTTGAGATATACTTTAAGAATATTAAAAATGATAAATTAGTACATCATGAAACTACCTATTTCTCTAAAATATGGATCTGCATAGGCCCAAAATATAAATGAAACACCCATGACTAAGGAAGATTTCTATGGGTTGAAGTGTTGTAATTATGAAATTATATAATGGCATAAAGGGGCCAATGCTTAATAGTGTGTAATTTTTTCTATGTGCACGAAGTTTCCTTGAGGTCTTAATAATAGGATAGTCCAAGAGAAATGAATAATCCTAAGGTTTGTGTTGTCACGTGAAATTTTACCCTGGTAGGTTGGTGTGGAGAAGGATAAATTCGCTAATCTCAAGACTGGTTAAAGTCTCAAAGGATGAACTATCCCTTGCATCACCTCACTTCAACTATCACTACGATGAGCTATGGGATCAAGACAACTAAATCATAAAGGGTTTCATATGAACAAGGATGTGAGATGAAACGATTAAGATAAAAATAATATTATAATAGATAAAGATATTTTAAATATTGAAAATAGAAAAGAAAGCTACAAAAATCAAATATTGAAGTACTTGAAATCACTACCTCATATACTACCATGGACCAAGGACAACAATATAGGTGCAAGACATCAACACAACATACATTCATCTTGTATGGATAAGGTATAGAAATCTAGGCACAAATCTTGAATACTATCTAAAATGATAGAAACAAAATATGCAAAGACAAAAAATATGAAAGAAGACTATGATAGGAAAAATAAAGGCAATGCACAAGAAATAGAATAGGATAAATTCATAACCAAGGAAAGGTTGATGAAGCCAAATAGATGCTTTACTTCTCACTTTAAGTGACCTACACACATAGAAATAGGAAAAATGGTTTTCAGTTATATAGGAGCTTGCTCCAGTCAAAATCCTATTTTAGTGTTTCCACCTCCACAAATAGCTAGATGCATAATCAATTATAGATGAGAAAAATAGAGAATGATAGTAAATACCCAATGACAGGAATATGATAAGAACAAGATGATGTGGTCAATGAAATACAAAGTGGGAAGTTAAGAGACTCCCCTTGAAAACCTTAAAGTAAGTAGCCTAATGGAGTGAAGTCTAACTGAACAAGATAATGAAGGTGTAAGTATGAAGAGATCAAAGGTAAGTTGTCCTAATGCAATAAGGAAAATGGAGAATAAAACATGTAGAAGATTAATTTATGACACTAGAGAGCCAAAAGTCACTGAATAATAAAAATATAGCTAAGAGAGAGCCAAGAAGGCCAACTAAAGCTCAAAAATAGGATTAGAATGCAAATGGCTCAAATATTGGCATCAATGTTCCATAGAAAGAGGCAATACACTATAGGCGTGGCATTTGTAATGCTTCAACAACTCTCTAGACATATCTATAAATTCATAGGAGGAATGTGCACCACACATATGTTTTTATACCGCACATGCATCCTGGGCTAAATAAGCCACATGGCCAAGAATCTGAGTGGGTCATGACAAGGTTAGGAAAATGATTGCATAAAATTTTATATGTAAACTAAGGTAGGAACATCATGTAATGGTAAATTACACAAGGGTGTAACTTTATGACATTACATTTGGCCCCCACTTTAGTGAGTATACCATGATAGAGAATGTGAGATAAAGTAAATAAAATTTACCTATCTTACCTATAGGGTTTTCATATACATAGATTTTCCCACAAAAATAAATTCTAAAATTTTGTTGAGTGACATCTAGCACAAAAGTTGCAAATGATCACGCTATATGATGAAGGTAACTTGTTTGATAAAAACTATTAATGGTACACTAGTATGAGTAGAGTGTTATGCTAGATAGCCATGTGATAGGGAGATTTTGATAGCATGTCAAACTGAGTAGCAAAATCTAAATAGTCACATAATGCAAAGCCTTCAGACATGCACTGATGTGAGTAGAAAAAGCTAGATACTAGCATGATAGGGTGGCTTTAATATTGTTGGTACAAGTAGCGAATGCTAGATATTCGTATGATAGGACAAGATATTTAGTCATGGGTGTTTCTGGACTGACGGTTCTGCAAGGATGTGTGGAATATTGGCCTCGATTTGAAGGACGCAAACGCTGATGAAAATGTTGTTAAAAGTGAGGAGATAGAGAATGGCGCGAGGAGACTAATGGAGGGTCCGGAAGCAGAGGAGCTGAGAAAAAGAGGGAGGGAGTTGAAGAATGCGGCACTTAAAGCGGTTGGGGAGGGAGGTTGTTCTTTTCTCAACTTGAACAGGTTTATTCATGACTTGGAACAACTTTCCAAAATGGCTTCTGATAAATTGGTGTAGCCATGGAAGGATTTTCCCAGTCATCTATCCCTGTAATCCACATCTCTGTGTTTCATGCAATTTCTTTTGTATTCTCTATTAGTAGTCATTTCCTTGTGCAATTGATTCTATTCTAGTATCTTATATATTATCATTATACTAGCACCTGCAATGGTTACGTCTATAGCAAGATATTAAATAAGTTAAAAAACTACTAATTTTCTTTTACATACAATGGTATTATTTAAATTTTATTTAATAATTTTTAAAATATTCTCTTATATATAATACAATTAAATAAAATTTAAAAGATAAGTATTTAATTTATATAAAATATTGTAAATAATTAAATATATTAATTTAAAAAATATTAAAATTTTAATTATTATTAATATTTTAATATAAATTTTTATTATTTTAAAAAATATCTTTAAAATATTGACAACTTTTTAAAATGCAACTTCAATGAAATTTTGCATTGAAAATGAAACTTTAAAATCTACAATATGAAGAAATGATAAAATAATTACATTTTTTTAATAGATAATTAAACAATTACATAATTATAATCAATATGGAAGAAAAATATAATATTTAATATTTTATTCAAAGTACGATTTTATTTTATTTTTCAAAATTAGTTAATTTCAAAAATATATATAATACTTTGTCATGTTCTAATATTGATTTTTTTAAATTTTATTTATTGAAGAATTCAATTATTTACACTTAATTTTATAATACTTTATTATTTTTAATATTTCAAGATTACCTTTTAGTTAAGTTAATATTATTTGTGATATATACAAAGGTAGAGATACAAAGATAGAAAATAGAGAGGAATAGAGAAGGGATGGTGGAATAAAGATACAATATAGAGAGGTAAAAGGAGATAAAAGAGACAAAGATGGGAAACAAATGAGATGAATGAGAGGAAAGAAAGGCACAAAGATGTTGAGGGAGAGAAATAAATAGAGATATGGATAGAAAAAGAGAATTAGATCTCTCTCTCTCTCTCTCCCTCTCCATAATAAATACCTTCTCGATTTAAACATTTTATTTCAATTGTGTTTGGATGTCTATTGATTTGAAGCTATCATTTCTCTTTTGATACATTTTCTACAAAAATATAATTATCCCAACCAATTCCCCTCATATAGTGTATAAATGTATGAACAAATATATTAACGTTTTCTAGTTTTATTTAAAGAAAATACTAATCTTTGCGATGTTACCAATTGTTGGAACATAAATTGTGTGGCTAGAAAGCAATGTCCCTTTCTTCATGCTATCACAACTACAGCAAAGCCTTTCCCCCTTTATTTCTAATATTTTTTATGTCAAAAGAGCTTGTTGACTTCAATTCTTTTATTTTCAGTGATACAAAATATTCTTTTGATGTATAACCTTGAAAAACAACATATGTCATGACTTCATTTATAGGGGGAGAACATGACTTTATTTCAAATTAGGGATGTTTGTTTTGTGTAGTCAACATCATAGATTTCATTTTCAATTTTCCATGTGGAAATGCATTACATACATGAATAAAAAAATGAAATGTACTTAAGACTAGCGACTACTTTCATACTAGAAAATGCATCAGGCAGATCCCAACACCGATTTTTTAATAGAATTGATCAAAAGGTAAAACTTATTTTCATACGATATAACATTGTCAAAAAACTCCTTAACACTATATTTTTAGGAAAAGATGCATATTTGCCTCTTCAAAATTCATTTCTTAAGAAATGTTCTTCATCTAAACACATACTGGGGAGAAAAATACCTATATCATAAACAAAAAGTAGAAGACATATAGCATGGATCCTCTTCTTGAATAGGTGGGTGAAAATGGAACTGGACATAGTTTCATGTTGATCAGTGGGAAGGAGTTTCTAGGACTCATAAAAGAGGAGAAACCTTAGGCGTGTACTTTGGTGATGAAACCAAATGATGATTATGATTTTAAGAATAAGGAGAAGAATGAGATCCCACAAGGAGGTGCAGAAATTGTTGGATAGATACAGGGGTATAACATGGTGGAAGACATTCCCAATTCCTTACCTTGTATAAGGGACATAATTCATTAGATATACCTTATACTTGGTGCTACCCTTCCTAATAATCATGCCTATAACTTGATACCTCTTCAAAATGAACAAATAGCAATGAATATTCAAGAACTCCTAGATAAGGGACTGATTAGGAAAATCCTTAGTCCATATGCAGTAGAAAATGTACTTGCACCAAAGAAGGATGGGAAATGGAGTTATGCATTGACTCAAGGACAATAAACAAAATCACAATAAGATACCAATTCCCAATGCCTAGGATTGAAGACTTGATGGACTATCTAGGAGGATCCTTCTACTTTTCCAAGATTGACTTGAAATTAGGTTACCACCAAATAAGGATCAAGAAAGGGGAGGATTGGAAGACATCTTTTAAGACCAATCAAGGTCTCTATGAATGGATAGTCATTCCATTTGGTCTTAGCGATTCCCCAAGTACGTTTATGTGTTTGATGAACGACGTGTTGGTAGATTTTATTGGAAAAGAATTGGTTTTTTTATCTTGGGTAAATAGAATCTGAAAGAAGAGATGAAGGAATAAGGTGGAGTGATTCAAGGTGAATTAAAAGGGTATATGGGTAAGTTCAAGCATGTAGTAGGATATGTGCAGGCTAATGGTATGCCAAACTAGGCCCTTAAGTGGCAATGAAAATTCAAAAAATCAGGTTTAGGCAAGTTGACATAAAAAATTGAACAAGTTACAAATATTATATCAAAAATATGTTACAAGAGAATCTGTAGAAAATTGAATTTCATTTCTAAGATACTATGCCTTTCTTTAGAAATAATTATTCTATATATTGAAAATTTCAAATTTCAATGTAGTACTATGAAAATTTCAGCAAAAAAATAAGAAGTACGTGTATGTCTGACCACCTTAAACACAATCAAATGATAATTTTTTTTTATAAGATTGTAGATATAAGTAGAAGACTCATGTCTAGATGTGACACATATTTTTTTTGTAATTTTTTTCCAAGTAAATAATTAATTATGATTTTTCTTCTACAACTTTTCCAGAATACAAAAACTCTCGTGTCTGACCACATTAACTTAGTCTAAACTTTATCAAATTGATTTTTTATTTATTTTTCTTGTAGTAGAAAAAACATAGAATGTGACACATGTTTTTTATTTCAAAAATGTTATACATTTTGAAATTTATAGGTATTTTTAAATAAGTCTATCAATCACGACTAAAAAGATAACAAGTAGGTGTATATCTGACCACATTAAAAAAAATCAAATGATAATATTTTTTTTTAAAGATTATAGATAAAAGTAGTAGAATCATGTCTGGATGTGATGTATATTTCTTTTTCAAGTAAATAATTAATTATGATTTTTCTGCTACAAATTTTCCTGAATATAAAAACTCTCGTGTTTGACCACCTTAACTTAGTCTAAACTTCATCAAATTGAAATAATTGTTTATTATTATTGCATTGGGTGAAGCATAGAATGTGATGTATATTTCATATTTCAAAAATGTTATATTGTTTGAAATTTATAGTTATTTTTCAAAGAGTCTATCAATCAAGACTTCTTTTTCACATCGCCACTTTTTGGCACACCATGATCCTGCACATACCTAGTAGGAGTAAAGAAGATAGTTCATGTAAATATGGTAGAGGTATGTTTATAGGTACTCAAGAAACTTTAACATCACATCCAAATGTAGCAAAGGTTAGACAACATTCATCAAGCAGGTTGTTTAAGTTTGAGTAGTTTCTAGATGCCAAAGAGTTCACAAATGCAAAAACCAATATTGCTAATTTTAAGTACTTGATCCAATGGAAAGGACTGTTGACCCCACCGTTGTTTTGTCCTTGATGACTAAATGTGGCATGTGGTCCTTTCATGGCTTTGTTTTAGGACTTATGTTTTTTTGTTTGGCAAATACCTATTGAAAAATTGATTGTGATTAAAAGGCACACTTGAGTTTGCGCTTGAGCCTATTATGAGTTTATTTTACCTTGGTTAAAGTCATGTTGTGGATTCTAAATAACTATTCATTTTGGTTGAGGGTAGAATAAAGAAAAGTTTGTGTTTCCCTAAACGTTGTTGATGTGAGAAATATGGAAGTTGATTCACGCTAGTCTTTTTTGTTTTTGTTGGAATTTGTTGGTAAGCTATTTAGTTACATCAATATTTGACAGGTGAATTTAGTTTTTTGTTTGAAGATGCATTCAAATGAGAACGGTTAATTTGGAATTCTGATTGGGTAAATACTTTTGGCTTAGCAAATGAATCCTCACCAGGTATGCTCTAAACCACAGTTTGCTAAAAGGATGAGGTAAAAGGTGTAAATGTTTTGGTTTAAATTTATATTGTTTTTTCAAGAGTTTAAAATGGAAAAGATTTTGTTTAAAATGAAAGCAGGGTTTTGTATTATCATTGTTGATCATGGCTATTTCAGATGTCTTACCTCAAAACCATTGGTGGCTGGTTGTAAAACCCTAACGGGTTATCTTGATACTTAGTTATTATATTTACTCAAATGATTGTTGACTGTGAGTAATTTGTTTAGTTTAGAAAGTTTACTCATTCATGAGATTTGTTTTGGAAAGAACAGTTTTTCTCTCGTGAACTATTTTGATAGTTGGAGTTAATACAGTTTATACACCTGTATGTATGTGTATCTATTTTTTATGGATATATATAGATGCAAGGGCATTAAGGAAAGGCAAGGAAACTTGGTGAAAACAAGAAAGATCTTTTGAAAGAGATTTGGATCTTAGTGAGATTATTGAAAATTCTTTCATTGTAATAAACAAGTTTTGAAATATAGTTGCAACTTGTGCAAATATATCTCTATGAATTGTTTCTGATATTGTAAAGGTTTAGGGGTTGAAGCTCCTTGAAGTAGGGCTACTAAATTGGATGTATGGGTTGGTGCTCAGATTAATAAAAGGATTCGAGTGTTTTTTCCCTATGACAAAATCTAGTTGGATTTTGAGGGTTTCCACTCAGCACAAAAATGTTTCATGGTGTTTCTTTCTTTAAGTGTCTAAAACTTTGATTTGTTAAAGCTCTTGTTCTTTCCTAAATTCATTTATCCTAAACATGTGTTGATATAAGCCAATTTAAATTCTGTTGAGTTCTTAGTACTCTATTTTTTTTTATGTGTTCAGTTCTTCCTTTCAAAAGTTTGAGATTTTATGTACTTTGATTCACCCCCTCCCCCTCTCAGAGTACATGTTCTTCCAATAATTGGTATCAGAGCTTAGGGTCCCTATAGGTTTGTCCTAGAATTGATCCTGGTTATTTGGAAGAAAATGTCTCAAACCGAAGGTGCCTCACTCACAAGAGCCCCTTTATTTGATGGCAGAGATTATACTTTTTGGAAAGTCAAGATGGAAGCATTTATTAACTCTCTTGATATCAGGATGTGGGATGTTGTTGCTAAAAAATATAATGTTCCATCAACTATACCTACTGATACAAATGAAAAGACTAGATTTGAACTAGATAAAAGAGCATGTTTTGCTATCTTGTGCAGATTGTTAAAAGAGGTATTTGTCAAAGTTATGTACTTCAAGTCAGAAAATGAGGTATGGACAAATCTTGAATCCATATACCAAGGTGATGATAAGGTTAAAGAATCTAAACTGATTACTTTAAAAACTTAGTTTGATGCTTTAAAAATGAATAGTGATGAATCTGTGGCCAATTACTTTCTTCATGTTGATGAGATTGTTAATGCACAAAAAAGGACTCGGTGAGGAATTTGAATAGTATGATGTGATTGCTAAGGTTATTAGAACTTTATTACCTAAATTTGAAACCAAAATATCTGCTCTCGAAGAAAAGAAACATTTTTCCACTATGACTCTACATAAACTTCAAAGTATTCTTACTACTTATGAAATGCATATTGGTAGTACACCTTCTACTTCTAAAGAGACAACTTTTAAAAATGAAAAAAAGGAAGGTAGCGATTTTGAGTTATCTGATGCTTTTGAAGCCTTATTAGTAAGAAAGCTTAGGAAGAAATATCAAGGAAAACTTCCATTTAAATGTTTTGGTTGTGGTAAAACATGACACTTTGAAACAAAATGTCCTTACCTAGATCTTAACAAAGATGAAGACAAATCTAAAAAAACTTTTAGAAAGCCTTGGAATCCAAACAAAAGATTAAGCAATTTCAAAAAGAAAAGTTTTATGTCAAAAGAAGACTCTCAAGAAGAATCTGATGATTCAAATGGTGATAATAATGAAACTTTGTTTATGACCAAAGTTGAAATTCATAAACTAGGTTTAGAGAAATCTAAACTAAATTTAGATTCTGAAACAGGAGATGTAAATCTTGAGGAAGAGCTTCTGTGTGCTCTTCAAGAAGTCAAAAGGTTTAAGAAACTTGTAACCACTTATGATAATTCAAATCAAGTTTTACAAATTGATCTAGTTAATGCCAATAAAGTTATTAAAACCCAAAGAAGTCTTGTTGAGGAAAAGGATCAAGAAATTGTTAAGTTACAAAAATAGGTATATACTCTTGAAAGTAAAAAACAAGTTGGAAATATTATTGAAAAAGGTGAAACCTCTTTTCAAAATTCTATAACAGAAAATAGAAATTAGTTTTTGAATAACAGGTTTTTTCATGGCTATTGTCATTACTGCAACTTGTTTGGACATAAAGTTAATACTTGCAAATTTGTTAGAGCTCCCACTTTTGGTCAGAAACAATATTTTGGTTTTTTGAAGAACATAAGATGCTTTACTTGTCATCAATATGGTCATACTTCTAACTATTCCAAATTATTGCAAAAACCTATTAAGATGTGGAGACCAAAGCTTGAACAATCCATGCGTGTTCAAACAACCCTAATAACTACTAAGTCTACCATTTGGGTTTTAGACAGTGGATGTTCTCCTCATATGACAGGGGACAAAAACAAATTTTATATGTTGAAGAGTCATCCAAGAGGTTTTGTTAAGTTTGGTGATAACACGGGTCTTTACATTACTAGAACAGGCACAGTTATGATAAATAAAGATACTCCTATGAATGGTGTTTACTATGTTGAAGGACTAAAATATAACTTGTTAAGCATCAATCAAATTTGTGATAGTGGATATCAAGTTTTTTTTAACTCTTTCAGATGTGCTATGAAAAAGAAGTTAGGGAAAATAGTAGAAAATGGTTTCAGGACACTTGGAAATCTATATAATCTTTTTGATTCTACTACTTCAGAACAAAGCACTGGCATATGTCTCATGAGTCATGTAGAAGAAAATTGGTTATGGCATAAGAGGCTAGGTCATGTAAATTTTGATAATATGATCAGGATCAGTAAGCATGAAAATGTCAGAGGTTTACCTTTGATTAGTAGACCAGTAAACTCTTTTTGCAGTGAATGTGTTAAAGGTAAATAGACTAAGTCATCTTTAAAAAAAAAAGAGTTTTTGTCTTCAAGGCCATTAGAATCAGTTCACACAGATTTATGTGGTCCTACTAAAACTCAATCAATGAATGGAGAAAAATACTTTATGTCATTTGTAGATGACTATACCATAATGGTTTGGGTGACTTTTCTCAAACATAAATCAAAAGCCTTTGATAGATTTAATGTCTTCAAGAAAATGGTGGAGAGAGAATCTGATCTTAAACTAAAATGCCTAAGGTTAGATAAGGGAGGAGAATTTACCTCTCAAGATTTTGTTGAGTATTGTGAAAAGCATGGCATTAAAAGAGAATACTCTGCTACTCGTACAACCCAACAAAATGGGGTTGTAGAAAGGAAAAATAGAACTGTAAAAGAAATGGCTAGAACTATGCTTAATGAGTCAAATCTACCTGATAAATTTTGGAAAGAAGTTGTTCATATAGCTATGTACATATTTAATAGAGTTCAGATTAGAATAAGGACTACTTGTACACCTTATGAACTCTGGCATGGAAAAATAGCATCTGTTAAACACTTTAAAATATTTGGATGCAAGTACTGTATTAAAAATGATTTTGATAACTTGAACAGTTTTTAATCTAAGTCTGATGAAGGAATATTTCTAGGTTACTCGTCAAACAGCAAAGCTTATAAGTGTTTTAACAAATGCTTGAATAAAATGGTTGAATTTGTAAATGTAATTTTTGATGAAAGATTCAATATGGAGAAAAATCAAATTCAAGATGTTGAAGAGGAATCTGATTTAGAACTTGGTAATGCCTCAACATCAAATGAACCAGTTGTTACTAAAGTTGTTGAAACTAGTTCAAGTAAACAAGAGGAAGTTCCTAATTCTAAGGATGATATACCTCAGAAAAAAACTTCCAGAATAATTGCTAAATGACATCCTGAAACACTTGTGATCGGTGATAAATGTGCTAGTATAATAACCCATGGAAAGGCAAAACAGATAGAACAAGCTTAGATGGCTGAGCATTTTTGTCTTATAACAGATTTTGAACCACAAAATGTTTCTAAAGCCTTGAAAGATCAATCCTAGTTAAATTTAATGAAAGATGATATCAATAAAATTGAGAAAAATAAAACATGGGAACTTGTCCCTCACCTAGATGATAAAAATGCAATTGGGGGAAAATGGGTTTTCAGGAATAAGTTAGATGAATCAAGAAAAGTTATTAGAAATAAAGCGAGATTTTTGTGTAAAGGATATGCTCAACAAGAAGGGATAGAGTTTGGGGAAACTTTTTCTCCTGTGGCTCATTTATAGTCCATTAGAATGTTTCTTGCATATGCCTTATTTAAGAAATTTACAGTGTACCAGATGGATGTTAAAACAACATTTCTGAATGGTTACCTAGAAGAAGAGGTATATATGGAGCAACCAGAAGGTTTTGAATCTTCTGATTATCCAGATCATGTATACAAGTTAAAGAAAGCACTTTATGGCCTGAAACAAGCACCTCGTGCTTGGTATTCTAGACTTGATTCACATTTGATTTCTAAGGGTTTTACTAAAGGCAGTGTTGACAGTACATTATATACTAAAGTTGTTAATGATGATCTTCTCGCTATTGAAATCTACGTAGATGATATCATATTTGGATCTACAAATGATGAATTATCACAAAGTTTTTCAACTATTATGGAATTTGAATTTGAAATGTCAATGGTAGGACCTTTAACTTTTTTCTTGGGCATTCAAGTATCACAATTAGAACATGGAATTTTCATTTCACAGATTAAATATGCAAAAGAGATGTTAAAAAGGTTTTAGATGGACCAGTGTACCCCTATTGGTACACCTATGGAAACTGGGTGTAAGTTGGTCAAGGTTGATGATTCCCCACTTGTTGATCAAAGTGGATATCAGTCTATGATAGGAAGCCTGCTCTATATTACTACTTATAGACCTAACTTAATGCAAGTAGTTTGTTTGGTCTCATGCTATCAGTCTGCCCCTAGACAAACCCACCTAAATGTTGTAAAATGAATTTTTAAATATATCCAAGGTACTCTAGACTTTGGTTTATGGTATCCAAAACATGGTGATTTTACATTGATAGGGTATATTGATGCTGACTAGGGAGGTTGTGTTGATGATTAATGCAGTACCAGTGGTGTAGCTTTCTTCCTTGGTAACTGACTGGTTGCTTGGCACAACAAGAACCAAGACTGTGTCACTTTGTCGACTGTTGAATCTAAGTTTATTGCAGCCACAACTTGTTGCACTCAAATGTTATGGATGTCTTATCAATTAGTAGATTTGGGCATTATAGTTTCAAAACCTATAACTATATTTTGTGACAACACCAGTGCTATTCAAATCTCTAAAAATCCAGTAATGCATTCACGTACCAAACATATTGCTTTGAAATTACAATTTTTGCGTGATCAAGTTTCATCAAATGAAATAATTCTTGTTCATGTTTCATCACAAACACAAGTGGCATATATTTTTACAAAGGCTCTACCAAAGGAAATGTTTGCACGGTCACATGATCAATTAGGAGATTTCTCCCAATCCTTCCTTATAGCCTAATGAGTCTCTTGTATGGGGGAGCTCTTACACAAAAAAAACAAAAACACGTGAGACTCCCACATAGGCCCTCTTTGTCCTTGCTAACAAAAGGGGGAGAAATTCATGGCAGAAATAGTGAGGATAAAACAATGAGGATACAGTGACATTTGTGATACTTCTTGTGATACTTTTGTTGTGATACTACAGATATACTTGTTGTGCTACTTCTAGAAACAAATATACTGGCAGAAACAGTGAGGATATAGTGACATTTGTGATACTTCAGGTTATTTTTCTTTATTTGTGATACTTCTGGTTATTTTCTTTGATAGTGATTGATACACATGGATATTTATGTTGATATTCAAGTGATACTTCTGGAGATACTTATTTTCTTTGACAGTGATTGATACACATGGATACTCAGTGTGCAATGCATGTTGATATTTTGGCATATTGATACTTTTGGCTATGATACTGATATTGGTACTTTGATACTTTGATACTACTTCACTTTGGTACTTTGGCAGTCATTATTAGTGATGTTTTAATGTTGACAGTGTTGCTTCAAATACTTTGGCAGTGATATATTTAAGATCATGCTCTCACTGATTTATTGATGGTAGTTTTTGTCATCAAGGACAAAGGGGGAGTTTGTTGACCCCACCGTTGTTTTGTCCTTGATGACTAAATGTGGTCCTTTCATGGCTTTGTTTTAGGACTTATGTTTTTTTGTGTGGCAAATACCTATTGAAAAATTGACTGTGGTTAAAAGGCACACTTGACTTTGCACGTGAGGCTATTATGAGTTTATTTGACCTTGGTTAAAGTCATGTTGCAGATTCTAAATTACTATTCATTTTGGTTGAGGAAAAAATAAAGAAAAGTTTGTGTTTCCCTAAACACTGTTGATGTGAGAAATATTGAAGTTGATTCACGCCGTTCTTTTTTGTTTTGGCTAGAATTTGATGGTAAGCTATTTAGTTACGTGACTATTTGATAGGTGAATTTAGTTTTTTGTTTGAAGATGCATTCGAATAAGAATGGTTAATTTAGGATTCTGATCGGGTAAATACTTTTGGCTTAGCAAATGAATCATCACTAGGTATGCTCTAAACCAAAGTTTGCTAAAAGGATGAGGTAAAAGGTGTAAATTTTTGTTTTTTTTCAAGAGTTTAAAACTAAAAAGATTAAAATGGAAAATATTTTGTTTAAAATGAAAGCAGGGTTTTGTATTATCATTGTTGATCATGGCTATTTCAGATGTATTACCTCAAAACCATTGGTGGCTGGTTGTAAAACCCTAATGGGTTATCTTGATACTTAGTTATTATATTTACTCAAACGGTTGTTGACCATGAGTAATTTGTTCAGTTCGGAAAGTTTACTCATTCATGAGATTTATTTTGGAAAGAACAATTTTTCTCTTGTGAATTGTTTTGACAGTTGGAGTTAATATAGTTTATACACCTGTATATATGTGTATCTATTTTTTATGGATATATATAGATGCAAGGGCATTAAGGAAAGGCAAGGACACTTGGTGAAAATAAGAAAGATGTTTTGAAAGAGATTTGGATCTTAGTGAGATTATTGAAAATTCTTTCATTGTAATAAAAAATTTTTGAAATATAGTTGCAACTTGTGCAAATATATCTCTATGAATTGTTTCTGATATTGTAAAGGTTTATGGGTTGAAGCTTCTTGTAGTAGGGCTGCTAAATTGGATGTATGGGTTGGTGCTCAGATTAATAAAAGGATTTGGGTGTTTTTTCCCTATGAAAAAATCTAGTTGGATTTTGAGTGTTTCCACTCAGGACAAAAATGTTTCATGGTGTTTCTTCCTTTAAGTGCCTAAAACTTTGATTTTTTAAAGCTCTTATTCTTTCCTAAATTCATTTATCCTAAACATGTGTTGATATAAGCAAATTTAAATTTTGCTGAGTTCTTAGTACTTTGTTTTGTTTTGTGTTCAGTTCTTCCTTTCAAAAGTTTGAGATTTTATGTACTCTGGTTCACCCCCTCCCCCTCTCAGAGTACTTGTTCGTCCAACAAGGATCACCAAATGAAAAGACACTTGGAGAAAAAAGAAAATATGTATTCAAGCATGAATTGTTTTAGCATAGTCCTCAAGGGCACTTGAGTTCTTCTTTTGTCTGGGTGTATGGTGCAGGGTGATGCAAGAGCATCCTTCAATACTTGGTAATCCCGTGTCAACAAAAAATATGTTAGAGATAAATTTTGGCTTTCGGTGTTTGAAGCGGTGATCTTATTTGGAGACTTGAGATTCTCGGTGTGGAGCTCAGTGGATGAGTTTGTGCTTGGTAACTATTTTGGGGTTCTAAGTGGAATATTCCTATTTTGTTCACTAATGAACTCGATCTCATTTTTGGTGTCCTATCACCGAGTAGCATTGGTTTTTGTTTTGTGTTTCTCGGTTTATTTTTTGACAAGATTGGTGGTCTAGTTCACCGACGAGTTATTCGGATTGTATTTTTTGGCTGACATGTGCATTTAATTTGGGTCACATTCCTCAAGATATGGATCAAGTGTTAGGATGTGTGAGGACCTAAGTATGGGTTTCTTCTTTCTCCTATTTGAATTTAATGACCATTGCAAGCCGAAATGAAGGATAACATATTTTTTTATGAGTTTCTTGAGGTCATCTAGTTATTTTATGATTTATTAATATTTATAAATTCAACTTGTTGCTATGTTATATAAAAGGAGGGTATGGGTAGAATAGAAGGGAGAAAAGAAGGGAATGAGGAAGTTGTGAAATGAGAAGCTAGTAGCAAAGTGTTGGCTTGGAAAACAAGAAAGTTTCTTGGTGGCTTGCGAGCTCAAGTTTAGATCTGTCTTGGTGTTTCTACCAATTTTCTATTGTGATACAAATTTGGGTTAGCTAGATAGTAGTTGGATCCTTTGGATCTTGAGATCTTATTGTATTTGAGCTGGTGTATTGGTCATAACCGAGAAGGCCTTACAACTCAACATGTTTCATGTAATTGGATTTTGATGATAATAAAGAGTTGAATTGTATTATATCATGTTGTTGCATTCTATTTTCCATTGTGTTTTCTCTTTTCTACTGGACTGGACATCTCTTTTGAGATCTCTCTAGCCTTGCCTGCATCATAGGGGCACCTAGCCTCATTTAGTAAATAGCGTCTAATGATAATTTTAGGTGTTTGGATTCCATATTTGATGTAATTGTTATACACTGAGTTTGCACCTTTGTCTCAAGCTCTCTTGGTCTTGATAACCCAGTATAACATGGGAATCATCTCCAGGTTGTGGGACCTTTGCTAACTGAGATGAAACCTCTAGGTTCTAGGCTGGTTCCTCTTGGATAATCACCTTAATTTTCTTCTAGACATGGAAGTAAACTCTTAAGGGAAAGGGATAGAAGGAGTGCTTGTAAGGGAAATGACTTGAAAGCAAACTACCTACTAGGTGATGTACCGAAACTAGGGTTTGGATCTCAGTATGTAGGATGAAATCAAGTGAACAACTCAGGTATAGGAGATCAAAACTCACTAAATAGGCTTGCATAAGTATTTCATAGGAGGGCCTAAACATAGGGTACAACTTATGACCTGCAAGCAGACATTCCCTTCTGCAACTCAGCGTAGGATTGAGATAAGACTATTAGGGGGTTGAAGTATACCCACAAAACATCAAAATCAGATCAAACATAGTAACACACAATAATTGCAGAAAGAGAGAGGGATCAGGAACCCTGAAATATCACTTCAAAACATACATGTACTTCAATTCAATAAGAGAGAATACAAACAAGAAAGCATAGGGACATGAGAAATTGTCACAAAATACCTCTATAGTGTTTGGATAATCAATGGGAGATTACAAGAGTAGAAGATCAGAGGGCAGAAGAAATACCATAGATAACCTTTTGAGAAAAGTGAATTCTCTTTACAATTGTCCAACTCTCTAAGCACTAAGGCTCCAAAAATACAATATATACATCTCAACTGCACGTAGGTAGGAGTCAAAACTAACCTAACTAGGGTTACAGATCCACAATAATATCAAACCCTAAAGGTACACTGATTACTTATCATGAAAATCTCTGAGAACACTAGTCATCAGATCTGATCTTTCTCTTTGCATGTTGATCCTGGATCGAGTCCACCCTGCAGACACAACAACCTCGACCCATCTACCCACCTACAACTCCACTAAGCCATGAAGGCTTCAAATCTGATCTTATTTCCCTGGAAGAGGTATTGCTTGCAAAGGTGGCGCCAACTCTTTTCATCACTTCTTGGGGCGGGAACACGGCACAGTACCCTGCAACACCGACCAGCGGTCACCTTCATCACCCTCTCAACCACAACCGTCCTAAAAATTAAACTCCTAAGCTAACCAATGACATGCATGGCTGAAAGAATGCAAAAACCCTAGCAAAACCCTCGCAGAGATATTCAAATTTGAATATTAATGGCTAGCAGCAAACTTTAAAATGTAACCATCAATGAATAACCTTCCCGATAGATGAATAGCCCAGATGCGCCCTTTAAAATAGTCTAAAACCATTTTTGACAAGTCAACCACCACCGTGGCAATCAGCAACCAATAGAAAATGAGCAAATTAGCATCTATGGCAAGTCACCAGACCCATGTCCCTGAGAACACCATCAGATGGTTGTCGCTATACCGCCATCATAACAATCAAGCACTTTGAGCCCGTGGTGTAATGACAGCCATGAGATCTGATCACGTTTTACCTTCTTTAAAAACCCCTGACCCCATGGGCCCACTGACATTGGCCACGTTGCACATCAAACAACCAATCAAACTGTGCCATTTTAGATATATGTTGCATTTTTCTGACACAGGACTCACTGACAGAAGATAGCAATCTAACGGTGGGTGTATGATCTCATAGCCCCAGAATATTCTTTACGATTCTACGCCAGCCATAGATACTTACCTTTTTGAGACCCCTCTGAAAATGGACCCACAAAAAATCTTGTCATCGCTACGTGGACCAATGAAATTCAAGCAAGTCAGCACATAAGGACCCACCAAAGGGAGTTTTGACACCAACCAAGATTGATGGTTGTCGTAAGCTCACGAGCCCTGACACAAACCCTTGCAAAGATATGCCAGTCATCGATCCTCTGTAGATGTTAGAACCTCCTAACCGCTGAAAGGGCCCGGCCCCACTGACAACCTTCCACCTGTATTCAAAGAAGGCCAATCACAAGCCACCAAAATGGATCCATGTAGCATCTGTCTCTGACATAGGACCCACTGACAAAAGCCAGGCGATAAAGCAAGATCTATGGCTATCGCTATATCACCATGATAAAAAACATGCATCTTGAGCCCCTGGTATAACGATGACCACACGATCTGATTGGAACTTAACCCGCCAAGGAAGACGGCCCCACTGACAACCTATCGAATCAAACACCGTCGATGAATTAGGAGCTGCCAAATAAGATGAGGTGGAACCGGTCCCACTAACACATTGGACTCTGCAGGCAGAAGAAATCGACGATCATCGCAAGATCTCAAGGAATCTTCTGACCCTATGAGATCATGTGACAACCATCAGATTAAGAATCTTGACCTGGCCACTTGAACTAAGACTGCCAACTTAAACAGTAACCGCTCGTGGGATCACTAAGTGTTAAGGGGTTAACCGTCGGGAATCAGAGACTTGGCGATTGAAGGATTTAAAAAGGGCACGTGCAAATTGGAAACTTAAGTGATCGGGAAAAAAGGTAACATAAAAATATAACGCAGCCAAAGGGTTTTTTGGATATTTTAATACCAACGGCTAATTTTTTTTAAACCTTTCAATTGCAGACTAGGGAGTAAAATAATTTGCAGAGACCAGAGAACATGGAATAAATTCATGAAAATTTCAGGGATGGTAGACAGGATGAAAATAGAGGCCTGGGGATGATTTTTAGCCAAATTTGCATGCGCAAGGAAATTATGGTAACAGTAATAAGGTCTAATTAAACTATTTTCAATGTAATGAGTCTTAGGGGGTTAGTTATAGTTAATGTTGACATTTTGGTTTGTAAATGTTGCAAAAGTTGTTATGCAACTTTACAATTTTGTCTTCTTATGGGATTTGAACGGTCACCAATTCAAAACGTGGTTATGAACTATTTTTTTTAGTTGTTGATGTTTAAATAATCCTTGGAAACTTTGAGGTAGGGGGTGGAGATAATTTTGGAGCACAATAATAGAAAGACTTCATTTTTCTATGTGTCCCCATTAAAAATATGTTGTTACAGGTGTTGGTATGGCGTCGTAGATTTACCAATTGACATAATGTGAATTAGATTCAATGATGGCATGAATTAAGAGTGTTTTTTCTTTTTTTTAGTTTATTTCATTAAGTTTGGAGGTTTCTAGAGATAATTTTCTGAGAATGGTCTATAAACCCTAATTCAAGAGGGTTTGAACAAGAAAAATGGAATATTAAGCATTTTCACCAATAGAAACCTTTGTACATTAGTGGAATGGATTTATTTAGGATGTTATTTATGTTGGTAGTGATTATAGATGCAACATATTGAGATATGGCCCTAGTAATGGAATCCCTAGCCCGACATTCTAATGTATTTGGCCTAATTGCCTAGGTAAAAGAAGGGTTTGATGAATAAGTGAATTGGTGGATTTACTATTGGAAAACATATTTTGTTTTACACTCCATGTGATTTTTATATATCCTTGAATTAGATATTGGAGATTGGGAGAGAGTTTATCATACACATGTTTTGTAAAAGTTGCCTAATTAAGCTTACAGACAAATTACTAGTTAATTATTAACTGATTTGTTACAAAGTAACCCTATAAAATTTTGAGGTATGTTGTGAAAGGAAAAAAAGGATATTTTAATTATTGATTACTTTGTGGGCACATATAGCTTTCATTAAAAGTTGTGCCATAATTGTTAGTTGGGAGGCTACTAGGAAATCAACCCTGTTTATGAATGAAGCCAATCAGGTTAGAAACATATGAGTTGTGTGGGTCATTAATTGTCTATACATGTTGTTTCTAGATGGTCTAATGTATCTCAAGTGGTGGATGAAAGTTTTGAAGTTCAAATATATCATGGAGCCTTGAGGCCTTGTAGTCCAGCATTAACCCATTATGGGAGAACCTTGTATTTATAAAGGTTGAGAATGGAGTTTTGGTCAGAAGCCAGACTAAGATGATACCATATTTGTAGAAGTTGGGAAGAAAAAAATGTGTACAATAACTGGTTTCCAAACACCTATATCACCTTTATAATTTTAATGTAGTGTAGTAATAAAAAATCCAATCATCTAGTAGATACAAACTCTGTACGGTGTTTAAATATTAATTCAATTGTGAATATAGAAATTTATGTATTCAACTACTCTTCCAAATTACTGTGGGTTTTCTAATGAAAGATATTACGTGTTAGTTGACTACTCAATAATTTTGTTTGGTTGAATCTAATGTTTTTTTTTTCATATATACCCGACTGATCCCAAGCAATTACAGTACAACAAGATGAATAACCTGCACTCAGTCATGGTTCCTTACCCTGCGCAAGGAAGTATCAATCCTCTTATCAATCTCGCTCACCTCCTCTCTTCCAGAGGAGTTTTCATCACTTTCGTCAACACAAAATGGATCCACAAATACATGTCAAGAGAAGCTGTTGCTCATTTATCCTCTTTCAAAATTAAGTTTCTCATCATTCCAGATGGTTTGCCACCAAATCGCGACCGCTTATCCAATCTCCCTGACTATGTAAGTGCAATGGATAAACTTGGCCCCATCTTGGAACATCATTTTCTCTGCAGCCTAAATGACGAAACTCCTCCCCTCACCTCCATTATAACTATAAATTGGATGTCTTGCACTTACGAAGTGGCCAAAAATCTGTGAGTGCCCCGAGTCATTTTCTGGACAATGTGCGGTGCGTTTTCTATCGCTCAGTGCAATGCCCACCTTCTCCTCTCCCGCGGACATATTCCCATCATAGGTACAAAAATAGTTGTCTTCAATTTTATTTTGCTTGTTCAAAAATGTTTTTAATGGCTAAAAAGTTTGCGGTGAAGGATTTGAAGGAGGAGAAAGTGATCACTTGTTTTCCTGGTAATCTTCCGCCCCTATTGCCTAGCGATCTGCTTTCCAACTACCGCACTGCTGACACGTCGGACGTTTCACTCCAGTGGGCTCTGCGTGAGTTAGAAATTCAAAATAAGGTAGACTATGTGATGAGACTGAAGGAGGGTCGGGAAGCAGAGGATATGAGTAAGAGATGGATGGAGTTGAATAAGGCGACAGTTCAAGCGGTTGCCGAGGGAGGTTCTTCTTTTCTCAACCTGAACAGATTTATTCATGACTTCACAGAACTTAGCAATTTGGCTCCTATTACAAAGGCGTAACTGTCAAATCTGTCAAATCCTTTGGTCACTCATCTCTGTATTATTGGCATCTACTATTTTTTCTAAGAATATTTCACTTATTATGGAAGTATCATGTCTGAGTATTTTAATGATTGTGGAAGTATCATGTCTGATTTTTTTAATTATTGCGGTGTTGAGAAGTGAAGGTTAATAGTCATAATCTTTATTTCTCTTTTATTATGACTTTTCATTATGTAATAATCTTGGAGCCTTTATATATGTTTCTCCTGCTCATTTGTAAACAATCTTTTGATATTAATACAATACTCTATAGTCTGGATGTAGCCACATTTTGTGGTGAACCGGGATAAATACTGGTGTTGCGTATTTGTCTATTATACTTTGTATCTGTTATTTATTTTTCACTTTCAAATTCCTTACAATTGGTATCAAAGCACAAGTTGTGCATATTGAAAATCGGGGTTGAATATCTAGAAAGATGGAGGATACAAAAGTGGAGAAATTCGCAGGCAAGAACTTCAGCCTGTGGAAAGTGCAGATGCGTTCTTTGCTGATCAAGAAATATTTAGAAATCACAATCAAAGAAAAATCTAAGAAACCAATTGCGATGTCGAATGAAGATTGGAATAAGATTGATGATAAGGTGATGGCATCAATCTTTCTTTCGCTATCACAAAATGTCTTGTTCAATGTCTTGAACGAAAAGACAACAAAAGAAGTTTGGGGAAAACTTCAGAGAATGTATGAGATGACATCAACTACAAATACAATATTCATTATGAAGAGACTCTACAAGCTGAAAATGAAGGAAGGGACTACAATGTCAAATAATATAAATGATTTTAACACTTTATTATGTCCAGAAACCTCAGTTGGTATGACATAAGATGATGAAGCCAAAGCCATCATCTTGTTGTGTTCCTTACCTGACAGTTGGGATCTCGTAGTTACAACTGTTAGCACTTCAAATTTCACAAAGAAGAAGCTGGTCTACAATGAAGCGGTTGCCAGTTTGCTTAGCGAATATATGAGAAGAAGTAACAAAGACACCCCATCTAGTGATGTTCTTACCATGGTCAGCACCAAGAGAAGAATAAGAAGCCATCATAGAAGTAGTAATAATAATTACAATCAAATAAAATCTAGATCACCCAATCGATCAAAGTCAAGAGGTAGAAATGGAGAGTATTGGTTTTGTGGTAAACCTAGCCACTCAAAATGAAATTGTTGGGCTTACAAGAAAGCACAAGAAAAAGTGAGAAATAGCGAAGCTAGTACAACCTATGAGATAAATGAAACTGCTTTAATTCTTTCTACAAGAGACACAAAATCAGATTCTTGGGTGATAGAATTTGGAGCCTCCTTCCATGCCATTTCATGTACGGATTGTTTCACAAATTATCATGAAGGACAATTTGGAGAAGTTTTTCTTGGAGACAATAAGTCTTGTGAGATAGTTGGCAAAGGTAACATTATGTTGCAGCTAGAAGATGGTGGCCATTGGTTGTTAAAGGATGTTCGCCATGTTCTCAAGTTGAGGCAACTGATTTCCATTAGTCAGCTCTTTGCACAAGGATATCATCCACACTTTCAGCCGGACACTTGGAAAGTTACCAAGGGTTCAAGAATCATTTCCAAGGGAAATAAAGTTGGTAGTCTATATCTCTTTGAAAAGCCTACTGAAGTAGGTGCTGCTATGACAGTTGTGGGCAGCGATGTGACACTTTGGCATCAAATATTAGGCCATATGAGAAAGAAAGGACTAGAGGTAATGCTCAAAAGGGATCAACTATTGGGTCTCCAATTAGAAAACTTGGAGTTTTGTGAACATTGTCTTTACGATAAGCAAAAGAGGGTCATCTTCTTGAAAGATGGGCATGACATGAAGGCAAAAGCATTGGAACTTGTGCACTTAGATTTCTTTGGTCCTACCGAGGTAAGCTCCTTAGGAGGTGCTAAATATTTTACCAGGAAAGTTTGGATATACATGATGGTAAATAAATATGAAGTATTTTCTAAGTTCAAAATTTTCAAAGCTCTTGTTGAAAACCAAAGAGGTCACAAGATTAAATGCTTGAAACTGGATAAGGAGGGGAGTTTTCTTCACTGCAATTTGATAATTATTATGCAGATAATGGTATTCATAAGGTGAAAGTTGTCCCCTACACCCCTCAAGAAAATGGTGCAGCAAAAAGGCTTAATAGGACAATACTTGAGAAAGCTTGGTGTATGATTTCTAATGCAGGTTTGGGAAAATAATTTTGGGCTGAAGCGTGCAACACAACAGTCTATTTAAAAAATTAAAGTCCTTCATCAAGGTTGAACTTTGAAATTTCGGAAGAGGAATGGAAATGAAGAAGAGTTTCATACTCTCATCTTAAAGTCTTTGGTTGTTAGGCTTTCGTACATGTCCCTAAGCAGAAGCGAAGAAAAATAGATCCTAAATAACATCCTTGTATATTCGTTGGATATGGAGAAGAACAGTTTGGCTTCATACTTTGGAGTCTATCTGATAAGAAAATCATAAGGAGCAGAGATGTAGTTATAATGAGAAGATATTTCCTCATTCTCAAGATGAAACTCCTATCAGTGAATATATTCCCCTATTTGAGATGATGGACAATGGAAATAAAAATCATCCCGTCTACTCACATGTTAATCTGACATCAAATTCTCCCACCTTTGTTCTATCTCCTATGCCTCACCTGTCACAAAGTTCAGCATTAGGACGCTTGGCCAATGATAATTTACATGACTAGAACTCATGCGGTGGAAATCAAACTGTCCTCACTCCATGTAGTGGCAATCAAACTATCCTCACTTCATGCAGTGGCAATCAAACTATCCTCATCCCACACAGTTTTTACTCCACTGAAGTCTATTCCCCTACATCCCCTACTCACAGCACAAGGGAGAACACTCACGATAGTGAGAAAGGTACACAATAGTCTCTCATAACATGGCATGCAATGGATACTATGTTTGGGAGTCATGTTTCCTTAACCCCACATGATCTTGGCTCTGCCACAAACCACTCCACTTGGACTCCTATGGAAAATTGCAATGATGATGACTCCTTCCCAACCCACATCAATCTTAGGGATCACAACACACCTCAGAGAACTCACAGAAATCTTAAGGATCACGACACACCTTAGAGAACTTAGAAATCTCAGGGATCACAACACACCTCAGAGCACTCACGGCAGTCTTAGGGATCAAAGCACACAAAGAATTGGATCCCACATAACACTACTTACTAATTTCTCAAATGAATTTTATCCCATGTAAGATTTCTTTGAGAAGAGCACTCAAGGAGTTTGCGTTTTGGGACTGAGACACAACAATTTTGCATCTTCTGAGATTGCAAAGGATTTTAGACAAAGCATAGAAGAATTTGGAGGATGTAATGAAACTGAGAGATAGGGAATTAAATAGGGAATTAAAAGAACTTCAATCTTTGGTTCTCCATTTGAACTAGTTCAAGATCAAATAGAAAGTATAGAACCCCAATTAAGGAGATCCACCAGACAAAGGAAAATGCTAGCTAAATACTCTGATTATGAGTTATTATTCACTGAAGAAGTAGAGCCTTCAATTCTTGTTTTAGGATTTTTAGAACCATCAACATTTAAAGATGCTCTCAAAGATTTCAACAGTGATAAATGGAAAATAGCTATGCATGAGGAGATGGATTCTTTACTTAAAAAGAAGAAGATGAAGGCATAAAATGCTTCAAGGCTAGATTGGTGGTAGAGGGGTTTGATCAAGAAAAGGGGATATATTTTAATGAGATCTTCTCACCAGTTGTCAAGATGACAACTATCCAAATAGTCTTGGGATTAGTAGCAGTGTGGGATCTTGAGTTGGAATAGCTTGATGTGAAGACTGCATTCCCCTATGGTGATGTAGAAGAAGATTTATATATGGAGAAGCCTCAAGGATTCATCAAGAAGGGACAAGATCATCTTTATTGGAAGCTAAATTAGAGTTTGTATGGCCTCAAGCAAGCCCCAAGATAGTGGTATATAAAATTTGATCATTTCATGGCTGAAAACAATTTCACGAGATGTGAATCAGACCCATGTGTCTACTTCAAGAAAATTCCTAATTGTGAGTTCATCATTCTCCTTCTTTATGTCGATGACATGTTAGTAGTTGGCACAAATAAAATAATAGTTAATGAGTTAAAGGAGAAATTGGAAAGAAAGTTTTACATGAAGGACTTAGGGGTAGCTAAGAAGATTCTTGGCATGATGATCACAAGAGAAAAGAAGAGGAAGAAAATTACATTATCTTTAAAACAATACAATGATAAATTTGTTGAGAGGTTTGGCATGGCTGATGCTTAAGTTTCTCCCCTTCATCTTTCTAGTCATTTCCACTTAAGTTCTGAATTGTATCCAAAAACACAAGAAGAAAAGGACTTCATAGAGAAAATTCCTTATAAATTTGCAGTTAGAAGCATTATGTATGCAATGGTTTCTAATCACCCCAACATTGCTCATGCGGTGGGAGTTGTGAGCAGATTCATGAGAAATCCCAGGAAGGCTCATTGGGAAGTAGTTAAGTGGATACTAAGGTATCTAAAAGAAACTTTAGATTATGCATTATGCTTTGGAGGAAATAAGGTTTAGCTGCAAGATTACACTTATTCTGATCATGCCATAGACTTGGATAAATGAAGGTCTACCACTGGATATACCTTCATGTTTGCAGGAGCTTCCATCAATTGGGCTTCAAGGTTACAACATTGTATTGCTCTTTCTTCAACTAAAGTTGAATACTTGTCTCTTTCTGAAGGTGCAAGGGAAATGATTTGGCTTCAATGATTTCTTGGTGACTTGAAAGTTCATCAAAATGAGTATAATATATTTTGTGACAATCGCAAAGCTATCTTCATGGCTCATAATCATTCATCATAGCGTCTCTCTAAGCACGTTGACGCAAATGCTCATTTTTTTCGTCATGTAGTTGAAGAAGGAAAGTTGGAAGTTGTTAAGATTGATACCAAGATCAATTCAGCATATATATTCACAAAGGTTTTTGACAAAAAAAAGTGGGAATGTGCAAGGACTTCTCTTAGGCTTGTGAAGAAAAGATAAGTCAACATTTAAGCAGGGTATTAGGTGATCAGTTGCAGCATTGGTTGTCTTTCAGGTGGGAGTTTTTTGAGAAGTGAAGGCCAATAGTCATAATATTTATTTCTATTTCATTATGACTCTTCAATTCGAAGACTCTTAATTATGTAATAATCTTGGAGCCTATATATATGTTGCTCCTGCTCATTTATAAACAATCTTTTGATATTAATACAATACTCTAGAATCTAGACGTAGCCACATTTTGTGGTGAACTAGGATAAATACTGGTGTTGTATAAATTTTTCTATTATACTTTGTATCTGCTATTTATTTTTTACTTTCAAATTCCTTTCATGTGGAATTATCATGTTTGCATATTCTAATGGTCGTGGAAGTATCATGTTTATTATAAATACATAATTATTATTTTTCAATAAGAATATGTCCATTCTATTATGTGAAAATGAGTCATTTCGTCATAAGAAATTATCTCGACAATTCATGATGGTAGCTTGTGTTAAATCTAGCTTTGTTAGAATGTATTATTTTTAATTTTGACGGTGTGAAGTATTTCTTCAATATGTTATATTAAACTTCATTATCTATCATCATGAAGTAGAAAACAAGCTAAGAAAGGAAAAATGGGTGATTATTAACATATCAAATAATAAAAAATGAGGAGGTGGTGAGGAGGTATACAAACCATAATGACAAGAAAGACAACCAAGAAGGAGACCGCTAATTTGACTCAAATTCTCAAAAAGGAGAACCAAATTTGTTTAAATGATATAATATTAGTATATTAGTAAATATTAGTATGTTATTATATACTAATATTAATATATACTAGTATATACTAGTATATACTAATATTAGTATATTAGTAAAATAAAAACTTAATAGTACAAATAGATACACTAATATTATTATTCTAAATAATTAGTTCTCACTCCAAGAAATTTGAGTGATATTAATGGTCTCCTTTGTCCTCCCTCTTGTTGGTTCATACACCTCCTCACTCCTCTTTCTTTCCCATCTAATTTGCTAATAATTGTTTATTTCTCTTAACTTATCTTGTTTTCTACTTTGTGATGATGGATCATGAAGTTTGATATGAAACATGGAGTAATAAATCACGTAAAAAAATAGAAGCAATACATACTATTTTAATTTATAATATAAGTTTTTTGCACTATATATTTTAAATAAAATTGTATTGTTCAATCAAAATATTTTGGGGAAGAAGCTTGAACTCTATTATCCCTTTTTTTGAATGATCCAAAAGGTGATTTTTGTTATCTTTTTCTCATACTCTCAGTGGAAAAAAGAAGTGGTTAGGAAACAATACTGGAATATTGGTGTTGGGTGTTTTAGGGCCCTCTTTTAGTCTCTTGATGCCAATAATGAGAAATTCTTGTCCTTGTCTTCACCTAGGTGGATTACTATGTGCCACACAATATCCCCCTGTATCTCTTGAATTTCATCTCTAATGCTCTTGAATGGGTTGGCAATGTCCTTAGAATGGATGACTCACCTAATCTTCTCCCCCACCTAGATTCTAGACTGCTAATCTCTATCAACTTTAGCCTTGGTTTTATAGGAGAGATTATATTTGACCTCGTGGATGAAATTGTGGCCAACCCTATTGAATTCATGGGTGGCATTAACAATTTCTTCCTCTTTAAATTGGAGAGACACTTGAGGAGGAATTAGCCTTTGTTGAGAAAAAATAAAAAGAGTACCTTCCCTAACCTTGAGGTCATGGCGACTATGTCTTTTGTTGATAAACCCTCTTTGACCCTATCTCTACCTCCATTCTCTCCCCTCCTTGCTAGTCTCCCATGAAGTTGTCCCCCTCCTCTAGCCTTGCTTACCTCTCTAAGTTCTCTTCTTTCTGATATCAGCTCCCCTCATATCATTGTTGATGCCTAGCATGTTGCCTCTCTTTCATCCCCCCCAAACATAAAAGACTTATTGCTCAAAAACTCACCTTGCATAACTTGAGAAATATTTCTAATATCAGATAGAGAAATAAATATAATATCTTTTGTGGAGAAAAATTTATGCAGAGTGTGAAGTGGTTTTTTGGTAAGTTTATCAACAAAGGTTATGGTTTCAGTGGTTTAGGCACTCTAAGCCCTCTAGTCTCCAAGACACCCAAATAGCCAAAGTGACACCAACAACTCCAACACCCTCCAAATGACCATGGTTGATAGAAAATTTCTAAAGAAGGTTTTTTTATACAAGATTCAATTAGGTTTCGGCTTCTATCCAATACCCAATAGCCAAATTGCTCAAACTGCCTACTAGGCCTAATTGCCCCTCAACTAGCCCTACTGACACGGTTTCTTCTTTTTTACTCTAAATTTTCCCAAAAACCTAACCAAATAAATTATATTTTTGGATACCCTTTCCAGGTTTACATGATATACTAGAAGATTGGGTAGGGTTGTTTTGGAGCACTATCTTCTTCTCACACTAGTGACCCCTTTTTAGGCCAAAAAAATGGTCATTTAACAAAGCAAACATAACTTATGTTTATCCCCTAGTTATGAAACTTTCATAACTCCTCTGAAATGAATTCAATAAAAGAAAATTCAACTCAAAATGACCCTAAGGTCTCTACAACTACCAAAGCCCCAAATTGGTCTTTGACAAGCCCTTAAGGCTAGGGTCTCCTCAGTGTACCCTCTCCAAGAACTTTCTAGGCTTGAAAAATGGTTTATTAAACATACATAGGAAATTTCAAGGCTATCCAAGTCATTAAAACTATATCTCCTTTAGGTAAATTAATGGCTACTACTCTGAACCAATCATTTCCTTAAGAAATCCTTCCACAAATTCATCGATCACCTTGTCAAAACATTATCTATGCAATGTATCATGTTAAGAATGTAATGTACAATTCAAATAAATACCATTCCATGAGAATCATTAAAATCATTCATGGAATGATGCCCTCATCTTGGATTTTTCAACTGTTATGGCAAAACAATGACCCCCTAAATGCAATCAGTCAAGACCAGTGATTAAAACTGAATCAAATGATCCTTCAAAGAATTCAAAATGGTTTGAAATGAATTCAAAAATTTCCCTACTTCATTGGAATGGTAAAAAACTTCTACAAACTCAAAACCATGTAAGAAACAAATAGAGATTGATTAATTTTCTAAGTTTTGTTGCATTTCCTGTGACAGTCCATACATGCTCTTCATTCCTGCCACACTACTACTTATTTTAACATTATATAACCTTTTACTAACTTCCCCAAACAAATTGGATTGGTTTTTTGGACTAGTTACCCTTAAAACAACTTAAATTAAGTATCCCTCGTATTTGCTCATAACCGTTGGAATTCAAATATTTGAATTTCCAATTTTTATTTTATTGCATATTTCATCAAACCTACTATTCTAACCTTAGTGATTCAATATAAAATAACCCCTGGGACCTAATTAACTTATTCAAATCATTTATAAATCTTATTTGGCACTATTGTCCACGCATACAATATTTTGTTCCTAAGTCCTTACTAGGACTTCTACGACATTTAACCTTTAAATCAAATTGTCCATTACAAATTGCCATTATTGGCTTCAATATTTCCAAATTAACATTCAAGGATTCTTTTGATTCTCTGACTCCACTTGGTTCTAAGGTGTGCTTAGTGATTGGATAGGTGATCCCACACCATATACCCCACCTTCAAAGCAACTCTTGTCCCAAGAGTGAATAGTTATTGTCTTCTTGCCACCCATTCTTCTAGATAGATATTTGCAACCTTTCACCTACAACCTATCACCCTTCACATGAGTATTAATTTCCTTCAAATCATTATAAAAACAAAACAAATCCTTGTTCTTGCCACCACCAAGGATGGCCTTGTTCTCTTTTGATTGAGGACAATCAACATGAGACTACCTTACTGAACTCTTCCTCTAAGTTTGAGGATCCAAATGACCCCTAAAAATATCCTTCATGAACATGCCAATATCACCTTTCATTGGTGACACCATAAGACACCAGAGTGTGCCTACCAATACTCCTTTTCCATGCATTGTCTACTACAAATCAAAACTATTGCATTTCTCATTAGTAATTTTTTTTTCATAACCATTAAGAAAGGCTTATGTTTCAGACCTGCCTCTTCCTTTCCATTCTTCACATTCCCCTGCAAGGTTACATACTTATTTGTAAAAAAATACACAATCCTTTCACTTTCAGTGCCATCAACTAACAAAGGAGTAAGATGGAATTTCTTACCATCCTTCTTTACTACATAAACATTTTTTAAGCCATAATGTATTGTATTGCTAGAGGCTTGCCAAGGCCTTCTAAGGATAACATGAAAACATGTCATAGGGATTATATCACACATAACCCTATCCTTATATGATCCTATTGAAAAATCAACAATATCTTGCTCTCTAACAATAATGTTTTTTCTCATCACTCACCCATGATGCTTTGTATGGCTTAGCAATAGGAAATGTCTTCAAATTCAATGTAGTAACCATCTCACAAGACACTAGATTGTCAAAAGAACCAAAATCAATTATCATTTTTCAAAACATACCATGACTTAGACAATTGGTTCTAAAGATGGATGCCTTAGTTTGTTGGCAAGTTGGCTATACTGGTGTATATGGCTTAATATAGTGTTGTCATTATGGCAACAAATTCATATAGAACTTTGGAGTGAGCGCACTTGATGTAAAGACCAAAAATTAGTTAAGTGTTGAAGACTAGATAGTGTACAGAGTTTCTGAAGCTCAGAGCATCAGTGCACATGTGTATGACCAAGATATGGTGTGCACCCTGGAAGTTAAGCCGGTTAGACTATATTCATGCTTAGTCTATGAGCGCATGATCAGATATGCAAGTATGAGAAAGATACAGATAGTTGAAGTTACACAGCCAGTATGTGCCAGTGAAGAACAGAGTAAGCAGCCGACTGTTATCATTTCAAGTTACGGTTATATTCTAATGATGTAAAGGCTATGTGCCTATTGTAATTAGGTTGTTGACATGTATATATTTTTTTTTGTAAACACGCTTGAGCCAATTCATTTGGAAGCATTGTATGTAATAGGTTTAAGGGCCGACCTAGTCATTTATTTTGTATGCACATATAAATATGAGATGCACCCATTGTAATTGGTATGGAAGTTGATATAGATTTGTAATAAGTAGAGAAGAAGTGTATGAAGAGACTATAAGATGTATTAGACCTTTGTAAGAGGTCAAAGAATTAGGGCATCAAAGGAACTAATTTGACAAGAAGTGTCACAGTGACAGTTCATCTAGCAGATATAGTGTGTATCTAAGATCAAAAGGTTGTAGCCTTCACCACTTGAGCAGTGATGTCTGGAAAAATGCATCCACTACCCTAACAAGGACTATTGTAAAAGACTCCTAACAAGGTTTGACCCTTAAAAAGTTCTACTGTACTTAATACATTAATGTAAAGAAACTCCTAACAGGGTTAACGATCTTCTAACAAGGATGACAAAATACTAGTATAGAATATTAGTGGGTGTCAATTCCTACCTGGGTTTTTACCTATTTGGGTTTCCCCATAACCATATTGGTGTTATGTGTTGATTTCATGTTTCATGTTTATGTGGATGTTCATTTCAGTACTTAAGCATTTAAGTTTAGTTTAAAGATTAAGTAAAAAGATAAATATTCAGTGAACACTAATTCACCCCCCCCCCCCCCCCTCTCAGTGTTCCCATTCCTAACAATTGGTATCAGAGCTCCAGTCCTTAGAAAAGAAGTTTAACCACTTGAGGAGATCATGGACAAAGAAGAAATGAAACATCTGAAAAGAAATCTGGAAGCTTCTCTTGAAGACTTGGACAAATTTGAAAGAGAAACTGAAGAATTAAGGGTAAAACTCAGTGATGCTCAATTAGTCATCAAAAGGCTAAGGAAAGATTTGAAAGAATGCTCTTCCAGTGATCTAGGGAAAATGGTCAAGAAGCTGAATGAAGAAAATAAATCCTTAAAAGAACAACTTGAAGAATTTGTTGATAAGCTGACTAACAATTAGGAAGTCTATGATAAACAGGTCAAAGAGAACCTTCAACTAAATGAAGAATTGAGGCAAGAAAACATGGAAATTTTAGAACTAAGAAACAACAAGGAAAGCTTGGAATCTAAATTGAAAGAGGCTAAGAATCACATTGATAAATTACACACTAGTTCTAATTTAATAGAATCTCAGTTGTATGCAAAAAGACCTAAAGGAGATACTAGCAGCATTGGATACAATGAAGCATAATATCAGATTGACAATGTTAGCCCATTTTCCTGTACTAGTAAAAATCCTCAAAAAATGGTCTACCCTTGCAAAAAATTTCATGGCTTTGTGTCCTTTCCTTTGGTCTCTGCAATATTTTCTATGTCTTTGGCTGAAACCCTAAGCAAAAATTCATAATCTAGCTATTTGAAATGAAAAACCCTAAACTGCCCAGGCCTGGTTGTATTTTTGTGTTACCTTTTTGGACCACTAAAGTCCCAAATAACCCATGTGCTAATTGTTGACCCCCTTTAGTCATCTTTTCAAGTGTTGAGCAGTTTGTCACATGATTGCATAGGCCATTTTCATGCTATGTGATCATGCGACTAAGGTTTGATTTCGGGCCCCTTTTAATATTTGTCGCTATCCCTAAGTCTCTTGTTAATATTTCCAAGTATCAGACCCTTTAAGAATATGTGGCTGTCGTTACATTGCAAGGTTTCCTAATGTCAAAGTTTCTGACATGTGATCATGTGATGAGGTGACATCTGTCCCAGCGGGCCGATCTTTGGTGTCGCTTATTGCTAAGGTGGAAAATTTTAATTGGTCCATGAATTGATGTGTTAGAGCTTGTCAGAGGGCTTGGTGTCAGAGTTTTTGATCAATGGTCGGCGTATGATCGCATGGAATATTCCTACCCCATGAGATCATGTGAGATCCATTGATTTTGAATTTGACTGGGGACGGTGTCAGTGGGTCCAGTGCCAGGTGTTGCAGAGATGGAAGCTTTTCATTGGTCGATAGGTTTATGACATGGCAGGTGTTAGTGGGTCCTATGTCAAAGGTGACCAAGCAATAACAATGAATGGTGTGTTGACATGTGGTGGTTTTCAGGTGGGCCCAAGGTTATAAAGTATTTTCTAAAGTTTAGCGACTTAGTCAAAAAGGTTGAAGGTTTGCCGAGAATTGTGGGACCATTTTGATAGGTATTGCTGAGGTGTTTCAGTTTGATTGGTCATGGGTTTGAAGGATAAAGACACGTCAGTGGGCTTGAGAGATACTAAAGGATGCCGAGATGGAGGATCTGATGGTTGTCGTATGTTTGCATAGAATCTTTTAAGGCTATGCAAACTTACAATAGTCGTTCGATTAGAACCTTATGAGGAGTGGGTCCAATTTGCTACGTGGGGCCTTTTTCTTGCTGACGTGCTCTATTTTTGTTGGTCGAGAATTTTATGAGGTGGTTGAGACTTTTTGAAGGTTTTGTTGACTGTTGAAGGATTTTTGCTAGCCGCCTGATCTACCAGGAATATAATGGATCGACGGTCACATTTTAAAGTTGAGCCTACTAGCTGTTTCCATTCAAATTCAAATATTGTTGCAGGGTTTTCGACAGGGTTTGTTGCAGAAAGCCATATAAAACAAAAGGGTTGTTCAGAATTAATTCTTCTAGGACAGTTGCAGTCAGAAATTGATGTAGAAGATATGGGTTGCCGCACAGATCAGATTTACTTGCCTGGGGTGCCATGCCGAGTGAATACAAAGGACTATGATTTGATTCAAGTGGCTAGGGTTTAAGTATGTCAGAGATTTCCATGACCTGTACATGCAAGATTTTCTAAAAGTTGGCTCTAGCATTAAATTTTGTTGTATTTGCTGCAAGAAATCAGTTCAAATTGTATCTGTAGTTAGCTTAGAATATGAAACAAGATATTTGTACATTAGATTTTATCTGATTTTCCCAGATTTCTATGCTTTTCTGCATTCTTTATTTCTTGTTCAGGGTGGTTGTTGCAGACCTGATTCTATCCTAAATGATCTGTAGCTTGTTGCAATCCTTGTTTATATAAAAGGATTTTCAAGATCACTTAGGGGGGTTCTGAAAATTTGGAAATTTTCTAATTTTTTCAGTTCCATGAAGGGTCCTTTTTCCTGTAGATATTTTTCTTCTTCTCTGCATATAGAGTGTTCCCTCTTTCCTTTTTGGCTTTGGAGAATAGAATGCAAGCTGTAACATTTTGTCTTATGTATAAGATTTCAACATGTTTGTGCTGTTATTGGATTGTCTCCATTTGAGTTTTAGAATTATTGATTGAAGCATCAAGGGTGTTTCAATCTTTCTATTTGCATTTCCTATGTGTTTGCAATAGAGTTTTTTTTTGCAGAAGCAACTAGGTTTAGGACTAGTTTTCAGGTGTGTATGAGCTGGGGTATCACGAGTATCGCATAGTTGTCTTTCAATGGATGTTGATTAATGTATTACTTGTTTATAGGTCTCTTCTAAGGTGAGGGTGAAAATCCTTTAAATGAGTGATAGCACAGTTGGAAACACAGGTGGATTGTTAAAGTATGATCTGGTTGATGGTGTATGGTTGATGTAAGGCATCACCATATTTGAATGTATTGTCTTCTTTTTTCATAGCTCTTTGTTGCAATGAGGTATTTGACTCTATTGTCCATTGGATAAAGCACTGGTCTATGAGAGATTAGGGGTATCTCAGGGGTCCTTTCAACCCAACATTAAAATCATTCACATAAAGCACCACCTTTCCTTTTCATGTTGGTAGGATAAGTCTCTAGTTTTCAGACTCATTCTATGCAAATAGGGCTACTGCATAAGATTTGTGATACTATTGGGGTACAGGATACCTAAAGGGGTTTGAAGATTATTCCACAATAATGTATCTGCAGGCCTATTATTTATCATGTGGTGTCTTGAGTGTGCAGATAAGGCAATACCCGCCTGAGTGATGTGGAGCTCAAAGTGTAGAAGGATCTCTCTTTGATCCTTGTCAGTTGGCCTTTTTCCTTGTCAAATTTGGAGTGTTGAGTGAATGTGACACTGGCCCTGTCAATTCTAATGTCAATCTAACCTTTGGGGAAAAAGAAAACCAACAAGGTGGTGACTCTACTGGGGATGGCCATGGGAAAGAGTTAAAAGTGAAAAGCACACTTGTAAAATCTTCTCACTAAGTGTTGAGTGGTGACTCTAAGTCTCTGTTTGGTCAGTGTTTGTAACAAAGTGTGATATATTTGCAGTCCTGACAAGCAGTTATCCTGTGAGTTTGTGTTGTGATTGTGGGTTTTGAAGAAGGTTTAGAGTTGGGAAAGGTTCTCAGCTGATTCTGATTTGTCCTCTGCAAAGAGGTGGCAGATCTACCAAAATTTGAAAGGTGATCTAGAGGAGACTTCAGATCAATATTTTTCAGCATTCACAATATCTCTAGGTAGTCCTATTTCATCAAGCAAGAGAAGTCCCTAATTAGATGAACAAGTCATCATTGAAAAGGGAAATTAATTTTGAAAGTTTGATCATATTTCTGGATAGGAGTTTTAGTTGTTGAAATGAGTATCAAAAATATGTTGAGGTTTAATAAGGTCAATGGTTACATTAATTTGGATAGAATTATTGTCATGAGAACAAGCTGCATTGCTTTGTCAGTATATTAAAATGGAGTTTCCAGCCTTGATAAATCAAGATGATGTTTCTAGGTCTGAAAGTTCTCTGTCAGATCTTAGAAATGTCAATAGAGAAAGAGGTATTTATTTGATGAGCCAAAAAATCCAGTAGACTCACATAAAAATTTTGAGATGTACAATAGGAGAAAGAAAAAATGAGTCATCTCATTCATACTATAAGAAATTTCTTGTAGCTTGTGATGAGTTTCTTATGGGTATTGAGCTCCAAGATTCCCAATATGTTGAAATGTTCTTAGAACTTGATATGCCCGAGTCAGTCAGTTGGTCTGCATCCTTTAGGAATGAAACACTAGAAAATGTTAAAGGATGGATGGCTTCATTTGTGGAGGATGAGTCTTGTGATGCTAATGTTGATAATGGAACTTGTGGTTACCAAGAGATAGAAGATGAATCTGCAATAGATGTAAGTTCCTGCAGTGATGACCTTGCACAAGATATTGTGACACAAGAAATTTTAGTTCCTATCTTAAATGAGGAAGATGTTTGCAGCATTTTTAGTGAGACCAATGAGATAGAATGTGAAGTTCAATGCTTACTAAGTAGTGATCAAATTTTAGAGCTTTTGGATTCAGAATTTCAGAGATGCACTCCCAAATATGTTTCCAAAATTCCATGCCTGGTAGATATTATTTTTGATGAAGAAAGAATAAATGATGGCATGATGTGTGAAACTTCTTTTGAGGTTCTTTCTCCCATTTTTGATATGCAAGTGGATAGTACATATCATTGTAATGAATTTGATAATGTCATATTTGATGAGTATGATGATATGTGTACTAGTGTGGATTTAGTTTTTCAAGAGCCTAATGCCAATGGTTCTTGTTTATATTTTGATGCTGGAGAATGTGGTAAATCTGAAGGGGTTTTCTCAGATTTGCAAATGACTAATGAGTCATTGACTGACAGTGCTTGTTCCTTTCCAGAAGATGCTGATGTGATTTTTGATTAGCAAGTTGTTTCCATTTTCATGCAATCAGATTTTTGTCTTGAGAAGTGCTATATTAGTTTGCAGAGCAGAGAGATAGAAAGGGCTTATTCTTCATTGCAGACTAATAACCAGTATGTTGTTGTGTTCATCCATGAGATTGAAAAGGAATGTTTCCTTTTTTAGCATGATAGTGAAAGTGAAGAGTGTGACATTTTGATGTCACAAAATGATCAACATCTTTGGTAGCTTGATGGCCCTATCTTGTTGAGTGATGGTGAGTATGGTGATCATTTTTTATATAGTGTGCTGAATAGGGATCACAATGTTTTTGGTAGGTTGGATGAAAAATGTAATTTCAGTTTTCCTCTACGAAATGGAGATGAAAATTATTTGTTTGATAGAGGCAAAAAACTAATTAGAAGTTTTGGGGCCCTGAGCCTTCTGTAAATATTGTAAATTCTATAAATATTTTTCCTTCCCTATTGTGTTTCTCCCTTTTTTGTCTCCCTGGTTCAGTTGCCAATTTTTGAGTTTCCTTCTTTTTGTCCAGTAGGTGGTCTGCTTTAACCAGTGATTCTGAATTCTTACCATGCCTGTAAGAGGCATGCATCCTTAGATAGAGCCACTGTTAGCCCATTTTCCTATAATAGTAAAAATCCTCAGAAAATGGTCTACCCTTGCAAAAAATTTCATGGCTTTGTGTCCTTTCCTTTGGTCTTTGCAATATTTTCTATGTCTCTGGCTGAAACCCTAAGCAAAAATTCATAATCTAGTCATTTGAAATGAAAAACCCTAAACTACCTAGGCCTGGTTATATTTTTGTGTTACCTTTTCAAACCATTAAAGTCCCAAATAACCCACGTGCTAATTGCCGACCCCCTTTAGTCATCTTTTCAAGTGTTGAGCAGTTTGTCGCATGATCGCATAGGCCATTTTCATGCTATGCGATCATATGACTAAGGTTTGATTTCGGGCCCCTTTTAATATTTGCCAGTATCCCTAAGTCTCTCGTTAATATTTCCAAGTATCATACGCTTTAAGAATATGTGGCTATCATTACATCGCAAAGTTTCCTAATGTCATAGTTTCTAACATGCGATCATGCGACGAGGTGACATCTGTCCCAGTGGGCCCATCTTTGGTGTCACTTATTGCTGAGGTGGTAGCTTTTAATTGGTCCACGAAGTGATGCATTGGAGCTTGTCAGAGGGCTTGGTGTTAGAGTTTTTGATCAATGGTCGGCGTATGATTGCATGAAATATTCCTACCCCATGAGATCATGCGACATCTGTTGATTTCAAATCTAATTGGGGATGGTGTATGTGGGTCCAGTGCTAGGTGTTGTGGAGATGGAAGCTTTTCATTGGTCGGTAGGTTTGTGACATGGCAAGTGTCAGTGGGTTCTGTGTCAAAGGTGACAAAGCAATAACAATGAATGGTGTGTTGACATGTGGTGGTTTTCAGGCGAGCCCAGGGTTATAAAGTATTTTCTAAAGTTTAGCGGCTTAGTTAAAAAGGTTGAAGGTTTGCCAAGAATTGTGGGACCATTTTGATAGGTGTTGCTGAGGTGTTTCAGTTTGATTGGCCATGGGTTTCAAGGATAAAGACATGTCAGTGGGCCTAAGAGATTCTAAAGGATGCTGAGATGGAGGATCTAACGGTTGTCGTATGTTCGCATAGAATCTTTTAAGGCTATGCGAACTTACGATAGCCATTCAATTAGAACCTTATGAGGAGTGGGTCCAATTTGCTACGTGGGGCCTTTTTCTTGCTAACGTGCTCTATTTTTTTTGGTCGAGAATTTTATGAGGTGGCAGAGACTTTTTGAAGGTTTTGTTGACTGTTGAAGGATTTTTCCTAGCTGCCTGATCTGCCGAGAATATAATGGATCGACAATCACATTTTAAAGTTGAGCCTGCTAGCCATTTCCATTCAAATTCAAATATTGCTGCAGGGTTTTCGCTAGGGTTTGTTGCAAAAAGCCATATAAAACAAAAGGGTTGTTTAGAATTAATTCTTCTATGATAGTTGCAGTTAGAAATTGATGTAGAAGATATGGGTTGCTGTGAAGATTAGATTTTCTTGCCTGGGGTGCCATGTCGAGTGAATACAAAGGACTATGATCTAATTCAGGCGGCTAGGGTTTAAGTATGTTAGAGATTTCCATGACCTGTACATGCAAGATTTTCTAAAAGTTGGCTCTGGCATTAAAGTTTGTTGTATTTGCTACAAGAAATCAGTTTAAATTATATCAGCAGTTAGCTTAGAATATGAAACAAGATATTTGTACATCAGATTTTATCTAATTTTCCCAGATTTCTATGCTTTTCTGCATTCTTTTTTAGGGTGGTTGTTGCAGACCTGATTCTGCCCTAAATTATCCATTGCTTGTTGCAATCCTTGTTCATATAGAAGGATTTTCAAGATCGCTTAGGGGGGTTCTAAAAATTTGGAAATTTTCTAATTTTTTCAGTTCCATGAAGGGTCCTTTTCTTGTAGATATTTTCCTTCTTCTCTACATATAGAGTGTTCCCTCTTTCCTTTCTGGCTTTGGAGAATAGAATGCAAGCTGTAACATTTTGTCTTATGTATAAGTTTTCAACATGTTTGTATTGTTATAAGATTGTATCCATTTGAGTTTTAGACTTATTGATTGAAGCATCAAGGGTGTTTCAATCTTTCTATTTGCATTTCCTATGTGTCTGCAATAGAGTTGTTTTCACAGAAGCAACTAGGTTTAGGACTAGTTTTCGAGTGTGTATTTATTGGGGTATCAAGGGTTCCTCATGGTTGTCTTTTAGTGGATGCTGATTAATGTATTACTTGTTTATAGGTCTCTTCTAAGGGGAGGGTTAAAATCCTTTAAATGAGTGATAGGACAGTTGGAAACATAGGTGGATTGTTAAAGTATGATCTGGTTGATGGTGTATGGTTGATGTAAGACATCACCATATTTGAATGTATTGTCTTCTTGTTTCATAGCTCTTTGTTGCAGTGAGGTATTTGACTCTGCTGCCCATTGGATAAGGCACTGGTCTATGAGAGATTAGGGGTATCTTAGGGGTCCTTTCAACCCAACATTAAAATCATTCACATAAAGCACCACCTTT
This sequence comes from Chamaecyparis obtusa, assembly GCA_027943335.1. Lineage (NCBI taxonomy): Eukaryota > Viridiplantae > Streptophyta > Pinopsida > Cupressales > Cupressaceae > Chamaecyparis > Chamaecyparis obtusa. The sequence continues at coordinate 365,025 of BSBK01008571.1, forward strand.
CCTTTTCATGAGGTAGGATAAGTCTCTAGTTTTCAGACTCATTCTATGCAAATAGGGCTATTGCATAAGATTTGTGATTCTATTGGGGTACAGGATACCTAAAGGGGTTTGAAGATTATTCCACAATAATGTATCTGTAGGCCTATTATTTATCATGTGGTGTCTTGAGTGTGCAGATAAGGCAATACCCACTTGAGTGATGTGGAGCTCAAAGTGTAGAAGGATCTCTCTTTGATCCTTGTCAGTTGGCCTTTTTCCTTGTCAGATTTGGAGTGTTAAGTGAATGTGACACTGGCCTTGTCAATCCTAATGTCAATCTGAACGTTGGGGAAAAAGAACACCAACAGATAACATGCGAGCAAGAATGAATGCACAAGACTCTACTAATACTAAGAAGACTGAAGATCAAACCAAAGATAATGGTGAACCACCTAAGAATGAGCGCAAGCTTGTAGAACGCACTTGCTATGCATGTAACAAGCATGGACACATAGAAAGGAACTGTATAGAGGTAAAACCTTTCAATGGTTACTGTTATTCATGCAATAAATTTGGTCATAGAGCTATGAATTACAAGACAAGCCAAAAGAACAAGACTCATAATCAAAAAAATTAGAATCAATCAAATGTAACAAGATCTCAGAATGTTACATGTCAGATATTTAACTATAATGGTCACTCAGCTAAACAATGTAAGATGGTGACTCATGTCAATGAACCAAGGAATATAAGGCCTCTAGTCAGTTGTCACTCTTGTAACAAGGTTGGACACATCTAAAAGTTCTATAGATCAAGCACACAAGGTTAGGAAAGCCCTAAAAAGACCGAAGAACCAATATTGGATCTCGAAGGAGAAGTCAAGTTTGTGAAAGCATCAGATGATGTAAGCTTGATTTGTTTAGAAACAAAGAAGGACAAGATTGATGAGTATGTATTGGATGCATCCACAGTGGATGCACCCTCTACATCTAGATAAATGGCCATCAGGGTCATAGGGGGAGCTAATTTAGCTCTAGAACCCTGTGTGGCTAGTATACTCACTCTCAGAGTATGCTCCTTTGGACTTAAGATTTTGGAGACTATAGAAACCTTTGTGCAAGAGTGCACTAGCTAATTGTTTGCAGAATGAAAGATAGAAATTTTCAAGTGACAGCCTGGTTTACGCGATAAGCATAAATGGTAGAAATTCTACTTTAAAGTACATAGAAGTTAGAAGAACTCTCATTGCATTTGAATTAAGAGAGATTGAAGAGAAGAAGATTCTTCACAGTTGATTAAGAAGGATTACAGTTTGATTCATCAAGTGATTTGTTGTGCATTTGATCAGTTGCAAAAAGCCTCATTCATCACGCTGATTTAGAATCTCTTGGAAACCTTTGTGAAAGTGATACACAAGTAAGTGATGTCTACTTCCATAGTATTTAATTTTGTAGAGAAGAAAAGATATGTGTTTAAGAGGCATCCATTTAAGTCTACACTAGATGACCTAGAAGGGGCATTCTCCCGCATGCCTATGGGTGTTATGAATGTCAAGGATATTAGGGCATACATCTACTATAAGAAAGAACCAGTAGGATTGGATAGATTAAGGGTGCACATGGAAACCATGTTAAAACTAGACAAAACCTTCTTGGATGAGTATGCACAGTGGGATAATCATCCTATAGTGGAGCATGCTACGGCATATGAGTTCTATGAATCAAAATGGATCAAGATTCTTTTGAGAAGGATTCAAGATAACCTATTTTAGATAGGTGAAGTGCCAGTCAGAATTACCAGTGACCTAATTCATGAAATGATAGGGCTCTCAATGACAAGTGTCATCCTTCCATTGGGTAAAGATGTGAGGAAGATTCTTTAACAGACTTGCAATTCAAGGAGTGATAGGCGCAGAATGAACATAGAGCCTATTGAGAAAAATGACATCAAATTGATGTCTATGATACTTGGATACTGGTTTCAACAAACCAGTAGGGTGAACAGTGTGTCTACGGCCACAATTCTTACAGCCATAAGAATTGTTAATGAAAATGGAGAGTTCAACCTGTGTGAAATCTTGCATGCACAGTTGATTGATAACATCAAGGTAATCAAGCATGATAAGACCAAAATATTCAGATTTGGGTCTTTAATCATCTATATGTACTTTCACATTGTTGGAAACGTATCTGATTTGTATCTAGAAAAATCCATTCCCACAATGCCTCATATATCTCTCAAGGCATGTACTGAAAGCACCTTGAAGGATTACATGACATTGGAGCTAAAGACATTTAGGGCTAAGATGTAGATGAGGTATAGGATACCAGAGAAGATAGTTGAAAAGTATAAGGATACTATCTATTTTATGGTTGAAATAGATATAACATGCATGGAGATAGTTGAACCTAGAACAAAGTGGATTCATCCACTTGGATATGAGGTAGATGAACAAGTTTTAGAAGCTTATGCTCAATTTCTATTAGCAGCACCTAAAGACCCTAATGAGCCAAGATGGGGAACCTATGAGGAGAAAACTAGAGAAGTTGATGCAGTATTAAACAACACAGTAACAAAAAGAAAGGTTGCTAAAGTTACCTCAAAAATTTTGAGAATGTATGCACCCTAAAATGGTCGCCTAGACTTTGGGCCCCATTTATTCAATTTGTCAAATATCAATTTCCTGAATCAATGCTTTGCAATTTTCAAATCAATTCCTTGATCAAATCGCAATTAAATCAATAATTCAAATATTTCTAAGGTTTGATCATTTCATCAATAATTTTATTTAATTAAAAGAAATATTCTCTTTTAAATAAATAAAATAGGCTTATTTAATTAAAATAAATATCTTAAATAAAATAATTTTATTTAATTAAAACCCCTTTTAATTGAATGATTTTATCTTATTTAATTGAATATTCTTCTTTTTATTAAATAAACTTATCTTATTTATTTAAAAGATAATTCCTCTTTTAAATAAATAAAATCCCCACTTAAAGCAAAATTTGTGATGGAAAAGGAAATAAATCAAATAAAAACAAAACAAAAATCCTTTTCCTGATTCTTTCAATAATTTTATTTAATTGAAAGAAATATTCCCTCTTAAATAAATAAAATAACTTTATTTAATTGAAAGAAATATCTTTTAAAATGAAATAAATTTATTTAATTAAATTTTTTTTTAATTAAATAATTTTATCTTATTTAGAATGATATCTCTCTTTTAATTAAATAATGTTATCTTATTTAATTAATAGAGAATCATTCTTTTAAATAAATAAAAAATCCTCTTAAAGCTCTTTGTGATGAAAAAAGGGAAACACATAAATAAAATCCCTTTTCTCTCCACACTTTCTAAAAAATGAGCTTTATTTCCTTTTTTTGGATTTATCCCACATTGCTCTTGAGGATGCATTCTCCTCCACATTTTCCTATACAAGGAGCCCTCTCCTTCTCATTTCGGATCCCAAAATTTTCATGTTATTGTTATACTGCAGGTTTGGAGAGCAATCTTGGAAGAAGCTTTTGAGCACATTTGGAGCTTGGATATTTGAGACTTCTTTCTTCTTGTCTTCTTCTCTCATGCCTTATGGCAATCCATAGTTTAGATTAATATTGCATTCACATAATAGTTTAAATTCATGTTTCCTTTCATAGATTAACATTGTATAAGCATTCATTTCAATAGAATAGTTTATTTCTTGCATTGTTATCATCTAGACTAGTTTCATTTTCATGCAATAACTTGATGATCATAGAGCTTAGCATGCTTGCTATTCATCTTTGAATCTCTCATTTTTTGGTGTACTTGCATGGGCATAACTAGGTCAATCTGAGGGCCTCATATACAAACCCCTGCACTCCACGAATAAAGAGCTGTGAATCACTGTTTGAGACCTCATTCTTGAGTGTTCTTGAATATAATGATTCACAGAAGTGTGACTACTTTCTAGCACACATTTTTGGTGCCCACCGTGGGGTAGAAAAGATTAATTTCTGGCCTCATTCTTGATTAGTTTTTTTAGTTTTAGTGTTGGTTCTAGGCCTTGTACGGCCATGTATAGACTAGAAATCCTATAATATAGTAATTTATGGATATAATGATGAATCATATTTCTCATGCTTTTGGTTTGGTTCATTTTTATAAATAAATGAATAAGTTATGATCATTTTGGTGAAAATAGGTATTTGCAGATTTGAGATTATCTGAATATAGTCAGATTGAAATGTATGGTATGGACAAATTGTGAAGAATCAAGACCTATAATAATATTCATTGGAAAGATACATGAATTAGCTTTCATTTCCTTTTAGTTTGAGTCATTTTTATGTAGATTTGTGAAAGTTATGGGCATTTGAGTGAAAACTAGTTTTTAACAATTTGCATTGGAGTTGCAAGCAATGATTTGCTCTTAGAAAATAATTTATGAATGGGAAAAATAAATGGCTTACATATTTGAAAAATATATTCATTAATAATTTCTTTGAAATTATTTTGGTTTCATTTGGATTCTTTTTGAGAAAGATATGTGATTCCCCAAGCAGGGTTTGGTGTTTTAAATCTGATTTATGACAAAAAAATTGCAGTCTGAAAAGGTTATTGGTTGAGGAACCAAATGGAATCATAAGATCTTATAATTTTGGGAAATGGTAGTTCTTGATGTTGGCTAAAAACTTCATTCTTTCTAGAAATTTTAATATTGTGATTTTATGGGTCAAATAAATCAATCTTTAAAGACTGTCTTGAAGACAACAATGTTAAATCAAACTCCTAGCAATTGATTTTCATATCTAACTATCTTAGGGTTTTTTTTCCGAATGTGTGCTAAATGTTGGAGTGTAGATCTTTGGACCTAAGGTGAGTTCTTAAAATCTCTATAACACTTGGTTTGGACATAAAATTAATCTCTCATGTGTTTGGCTTGAGTGTTACACGCTTTCATAGAACACATTTTTGATGCTCTTAATGGGAAATGAATGAACATAGATTTGTTTTTATTCAAGTTTGTGTTTAAGTGAATACTTGTGTTTAAACATTAAGTAATTCTTGGTTTCAATATCAAAAAAAAATCTCATTAAGTAATCTAGGGCATGGATTCATTCGTTGTTTACATGAAGAGTTAAATGCACCACTTTGTGGACTCACTTCATGTTTACTTGGAAAGTTAAATATTCCATGATTCAAACCCACTTTCACTTATGAGTAGTATTGATTAGCAGTCTTAGATTACTTGTGATTGATCTAGATTGCTATCTTGGGTTATTGGACTCGCCAATCTGCCGGCCCCTCATTTTCGCTCTGTGGTTGCAATCTCAATGCCACATTAAAGGGGAGGGGTCTATAGGGAAGAAGTGTTAATTGTTCCACTAGGCAACCCTTTTGTGCTTTTTGGAACTCACTTGTTTTCTAGGTTGTGGACTCGTTTGTAGCTTATGTGGGATGTTAAGTGTTCCACCTTGTGGACTCATCTCATATTTGCTTTAAGCGTTAGGTGTTCCACCTTTAGTGCTTTTCAATAACTTTTGATAGAGAATTACTTACTTTTTCATTTTTAGAAGGCCTGCTTGGGGATTTCATCACCTCAAGGGATGACCTTAACTCCTGTGTTCCGGTGGAGTATAAATATTGGGAGGTGAATCCAAAGACACCTCTCTTGGGAATGAGTTAGATTTCACTCTTGGCTAAGCCTCAAATAACTTTATACCTTTGAGAAGTGAAGGAGGAGATTTGGGTTACCGTCTCCCCCCGGCTGTGTGATTTTTGATTCTTCTCATCTATGGATTTGGGCCTTGTGTACCTTGCGTATATCAAGGACACCCTTTAGAAAAGCTATGTATATCCTTGTAGATAACTTGCTAGGATGTTGTGTTCTGAGTGCCTGCTAAAACATATCCAAGAACATACACAAGTAGAATCTTTAAGGAGTAGCATACTAAGTCACTATTCTTGTTCATGTGCAAGGTTGCTTTACCCCTTGCTCATTGTTTGAAGACAACTGATTGCTTGAACTCCTTGATTGCTATCTTATGTGCATGACCAATGATAAAAATCTATTGATGTATTTGATCTTTTAAAAAGAACACAAAAATTGAGTTCCTGAGTTGAAGCACCAACCGTTTCATAGCTTGCTTGATTTTCTATCCTGTCATTAGAGACCTGTCTTTGTCCTCTAGGGATAGCATCATTTGGTTTACAAAGTCACCTTGGAAATAATTGTCAAGTTGAAAGAAAATTCTTGGTGAGATTTTATCTCTAGAATTGTTAGCCACATTCTTGGAGAATTTAAGTACTCTTTTTGTCCAAATCATTTTCATCAAATTCAATTTCAATTATATTTTGGCCTAGTCCAACCTCTTGATTCAAAAGTGCAAGGGTAGTCACCCTTTGATTTGAAGCACCTCTTTGACAGTGTTGGTACCACCTTTTGCAATTTCTATCTTACCATCTCCCTTTGGACATTAGAGAACTTTGATTATCCTAGTTTGGTGTTGACATTTTGTGAGGCCATCTTATCACCAAGCGTCTTCAATTCTCAGTCTTCCTTGGTCAGTCTAGGTTAGATCCTAGGTGCTGTTATGTTGCTCAACATCTCAATGAATGTTAATGGTATCAATTGCTCAAGATGACTTTTCCCATGTTTTTCTTCTAAAGTCTTCTATTCACATGGGAAATTCTTCTTGTCTTCCTAATTCTTTTCCTCTTATTATCTAGTCTACTTCTTTCTATTCTTTTCCTCTATCTTTCCTACACTTGATTCTTTTTCCTCTAGAACTATGAGTTTCAACTATCTTGCTATGGAACCTCTCTTGAAAATGGATGATCTTGATCTCCTTGCTCAATTTGAAGAGAATTATTCCTCAAAAACTCTTATGGGTGAAAAATTTATGGCAAAAATAGAGGAAAAATTAATTAAATCAAGTGCCTTTGCTAGAATTATCAACATGATCCTATCACAACCTCCTTCTTCCAAAAGTCTTTCATCTTCTAAATCTTCCAAATATTATCATGACTCTTCTAAACACTATTCACATTCTTCATCTTCCAAATCTTATCATGAATATTCTAAACATTATTCAAATTCCTCATTATCTAAGTCTTCTTCTTCCACTAGGTCTTCACCTTCCTCTTCTTCACAATCTCATTCCTCTTCTACTTATCCCAAGAGTCTTACTTCTCTTCACGAGACATACCATGATGAGCAATATGATATCCCTTGTGATACCTCTTCCATGAAGAGTGACATGCCCATCTTTGATGACTATGATGACTATGATGACTATGATGATGGACAATGTAACAATACCTATGAAACCCCTATTCCTAAGAGTCCTCCTCGTCATGTGCTTGTGCTTACTGGAAAAGGGTTGTCACATTGGATAGATTGTGATGGTGATCCATATGAATCTGATTTTGAAAGAGACTTTGATGATTTCTATGAACAATACCTAGATGATACATCTACTTCACTTGAGGAAGAGAAAGCTCAACACGCTGATTATAAATGTAAATACTATAAGAATGTTTACTCTAAGAACTCTCATGCTGAAAATAAAGATTATACTCTCAAGCAAGATCATGTTAATGCTAGACCTTTGTCTTGTGATGGTTCCATTCCATCCCCTACTTCTTCCAATACTCCTACATCTCCTAAAGTCACCAAGTCTTCCAAATCTTTCACAAATTCTTCATCCAACAAAGATCTTAATGCTTTTCACATGGTTCCCTATAGTTATCCTCAAGGGCCATCTCTTAAAGATACTCAAGCTAACCTTCACTTGGCTACCAATACTTTCAATAATGCTAAACCTAAAGAGCCTAAGCCTTCATATGCTATAATGCCTACTTCAGTTGGTCCTTCACCATCTCTGCAACAGTCTTCCATACAATCCCAACATGTTTCCTTGTCCTTAGAAGTGGCTCCATGTCAAGAGGACTCTAAAAATGATGGAGAAAAGAACATAAAGAAAGATCAAGATCAAGAACCCTCCATTTCATCCAATCCTTTTCATAATGTCTTTTATCTGCTTCATGATTTTTTTGATCTTACAGACCCTTTTTCATGCATTCCACCATGTCTTAAGTCTTCTCCTAAGCAAGATCAAGCTACTACTTACACCATTGAGCTTATTGACAATCAAAATAACCTTACTACACTTTCACTTTCCAAAGATGATACTTCTATTAAGGTTGGTAAAAATGGTGTTGCTACTTCCAATGTTAAGCCTGTTGAAAATCAAGAGAAAAATTATGTGCATATACCATCCAAAGATCCTTGTCAAGATCAAAGTCGTCCATCTTCTTATTCTACCATTCCATGTTCCCTTCCGCTTTCTACTCTTCCTAACTCTTTGCAAGCTTCGAACGATCCTATCAAAGAAAATGCTCTTATTTAAGATGTCCGGGATCCTATTGAAAATTCTAATGCTCACTCTAAAGATGCTGATATCCTTGGTTGTCATATAGATGCTAATGAACTTATTGATTATCCTTTTGCATCTTCCACTTCCATCCTTGGACCTCTTCCACCACTACTAAGGACTTCACGTCTTCCTTCCATATTGGGTCCTTATGTCCCTTCATTTTCCCCTCCTAACTCTCCTAATTTGTCATCTATCTTGGGTCCTTATGTCCCTCCATCTCCTATCTTTCCTCAAGATCAACATAGATGCATACCTTTGAATCCTTTTCAGCCATCCACCCATCTACGCTAGTCATATTATCCTCCTTCTTTCACACGTCCCAAGTCTTTTGGAAGTAACTTGAATGTTCAATATAAGAAAAAGAAACAATACAAGAATCCATCAAAGAAAGAAGATCACCATGTCTCCTCTAATCGACATGGGGGCATAAAGTCAGAAGAGATATCTAAGAAGAAAACTACAAGACAAGTATGGATTCCAAAATCCATCATTCAAGATATTCTCTCTAAGTCATCAAAAGAAAATAAAAAACCTAAGGCTATATGGATTCCCAAGTCTCTCGTAAGAGAGTCTCATGTTGAACAAAAAGTGAAGTTGACATTCAAGATTTCCAAGACTTCCACCTCATATTCTTCCAAAAAATTCTTCCATTCCATGCACCTAAACCACAACCTCTACTAAACATTCACCATATTCCTTCACGTATTCCTTCATTCAAATTTCCTTCATCATCTCGCCACCCTCCAAGGCATGCGTCAATGTTGATCTTGTCTTCCTTTCCATCTACTCTTTCACAATCCTTCCATTCATTATTCTCTTTCCTTCTATCATTTTTTCTCATTTGCATATTCCTCCTATCTTCCAACTCTACTCACTTTACATAAAACCGTATCCTCCATTTTTCTCTTCCATCTTCCTTTCCCTATCAGCATCTTTGAGCATATAATTTTAAATCCTTGGCATATCATGGTTTATCCTTTCAAGGAGCATTATCTAAAAGCTTGCCTTATTCCAAAAATTATAAAAAGAGAAAAAAAATGAAAAAAAGAGAAAAAAAATGAAAAAATTGAAAATGTGCCTTGGTGAAAACCTGGAAACAGGCACCTTGGTAGCAAAAGTAAAGAGAAATAAATTCATCCTATGGTGAAAACCACTCCCTTGTGGCACCTTGGATAAGTATCATGATGAAAACCTGGCAATCAGGCATCATGTGTAGTTCTTCTACATATTTCATCCATTCCATCTTCTCTCTTTGATTTTGACAATGTTGATCTATACATGAACATTTAGCTATCTTATGAGCTATCTTAGATTGGTCTTTCTTTCATTCCCTTCCTATTTAGCATTCATATTTATCTTCTTCCATTCATTTTCACCTGTCACTATCCTTTTCCCCTTTGGTCTTGATCTAATAAAAAAGAGTAAAACATGATGCTATGAAGCCTCTTGACCTGTCTACTCCTTTGAACTGCATCCTTTCCTTCTTTTGCATTTCACTTCTGTGACTTATCTTATGCTGACCTTTCATTGCTTGTCCAAATGCGCTTTACATGATAATTTTTCCTAGTTTGGGTACTCTTGAGGAGTTTGTCCTTGAGGATTTATTCCCTTCACCCTCCTTCATTCTCTTGTCTTCCATTTCTTCCACCAGCTTGCTAAATACCCTCTTGTCCTCCACCTTGCTAGACTTTGGGACTACATGATGTGATCTTTTTTGGGAGTTTGATGCCCATTCTGTGTGGGGGCATCCTTTGTACATATTTATTAACCCTGAAAAAATTCCAAAAAAATTCATATATGATGCTGAAAAAATTCTAAAAATCAGAACATGTCCTGAAAAAATTATCATCTTAGTGAAAACCTAGCAATAGGCGCTTTGATGTATCTCAAAAAAATTATATATTCCAAAAATACCAAAAAAATAAAAAATTCAAAAAATTCAAAAAAAATAGAAAAAGTGCCTTGGTGAAAACCTGGAAACAGGCGCCTTGGTAGCAAAAATATAAGAAAATTATAAAAAGTCATGAAACAATTCTTTCAAGTGGTGAAAACCTGGAAACATGTGCTACTTGAGGCCTCAGCACCCCTATTTCTTAGCATGCATCCTCGACACTTAGCCTTTTTCCATCATTACTTGTCCTTGTTGCCTTGGTTTGGAATTGGTCTTTGTCTTTGTCTAGGGGGCATCATTGTGTTAGCTTTGGTCTTTTGGATATGCTTGTCTTTAGGACACCTCGCAAATGGTATTTTTCAACACCAACCCAACCGTGTTTTTCAACACAACCCCTGACATCGAGTGTTTTTCAACACTTATCAGTTTAGTCTTATCCAGTTTGGTCATGTGATCTTACCTGCTAGCAAGAATTTGATCCTTATCCTCGGAACTCAGTATCAGTTTACACACTTAAAATTTTTAAATGCAACACTTAATGCTTGAAATATGTCATGATTTTTTTTTTGTGTCCTGACTGTTATTGATTTTCGTTGAATGTCCTTGTCTAATAAGTCTCTCCATGATGCATCACTAGAAGACTTGGGGCATGGGGCATGTTTTTATTTGCTTTCTGCTTGTGGGTGTTGTCTTGAACCTCTTATGTGTCTCTTGTTGTCTCCTTGACACACTTAGGAGATTTAAGGCATCATCCTTGACTATTTTTTGCACAACCATTCTCATGGTCATCCAGACGTTTATGCCTTGATGTGAGCATGGTTTTGCTACATTAAATTGGGTAAGCTAACATTGCAGTCATCTTGATCTTTATGTCTTTGATGCTCATGTTAGAATCTTTCCACATTCCAATCTGATATCAATCACATTCATATCTTCATAGGTGTATTTGTGACTAGTGATGATTGTGTGATCGTCCGATGTTCGGTAATAATGGCCCTATGATGAAAATAAGTTCCTTACATTCTCTAATGAATGAAGAACACAAAATCCTATGTTATAGTTGCTCTATTGCAAGTACACCTTTGCATTTTCATGTAGCTTGCATTGTTAGACCTCATGTTAATTTGCCTTTATAGGCTGCATTATGAGTTTGAGAGGGTTTCCTTCATCTTTCTTGTGGACTTTTAGTCAACTATGGTCACATTTTGATCTTCATTTCCTTACCTTCTTTCGTGATCTCAATCGAAATTCCCTATCTTAAATAGTTGATTGATTTTGGGGCATCTTCTTTTTGGAGGCAAATTCTCTTTCTTCTCTCCATTTCTTTCCATTTCTTCCAAACTTCTAACTTCCATTCGCTTTCACCCCACTTCTTTTCTTCTAATTCAACCTTGAGGCATAATCTTTCTTGCTGATCTACCTTGGTTCTGTGATTTTTTATTTATTTTTTATCTTTCATGTTATGTCAAGAACCTTATGTTTAGTTTGATTTGATCAAATTTATCAATTTACTATTTCTCCTCTATCTCATTTCGATTTTGATCACGAGGGGGTAGTACCTACCAAACTTCAATGCTTGATTTAGCTTTATCAAATTTCTCAATTGCTTCTTTTGGGGCAACCTTGCTTGAGATTCTTATCTCTTATTTGAGACTTGACAATTTCCTATTCACAGGTGTTGGCCTTATCTTTTTCAGTCTGCTTATCTATGTCCTGATGTGTTCCCATCCATCGAACACACATCTGGGTTGTTTTGTGATCCCAAATCGATCTCACACTTCAATTCCATTCTTTGACTGCATGTGATCCCGAGTCGACCTCACATTAGTCAAAGAGGGGCAAATGTATGCACCCTAAAATGGTCGCCTAGACTTTGGGCCCCATATATTCAATTTGTCAAATATCAATTTCCTGAATCAATGCTTTGCAATTTTCAAATCAATTCCTTGATCAAATCGCAATTAAATCAATAATTCAAATATTTCTAAGGTTTGATCATTTCATCAATAATTTTATTTAATTAAAAGAAATATTCTCTTTTAAATAAATAAAATAGGCTTATTTAATTAAAATAAATATCTTAAATAAAATAATCTTATTTAATTAAAACCCCTTTTAATTGAATGATTTTATCTTATTTAATTAAATATTCTTCTTTTTATTAAATAAACTTATCTTATTTATTTAAAAGATAATTCCTCTTTTAAATAAATAAAATCCCCACTTAAAGCAAAATTTGTGATGGAAAAGGAAATAAATCAAATAAAAACAAAACAAAAATCCTTTTCCTGATTCTTTCAATAATTTTATTTAATTGAAAGAAATATTCCCTCTTAAATAAATAAAATAACTTTATTTAATTGAAAGAAATATCTTTTAAAATGAAATAAATTTATTTAATTAAATGATTTTATCTTATTTAGAATGATATCTCTCTTTTAATTAAATAATGTTATCTTATTTAATTAATAGAGAATCATTCTTTTAAATAAATAAAAAATCCTCTTAAAGCTCTTTGTGATGAAAAAAGGGAAACACATAATTAAAAATAAATAAAATCCCTTTTCTCTCCACACTTTCTAAAAATGAGCTTTATTTCCTCTTTTTGGATTTATCCCACATTGCTCTTGAGGATGCATTCTCCTCCACATTTTCCTATATAAGGAGCCCTCTCCTTCTCATTTCGGATCCCAGAATTTTCATGTTATTGTTATACTGCAAGTTTGGAGAGCAATCTTGGAAGAAGCTTTTGAGCACATTTGGAGCTTGGATATTTGAGACTTCTTTCTTCTTGTTTTCTTCTCTCATGCCTTATGGCAATCCATAGTTTAGATTAATATTGCATTCACATAATAGTTTAAATTCATGTTTCCTTTCATAGATTAACATTGTATAAGCATTCATTTCAATAGAATAGTTTATTTCTTGCATTGTTATCATCTAGACTAGTTTCATTTTCATGCAATAACTTGATGATCATGGAGATTAGCATGCTTGCTATTCATCTTTGAATCTCTCATTTCTTGGTGTACTTGCATGGGCATAACTAGGTCAATCTGAGGGCCTCATATACAAACCCCTGCACTCCACGAATAAAGAGCTGTGAATCATTGTTTGAGACCTCATTCTTGAGTGTTCTTGAATGTAATGATTCACAGAAGTGTGACTACCTTCTAGCACATAGAGAATATATGGAGTGTCTCAAGCAGACCTAGACAAAGCAAGGGAACAAAAGATTTCTTTGGAATTAGAGAGTGTAGATACAACAAAGGCAGAATCAGATGATCCCAAGCTAAAGAAGGTGAAGATAGAAATATCTGATGAACAGAAGGGTAAAATTGATTTTACTCCTTTTTCACCCAAGGAAACCATTGACCTTATTGCTCCTCCTAAATATAAGGCAATTTCAAAGAGGAAGAAAGAGATCAGCACTAGTCATCCATCCTCAAGAGTCACAAGGAACATAAAGAACTCACAAGCACCTCTTGAAGTAAGTTTCAAACCTAGTCTTAGTGTGCTAAGTGCAAGAATAATTGATGGAGGAAGAATTGATCAAGTAGGGAAGTTTTATGAAAAATATAGTGAAATAGACAAATCTGAGATACATGTAATGATAGTCAAACACATGCTGAAGTTCAAGAAGATAGTCTTGGAACTTAAGACTATTGTTAGAAAGTAAAGACCACCAAGATAACTGAGAGGGGGTGGTGAATCAGTTATCTGATAATTAAACCATTTATCAACATCAACTTCAATATCAACTTCAACATCTTCAAACCATATAATCAATGTTGTAACCAACCATAGAAGGATAATCATACATAATGACACAATAACACAAGATATGTTAACTAGGGTACCTCTTGATCAAAGAGTAAACCACGATGGGAATGATGCCCACAAAATGATGCACTAATATGAAAGTTCCTTGTTAGAGGATGGACCCTATTAGGAGTCTTATGAAATACATTTAGTGCATATGAATCTCTGTTAGGAGATTTTGAATCCCTGTTAAAAGATTCTAACCCTGTTAGGAGTTATGGAAGACAGAAGGATCCACTGCCCAAACAGCTTCAAGGAAAGATCTCTAAACTCATTGTCCAATAGATCTTAGGATTATTCAATAGAATAATATGAAATATGTTACCTCTTTCACACTGTGCCAAAACCACACTCTCTGCTACACAAGATCACAAATCCAGATCTTTGTACTTTGCAAGTCTTCATCACTAAATTACTTCATGCATACATTCACATCACAACTTTCATAATTTCATATCACTACTATTACAATCCACACATAAAAAGGAAAACATTCCTTCCTTTATACGACACTCAAATAATTACAAATGAGTTGGCATGCAAATACAAAATAATAATTTCAACACGCCACATCAAAATTACATAAAATTATCGACTTCCAGATACAATAACTTTCCAATCATGTGACCTCAAAGTTTGCACTATGAACCACATGATCACCAATGAGTCTCAAACTTCTCTTTAACTGCATAGAATTAGATTCCATCCCAGTTAGGAGATATCCTCTGATTACCAAAAACTACTACTCAGGAACACTGCCAGAATATTGCTTCCACCAAAATGCTTATAACTTTCATGAATAAATTAATTACCTTTTGTGCTCTTAACCATAGGCTAATAACACACCAAAGAACATACCATCAACTATGCATAACTCAATCTACAATATAACATGTGTGCAAAACAAAACTGTGCCTGCTTCTCTGCTAAACTCTAGAATATCACTGTGTTGACATCAATGACAATCATAGCCATGAATGCAACAACCACTGCTACAGAATGACTACCAAAAGCTTTAGAATTAATTCCTAACAATATCCCCCATTGGCATTGATGGCAACATAGATGAAAAACATCCAATGTTCCAAAAATCCAATCACTACTACTCAACTGCTCTGCTTCTCTTCATCAATCAAATCTTTCTTCATTATCCTATTGAATCTCTCCAAAAAATGTAGTTCCTCAATGTTTTTCATGATTCTCTCCCCCATTGACATCAATGATAGAAATTCCATCACAATGTCAAACAATAGCTCAGTGTCAAAAGACACTGTTCAGAAAATACATTCACAAGAGTCCTCAATGACTCAGCTTAGATACACATACTCCCCCATAGAGGAAGTACCAACATCCAATCCAAAAAATAGATAGGACCATATTCCACTGGATGGATGCAACCAACTACATCATTACTCAAAAGTAGGTTGGGGCATAACCCCAAGCATACCTCTCAAATACTCAAATGTATCCTTGGCAAAGGCTTAGTAAATATATCTGCTATCTGCTCATTTGTTCTTATGTACTCTAGTCTGACTGCTTTATCTACAACTTTCTCTCTTACAACATGATACTTGATCTCTATATGCTTTGTCTTAGAATGTAAAATAGGATTCTTAAACATACTAATTGTACTTGTATTGTCATAATGTATGACAATAGGCTCATCAAACTTGATTCCAATGTCCATCAACATCTTCTTCATCCAAATTATTTGATTACAATTGTTTGCTACTGCTACATATTCTACTTTTGTTGTACTCTGTGAGATACAATTTTTTTTTTGCTCAACCAAGAAACTAATCTTCCTCCAAGAAAAAAGGCTCCACCACTGGTACTTTTCTTATCATCAATGCTGCCTCCCCAATCAGCATTAGTATATGCACATAGGGTAAAATCATCAGAAGTTTCATACCACAATCCATAGTCCATTGTGCCTTTAAGATATCTTAATATCCTCTTTACTACTACATAGATTGACTCTCTAGTTTCAACTTGAAATCTTGCTACCATTCCAATTGAATGTTGTATATCTAGTCTAGTGTGTGTCAAGTACTATAATCCACCAATCATAGATCTGTATTTCTTTTTCTCAACTACTGGTGTCTCATCTTTACTAGATAGTTTATGTCCTGTAACCATAGGTGTTCCAACTGGTTTACAATTCTCCATACCAAATCTTTTCAACAAATCATTCAAGTACTTTGTCTAACTTATAAAGATACCATCTTTGTTTTGTGTTATTTGTAATCCCAAAAAGT
Source organism: Chamaecyparis obtusa (assembly GCA_027943335.1). Taxonomy (NCBI): domain Eukaryota; kingdom Viridiplantae; phylum Streptophyta; class Pinopsida; order Cupressales; family Cupressaceae; genus Chamaecyparis; species Chamaecyparis obtusa. Next base: position 381,399 of record BSBK01008571.1, read on the forward strand.
ATTTCATTTCTCCAATCATACTCATTTCAAATTATGTCTTCATTTCATCAGCAAATTTATCACTAGCTTTATCTTCTCCTCCAAAAATAATGTCATCAACAAAAATAACCAAAACTAACAATCCATTCTCAATTTCTTTTGTGTATAAGTTACTATTAGCTGTTCCTTTTTTAAATCCCAATTTTAACAAATACTTATCTAATCTAGCATACCAAGTTCTAGGTGCTTGCTTTAGTACATACAATGCTTTTTTTAGTTTACATACCATGTCTCCTTCTTGATTCAAAGGAAAACCTTTAGGCTTCTCAATGTAGACTTCTTCTTCTAATTCACCATTCAAAAATGCTGACTTCACATCCATCTGATACACTTTGAATTTCTTAAATGCTACATAAGCCAAAAATATTCTTACTACTTCAAGTCTTGCCACAGGGGCAAAAGTCTCTTCATAGTCAATTCCTTCTTGCTATGAGTATCCCTTACATACCAATCTTGCTTTGTTTCTAATTACTTCTCCTTTTTCATTCATCTTGTTCTTGAATACCCATTTAGTTCCAATCACATTTTTGTCTTTAGGTCTAGGGACCAATTCCCATGTCTTGTTCTTTCCAATCTGATCCAATTCTTCTTTCATAGCTTTAATTCAATGTTCATCTTTACAAGCTTCATTAGTAGACTTAGGTTCAATTTGAAAAATCAAACATAAATGTACCTTCTTTCTAGTCATAACTCCTTTGTCCAAACTTCCAATAACTTGCTCAACAGGATGATGTCTTGATATATACCTATTAGGTGTCATAGTCACTGATCTTTCTTCAACTGTAGATTCTTCTCTATTTTCTTCAACATGACTTTCATTCAACAATTCACTATCAGTCTCAAAAAATTGTTCAGTAGTTTCAATGTTAGGCTGAGGGTTAGTTCCTTCATTAGATTCATAATCAAGCATTCTTTCCTAAATTTTAAACTTCTCATCAACTTTTACATTTGTAGTTTCAACAATAGTTTTAGTTCTCTTATTGTAACATCTATATGCTTTTATTTTCAAAGAATATCCAAGAAAAATTCCTTCATCACTTCTAGGATCAAACTTTCCTATATCATCATCTCTCTTAATATAACATTTTCTTCCAAAAATTCTAAAATACTTAACTAAGGGTGCATGTCCAAACCACAATTTATAAGGTGTCTTGTCTATGTCTGCTCTGATTTGTACTCTGTTCATTGTATATATTGTTGTATTCACTGCTTCTCTCAAAAATGTCTTTGCCAAATCACCTTCAAACAACATAGCTCTAGCTGCTTCAGTCACTGATCTGTTCCTTCTTTCCACAATACCATTTTGTTCAGGTGTTCTAGGGGCTGATAACTGTCTCTTAATACCATTTACTTCATAAAAGGTGTTAAACTCTTTAGATGTAAATTCTCCACCTCTATCAGATCTCACACATTTAATCCTCATTCCTGATTCATTCTCAACTTTATTCTTCATGACCTTAAACTTATCAAATGCTTCAGATTTTTCCTTTAAAAATGCAATCCACATCATTCTTGTAAAATCATCAACAAGAATCATAAAATACCTTTCTCCATAGAATCATCTAGTCCTAGTAGGACTGCTCAAGTCTGTATGAACAATCTCTAGCTTCTCTGTAGATGTGAACTTCTTGCTAGGAAATGAACTCCTTTTTTACTTAGCCATCACACATTCCTCACAAATCATGTTAGTAGGCTTCATAATCTTAGGTAAATCTCTTACTGTAAGTGTAGAACTTACTTTCACAATATTATCAAAGTTTATATGACAAAACCTTTTATGCCATAACCAACTGTCATCAATCTTAGTCATCAAACATGTCATCTCAGTAGGGTTCAACTGAAATACATTACCTCTAGTTCTAGATCTATTTCCAATTAGATTTTCATCTTTATCCTTAATCACACAAGTTTTCTCAGTAAACCAAACTTGATATCCTCTATCCACTAACTGTCCAACACTCAAAAGATTATGTTTCAATCCATCAACAAAGTAAACATCATCAATATTAGTCTTTCCATCAAGAGTAATAGATCCTATACCTTTAATTAAACAAGGTGCATTGTTACCAACTCTAACAACTCCTCCATCATAATTGTTAAACTTTATGAACTTTCCTTTATCACTAGTCATATGATGTGAACAACCACTATCTATAATCCAATCAGCTTTCTTTTCAACTTGGGAAACTAAGGCTTTTTCTTCTTTAACATTAGATTCAGAATTTTCTTCTTTAATTGCTACAAATCCTATGTCATCAAAGTTATCATTATCACTATCACTCAAATGTCTTTCAATTCCTACTTCAATTTCTTCATCATTTTCATAATAACATTCTTTAGATCTTCTAGGCTTAAAATTGTTCCTATACTTCTTAACTCTCTTAGGACACTTAGATGCAAAATGACCATATTTTTGACATGTCCAACATTTAAAGATTTTCTTACCATCTGGTTCTCTTTTCACAAGCAAGGCAATACCTTTTTCAATCTTCTTATCTTCATCATATTTGGATCTGCTACTACTGGCATAATCTCCATTCACACTTGTACTTCTAGACAAAGTAGGTCTGATGCTAAGAGTACTGAATGTTGTCTCCACTCTAGGTAAGTCTCCTAATAATCTCAAATTCATCTCTGCTACTTCCAATCTTCCAAGAAGAGTCTCTCTTGAAAAGTTTTGTGTACAAGGTATCACTTGTTCAATCATTTGTGCAGTCTGCTTGAATACTGGTGTCAATGTTGTCAAAATCTTCCATATTACTTCATTCTCTATCTTTTCACCTCCACAAGACTTTATTCCTATAACAATTTCTGACATCCTACCAATATAGCTTCTAACAGATTCATCTTCCATCATTCTTATATCTTTAAATGCACAAATCCAATTATGTAACCTAGCTTTCTTTGCATGTTCATCACCTTCAAAAGTAAAATATAAAGCTTTCCAAATATCATGAGATCTAGTTAAACCTTTTACTTGACTGTATTCATTCTTTGAAAGTGCTGATAAAAGTGCTTCTCTTGCAAGTATGTTACACATGAATAGATCTACCTCATCTTTAGTACTTGTTTCAAGATTGTCTTCTTCAATTATAGTCCTTTCATTCTTTGTAATCAACTAATAACCTGGTCCTAAACACAAGAGATGTGTCTTCATCTTTTCTTTCTAGCTGTCAAAATTTACTCCATCAAACTTAGGGCTTTCTTTCCTAAAATTCACCATGGATCTCCTTAAGTTGTTAAACTTCTCTTTCAAGGACCTGCTGCTCTGATACCAATTGTTAGAAAGTAAAGACCACCAAGATAACTGAGAGGGGGGGGTGAATCAGTTATCTGATAATTAAACCATTTATCAACATCAACTTCAATATCAACTTCAACAACTTTAAACCATATAATCAATGTAGTAACCAACCATAGAAGGATAATCATACACAATGACACAATAACACAAGATATGTTAACTAGGGAACCTCTTGATCAAAGAGTAAACCCCAGTGGGAATGATGCCCACAAAATGATGTGCTAATATGAAAGTTCCTTGTTAGAGGATGGACCCTGTTAGGAGTCTTATGAAATACATTTAGTACATATGAATCTCTGTTAGGATATTTTGAATCCCTGTTAAAATATTCTAACCCTGTTAGGAGTTATGGAAGACAGAAGGACCCACTGCCCAAACAGCTTCAAGGCAAGATCTTTGAACTCACTATCCAATAGATCTTAGGATTATTCAAAAGAATACTATGAAATATGTTACCTCCTTCACAGTGTGCCAAAACCGCACTCTCTACTACACAAGATCACAAATCTAGATCTTTGTACTTTGCAAGTCTTCCTTCATCACTGAATTACTTCATGCATACATTCACATCACAACTTTCATAATTTCATATCACTACTATTAAAATCCACACATAACAAGGAAAAAATTCCTTCCTTTATACCACACTCAAATAATTACAAATGAGTCAGCATGCAAATACAAAATAATAATTTCAACACGCTACATCAAAATTACATAAAATTGTCAGCTTCCAGATACAATAACCTTCCAATTGTGTGACCTCAAAGTTTGTGCTATGAACCACATCATCACCAATGAGTATCAAACTTCCCTTTAACTACATAGAATCAGATTCCATCCCGGTTAGGAGATATCCTTTGATTACCAAAAACCGCTACTCAAGAACACTACCAGAATACTGCTTCCACCAAAATGCTTATAACTTTCATGAATAAATTAATTTCCTTTTGCACTCTTAACCATAGGCTAATAATACACCAAAGAACATACCATCAACTACACATAACTCAATCTAAAATATAACATGTGCACAAAACAAAACTGTGCCTACTTCTCTACTAAACTCCAGAATATCATTGTGTTGACATCAATGACAATCATAACCATGAATGCAACAACCACTGCTATAGAATGACTACCAAAGGCTTCAACATTCATTCCTAACAACTATGTTTCTTGAAAACATATGGAACATCCTAGAATTCTAAAAGAGATAAGCAATTGAAGAGGATTTAAGGATAAGGGAAAAGATTCTAGATGACACTCTTCCAGTATGTTCCCTAGAAGAGAAATCTCTATTGTTAGATCTGGTGAAGCCACATCTTAGAACAAAATCAAGAACTTTGCATATAATGGACAAGAACTATGATCTAGTGGCTAAGGAAATAGAGAAGGCATTCAAGAAAGTATTCATGAATAGGCACATGTATCCAACTACTGAGCCCACAACACAAGTACCCATAAAGGAAGTCAAGGTGGCAGATCCCACTAATGCATTAGTGATAGGTCCTCAAAATTCAACACCTATAGTGGAAACTCAAATAGAGGCAGATAAGTCTACACCCATGACAGAGTCACTAAAGGATAGCACCTTTATCATTGACAATGTAGAGATAGCCATGGTGGCCACTGACACTGAATTGGATAAGTTTGAAGAGGCATTTGTAAGCACTCAAGTGGCAGAAAAATTATGCAGTAACACTCCTACTCATCAAGAAGAAATATTGATTGAGGATATAAAAAATGAGAAAGAAGAAGAAAAGTTGGAACAAAAGGAAGAAGAAGAGGTAAAAGAAAGTAAGAAAAAAGATGAAATATCAGTAGAACTTGTACACACTAAATAGTGCACTTCTCTAAGTCATTACTTCCAAGGGAATCCATGAATGGGAAACCTTGAGAAAGCGACCTAGAGCTCCCTAGGCATGGAGTCACAAGGATGTTGATGGTGCTCTCAGCTAGAGCTATTGAAGCATGCAACCTTGCTACTAAACCACACAATGAGAGATTCAAAGAGACAAGGGAAAGAGTTCCAATATCCTCAAGAATCAAGATGAGAATGCAATGCAACTATTCTAAGAATGAAGATGCAAGCTAAGCTATGAAAGGAAAGTATTACAAATCCTTGCTAATTAAGCTATGTGAGTTAATCTAGAGCATAAAGGAAACTAAGCTAGAAAGCATAAACATGAAGCTAAGATGCAAGAATGATGAAGGGTGCTCCCCTTAGTACCACAAACACATAACAGAAATAGAGAAACAACAACAATAATATGCAAGAATAGAAAATTGGCTTCTGACTATCTCCACAAATGTGGAATTACAAAATTTCAGAATTACAATATGCAAAGCCACATGGGCATTCCCTTACAATATTCTGTAGGAAAAATCCTTGAATCAATACCCATAACTGCCCTAGACAACACTACGGGCCTTCTTTATATAGGCAATTTCCACCGCCCGAGAAGGTTCTAGAAATTTAGCCCTTAGGGCCGACCAAACTTAGAATTATTTTATTTTACAATTTATCAAAGTCGGCTCAAAATGAGTTTTGAAACCCAAACAGAAATTTTGAAGAAAAATTATTTTTTGCCATTTCAGGTGACCCAACTTTTGAAGACCATAAGTCATCGCCCGTTGACCTGATTGGCTATTATAACCCCATTCGGGAAACGCCACGAAGCACTCTATAGGCTTGACTAGCGCAAAGTGCTTGTCACCCAAATTTTTGACCTCCTCCGGGGCCTCTAAAGCCTTCAAAACTGAGTTCAAAGTTTCTGTACCCTGCTGCCAATACCGAAAATCTTCAATATCTTCAAAACTAGACCTGATCTAGCCATGAAACTTTGCTGGTAGGCTGATATGACTGAGATGAACCTCCACACATAAAATTAGAACATTCCAAGATCGTAAGACCAACTTACTAAAAATAGAAAGTTTCCATAAATAGCAACTCTGCACAAGATAGCCCTTATTGAATACAAAAATAGAAATATTTTTTGGGTGATGCAAGATTGCCCTTACACCCAGGATGCTCCTGCATCAAAGAATGAAACTAGAATGCAAGAATGATCTTCAAAGCTCCAAAGTCTCCAATAAATCCTGCAGCATAAGATTAGTATTCAAAGTTGGGATCCTAGAATGAGAAAATAGCTCTCCTTTTAAAGGAATTGAAAAGGAATGGACCATGGAGATTAAGAGGCAAAAGATTTAATCAAGGGTGGAGCATGAAAGAGGAGCAATCCATGTGCACAAATATCCTCCAATTAGAAAATAAGAGTTGACTTTTGTGCCTCATATGAGACAAAAAGGCCTTTTCTTTTTTTTTATAAAATAAGAATAATGATTTATTTGTGCAACTTAGGATAAGAGGAAAAGTGGGGGCTTTTTATTTAATAAAAGAGGGGAAAATTATTTTTAATTAAATAAAGACTTAGGATAAAATGGTTAGCCCATAGAAAATAATTGAATAAATGATAGAACTAGGACTTCATCAAGGAAAATTGATATTGAGCTGAAGATGTTGATTCAGGAAATTAATAAATTGTTGAATGGGGGCCCAAAGTCTAGGTGACCATTTTAGGGTGCATACATTTGCCTCTCTTTGACTAATGTGAGATCGATTTGGCATCACATGTAGTCAAAGAATGGATTTGAAATGTGAGATCAATTTGGGATCACAAAACAATCCAGATGTGTGTTCGACAAATGGGAACACATTAGGAAAAAGATAAGCATAAGATGACAAAGATAAGCTGAAAGACAAGACCAACATACTTGTAAATAGGAAATTGTCAAGTCTCAAATAAGAGATAAGAATCTCAATAAAGGTTTGATTGAAAAAGATGAATCAGGGATTGAAGCTGATAGGTACTGCCCCCTTGGGATCAAAATCAAAATCAGGTAGAGGAGAAACAGTAAATTGATAAATCTGATCAAATCACTAGAAATCACAATCGAAGATGAAAGATGATAGGATAACCATCAAGTTGGAAAGACATGCCCCAGTTTGATTGAGAAAGATGAAGCAAATGAAAATGAATGAAAGAATAGAAGATTGAAAGAGGTGGGGATGAAGAAATGAAGATGTCCCAACAAAGATCGAAGGATCAGACCTCAAAAGGTCAGTGAACTGCGCAGAAGAAGGGGAAATTTTGAAATGTGATTTTGACTATCAAGATTAACTCAGATTTAGATTTTGATCCTGAAAATAGATCCAAGACATTGAAATTAGCTAGGGGTACAATTTTCACAAAATTTCGAGGTGTTTTGAAAATTGGTCAAAAAATAAAAAAAACTATATAAGGGGTAAATAGATCATTTTCAAAATCATTTGTCTTATTACGAGTTGAGAATTTTGAGAGCTTAGAGAGAGAAAATGGCCTAGCAAGCAATGATTCCGGTACATAGGAATCGATTTGAGCACGCCCCGCTGCATAACTGGCCTCCCTAGTATGGTGCTCGGGTAAGTTTTCAGAAAAACTCACCTTTTAAGTCATTTATGAGCATTTATTGGATTTTTTAATGATTTTAAAATATATCAAATTTTACTCGTGCAAAATATTGTATGATAGTTATTAAGTATTGCACCCTTTGATAATATTTGTCGTGCGATAGTTCGTGGGACAAAATAGTATCGCACCAATGTTTTATCTAGTATCGCATGATACCAGATGAAACATCATGCGATACTATGTGAAATATCGCATTCAAATATATTATTGCACTGTTACTGAGGAAAATATCACATGATACTTTATCAAAAAATAGTATCCCACAGTGCAAAACAAATGACATGTTCTAATTTTTTTGAGTACTATGACATGGGTCTAGACAATGTTTGTTGTTAAGATGTTTTGTACTGATTTTATACATCCATCATGATATGTTCTGACATCTGGTTTGGGGTTATGACTTGCAAGAGAACTTTCCAGTGCTCCTTATTAGAGCACCGAGAGTGACTGGCTTACAGTGTGTTTGAGATCTTGATGATCTGGGACAAGCAGACTTGGGGGAGATGGGTTTTGGGTACTTGCTGTAGATGCCCCACATTTGAGAAAATCATGGGTTATTGATAGCATTGGTTGAGAGGTGGCACAGTGAGCATAACACCTTTCACTTGCTAACCGGAGAGGCCATGATTACCTTGGAGGATGTCTACTAGATCCTTCGAGTGCTGAGCCATGAAGATCCAGTGAGTATAATCATGTTTATAGATATTCATAGATGTAAAATTTCCACATGATAGAAACTAATATGATTGTTTGTTGGCATAGGTATACTACAATTAGGATCTGACCAAGGGATGATAGATCATGCAGGACATGTTCCAGGATGTCACCTTTATTGATAGACATCTCAGCTGGGATCATTTGATGGAGGAGTATGGCAAAGACTTCCTAGTTCCATGTATAGTATGCTCTATAGTAGTACAGGCATTGGTTACCGACAAGAGCTAGAGAGGGTTCCCATTGGGCTAGGGCAGGTTGGTTGTAGATCTGATAGCACACCCATGATGAATGTCATGGGGCCCAACCATCCTAGTTGACATGTACCATGAGCTCCATGAGATTGTTTACAGGGAAAGTAGGACTTGGGTGTGCGGTGTTGTCTTAGCATAGGTATGGGCATGGGAGCACATTGTCATTGTGCACCCACATGTGCAGCCAAGGAGTAGAGATGCCCCTATATATATAGATATATAGGTTTCATCAACCAACCACATAGCGGGGATGTGACATATTACCACAAGTTACTGGATGAGCTCACATCATTTCAGTGGAGACCATACAAGACTTGTGATTAGTGGGGTGATCACGAGCAAGAGCTAGGATACATGTTGTGCAGTCGACCACTAGTAGGTTGACATTCTAAGATATTAGAGCACTTCATGATCACCCAGGTTTGGAGACAGTTTGGGCGATAGTAGAGGGTGCCCACAAAGACTACTACCTATGCTCAGGTTAGAGATGAGGAGGGACAGGGATGGATGTCGATGCTGGACTACCAGTAGGTAGTACAAGACACCATAGTGATATGCAGGGAGCCATGGGACTATCTCCCAGACATGGCAGATGCAGGTGCAGATGCAGCCTATAGGGTAGAGTGGCGTAGATATCCTTTCCCATGGTTCACTATACCATATGCACTATCGGCAGTGCAGGGTAGTGATGGAGATGATGGAGATGGAGGGGACAGAGGAGGTGGAGGGAGAGTTAGAGAGATAGGATAGGGGTATCAATCAGGTGGCCAGAAATGGTCACAGAGATAGGGTTCCATGGATGAGGAGGATGACATGGTGAGACCATCTCGCCGATGGGTGGATGCTGGGCAGGATCAACCTATAGGGGGGAGGAGGAGAGGATCCAGGTTTTGGAGACAAAGATACAATAGCGATAGATTACTATAGCTATGAGAGATCAATAGTTGACTGATCTGCAAGCCAAGATAGATCAGTGGGAGAGGGCAGCTCAAGCAAATGCAGTAGAGATTCAGAGAGAGGCAGCATGAGCTACTTACTATCATGGTCTCTACATACAGGTTGTACCTGAGGGATAGAGAGTACCACTCTACTCTAAGAGGGCTGGGAGATCTGATATGGTACCAGACAAGGTGGCAACACCACCACCAGCTCCACATGATGGTGCAAATCAGACCTAGGGCTAGGATCATAGATGTATAGAGACATGCCCTGGGATATTATCCAGATTTTGGATCCCACATTGTATTTGTATCATGACATTTATATATATATGAGATTTACTAGATGTTTGATATATCTTGTGTACTTGTCCCACTTGTGATGGATGTTTTAGGTTTTATATTGTCTTGTCATATTGCTCAAAATGTATGATATATATGCTCATGTATAATCTCTCTCATAGATGTATGTTTAGTTCTCATGTTATGATATAGACTCATGTTTCTGAAAATGATCTCTTTGATATAGACATGATAATAAGATTAACCCCTTGTGATGACAAGAAAAGGATGTGATGAAAAAGACAAGGAGTGAAAGACATGATCGAGAAGAGGAAAGGTGAGTGTAGTTGACCGACAAGTCCATGAACGATGAAAAGGAGAGCTCTCTCCACATGCAAGATACAAAAATAAACTAACATGAACCGAAGAATGCAAGATACTATGAAAATTGGTTTACTTGCAAGGTTACAAAGCTTTTAGACTCTAATATTAGTCATCGAGTGTTATTAGTAGCATCGCAAGATCATACAATGCACACTAGTATGACTATGTGAATCTGAATATGATCTATATTAGATAGATATGTGGAAATCCCGCCTAGGCATCAAAGACATGTAGGTCAAGATGACTAGTGCAGTGAGATTTCCTGAGTTTAATATGGCAAGATTATACTTGCATAGAGATACAAGGAAAGTCAAGATGACTATAAGTCTACACTTGTGAAAATAGTCAAGGATAATACCTTGTAGGCCCTAATGTCAAGTGGAACAAGCATAAATGCTAATGATAGTTAGGACTAACAAAATATACCCACAAGAAGAAAAAGCAATAAAACATGTCCTTAGGCCCCCAGTCTTCTAGCTCAGCATCATCAAAAACTATTAGGGAGAGAACACTCATCAAAGAAATCATCATAGATAGCCCATGAAGAAATAAAGTCAAACAAGTCTTAGCGAGTCGAGTGTTTAAGTACATGTGTGTAGGTCATAGAGTCAAACTTTGAGTATCACATTTGCTAGTGAGAAATATCATATCATGCTAGACTGCAGGTAAGATATCTGATAAGTGTTGAGAAACACTTGACACTAGGGTAGTGTTGAAAAACACAATTGGGGTGATGTTAAAGAACACCATTGCAAGGATTTCCTAAAGACCAACGCATCCTAGAGACCAAAGTTAACACAGTTATGCCCCCTAGACAAAGACAAAAACCAATTCCAAACCAAGGCAACAAGGTCAAGGCATGATGGAGAAAGGTTAAGTGTCGAGGATGCATGCTAAGAAACAAGGGTGCACAAGCCTCAAGTAGCGCTTGTTTCTAGGTTTTCACCACTTGGAGATTTTTTTATTTTTTCAATTTTTTTGTATTTTTGCTACTAAGGCACCTATTTCTAGGTTTTCACCAAGGCACTTTTCTATTTTTTTTTTATTTATTTTTATTTTTTTGTATTTTTTTCAGCATCATATATGAATTTTTTTTGAAATTTTTTCAGGATCAATAAGTATGTACAAAGGATGTCCCCAAATAGAATAGACATCATGGATAGAACTTCTTGAGGTGTAAAACATTAATAGGCTCATGGAGCTGCTCTCCCTCTATAGTAGACAACAAATAAGCACCTGTCCCAAAAGCAACAGTAATAATATATGGTCCAAGCCAATTAGGTTTGAATTTGCCCTTTTTCTCACTATGTTGTTGGTTCTTAGGGTTTTCTCGTAAGACAAGATCTCCCACTTGAAATTATCTAGGGTGAACCTTCTTGTTGAATGCTTTGGACATATGCTTTTAGTAGACCCTTATGTGATCAAATGATGCTTTACACTTTTCATCTAGAAGTTCTAGTTCTTGGAGCCTCATGGTGTGGTAGTCTTCATTGGTAACTAGACTTTTGAGAGAGACTCTAAGTGAAGGAATCTCCACCTCTAAAGGTAACACTGCTTCAGCACCATAAGTGAGGGCAAAAGGAGTAGCCCCTGTTGGAGTACAAATACTTGTTCTATAGGCCCACAAGGCTAGATTTATTTGTAGGTGCCAATCTCTACCATTCTTGTAAACTATTATATGGAGAATCTTGAAAATGGTTTTATTCAAAGCCTCCGCTTGTCCATTTCCTTGCGGAAAGTAAATGGAGAACCAATGATGTTTTATCTTGAATTTATTGCATAGATGTTTAGGGTCCTTGTTTTTAAACTGATCTCCATTATTAGTGATTATTTCAGAGGGCACTCCATACTGACAGATGATATGGTTCAAAATAAATAGAGAAACTGTCTTGCCTGAGGCAACAAAAAGTGGGACAGCTTTTACCCATTTGGTAAAGTAATTAGTAGCAGTGATGATGAATTTGTGTCCACCTGATGAGTTGGGATGAATCTGCCCAACAAGGTAAAATGCCCAACACTGAAATGGCCAATGAGAAATAGAAGGGATAAGCTCCCTGCCTAGAGCATGTATCAGGTTACCATGTTTCTGACACTTTTCACATGATTTAACGAAAGCTACTACATCTATCTACATGGTAGGCCAATATTACCTAGCCCTAAGCAACCTTCAAGCCATGGCAAGACCATTAGAATGTCCTCCACAAATTCCCTTGTGAATGTCAGCTAACGCTTGGTCGGATTCATCTTTTTCCAAGCACCTATGAAGTGTCCCATCTAAATCCCTCCTATACAAATCACCAAAGATAAGGGTATGGTGAGAGGCATTTCGGGTCAAGTTTCTTCATTTAGAATGGTTGAAGGTTTCAAGGATAATGCCATCACAGAGATATGAGTAAATGGAACCATAGCCGGATGACTCATGGCCAACAAGGGTACAAACAACTTGGCTTTCTTGGGAGTCATAGATAGGGTAGCATAGCTCTTCCACAAGGAATTCAAATCTGGACTCATGTTGTTCTAGCTGAAGGAGTGAAGCCAATGTAGCCATAGCATTAGCTACTTTATTCTCTGCTCTAGGGATTTGTTGAAATGTAACAAAGGTGAAATATCATCGCAATGAATCAACCATTTTCTTGTAGGGTACTAGTTTTTCATCCTTTGTTTGGTATTCTTCATTAACTTGGTTGACTATTAATTGTGAATCCTCATAGATATGCAGCTCTATAATTCTCCACTCTATTTCCATTTTTAGTCCATTTGTCAAGGCCTCATCCTCAGCAATGTTATTTGTGCATGGGAACAAAAAATTTTAGGACTTAGGGATTGTGTACCCATGAGGGGAAACAAATAACACTCCAGCTCCTAAATCATTTTGCATGAAAGAGCCATCGAAGAACATCTTCCATGATCTTGCAGTCATGTACATTATGTGCTCATCTAGAAATTCAACTTGAATAGGCATGTTGTCTTGGATTGGAAAATCAGCCAATTGATCTACAATGGCTTGTCCTTTTATAGCCTTACGCTCAACATACTCTATGTCAAATTCTGATAGGATCATCATCCACTTAGCAAGTCTACCTATGAGAGCAGCCTTACCAAGAAAATATTTGAGAGAATCAATTTTTTCAGTGAGGTTTATTGTATGTGCAAGCATGTAATGTCACAACTTTTGGGAAGTAAACACCACTGCTAGGCAAGATTTTTCAATACTAGTGTAGTTGACCTCATATGACACAAGAGTACGACTGATGTAGTATATAGGCCTTTCTTTTTTAGTGTCATCAAGTTGAGCCAATAATGCCCCCAGGGAAGATTTTGTTACTGAAACATACAATATGAGTGGTTTTCCTAGGATAGGAGGCATTAAGATTGGAGGATTGGCCAAGTATTGTTTGATTTGGTCCATGCTTTTCTGACAATCCTCATTCCAGACACATTTAACCCCTTTATATAAAGTCTTATTAAAGGGTTGAGCTCTATCATCCAATTGTGAAATGAATCTTCATATAGATTGAAGGCATCCTTGAAGACTCCTCATTTAGCTAATGTTTTTGGGAGGTGGCATATCCAAGATTGCTTGAACTTTTTTTGGGTCCACCTCTATTCCTTTGGCTGAAATGATAAACCCTAGAAGTTTTCTAGAGGTGACCCCAAATGCACACTTTTTTGGATTTAATTTGAGTTGAAACTGCTCCATATGATCTAGAATGACCTCCAAATCATGTAAGTGTGTATTCCTTTTTTTAGATTTTGTCAAGGTGTCATCCACATAATCTTCCATATTCTTATGCATCATTTCATGGAAGATAGTTGTCATAGCTCTTTGGTAAGTAGCTCCTGCATTTTTTAATCTGAATGGCATGATGTTCCAGCAATAGGTTCCCCATGCGTAAGTGAAGGTAGTCTTTTCCTGGTCTTCAGGAGCTATCTTGATTTGATTATACCTAGAAAAACCATCCATCAAAGAATAGATCTCATAACCCGCAGTCATGTCCACTATCATGTCTACATTTGGAAGTGGAAAATCATCCTTTGGGCATGCTTTATTAAGATCTCTAAAATCTATGCAGACACGAATGGACTTGTCATGTTTTGAAATTAGCACAATATTGGATATCCATTTGGCATAATCAATGGCTCTTATAAATCCTGCACCGAGGAGTTTTTCTAATTCAGCTTTGATGAGAATAGCTATGTTAGGATGCATTTTCCTCAACTTTTGTTTTACTAGTTTGATACCTAGAACTATGGACAAGTGATGCATAATGAGATTAGTGTCCAATCCTAGCATGTCTGAGTAAGTCCAAGAAAAATTAATTTTCTTTCTTTGTAGGAACTTGGTATATGCTTCTTTTTCTTGTGCTGATAAAGACTAAGCCAAATGTACTATTTGTGGAGTCTCTTGTGTACCCAAATTAACTGGATGCGTAGGCTCAACAAGCACTAAAGATCTATCTTGAAAGTAACTTGGGAGATGATCAAGTACATCATCCTTAGGTGCCTCAGAGAGGTTTTCACCCTCAGATACATCCTTTATTTTTACTTTTTTCAGTTCTGACACCATGACACAATGGTTTTCGCCATCAGAACTCTTATTCTTTTTTCTTTTCTTTTCATTTTGTGACTAAGGTACTTGATATCTGGTTCTGTCATGCTTGTAGTTGGTTCACTGGTGGAAGAGACTACGAGCTCAAGGGCATTTAGGTAGCATGCTATCTCATAGTCATTTTGGAAAGTTAGGAGCTGAGGCTCTTGATAGCACTGAGACCAATCAATTAGGTGAGGATTAGCAAGGGGTAGGTCAATGACTAGTTCAATATTGTGTATGTGAATGGTATCATCTCTGGTGATTACAGAGTTAGGATCTGTCAATTATCCCTCTAAGGGTCCCAAATTAGGACTTATCCTACCATGTGAAGTATCATCCACTAAAGAAACTTGCAGATTCGAATCCTCTAATCCTACACTAGGCTCATTAGCTACCATGGGTTGGGCACTATAAGCATGAACAACATCAATTTCCATGTCAACTGTAGAACAATCGAAAAGAGATTCCCACTCAACCTCATGTGAGTTTGTATCTGAATCCTGACTAGGATGTTTACACCACACATGTTTGCATCATCTAGATGTAGAAGCTATAATGTTACCAAGGGTAACACATTCTTGAATGCCATTCATGTAGTGATTTTCTAGAATAGGACCCTCAACATGATCTTCAATAGCAGACTCTTATTGTTCTAGGTTTGAAACTATTGGATTGGCAACTGGAATATCTGAATCTCCCTACAAGAGATTAGTGGCAGGGACCCAATCTTCACACATGTCCTACTAATTTGTTAGATTGGGTATATATTTTGATTCATCATCACTATCCATCATAGCAAGGATAGGAGCAGTCTTCTTGTTCTGACTTTCAAAACCTAGGCCAACCATTATCTTAGACCTGCATCCAAAAAGAGCATGGTCAAGTGGTTTAGCTCTAGCATCTAATCTATGACTGAGAGGACCATGACCTAGATAACCCATGTTTTTGATGAGAGTGTACCCTCTTCCATATGTCTTAGGAGAGGGAGAGAATTTATCATTATGCAAGTATTTGTCTTCTCTATAGATCCAGTCCTTGACAGCCACCTCTTCTTTTTCATCCTGGATTGGCACTTAGGACTCTACAAATGTATCAAATAGAGTCATGGTTGAAGATGAAGGACACATCTCTTGTGAAGGTTTGCCATAGGACCTAGGTGAGACTGGTAGTTTTGTAAAGGAGTCAATTTGATACCCTCCCATGCCAAGGTCTATGGATTTGAACTTATTCTGGAATTGTGCTAGGGTTGCATCAAAATTCTCTACTTCTCTATTGAGAGGAACATGAGTCCCTCCTGAAATAGCGTTAACAAATAATGTGCTATCCCTGGGTATACAAAATTCTACTACATTATAGGGGAACTGAACACATTGGTGGTAGGTGGGCAGCCTATCTACATGTCATGGATCCATGGTCTACCAAGTAGGATATTATATGCTAGAGGACCAGCATCAACAATTTGGAACAAAATGTCCTTTTCAATAGGGCCAATCTTGACAAGAAGGATGGCCAACCCTTTAGAACTTCTCTTGGCCTCATCATAGGCTTTGATAGTAATTTTCTTTTGGGCATCAATAACTTGCTCAGAATAACCTAGTATCTTCAACAAACTCAAGGAACAAAGGTTGAGCCCAATACCCCCATCAATCAACACACACCTGACATGGGTCTTGTGAATCATGAATTTGATATGAAGGGAAAGATTATGTGGATGGCTCAAAGCTTTTTCATCTTCTTCTGAGAATGTTAGGTAATGAGGGCTGGCAAGGTGGTTAACCATGTTCTAGAATTGGTCAAATCTATGTTGTTAGGAACATTGGTTGTATGCAAAGCATCCTCAAGGATATGCTTATGTCTTGGAGACAATTCCAAGAGTTCAAAGATTGATATTTGAGCTGGCATTATTTGTAATTGGTCAACAAGATTATAGCTCATTTTAGGGTTGACTGCAGATTTGGTGGTGACATTCTTGGATGTCACTTGCTTGGGTTTGCTGGGTTGGTTGGAACTAGGACCTCTAATAACCTTAGGACCTTGACTTTGTCTTCTAGTGACAACATTGAGAGCTTGGGATGACCTTTGAGAGTGAGGACCCCTATGCACCAGCACAGGTTCTTCATCAAATATAGGAGGAGAGCCCACATCATAACCATAAGGATCTTTGTTTCACATCATGTTGACACTTTTCTTGACAACCTCAAGTGTATTAACCACATTTTCTGCACCTATGTATGTATAGCTGATTTCGGCTTTGCCAATCTTGGTTTTAGAGGTTTCCCCCTTTTCATATTTTGGAAAAGGATCCTTGAATTCCTTATGGTCTACATTGGTATTCAACCCATCAATCTGAAGTTTTCCACTCTCAATAAGATCTTGAATAAGGTGCTTAAGTTTCCAGCAATGCTCAATGTCATGGCCAATGCCATTGTGGAATTTGCAGAAAGATTTTTCATTCCACAAATGTGGCTTAACATCAGGTATGTAGAAATTTGCTGGATCTTGTGGTTGTGCAAGGTTATTAGCAATAAGAATCTTGAAAACATCCTCATAGGAGTCACCTAGTTTAGAAAATTGTCACCTCTCCTTCGTAGGCTTTTCTTGATACTTTGGTTTATGCTCTTGTTGGTTGGATGATGTGTTGAGCTTCATAGCTTGGATCACACTAGACAAATGGAGGACTCCTTGATCCTTGGGTTGGGAAGAGTCCACAACTCCATCTTTGACTACTTGCTTATTCTTGTTCTAGTACGAGTGCTTGCCTTTATCCTTATTACCATTGTTAGGATTTTGACCATTGTTGTTATTGTTATGTTTGGTCAAAATGCCTTGCTCTTTCAAGACATCCTCAATCCAACATGCGGTCTCAACCATAGTATCAAAGGAATCAAAGACCATTTTCCAAGCCTCATACCACATTTTAGGCACCAAATTACTAACGGTGATGTCAATCCTTTCATGTTCAAGGATAGTCCTAGAATAGCAGGAGCACAATCATCTCCACCTTTGTAAGAAGCTAACAAAGGATTCCCCTTGTTTTTTTTTCAAATTGCACAAGTCCAACATAGTGACTGACCTTGACAAGTTGTATGTAAAATGTTGAACAAATCTGTGGACAAGTTCCTTGAAAGTTTTGAAGGGAGGGGTTATGTTGGTAAACCACTCCATGGCTTGGTCCTTGAGACTCCTTGGAAATAATCTCATAAGATAGGAGTCATCTTGGTGAAATTGGAAACTCATGATGTAGAACTGACGCACATGATCATGTGGGTCACCATTTCCATCATACTTGTCATACTAGGGGATTTCAACTTTTCTAGGAAAGTCCTTCATACTTACACTTCTATTGAAAGGATTGAGACAAATATAATCAAGTGAAAAGGAACTTTTAGGTGCCAACACCTTTTCCATCATACACTTGATTTTTTTGATCTCCTCTTCTTGAGAGGGTCCTTGTTTCTTGATTCTTCTATCTACATCAAAGTTGTAAGGGACCCTAGCACCTTTGTTGATCAAGCTCTCTAGGAACCTACCCTTGTTTTGATCAAGATACTTCTCCACATATTGTTGGAATAGTGGCTCTTGTTGCATCTTCATAAAATCTTGATCATCAAAACTTGCACTACTTCCTCCATGTTGAGAGCCATGATGAGCTCATTGGGAGGGTTGTCTCGAATTCCTAGGAGGTGTTCATCTCCTATGTTGTGAAATCCTCCTTCCTCTAGGACTAGGAGATCTTGAATGGGTCCTTGACCACCTTCTACTTCTTGGGGTTCTTGAGGGAGTAGATGGTGGAGAGTTGTTTCCACTGTTGGTACCCCTCTTGTTGAATTGGTCATTGAGTTGTTGGGATAAAAGCCTATCTTGTTCCTCTTGTAATGCTTTTCTTCTCAACTCTAACAAGGCTTGTTGCTCTGCCTCTAGGTGTCTAAACCTTTCTTCTTTAGTGGCTTGTTCATCCAAAAAGGCTTTCTTTTTGTGCTCAATCCTTTTAAGCCTTGCATTTGCATATCTTGAGGTTTTTTTGAGCGGTGAGTTGTACCTTGAATGTTTGAACAAGTTGTTAGGGAATGCTGCATTCACATGAGCATGACCAAATTCATTGTTTTGGTCTTCATGTTGTGACCGTGCATCTTGGTGGGATCGCCCATAATGTCTTTCAGCTCTTTGATGGGCATCTAAATATCTTGAGTTAATAGGGGGTGATTCAGGTTGATTGTCGTCACCAAATAGCATGTTATCCCTATGTCTTTGGAAAATGTCATCAAGATTTTGATCCATCACTTCTCTCTCCTTTCTAGTCATGGTGTAGCTCATGTCCATATCTAATTGAGAAGGTGCTAGAGAGGTACTCAACTCACTAGGATTGCTCTTTGGGTCAAACCAAGCTTCAAAATCACTCCTAGGTGATTGATCAAAGATGAGTTTCTTTCCCTTTTTCTTTTGACGAGTTTGGACTAAGGGTAACTGATCAAAGACAACTTGAGTTTATTTTCCTTGACTAACTTGATACCTTGTTGTAACTAACATGAAAGAAAAGACCCTTGGCAATAAGATGACCTTATGAAACATCAATACCAAACTAGGATAGTAAAAGTGTTCAATTGTCCAAAAAAGAGATGGTGAGATAGAAATTTGAAAAAGGTGTAAACCAACACTGCCACAGAGGTGTATAATAAAAGGATTTGTATCCTAACACATATGGACTAGGAGGATGGATTTAACCAAATATATAATTGAAATTGAAATTGAATTTTTATGGAAGTGAATTTGGACAAAAGAGTATTGAAACTCTCCAAGTGTGTTACTAAAGAATCTAAAGGTGTACTTTTTCAACAAGGATGATCTCTAACTTATCAATGACAAGCAAGATTACTTTGTAAAATCAAAGGATACTAATTCAAGGGGTCTAAACATAGGAACCCAAGGTACAAATAGGTTTCCAATGAAAGAGTAAGTCACCTACTAAAATTTGGTCAACTAAGGAAAGACTGAAAATTGCATAAACTAGACAGATAGCAAAAAGACTCTGTGCAACAGTTTCTAGGCAAATAGTATGATAGTTTCTGACCAGGTGATATTTCATAGGAAGCAGTGCGATGGTTTCCAGGCAGCCTATGCGATACTTTCCAGGCAAGAAATGCGATAGTTTTGTAGGAATGAACTATCACATGATAAATCTTAGTACAGTGTGAGATGAAGTTTTAGGATCATAAGACTCTTGACCAGTGAGTGTTAAAAATCTTAGTTTTAATGGCAATTTGGTCAAAGTTTCAATCTGAGAGTTGGATTTTTTAGTTTCAAGCACACTAATAGCAGTAATTAGACAAGTTTGCAAATAGTAGGGGATCAAACATGTCATAGAACACTTGCACAAGGGAAAAAGAAACCTTACCAAGATAAGCAATTGTGATATCAAAGCAATAAAATCCTATGAATGCTACTATGATGTTTGAAGTTTGAGAACATTTGCATGGGTAGATCACAGCGAGAACACTTCAAGCACTTACTAGCCTTAAAAGACAATGGCTCAATACTTAACAACTTGGCCCACACTTGATGCTTCATTGCCTCACACAAAGTGGTTACCCACAATAGATATTAGCTTTGTTATGGAAGTTCCAATGACACAACCAAAGGAACACAGATGGTGAATAATCTTTAGGTGATCTAGGTTAGTCCACTAGGATCAATCCTTGCACCAAGAGGCTAAGCGGAAAAATAGGTTGGCTTCTATCTATGGTTCTTCATTCATAATACCCCTCTTGCTCCCCAAAGGGACTCCTTACCTTGCGGCAAGTAATGGACCTTGTGGCCACAAGAGTATCTTAAGCATTCTTGCTCAACATTTTCCTCATGGTCACAATCCCACAAGTACTCACATCAAGTGAAGACAAGTACTACATCTACCAAGGTTTTGTGTCCTTGATAGCCTTGAGTTTATAGTGGGTCAGAATAGCCAGCAAAAAGCTTGTCCCCACTTTGGTCATTCCTCTTGATTGCTCAAGAGAAGACCCGCTAAAGGATTCTAAAACTAAACAATGAGTGGATCAACCTTTGAGTTTCAAGATTTATGTTTCACCTCAAGGGTGAAGACCATATTCTCCTAGCTCAAAAATTTCTCCCAAAAACACCAAGCAAAGGTTCAATTACCCTCTTGCTTTCAAAATCCAAAGATGGGTCAAGATTTTTGTTTCACCACAAGGGTGAAGAGCATACTCTCCTACCACCCAAAGATTCCTACAACAAGATATTAAGTGCCTATGAAAAGAAACAACTAGTATATGCCACACTCAAAATGAAAGCAATTAAACAAGCATTTGATTGGTTTTTATGCTTTGGGAAGCCTTGCAAAAACCATTAGTAGCCCTTGTGCATTTGGAGCTTTCACATGCGTTCTTTTAAGAAAATAATTTCAAGAAATAAGAGCACCTACAAGCACAACTTGTTATCCCTACAAGGGTTAGCACATCAAAACCAAATGAAATCTACAAATAAACCCTTGTTCTACCATAGCAAATTAGAAATCCGAAGCAAACCAATTAAATCTTGCAAAGAAATGACAAAAATTACTCACTGCAAGGCTTGGGCAATATTTCTATCAGAGAAAGGATTGTATGATATTTCACTATGTACTAGTGCGATATTTTATCTCTGTGTGATAGTTCCTAATACTTGCATGCGATAGAGTACAAAACAATAGTGCGATAGAATCTGCAAAGGCGTGTAATTCTTTAATTGGTAAAGTATCACACTGACATATAATAAACTATCATACAACACTGGAAAAATGTCACATGATAATTCTATCAGAAAAATAGAAACCCGAAACAACAAGCTAAAATAATGATGAAAAAATGATGGAAATGCATAAAAAGGACAAAACCAGAGTGGTCTGCCCCACGGTGGGCGCCGAAAATGTACACACTAAATAGTGCACTTCTCTAAGTCATTACTTACAAGGGAATCCATGAATGGGAAACCTTGAGAAAGCGACCTAGAGCTCCCTAGGCATGGAGTCACAAGGATGTTGATGGTGCTCTCAGCTAGAGCTATTGAAGCATGCAACCTTGCTAGTAAACCACACAATGGGAGATTCAAAGAGACAAGGGAAAGAATGCCAATATCCTCAAGAATCAAGATGAAAATGCAATGAAACTATGCTAAGAATGAAGATGCAAGCTAAGCTATGAAAGGAAAGTATTACAAATCCTTACTAATTAAGCTATGTAAGCTAATCTAGAGCATAAAGGAAACTAAGCTAGAAAGCATAAACATGAAGCTAAGATGCAAGAATGAAACTAGAATACAAGAATGATCTTCAAAGCTCCAAAGTCTCCAAGAAATCCTATAGCATAAGATTAGTATTCAAATTTGGGATCCTAGAATGAGAAAATAGCTCTCCTTTTAAAGGAATTGAAAAGGAATGGACCATGGAGATTAAGAGGCAAAAGATTTAATCAAGGGTGGAGCTTGAAAGAGGAGAAATCCATGTGCACAAATATCCTTCAATAAGAAAATAAGAGTTGAATTTTGTGCCCCATATGAGACAAAAAGGTCTTTTCTTCTTTTTATAAAATAAGAATAATGCTTTATTTGTGCAACTTAGGATAAGAGGAAAAGTGGGGGCTTTTTATTTAATAAAAGAGGAGGAAATTTCTTTTAATTAAATAAAGACTTAGGATAAAATGGTTAGCCCATAGAAAATAATAAAATAAATGATAGAACTAGGACTTTATCAAGGAAAATTGATATTGAGCTAAAGATGTTGATTCAGGAAATTGATAAATTGCTGAATGGGGGCCCAAAGTCTAGGTGACCATTTTAGGGTGCATACAGAACTAATCAAGGTGAAACATGAAGTCATGGATAGCACTCCCATCACTCCTTCAATAGCATTGTTGTCAATTTTGACACCTGACACAATTAGTTTGGACTCATGGGGAGAAGATGACTTGATTAAGTTCAGTGTCCTAGCTATGGAGAAGGCCAAGGAGAAACAAGTGATGAGGAAGCCCCTCCTTGTAGAGTCAATGAACATCTTGAATATGCTTTTACCTGTAGACAAGAAAGTGTCCAAATTACACTCAGTTGATGATGTCAGTTCAGTGATTTCACAGTTCAAGGGAAACTTCACTAGCCTGGAAGAATCTGCATCCTTAGTTGCAAAGGAGAAGTATATGAAGAAAAGGCTCAATGAATTGGTTAGAAACTATGCACTTAACCTGAGCTCACTAAAAGCTAGTCAAGCATCCCTGAAGGAATTTGTAGCAAAGGGAAGAAAGATCATTGCTGAAAGCATCAACCAAGACAAGTTGACTAGTGATCTGTACAAAAAGATTCAAGAGGTTGAAGCCATGATAGATAGCATAAGAAAATTAGTTGAAGATCCATTAGTGGACATGCAATAATGTCTACCAAGGTCATATTGATCAAATTGACAAGGCAGAAAAAGAGATGACTAAGATAAGGGGAAGACAAACTCAGCTAAGGAATTCTCTTGCGCCCTCATTAGACATACTAAATCATAATATCAAGGATATCGATGACACTATGGTGACATATGATCAAGGTCCTAGCACTAATCTAGAGAAGATGGAGAAGCTTCAGTATTCTTTATGCGCCCATCTATAGATTGCAAATTCTCTGATCACATTTTGGAAGGAGATCCAAAATTTGCAGATTGCATATTTGGATGTACTATCACAGTAAGTTTTTGTAGATTCATTTTTTGACACACCTTTGTCATTAATGTCAAAGGGGGGGTATGTATAGAATATGGATAATAGATATGTATAAGGAGATATAAGATAGAAAGATATGTATAGGGAGACAAAAAAAAATTGTATTAAGGACAATTAGCAACTTGGCCATATTCCTTTATTACCATCAAAGACAAATGGGGAGATTGTTGGAAAGTTGGATATACTAGTGTATATGGCTTAATATAGTGTTTTCATTATGGCAACAAAGTCATATAGAAGTTTGGAGTGAGCGCACTTGATGTAAAGATGAGAAATCAGTTAAGTGTTGAAGACTAGACAGTGTACAGAGTTCCTGAAGCTTAGAGCATTAGCGCATGTGTGTACGAATGAGTTATGGTGTGTGCCCTAGAAGATAAGTTGGTTAGAATATATTCATGCTTAGTCTCTAAGAACATGATCAGATATCCAAGTATGAGAAAGATACAAACAGTTGAAGTTACACAGCCAGTATGTGCCAGTGGAGAACAGAGTAAGCAATTGACTTTTATAATTTTGAGTTGTGGTTATATTCTAATGATGTAAAGGCTATGTGCCTATTGTAATTAGGTTTTCAACATGTATATATGTTTTTTTGTAAACACACTTGAGAAAATTCATTTGGAAGCATTTTATGTAATAGGTTTTAGGGCCGACCTAGTTGTTTATTTTGTATGCCCATATAAATATGAGATGCGCCCATTGTAATTGGTATGGAAGTTGATATAGAGTTGTAATAAGTAGAGAAGAAGTGTGTGAAGAGACTATAAGATGTATTATAGCTCTACAAGAGGTCAAAATATTAGTGCATCAAAGAAACTGATCTAATAAATAGTGTCACAGTGACAGTTCATCTAGCAGATATAGTGTGTATCTGAGATCAGAAGGTTGTCTGCAACTTAGGATAAGAGGAAAAGTGGGGGGATTTTTATTTAATTAAAAGAGGAGGAAAATATTTTTAATTAAATAAAGACTTAGGATAAGATGGTTATCCCATAGGAAACAATCAAATAAATGATAGAACTAGGATTTGATCAAGAATAAGCAATTGATGATTTTAGCAAATAATGCTAGAAAGGGGCTAATAGTCTAGATGACCATTTTTAGATGATTAAATTTTCCCCTCTTTGAATAATGTGTGATCGATCTGGGAACACATTACGTCAAGGAATAGATCAGCCAAGAAGGCAATAGATAGAGATCTGACTCCAAAGATTGAAGTGCAGAGAGATAGAAAATCCTGCATAATCAGCCTGGTAGTTTATGCTTTCATAGACTTGCTTATTTTTATGCTCTAGATTAGCTCACATAGATTAATTATCTTGGATTGTAACACTTGCATCTTCCTTTTCATAGCTTAGCTTGCATTTCCATTCTTAGCATAGCTTGCATTTCATATCCATTTGGATTCTTGAGGATATTGGCATTCTTGCCCTTGTCTCATTGAATCTCCCATTGCATGGTTTACTAGCAAGGTTATTGGCTTAATAGCTCTAGCTAAGAGCATTCTTAAAACCCTTGCACTCCATGCTTAGGGAGATCTAGGTTACTTTTCAATATTTCCCATTCATGGATTCCCTTGGAAGTAATGACTTAGAGAAGTGCACTATCGTACAAACTTATTTTGTTGTTTCACAGTTGTCTGTAATCTAAACCTGATTCTTGCCATTCCCAGTCTTCCTTGGTCAGTGTAGGTTGGATCTCAGGTGCCATGACATGTTGCTCAACATCCAAGTGAACTCAAATGGTATCAAATTGCACAAAATGACTCTTGGTCTTCTTTCTTCCACTTCTCCCATGTCTTCCTAGTCTTCCATTTTCATCCTTTCTCTTCTTTCTTCATGATTCTTCCTAAATTCTTCATGTCTTCTTGATTCTTTTCCTCTTATTATCTAGTCTACCTTCTTCTATTTCATCTCTTCTATTCATTTTTTCCATGCTTGATTCCTCCTCTTCTAGAACCATGAATTTTGATTATCTTGTTATGGAACCTCTCTTGAGAATGGATGATCTTGAACTCATTTCTCAATTCAAAGAGTATCTTTATTCCCCCCAAAATTGCATGGATGATAAACTTATGGCAAAAGTAGAAGAAAAATTGATTGAATCAGATGCCTTTGCTAGAATCCTACACATGATCCTGGCATGCCATCCTGCTTCCAAACATTCTTTATCTTCTAATTCTTCTCATCCTTCCTCATCTTCCAAATCTTATCATGACTCTTCTAAGTCTTATTCATATTCCTCATTATCCAAGTCTTCTTCATCCACTAGGTCTTCATTTTCCTTTTCTTCAAGATCCCATTCCTCTTCTACTTCTCCCAAGAGTCTTACTCCTTGTCTCAAGGCATACCATGATGAGAAATATGATAGCCCTTGTGATACCTATGACACCTCTATTCCTAAGAGTCCTCCTAGTCATAGGCTCATGCTTAGTGGAAATGGGTCACCACATTGCATAGATTGTGATGGTGATCCATATGATTCAGATTTTGAAAGGGAGTTTGATGATTTCTATAAACAATACCTAGATGATGCATCCACTTCTATTGAGGAATATAAAATGTACTGCACTCATATGAAATGTCACTACTATGAGAATCCTTCCTCTAAGAACTCTCATGCTGAAGATAAAGATTACACTCTCAAGCAAGATCATGTTAATGCTAAACCTATTACCCTAATTTTCCTACTCTATACAAATTTGGCTAAAATCTATCCCTAGGTCCCTATTTTAACCCTACCAAGCATCCCTGAAAGTTCCATGGCTTCATTGCAAACCCTCTGGCCTCTGCAATCCTTTTAACTCTCTGGTCTACAGGTTAAAAAATTCATAAAACTAGCTGTTATAAGAAAAAACTGTAGAAAACATCTTTTGCCTATTATATTTCTTTGTTACTTTATTGGCCACTTAAGTTACATCAATTTCCATGTGCCCAATTAAAATCCTTTAGTCACCAAATCTTTGATTCCCAATGGTCAAAGCTCTAACATTTAGCGATCCCGCCAGTGGTTACCTTTTGAGTTGGCGGTCTCTGCTTAGCAGCTAAAGTCAAGATTCTTCATCTGACAGTTGTCACATGATCTCATGGCCTTAGAAGATTCCATGAGATCTTGCGATGACTGCCAATCTTCCTGTCTACAGAGTGTGGTTGTCATTGGGTCCAGCCACATTATTTGAGCTGTACACCTTTGATTGGTCAAAGACTTGTGATTCAGTGCCATGTTAGTGTGGGCCCGGTGGTTGTCAGTCGACAATGATCTGTCAGCTAGTGCATAATCTAAAGGAGCTTTTCTAAGACATGAGATCATGTGCCCACCATTGATCTTACTTTATCTTTGGGCTCTATCAGGTGGGTCCTTAGTTTCTAACTCCTCATTTGTTATTGGTTGGCTAGATGACAACTTGGATCTATCAGTGGGACCGTGTCAGAGGGTTTGCGGATGTGTCAGAAAGGCTAAGATCTATGATGGTCATATGATCTCATAGAATCTTCTAACCCTATGAGATCATGCGCCCGCCATTAGATTGGAATCTCAGTTGCAATGGGTCCGTGATTGTCAGAGATGCTAATTTGCTCACTTTCGATTGGCTATTGACTTCCATGATAGTTTTGACTTGTTAGAGGGGCATTTTAAGTTTTTTTCTCAGTGTATCATGGATGTTTGTCTACCAAGAAATACATGAGATCAGCAGATGTGATTTGATTTCAGACCTGCTAGCTGTTAGCATTTAAATTCAAAATTCCTGCTAAAGTTTTGCTAAGGTTTTGCTCTTTTCGGCCATGCACAGTGTCGGTTAGCTTAGGAATTAAATTATTAGAATGGTTATGGTTGAGAGGGTGATAGAGATGACTATTGGCCAGCATTGTAGGGTATTGTGCCACATTTTTACACTAGGAGATGCTAGAAAGAGTTGGCACCAGCTTTTAAACAGTACTATTCCAAGGGAAGTATGATCAGATTTAGAGCCTTCATGGCAAGGCTGAGTTGCAGGAAGGTTGGTGAATTGAGGTTGCTTGTCCATAGGTTGATTTCAATATAGGGATGGGCATGCAAAGATGAATATCTGATTGGTTCAGATATTTGCAGAAATAACATTTATGATCAGACTTGATTGATTTAGGGTTTGTTATTCTGTTGTAAATCTATAACCCTAGTTAGGTTTTTCTCCCGCTTGTTTAGAGGAGATGTATATATTGTATTTTTTTGGAGCTTTTGAGCTCAGAGTTGGACAATTGTAAAAGAATTTCACTTTTCTTAAGGGTCATCTGTGGTATCATTTTTACCCTCAAGCTTATACAATTGTAAATCTTTCATTGATAATTCAAATATTGTAGAGGTATTTTGTGACAATTCTTCATGTCCCTATGCTTCCTTGTTTGAATTACCTCTTATTGAGTTGAAGTATATGTATGTTTTGAATGATACCTTAGGGTTCCCAATCCCTCTCTCTTTCTAAAATTGTTGTGTATTATTGTGGGTGATTTGATGTGAATGATTTTGTGGGTATACTACAACCCCCTAGCAATCTTGTCTCATTCCTATACCGAGTTGCAGAGGTGAATGTTTGTCTACAGGTTGTAGATTGTGTCTAAACACTTAGGAATGCTATTATTTATGAAGGTTTCCCTCTTTCCTTGAATAGCCTCTTTCTATTGCAGACCCTTCTATGAAATATTTATGCAGGCCTATTTAGTGATTTGTGATCTCCTAGACCTAAGTTGTTCATTAATTTCATCCTCTATACTGAAATTCAAACCCTTCATTTCAGTGTATCACCTAGTAGGTAGTTTTCTTTCAAGCATTTTTACTTTCAAGCACTCCTTCTATCCCTTTTCCCCTCAAGTTTTACTTTCATGTCAAGAAGAAAATTAGGATGATTATCCAAGAGGAACCATCCTAGAACTTGGAGGTCTCATCTCAGTTAGCATAGGTCCCACAACCTAGAGATGATTCCCATGTTATACTAGGTTATCAAGACTATGAGAGCTTGAAACAAGGGTGCAAACTTAGTGTATAACAATTCTGGCATGCCCGGTGGGACTACTACAAACAAATAGAAACTATTGTTTGAAGATTATGTTATCTCTGATATATAGATTACATAATATAGACTTTTAGAAGTGTTCTATCAAGTATATCTCATGACTCCACTGATTTCAAAGATCTAGGCCAACCTTGTTTAAGGTTTATGAGAAAGATTGAGACTAGGAGCTCAAAGCCCACTAAATTTTTAGAGTTGCCCTCAAAAAGAAGTCATAAAGGTAGGTCAACTCAAAGAACATCCCTTGCAAGGAGAGTTCAATCAACACCACTAGATACCTCAAAAAGGAGACCTTTTCCCTTTCATTTTAGAAGAAGAGGTAGATCTCTAACCAGAGATCTAGAAGAAGATTCAAATCTAGTAGCAAATACAACTCATATAGTTGTTAATCTTTAGATTCCAACTCCTACAATGGCTAGACAGATTGCCTTTGCACCATTCAACCAAGGGATTTCATTAGCCTTTTCTCAACATCAAGATGTGCCCTTGGTGGCACTAAATAGTATACCTAATTTCACTAGCGAAGGGCAGACAACTACTTTTGAACACATAAGAGATGTGACCACCATTTGCAGCATACATAACATTACTCAAGAAGATGTGGCCACAAAATTATTAGCAGCCTCTCTAAAAGGTAAGGCTCTCTAATGGTTTAGAACTCTAACTATTGGTTCCATTACTTCATGGGATGAATTAGGGGATGCATTGAGTAAGCACTTTGAGGATAAATCAGATAACTTGTCTCTGGTACAATAATTAACAACCATTAAAAGAGACCCTTAAGAAAAAATGATAGATTACAATAGTAGATTCCTCAAAACATGGGATAGAATTCCAGTCTCTGTAAGACCATTAGCTGACCATGCTTTCCTTTACTACTCACAAAGTCTAAATGGTCAAATTTATGTAATGAACTAGTCTATGGGTGGTACTTCTTTACCCCAAGCTTTTGACATAGCTGTCAGGGCTGAAAACTGTTTGATTCAAGAAAACATGATAGCTAGAAGGCCACCAATGCCCATTTTTCCTAGCCTTCAACCCATTGCACCTACCCAAGTACCCCCATTTACTCCTATTCCCACCATATTAGCACCCCAAGCTAGTACTAGTGGTCAAGAGCTAACAACTAGTTTCTCTCAAGAGTTACAAGAAATAAAGAATAGCCAACAAAGCAGTCAACAAGAAATGACAAACTTGTTGCAGACCTTGACTAAAGAAGTAACAAATCTAAAGAAGCAAGGTCAAGGAATCAGACCACCCTTTTAGCCACAAGGCCAAGGTCCTAATCAGCAATATCAAAATTAAGAATAGCCTTATCAACAAAATAGGCCACCATACCAAGGAGGGTATCAAGGACAAAGGTAAAGTTTTAATTAGAGACCATTCCAACCATATAACCCTGCACCTCTAAATTTTGCAAACCGAGTGAGGGATATGGTTCCAAGTCAAAACAATTTGGCTATGGATAATGAATGGTGTTTTCCTTGTAATCAGCCTCATAATTAGGCTACATGTTCAAATGGATGGATGAACCAAGCTATAATGGTTCAAAATGCATCCCAAGCTCAATCAAAGGTTTCATCCAGTGGGTTAGTGCCTCAACAAGAATCAAAAGAGAATGAGACCGCTCTTTTCAATTGGGAGCAACCAGACTTCAATGGAGTCAATGATGAGGTTGCTTTTGTTTCCTATACAAGAGCAAAAAGGAGAGCTCAAGACATGGAGAGAGAAAATTCTAATGCCAAAGCCACTACATCTATAGAGCCACAGCAACAAGCTAATCCCATCACACCTAAGGAGGCTCCTATCATTACAAGCAAGGAAGGCCAACATTCTAAAGAAGTGGAGCCCATCATAGTAAAGGCACAACAAAGAGTACACACTATGACACCTTTTAATATTATAGACAACATGAAGAAGGTGAATGTAACCATGTCTATGTGGGACTCTTTGGCTCTTCTAGGACAACCTAAAATTTTGAAGAAGGCCATGACTGAAGTAGCAACTCCTCAACCTACAAAAGAAGTTGCAAAACTAGTGTTGGTTAACACTAATCAAGAAAAGGAGGTTCCAAGTAGCAACTCCAAGACCAATGCCACACAAGGTAGGAATTCAAAGCCACCTCCCTTTTATGTATCTCTAATTATTGGAAAATCTTTAGTGCATAATTGTATGGTAGATAGTGGAGCTACTAGCACTGTAATGCCCAAGAAAGTAGCTGACCAATTAGGACTAAAATATGAAACCTTTCAAAAGAAGGTTACCCAACTTGATGGCTCCTCAGTCAATAATATAGGTGTGGCTAAGGACACCAGTCTAATCCTACATGCTAGTCCTAATTTCTCCATCCTCCTTGATATATACATCATAGATCTCCCTGCTTTATTTGCTATATGTATTTCAAGGGAGTTTACAGCCAAGATAGGAGGCTACCTATCCTCTGACTAGTCTCACATGCTATTTCATACAAGGTATGGGACCAAGGTCACCCTTAAGTTAGAACCATTGGTAGCACACCATATAGAACCATATGTGTCCAATACCATCAATGTAAATTGCCCTATATTTGATGATAGTGACTTCCAAACCATTAGTGAAGCAAGCACTAAGATAGAAAGTATCCCTGATATTTTTCTAGATGAAAGAGCTTCAGAGGCTCAAGAAAATCTTATTTGGGATTTTGGTTTGGGAAGTTATTTGATACAAGAAAGTGGATCCATAGAGCCAAGCCTTCTCAAAGAAGACATTGATTCAGAGGATCAGAGCAATCAGGTTTGGGAACTATTTTTTGATGGGGCTAGAAGTAGACATGGTTTTGGTGGTGGTGCTATGCTAGTGTCTCTAAAAGGAGAAAGGTATTATACTACCTTTAGATTCAATTTCTCCTACACTAGAAACACTGCAGAGTATGAAAGTCTAGTCAATGGACTAGAGTGGGCTAGAAAAAGAGGGCTTAAGGCCCTAAAATTTTATGGTGATAGTGATTTAGTTGTCAGCCAAGTAAGAGGGATAAGTGCAACTAAAAATGACACCTTGAAAGCATACAAACATAGAGTTTGGGATGCAATTGAAGATTTTTGTGCTTTCAATATTGTTTCTATCCCTAGGAAGCTAAATCAAAATGTAGATAGGTTAGCTACTGTTGGATCTCAGTATAATATTCCAAATAGCATTTCAAAAGAGGTAGATCAATAGCATATCAAAGTATTGTCAGCCCTTCTATTCCTAATAATGATGTCAATTGGCAAGTGTTTGACAATGATGAACAAATTCTACAATTTTTGTTTGAAGAAGATGTTTCTTCAGAGCATAATCAAGATAGGCTATCACAAAACTATGGTGATCAAGTGATACAACTTAAGTCTAATAAGATGCCTAGAGGTCTTGTTACCCTAGAGACTATCTTTAACAAGGATGATGAAGTTAAGAGAAGCAAAGCTGGTTTGGTAGTTCAACAAGAACATTGTGTTGAATTAGAGTTGGAACCAGGTAAGAGCTTACATTTTGGAAAAGTGAACACTGAATTGGAGAAGCAAGCTTACACTCAGTTATTCAAAGAATTCAGTGATGTTTTTGCATGGCAATATGAAGACCTCAAAGGTTTTGATCCCGCCCTTGCTTAGCACACTATTGAGTTAGAACCAAATGCCAAACCAGTGAGGCAGAAGGAAAGGCTTGTTAACCCCAAGCTTGAGCCACTTATGCATAAAGAAGTACTCAAACTAATAGAAAGTGTTATCATCTACCCCATCAAGCATAGTAGTTGGGTTTTCAACCTTGTTCCTATCAGGAAGAAGAATGGGGAATTGAGGTTATGTGTTGACTTCAGGGATCTTAATAGGGCCTCATTAAAAGACTGCCATCCATTACCCTCTATGGAACAAATCTTACAATGTGTCTCTAGATCTGAGAGATTTTCATTATTGGATGGCTATTAAGGATACAATCAAATCTTAGTGAATGAGGAGGATCAATACAAGACTAGATTTACAACCAAGTGGGGGACCATGGCTTATCAAAAGATTCCCTTTGGTTTGTCAAATGCAGGTGCTACATTTCAAAAGGCAATGGATATGGCCTTTAAAAGCCTCATGTACAATTTTGTGCCGATCTACTTGGATGACATAACTATCTATTCAAAGCATGCAGCAGACCATATCAAACATTTGAGGAAGATCTTTGAAAGGTGTAGAGAGTTTGGGATATCTATTAATCCCAAGAAATGTGTGTTTGTAGTCCATGAAGGAAAATTGTTGGGATATGTAGTATCCAAACAAGGGATCATAGTAGATCCTAAGATAATTGCAGCCATCTTAGAGCTACCATTGCCACATCATAAGAAAAGTCTCCAATCTTTCATAGGAAAGATTAACTTCGTTAGGAGGTTCTTGCCTAACATTGTAGATTTACTAAAGCCCTTGACGGCCATGTTGAAGAAGAGTTCAGCTTTTAGTTGGACCAAAGAAGGGAGAGTCAATTTCCAAGCTATCAAAGAGGCCTTAACAGAAGCCCCTGCTCTCCTAAACCCAAATTTTAGTAAGGATTTTATCCTTTATGCTTATGGAGGTCATGATGCTATATCTGCAATGCTGACTCAAGAAAATTCAAATGGATTAGAGCAACCTATTGCTTTCTTTAGCAAAGGTTTAGAGGAGTATGAACAAAGATACTCTTTTGTAGAGAAACATGTACTTGCTATGGTGAAGAGCCTTAAAAATTTTAGATATTTGTTGACCCATAGCAAGGTACACTTGAAGGTTACTCATCCAAGTGTCAAATAATTTTTTCTCTCTAAGGACCTAAATGATAAAAGAGTTGGTTGGATCACCAATGTGATGGAATATGACATAGATATCCAAACTACCAACCTAGTTAGAGGAAGAGGTCTTTGTGAGAATTTGGTAGAGGATGAAATTTCAAAGAAATCAGAGCAAATAGATGCATCTCTGGTGGTGCACTCTATAGAAGAACAAGCCAAGGCAACAAGCTGGTTGCCTAATATGATCAATTACTTGAAGATAGGACAATGTCCTCTAGGCCTAGATTCAGCAAAAAGAAGGTATTATAGGTTACAATCTATTCCTTTTGTGTTGATAAATGAAGTTCTTTTCAGAAAGGATCATAGTGGTGTCCTCTTAAGATGTATAGATTCAGAAAAGATAGGTGATGTCCTATTTGAATTTCATGATGGACCTTCTGGAGGTCATTTCTCTCCTAGGACTACTACTTTTAAAATCATGAGGGCTGGATATTATTGGCCATCTATCTTTAAGGATAGTCATGAGTATGTGAGAAAATGCATCAAGTTTTCCATGTTTGTAGGAAAAGAAAGGCTTGCAGCCTTGCCCTTATAGCCAGTCAAAATAGAGCAACCCTTCATGAAATGGGGTATAGACTTCATTGGTATGATCAATCCTCCATCTAGTGTAGGTCATAAATGGATAATCACTGCAATAGATTACTTCACCAGATGGACAGAATCAATTTCTTTAAAGGAATCAAATGAGAGTGTTGTCTTAAGTTTTTATGATGATATAATTCATAGGTTTGGCACTCTAGACTCCATAATTTTAGATAATGCATTGGCATTCACAGGCCTCAAAGTCTCAGAGTGGGTAGTCAAGAATGTCATCTATCTGAATACCAGTTCCAATTACTACCCCCAAGGCAATGGTTTGGCAAAATCAACAAATAAGAATTTGATTAAGATAATCAAGAAGACTCTGCAAGACAACCAGAGGGATTAGCATACTAAAATCAGGTCTGCATTATGGTTAGATAGAATTAACCCAAAGAAGATCATTGGGAATTCTCCTTATGTGTTAGTGTATGGCAGAGAAGCCAAGTTGTCTATCTTAGTTGAATTGTCAGCTCTGGACTTGGCTACTCAGTATGCCCTATTTGAGGAAGGAGATCCCTTGCAGATCAGATATGCTTAGTTGATGGAGTTGGAAGAACTCAAAGATAAATCAATGTAGGATATGGAGTTCCATTAGATTCATACAAAGAAGAACTTTGATAAAGGAGCCAGGATCAGAAATTTCAAGGTTGGGGATGTGGTCCTCAAGTGGGATGGGTTTAGATCCAAGCCTGGCAGACATACAAAATTTGATTCATTTTGGGGTGGACCATTTGTTATAACAGAGTGCAAGAGGTCTAATGCTTTTCAACTATCAACCCTTGAAGGAAATGCCTTGCCAATATCAATGAATGGTTTCCACTTGAAGCCCTATTTTGAGGCTAACCCCTCCTAAATCTCTATAATTATTGTTGTTCCTTTGCTTCCTGTTCTTTCTTTTTAGGTTAGTTTCCTTTTTCCAAGAAGTGCCCTGAGCATAGCTTTAGTTTTGTCTCCCTGTGAGAATTTTTGATATAATATGACCCCATGCCCAATGGATTGTTTATAGGCCACTGGTTTCCCATGTCTAGCAGGCTGACATCTAGTAGAAATTGACAAAATTTTACCCTAATTTTCCTACTCTCTACAAATTTGGCTAAAATCTATCCCTAGGTCCTTGTTTTAACCCTGCCAAGCATCCCTGAAAATTCCATGGCTTCATTGCAAACCCTCTGGCCTCTGTAATCCTTTTAACTCTCTGGTCTGCAAGTTAAAAAATTCATAAAACTAGCCATTATAAGAAAAAACCCTAGAAAACACCTTTGGCCTGTTATATTTCTTTGTTACTTTATCGGCCACTTAAGTTACATCAATTTCCATGTGCATAATTAAAATCCTTCATTCACCAAATCTCCAATTCCCGACGGTCAAAGCTCTAACATTTAGCGATCCCGCGAGCGGTTACCTTTTGAGTTGGCGGTCTCTACTTAGCGACTAAAGTCAAGATTCTTTATCCGACAGTTGTCACATGATCTCATGGCCTTAGAAGATTCCATGAGATCTTGTGATGATCATTGATCTTCCTATCTGCACAGTGTTGTTGTCAGTGGGTCTGGCCACATTGTCTAAGTTGTACACCTTTGATTGGTCAAAGACTTGTGATTCGGTGCCATGTCAGCGCGGGCATGGTAGTTGTTAGTCGATGATGATCTAATGGCTGGTGCATGATCTGAAGGAGCTTTTCTAACACATGAGATGATGTGCCTACCATTGATCTTACTTTATCTCTGAGCTCTATCAGGTGGGTCCTCAATTTTTGACATGCTTGTTAGTTATTGGTTGGCCAGATGACAGCTTGGATCTATCAGTGGGACCATGTTAGAGGGTCTAAAGATGTGTTAGAAAGGCTAAGATCTATGGTCATCATATGATCTCATAGACTCTTCTGACCCTATGAGATCATGCACCCGCCGTTAGATTAGAATCTCAGTTGCAGTGGGTCTATGGTTGTCAAAGATGTTGATTTGCTCACTTCTGATTGGCTGCTAACTTCCATGATGGTTTTGACTTGTCAAAGGGAGAATTTAAGTTGTTTTCTCATCGTATCGTGGTTGTTCATCTATCGAGAAATGCATGAGATTAGTGATTATGTTTTCATTTCAGACCTACTAGTCGTTAGCATTTAAATTCAAAATTCCTGTGAAAGTTTTGCTAAGGCTTTTCTCTTTTCAGCCATGCACGACATCGGTTAGCTTAGGAATTAAATTCTCAAGATGGTTATGGTTGAGAGGGTGCTAGAGATGACTATTGGCCAATGTTGCAGGGTACTATGCTGCATTTTCATGCTAGGAGATGCTAGAAAGAGTTGGTGCTAGCTTTTAAATGGTACTATTCCCAAGGAAGTATGATCAAATTTAGAGCCTTCATGGCAAGGCCGAGTTACAAGAAGGTTGGTGAACCGAGGTTGCTTTTCTGCAAGTTGATTTCAGTATAGGGATGGGCACACAAAGATGAATATCTGATTGATTGAGATATTTGCAAAAATAACATTTATGATCAGACTTGATTGATTTAGGGTTTGTTATTCTATTGTAAATCTGTAACCCTAGTTAGGTTTTTCTCCCGCTTGTTTAGAGGAGATGTATATATTGTATTTTTTTGGAGCTTTTGAGCTTAGAGTTGGACAATTGTAAAAGAATTTCACTTTTCTTAAGGGTCATCTGTGGTATCATTTGTACCCTCTAGCTTATACAGTTGTAAATCTTTCATTGATAATTCAAATATTACAGAGGTATTTTGTGACAATTCTTCATGTCCCTATGCTTCCTTGTCTAAATTAACTCTTATTGAGTTGAAGTATATGTATGTTTTGAATGATACCTTAGGGTTCCTGATCCCTCTCTCTTTCTGCAATTGCTATGTATTATTGTGGGTGATTTGATTTGAATGCTTTTGTGGGTATACTAAAACCCCCTAGCAATTATGTCTCATTCCTATACTGAGTTGCAAAGGTGAATGTTTGTCTACAGGT
Source organism: Chamaecyparis obtusa (assembly GCA_027943335.1). Taxonomy (NCBI): domain Eukaryota; kingdom Viridiplantae; phylum Streptophyta; class Pinopsida; order Cupressales; family Cupressaceae; genus Chamaecyparis; species Chamaecyparis obtusa. The sequence goes on from BSBK01008571.1 coordinate 418,573, forward strand.
TGTAGATTGTGTCTAAACACTTAGGAATGCTATTGTTTGTGAAGGTTTCCCTCTTTCCCTGAATAGCCTCTTTCCATTGTAGACCCTTCTATGAAATATTTATGCAAGCTTATTTAGTGAGTTTTGATCTCCTAGACCTAAGTTGTTCATTAATTTCATCCTCTATACTAAGATTCAAACCCTTCATTTCGGTGTATCACCTGGTAGGTAGTTTTCTTTCAAGCATTTTTACTTTCAAGCACTCCTATCCCTTTTCCCCTCAAGTTTTACTTTCATGTCAAGAAGCAAATTAGGGTGATTATCCAAGATGAACCAGCCTAGAACCTAGAGGTCTCATCTCAATTAGCATAGGTCCCACAACCTAGAGATGATTCCCATGTTATACTAGGTTATCAAGACTACGAGAGCTTGAAACAAGTGTGCAAACTTAGTCTATAATAGAACCTTTGTCTTGTGATGGTCCCCTTCCATCCCCTACTTCCTCCAATAACCATACACTTCCTAAAGCTTTCGAGTCTTTCAAATCTTTCACAAATGCTTCATCTGACAAAGATCCTAATGTTTTTCATCCAATTCCCTATAGTTATCCTCAAGGGATATCTCTTAAAGAAACTCAATCTAACCTTCACTTGGTTGCAAATACTTCCAATAATGCTACACCTAGCGAGCCTAATCCTTTATGTGCTATAATTCCTACTTTAGCTAATCCTTCAGCATCTATTCCAAAATCTTCCATGTAATTCCAACATGCTTCCTTGTCCTTAGAAGTGGCTCCATGTCAAGAGGGCTTTAAAAATGATAAAGAAAAGAATATAAAAAAAGATCAAGATCAAGAACCCTCCATGCCATCCAATCCTTTTCATGATGTCTCTGATCTACTTCATGGTTCTTTTGATCATCCACCCTCTTCCACATTTATTCCACCATCTCTTAAGAAAGATCAAGCTGCTACTCACACCATTGAGCTTATTGACAATCAAGATGACTTTACTTCCATTGAGGTTATTGAAAATAGTGTTGCTACTTCCAATGTTAAGCCTATTGAAAATCCAAACCAAAATGATATGCTTACGCTATCCAAAGCTCCTTGTCAAGATTGAAGTCTTCCATCTTCTTGTTCTACCACTCCATGTTCTCTTCCACTTTCTACTATTCCTAAGTCTTTGCAAGCTCTGAATAATCCTATCAAAGAATTTGCTCCTATTTAAGATGTTCATGGTCCTATTGCAAATCCTAATGCTCACTCTATAGATGTTGATATCCTTGGTTGTTATATAGATGTTGATGAACTTATTGATTATCTTTTTGCATCTTCCACATCCATCCTTGGACCTCCTCCATCAATACTAAGGGCTTCACATCTTCCTTCCATCTTGGGCCCTTATGTCCCTTCACTTTCCCCTCCTAACTCTCCTAATTTTTCATCCATCTTGGGTCCTTCCGTTCCTCCATCTCCTATCTTTCCTCAAGCTCAACATAGATTCATACCCTTGAATCCTTTTCATCCACTCACCCATCTAAACCAGTCATATCCTCCTTCTTCTTCCACAAGTCCCAAGTCTTTTGGAAGTAACTTGAATGTTCAATATAGGAAAAAGAAGCAATACAAGAATCCATAAAAAAAAAGAAGATCACCATGTCTCCTCTAAATGAAATGGAGGCATAAAGTCAAAAGAGATATTTAAGAAGAAAACTACAAGACAAGTATGGGTTCCAAAATCCATCATTGAAGATATTCTCTCTAAATCATCAAAAAGAAATTAAAAGCCTAAGGCTATATAGATTCCAAACTCTCTCTTGAATGAGTCTAATATTGAACAAAAAGTGAGGTTGGCATTCTAGCTTCCAAAGGCTTCCACCTCATCTTCTTCCAAAAACATTCTTCCATTCCATGTGCCTAAATCACAACCTCTGCTAAACATTTGACATATTCCTTCTCACGTTCCTTCATTCACATTTCCTCCATGCTCTCGCCACCCTTCAAGGTGTATGTTGATGTTGATCTTTCCTTCCTTTCCATCTACCCTTTCACAATCCTTCCATTCATTATCCTTCCACCTTCTATCATTTTTCCTCATTTGCCTATTCCTCCTATCTTCCAACCTCACTCGCTTTACATAAAACCTTATCCTCCATTTTTCTCTTCCATCTTCCTTTCCCTATCAGCATCTTTGAGCATATCATTTTGAATCCTTGGCATATCATGGTTTATCTTTTCAAGGAGCATTATCTAAAAAGCTTTCCTTCTTCCAACTGAAAAATTAAAAATAAAATAAAATAAAATAAAATAAAAAAATGAAAATATGCCTTGGTGGAAACCTAGAAACAGGCACCTTGGTAGAAAAAGTAAAGAGAAATAAATTCATCCTATGGTGAAAACCACTCCCTTGTGGCACCTTGGATAAGTACCATGATGAAAACCTAGCAATCAGGCATCATGCGTAGTTCTTCTACATATTTCATCCATTCTTTCTTCTCTCTTTGATCTTGGAAATGTTGACTTGTACACAAATATTTGGCTATCTTGTGAGCTATCTTATGATGATCTTGCTTTTATTCCATTCATGTTTAGCCTTCATATTTATTTTCCTCCATTCATTCTAGCCTTTCGCTATCATTTTCCCTTTTGGTCTTGATCTAATAAAAAAGAGTAAAACACGATGCTATGAAGTCTCTTGACATGTCTACTCCTTTGGATTGCATCCTTTCCTTCTTTTGCATTACGCTTTTGTGACTTATCCTATGCTGGCCTTTCATTTCTTGTCCAAATGTGCTTTGCATGACAATTTTTCCCTAGCTTGGGTATTCTTGAGGAGTTTGCCCTTGAGGATTTCTTCCCTTCATTCTCCTTCATTCTCTTGTCTTCCATCTCTTCCACCAGCTTGCTAATCCCTCTTGTTCCCAACCTTGCTAGACTTTGGGACTACACGATGTGATCTTGCTTAGGAGTTTGATGCCTATTCTATCTAGGGGCATCCTTTGTATATATTTATTGATCTTGAAAAAATTCCAAAAAAATTCATATATGATGCTGAAAAAAATCCTAAAAAGCATAAAATGTCCTTAAAAATTAAGCATCCTAGTGAAAACCTAGCAGTAGGTGCTTTGATGTGTCACCAAAAAAATAAAAAAAATACAAAAAATTCAACAAAAAAATAGAAAAAGTGCCTTGGTGAAAACTTGGAAACAAGTGCCTTGGTAGCAAAAATACAAAAAAATTTAAAAAAGTCCTGAAAAAATCCATCAAGTGGTGAAAACCTGGAAACAAGCACTTCTTGAGACCCTTGCATTGATGTCTATCCATCTTGTGTGGCACTCCTCCGCTCCACTTTTTTCTTTTCCTCTCCTAGCGTGGAATTGACTCTTGTCTTAGTCTAGGGGGCATACGTTGTTATAGCTTATCTCAGGTCTCTTTGTGCGTTCAGGTTTCTTGGGCCTCTTGGTTCCAATGGTGTTTTTCAAAACCACCCCAATTGTGTTTTTCAACACTACCCTAGTGTCGAGTGTTTCTTAACACTTGTCTGATATCCTACCCGCAATCTAGATGATGCAATATTTCTCACTAGCAGATGCGATACTCAAAGTTTGACTCTATGACCTACACACATGCACTTAAACACTTGATTTGCTGAAATTAGCTTTATTTCTTTGTGTGCTGTCTATGATGATTTCTTTGCTGAGTGTTCTCTCCCTAATAGTTTTCGATGATGCCAAGCTAGAAGATTAGGGCATGAGGACATGTTTTATTTGCTTTCTGCCTATGGGTATATTTTGTTGATCTTGGATGTCATGAGTATTTTTGCTTGTTCCACTTGACACTAGGATCTACAATGTATTATCCTTGATTTTTTTGCACAAATGCATACTTCTAGCCATCTTGACCTTCCTTGTGTCTTGATGTGAGTATAATCTTGCTATATTAAACTTAGGTAATCTCACTACACTAGTCAACTTGACCTATATGTCTTTGATGCCTAGGTGGGATTTCCACATTCCTATCTGATATAGATCATATTTAGATCCACATAGTTATACTAGTGTGTATTGTATGATCTTGCGACACTACTGATAATGCTCAATGATGAATATTAGAGTCTAATAGCTTTGTGACCTTGCAAGTAAACCACTTTTCATAATAGCTTGCATTTTTAGGTTCATGTTAGTTAGTTTTGCATCTTGCATATGGAGAGAGCTCTCCTTTCATCTTTCATGGACCTGTTAGTCAAATGTGCTCACCTTTCACTTCTTCTCGATCATGTCTTTCACTTCTTGTCTTTCATATCACATCATTTTATATTCATTTCAGGATCGAAACCAAAATCTGAATTCACCTTGATCATCAAAATTGCATTTCTCCTTCTTTCACACAGTTGGCTAACCATTTGAGGCCTAATCCTTCGATCTTTGTTGGGGCATTCTTCATTCCTTCATCTCCATCTCTCTCACCCTTCTAGTCTTTCATTCATTTAATTCATCTCTCTCTAAGGTCTTGACTAGGGCATATCTTCACTACTTGATGGTTATCCTATCATTTTTTCATCTTCAGTTATGATTTCTAGTGATTTGATCATGTTGCTCTTACTTCTGCCTTCCCTCTACCTAATTTTTCTTTTGATCCTGAGGGGGCAAACACATCATATTCTATTAGATATTCTCTAGAGCATATGCTTGACCATTCTATTTTCTTTGATCGATCTATCTTTGTACTTGACATGTTAGTTCTCATCTTGATTTTTGATACTCTCCATCTCTTTCCTAAGTGTTTAGTACTGTCGCTACCAGGTTGACCATGTAGGATTTTCTATCTCTCTACACTTCATTCTTTGGAGTCAGATCTCTATCTATTTTCCTTCTTGGATGATCTATTCTTTGACGTAATGTGTTCCCAAATCGATCACACATTAGTCAAAGAGGGGCAAATGTAATCACCCAAAAATGGTCATCTAGACTATTAGCCCCTTTCTAGCATTATTTGCTAAAATTATCAATTGCTTATTCTCTATCAAATCCTAGCTCTATCATTTATTCAATTATTTTCTATGGGTTAACCATCTTATCCTAAGTCTTTATTTAATTAAAAGGAATCTCCTCCTCTTTTAATTAAATAAAAAGCCCCCCACTTTTCATCTTATCCTAAGTTATACAAATAAAGTATTATTCCAATTTTATGAAAAGGGAAAAAACAATTTTTGTCTCATATGGACACAAAAGTCAACTCTTATTTTTCCATTGGAGGATATTTGTGCACATGGATTGCTCCTCTTTGATGCTCCACTGTTGATTAAATATTTTGCCTCTTAATCTCCATCGTCCATTTTTTCTCATTTCTTATAAAAGGAGAGCTCTCTTCTCATTTTAGGATCCATCTTTTGAATACTAAACTTATGCTATAGGATTGCTTGGAGACTTTGGAGCTTTTTGAAGACATTCTTGCATTCATCTTCCATTTCTTGCATCATAGTTTCATATTTATGCTTTCATAGACTAGCTTCATTTTATGCTCTAGATTAGCTCACATAGATTAATTAGCTTGGATTGTAACACTTGCATCTTCCTTTTCATAGCTTAGCTTGCATTTCCATTCTTATCATATCTTTCATTTCATCTCCATTTGGATTCTTGAAGATATTGGCATTCCTTCCCTTGTCTCATTGAATCTCCCATTGCATGGTTTACTAGCAAGGTTATTGGCTTAATAGCTCTATCTAAGAGCATTCTTAAAACCCTTGCACTCCATGCCTAGGGAGCTCTAGGTCACTTTTCAAGGTTTCCCATTCATGGATTCCCTTGAAAGTAATGACTTAGAGAAGTGCACTATTTAGTATGTACAACCTTCACCACTTGAGCACTAAGGTCTAGGATAGTGCATCCACTCCCCTAATAGGGACTATTGTAAAAGACTCCTAACAAGGTCTGACCCTTAACAAGGTCTACTGTACTTAATACATTGTAAAGAAACTCCTAACAAGGTTAAGGATCTTCTAACAAGGATCACAAAACACTAGTACATAATATTAGTGGGTGTCAATTCCCACTGGGGTTTTTACCTATTTGGGTTTCCCCATAACCATATTGGTGTTATGTGTTGATTTCATGTTTCATGTTTATGTGGATGTTCATTTCTGTACTTAATCATTTAAGTTTAGTTTAAAGATTAAGTAAAAAGATAAATATTCAGTGAACACTGATTCACCCTCCCCCCCCCTCTCAGTGTTCCCATTCCTAACATAGTCTCCTTTTTTTGTTGCATTTGTGTGCATCTTCTCACCATCAAGAAGTCTCCTTCCAAGATTACATGTTCTGGAAGTGATACCCTTTCTTCATTCTTTTCCTCTTCTTCATCTTGTGTCAAGGTGAATCTCCTCTCCTCCTTCTTGGAATCTACATTATTTTCAGGGCACTTGTAGGATTGATGCCCTACTTCTCCACATGTGAAGCATGTTCCAGTTAATATACCATTGTCCCTACCATATATATTGCCTCCTCTTGGTTTTTCATCACTAACTATCTCTTTCCCTTTGTCATTGTTATTTTCCACTAGTCCTTCATTAGACCTTCCACCTCTACCTATGATTTCTTGACCTCTACCATTTCCTTTCCTATCTTGTTTCCTCTTCAAATTATCTCGATCCTTCATGGCTAATTTGAAACACTACTCCAAGGTTCTAGTTGTAGTCATGCTCATTTCATCTTGAATGTTGTACATTAATCCTCCAAGGTACCTTGCAACTTTCTCTTCCACATCCTCATCATGTGTTTCTCTTATATCCAACTTATGAAACTCTTTAGTATACTTTGGGACATCCATGTCCTTTTGTTTTAGTCCTTGCATCCTCTTGTACAGCTGGACCTTGTAGTCTTTAGGAATGAACTTATCCTTCATCCTCTCCATCATTATTAGCCATGATAAGATCTTAGACCAAGCTTTCTTCATCCTGTCATCCTGCAAGTTATCCCACCATAATAATTCATGTCCTTTTAATCTAGACTTTAGAAATTTTCACTTTCATTCTATCCTTAACATCATCACAATCAAAGAAATTTTCAAGAGTAGTGAACCAATCCAAAAAGAGTCCATCATCCATTCTTCCATCATACATAGGAAGTTCAACTTTTAACTTTGAGTCTTTAAGCTTCACATCCTTCAAGATTCTTTCTAACCTTGCATCTTCAGGATTAACTGGTTCATCTCTTTCTACTGCAAATTCTTCATCATCCTCATGGTCTTCTCCATGTCCCTATTTGTTCACAAGGTTTGTCAAACTTTCAAATTCTTCTCTTAGCCTTATATTATCTTCCATTTGTTCTCTTACCAACTTACCAAGTTCTTTATTTGTGACCCTCTGAGGGATCCCATCCTCTTCTCCTTCTGACATCTTCAATGCAAAGATCAACTCTAGAACACTCAATGATGAAATAAACACTCCAAGACCTCAACAAAGGACCAAGTGTTGGAAACTTTAATTGAAGCAATTGTTGTATTGTTATTGATGTCAAACTTTAACCGATAAGACTATTGCTATTTAAGAAAGTACTATATCTATTCGATTGTTGAGAAGGATGTGGGCAAGGTTGATAACAATAGCACCTAAGGAAAGGTTGAGTTATCTTGGATACTTCAATGGGTACTTGATTATATGGCACAATGATAAGATAATGTTTTGCTTATCAAAGTAAGAAGTAAGACTAAACAAGTAGGCTTAACCAAGCAAAAGTGAAGAAATCTAGTTTAAGCCAAGTGATGTTAGTGTCAACCAAGCTAGTATATGTCGAGTAAATTTCATGGTTGACCAAACACAGTATTAGCCAAGGAAATAGTTTTAGTGGTGATCAAGATTCTGAGTGAAGACCGAGGAGTTGAACACAGTATTGACCGAGTGTCAGTAATTTAAATTTGAGGAAAAATTCAAATTCCTAGCCAACATAGTTGAATTCTTGGATTATGTAAAATGTGTTGACTTTATTTATTGATTGTATGGAAGCATTTAATGCACTGTAAAATGTTTTAATGTAAATCTATCAAGAGATTTGAGATGATTCTAGAAGGATGGATGAAGAACATAAAGTTGGAAAGATTCGATGAATCTGAGCTAACCCTAAGAACTTTGAAAGAGATTAAGTGGAAAAAGTTGTATTGACCTAATTGAGGAAGTATTAAGGAAACCTAAGCATGAGGTTGAGAAGAGAGAATGCTGGAGTTGTTGTTATTGACTGTATAAGAAGAAAAGGCTATAGGAGAAGGAGTTGTGATTGCTTGAAGGGATTTCCAAGTAGATCAGTAATGGAGATAGAAACAGATCACAATCAGTAAACCAGCATATGTGTAGGAAATTGGATCTATTATTTGCAAAGTGAGTTGTATGTTTTCAGATCAATATTACTATTACTTTCTAAGCATTGTATCAGTCAAAATCCTTTTAACAGAGGTTGACCTAACAGTCATTTGTATAAATCCTTTGAACAAGGTTGCATTCTAATGGAATGTATGTAAGTCCTATAACAAGGCACACTCCTAACATGGTGGTTACAATCCTTTAACTGGGTCACACCTAACAGTGTATTTGTAACCTTTGATAGGGTTGGCTTTTCACGAAGCTCACTTCAGAAGAGTGAAAATATCAGTAACATGTTACAAAGTGGTTTTTTCCAAATTGGGTTTCCATTATAAATCCTGGTGTTAATAGTTGTGTGAATGTTTTGGTTTGAACATTTTTGTGTTTTGCAAGTTTAATACTATTGGAAAGTGGACTGAAATGTTATATGTTTATGTTATGTTTTCAGTAGTGACCGAGTAGTTGTTAGATCTGATTTGTTGAAGAGTTTGAAAGTTTATTTTATACAACTAGACCTGAGAACAACTGATTCACCCCCACTCTCTATTGTTCTAAATCATATTAACAATTGGTATCAAAGTTGTTGGTGCTTATAACAAAGAACAAGTTTAAAGGTACTTGAAGCAAATGATCAAGATGTATAAGAAGGAGGTACCAAAGGTGAATAAGGAGAAGTTCCCCGCATGATAGGTTTTGATGAAGCTACACCTAGCTGGTATTGGTGATTCTATGAAGTATTATGTTGAGCATGAATATGTCACACTTGTTGCACCTCTGACTACCGAGGAGATGAGAGCTAAACAAGAGCACAACCAAGCAATGTTAGAGATTGCATATGCCCTAAGCTATCCAGAATTTGAAGACATCAAATATTTCACAAATGCAAATCAAATATGGGACACTCTTGCAAACATCTATGGTGGAGACATAAATGTACTAAGAGAAAAATCTGAGAGCCTAAGAGGTAAATTTGATGAAATTAAAATGCAAGAAGGTGAGAATATTGCACAATATTATGGTAGAATAAAAGAAGTTGTAAATGCTATTAGGGGAGCCAATGGGACTATTGATGATGAGACTATTATTGGAAAAGTTTTGAGAACTTTGCGTCCTATTTATGCCATCAAAATTTTAGCAATTCAAGAATCTAGATGTAACCCTAATAATACTCTTACTTTAGAGAGTCTTGTTGGCAAGCTCACTACTTTTGAGATTTCTAATTTTGATAACTTCACTGTTGCTAATGTTGAATCTTCTTTTAAGTCACAATTAGTTCTGAACAAGTAAAAGAAAGAAAAGGAAAGATGCATCAGTGAGAGTGAAAGTGAAAGTGACACATCTGATGAAGAACTTGAGGATCTTGAAGCTCTTATGGTCAGAAGATTGAAAAGGGGAAAAGGCAAGTATAACTTGGTAAACTCCCTATCATATGTTTCTCATGTAATAAAGTTGGTCATATAGCTGGAAGATGTCCTGATAGGGATGATAAGGATGAAGAAAGAGATAGCAAGCACAAAGATAAAAGAGAAGATAGAGGCTATCGAAGGTACAAGGACTACAAAGGAAAAGGTAAGAAATCCTGTTACATAGCTGAAGAAGAAACTGACACTGATAGTGATGATTTTGAGATAGAAGCAGTATATGTTTCTATGAAGGATGAATTTGATGAGGATGAGAAAACTACAGTGATATCCTATGTGAACAAAAATGATAAATGGATTATTGACAGTGGTTGTTCACACCACATGACAGGTGATAAAAGTATGTTTGATACCTTAGATCATTAAAAAGGCAGAAGTGTAAAATTTGGCAATGATGCACCATGTCCTATGAAGGGTAAAGGTCTGATTAAGCTAACTAATAAGATAGTTTGTGAAAATGCCTATTGGGTAGAATGTGTTAATTATAATTTTTTAAGTGTTGCATAGCTTAATAGCACTAGCTACCGATTGGAATTTCATTACAGAAAGGCTAAGATATTTGATGCTACTAGTGAATTGATTGGAAGTGGAGAAAAAACAAGAGGTAATTTGTTCTATCTAGACCTATCTAAAGAAACATGTTTGATTGCATAATCTGATGATATATGGTTATGACATAAGTGGCTATGTCATGTTAACTTTGATAATCTAGTAGAAATTAGTGAGAAGAAGAAAGTGAGAGGACTACCTAGATTGAAGAAACCTAAGAATGTAATGTGCAAACAATGTCTGTTGGGTAAGATGAAAAAGTCTAGTTTCAAGAGAAAGACTTTTACTTATGAAAATGCTTTAGATTTGGTTCATATTGACCTTTGTGGACCGATGGGTGTACAAAGCTATTGTGGTGCTAGATATTTTTTTCTATTTTTTGATGATTAGATCAGAATGATGACTGTTATGTTTCTAAAAGAAAAATCTGATGCTTTTAAATTATTTAAGTGGTATTTGGCTAAGGTTGAAAAAGAAACAAGAAGGAACCTAAAGTGTTTGAGATCTAACCGAGGTGGAGAATTCATATCAAATGAATTCAATCTGTTTTACAATGATAGAGGAATCAGAAGATAGATGTCTGCACCTAAAACACCTCCATAGAATGGTATAGCAGAGAGAAGGAACATATCTATCCTAGATTGTGCAAGAACACTAATGATCGAGAAGAATGTTGCACAAAAGTACTTGAGAGAAATTATAAGTATAGTTGTTTATACCCTGAACTGAGTACAGATAAAAAAAGGTACAAATATTACATCTTATGAGTTATGGCACGGGTATGCATCTAGTGTAAAGTACTTTAGAATTTTTGGAAGCAAATGATATATACTAAAAGATAATATAAATGGAAAGTTTGATGCTAAAAGTGATGAGGGCATATTCCTAGGTTATTCCACAAAAAGTAAACCTGATAAGTGTTTGAACTCTAACACTAAAAAAATTATGGAAAGTGCAAATGTCAAGGTTGATGAATATGCAGAGAAAAATGAAGCTGAAATCAAAAGAGAATCAGAAGATTATAGATCTTTTGTTTATGTAGAGGAAGGAGAGGCAAGTAACACACTTTTACCTGATGCCAAGTCTTAGGCTAGTAATGTTGAGCATTAGAGAGATAATACCAAATCATAAGAAGAACATGCTGAGTGATAAGAGGAAGCTACCGAGTATCAAGATGAGGTTATCGAGTATTTAGAAGCTGAATCTGACAATATTGTTGGTGAACTTGAAGAGAAAGAAGAAAAGAGAGCAGAACCTATTTTGGCACAATATGTAAGGAGACATCACAAGCCTAAATAAATCATTAGAGACAAAGAAACTAGAGTTCTAACAAGAAGAAAGTTAAGAGACCCTACATATTTTCTGTGTGAATTCGAGCCAAAGACAACAAGAAAGGCATTAGAAAATGAAGAGTGGATCAAAGCCATGAATGAGGAGATAGACCAAATAGAGAAGAATGATACCTCAATTCTGGTGCCAATACCAGAAAACAAAAATGTCATTGGAACAAAGTGGGTGTTCAGAAACAAGCCGAATGAGCATGGATAGATCACAAGGAATAAAGCAAGGCTGGTATGCAAAGGCCACACACAAGAAGAAGGAATAGATTATTAGGAGACATTTTCCCTTGTAGCAAGACTAGAAGGAGTGAGAATTCTACTTGCATATGCTACCTACAAAGATTTCAAGATATACCAAATGGATGTCAAGTCTACATTTTTAAATGCTATATTAGAAGAAGAAGTTTACATTGAACAACCAGAAGGATTTGTTGATCCAAACAAGAGACACATGGTTTGCAAATTGAATAAAGCATTGTATGGATTGAAGAAAGCCCTTAGAGCATGGTATGAGAGGCTACACAACTACCTGATACAAATTGGATTCTCAAGGACAAATGACACCAACAATCTCTACATGAAAGATGAAGAAGGTAAAGGAATCTTGTTAGCTAAGATTTTTGTAGATGATATTATATTTGGTGGATAAGATGCCCTATGTAAGAAATTTTCAAATGAAAAGCAAACTAAATTTGAAATGAGTATGTTTGGGGAGATCAAATTCTTTGTTGGTTTAAAAGTATATCAAATGGAGAAAGGTATTTTCATTACCCAGTCTTAGCATGTTCATGAGATACTAAAATTTTTTGGTATGGAGGACTCAAGGCCAGTCGGTAGTCCCATGGCTACTAGACAAAAATTCTCTAAAAATGATGATGCTGCTGAAGTAAACCAAACTTTGTATAGGTCCATGATTGCAAAACTATAGTATGTTGTTCACAACAGACCAGATATTTCTCTAGCAGTTGGGATTGTGGCAAGATTCTTTACCAATCCTAAGGAAACACACATGATAGTTTTTATCACTCAGAAAAAAATTTCATGGCTCTAGAATTTTTCTTCTGGTCTCTGCAGTTGTTTTTAGGTCTCTAGCCTTAAACCCTTGGTAAAATTTCAAAAATCTAGCCGTTGGTGTGAAAAAGCCCTATTTTATGCCTTGACCTTGTTCTAATTTTGTGTTACTTTATTCAGGCCACTTAAAAGTCTTTTAACACATGTGCTTAATCAAAACCCCTTTGTCACATGATCACGCGAACCTTTTTTATGTTATGCGAACTTGCGAGTAATGTTTTTTAGGCCCCTTTTAATAATTGCCGATTTGCCTAAATCTCCTAGGTTAATTTTTCCTAAGTCTACAAGCCCGGTGCTGCTTTAATTTTCCCTAAGTTAGTGCCTTAATATTTCCTATATTTTTGGCTTGATGTTTCCCGAGCCCAGGCTCTTTGACACCATCTTAATCCTACGATTGTCGTAAGTTTGCAATGGTTTTGTCAGAGGCTTGCGATCTTACACTAGCCATTGATTCCTTTTCATGACGTAGCTTTTCTAAGTAGGCAGGTCCATTGTTAGAGGGTGCTAAACTGGAAGCATCTTTTTGGTCAGTGCATTAGTGAGCTAGATATGTTATCAAGCGGGCCTGATATCTCAGTCAGAAGATTCATGATCGACGACAGGTGCATGATCTCATGGAATCTTCCAAGCCCTTGAGCTCATGCATCGTCCGTCCAATCTTCCAGGTGGTATAATGTTCTCAGTGGGTCCAATGCCATGCATGCACATTTTGTGGTCTCTTATTGGTCCACATAATCATGATTTGGCAGGTGTCAGTGGGACTTGGTATCTGACATGTCTTTTGGGTTCTGACAACTGTAGAGAATCAATGGTTGGCATAAGTTCTCATGAGTTTTGTCAAAGCTATGAGATCTTACGCCTGTCGTTTGATTAAAGGCTTCTATGCGGTGGGTCCTATGTCAAAGGTGACTAGGTAGGTATAGCGAATGATATGTTGACATGTGGCATCTTTTTAGGTGGGCCCAGAGTTATTAAGGGTCTACCAATTCGGATAAAAGGTTTTGGTGGCCTGAAAAATTTCAAAGGGGTTTCACTTGTTCACTGAATAGAATAGTGGTGTTCTAAAAAGCTGGCGATTTAGCGAATGACGTGTTCATGTAATCACTAAAATATCTAGCAATAGTATAAGGTATTCCATGAATGGCCGACACCCTTCAGTCACCAACTTGCTAAATGTGAACAAGGTCATATTAAAAGGTAAAGACATAAAACCTATGAGATAAAAGGATCCGATGATCACGATATAAAGTTGACCTAAATTCAAATGTTGACTGCTGATTTGTTGTTGGCACTTGGAAATGACCATTGTAATTCAAATTCAAATTTCTTGGAGGGTTTACTATGACCAGAAGGACTAAAATTCAATGTTTAAGCGGCCAAAGTTGGTGGACATGATTTTCAAACTATTGCAGTGTGGTCTAGGGTGTTCTATGATCATTTGTAGGGGTCTATACTATGTTCTTTGTGCTTGAGGCTTGTTGCAGGTGGCCGAACAAGTTGACAAATTTGGCATTTTTATGGTTCTCAATACCTTCTTAGTGGAATTGTCATGATTGGGGATCACTCTGGGATCTGTTTTCTCTTGGTTGCCTAGGTTTCTTCCCCTATATTAACTTTTTGACTGATTTGGTTGTTTCAGTGGTTGAAACCCTAACCCTAGTCATCTAAAGCTTGTTGCATCCTATTTTGGGGATTCCAAGATGACTAGTGGTGGTATATATTGAAGAAAGTAGTATTTTGTAAGGGTTGTTATTGATGGTATTATACTGAACAAGGAGAACTTGGATTTACGGTTTTGTTTCTCTTTGCATTTTGTTGCCCTGGTAATGTATTGATTCTGAAAGTTAATGAGAATACACTTGAATTCCTGTCTCAAACTTTGATTGTCTTCTTGTCTTGATTGTGGATTCATATATGTTAAGGTCACAAAGTGGATTAGCATATGGTAAACAAAGAGTATTGTGAGATCAGCTTGGAGTTCCTAACAATGTTAGGATTAAAGCCTTCAGGGTGATTTCAGTGAGTTCATTGTTAGATTGGAATTTGATGATCAAGTTTGGGAGTGAGGGGAGTAATAGGCAAAGCACTTATTCTGAGTTCAGGTGTGTTTGATTTAATGTCTTAGTTGATATATGTTATTAAGTGACTCTTTGCCCTAGGTTAAGGCACTGATCTATTCTTTGGAAGCAGTCCATCATCATCAATCACACACACATTTAAATGATAAAATCTTTAATCAATTAGTAAGGGGTATAATTGTCTATTAGTTAGTGATTCCTTTCAAGAAGTGAATCAAAGGTACACCCACCTAAGCATCTTGGCTCAAAGTGTAGGAGGATCTCTTTGATCCTTGTTAATTGGCCCTCTTCCTTGTAGACTTTGGAGTGGTGATAGAGTCAAAGTATCATTAAAGTTATCCATCGAAGTATAAATCTACAAGTTGAAGATCAAAGGGAAATCCCAACAAAATGGTGACTCTACTGGGGAAAGTCTAGAGATAAAGATTTTCAAAGTGCACTCTTGTTTTCCTGTTGTATTTAGTTAAAGATTTTCCACTTTGGTGGGTGGCAACTCAAAAAGGTTAGAACTAGTGTTATAGACTGCAAATCATGGATAAGAGAAGGAATACTAGGTCCTTTGTCAGAAAAAATCTGGAGGTCACTCTGGAACAATTGCCTAGACAGGAGAAGAAGAGTTGGATCAGAAGAAATGGTGAGTCTACTAGTTGTAATACCCCAAAAATGGGCTATATGTTCATTAATCTTCTATATCTACAAATCAAACAAAATCAACATCGAAGTCCTAATCTTAGGCACATCTAAACATCATCGAATCCTAATTGATTATCTTAAATTCTGCATCGGAGAATATTCCTAGTAATATTTCTAATTATCTTAATTATCTTTAATTTAATGATTATTTGGCGGTAAATCACATTTATCCTAAGTTTGATTAATTGAATATTTTCATATTTAATTAATTAGATTTAATATCTTTCCACTTAATTGTGTAATTAAATTTAATTCTATCTATTATTAATTGTATTATTTAATTTTGACAATAAATCTAATATCTTATGAATAATTGATTAAATTTTTATTTAATTAATTAAAGCAAGTTGTCATTATTTAATAATATAGTTTTTAATAAAAGTTTGATAAAATAATTAATTAACCCATAAATTAATTATTTTATTTTCAAAAAGTAGTTAAGTTGAGAATAAATCACTTTATTTATTTATTAAATCATAATTATCCATGTGCACATTCAAGGACCAGTTAAACTCAAAATTGGAAAATCAATGCAAGTTGTTAGCTTTTTGAAACTCAACATCTTTTTGAGTTTTAAAGTTGATCTAAACTTCTAATTCAAGTTGAACTGTGCTTTTGCATGATTTTTGTGACTTAATTATCTTTATTTAAAAATAACTCAAAAATCAACCTGAGTTATTTGAGTGATTTATGGCTTTTTTTCATGCACCTCTAAAGCCCTGGATTTCTATAAATTAAGGCTTCAGCTCATCTCAAATCATCTCATAATTTGCGAACTTATGCTAGTGAATGGCTATCTAGAGAATCGGAGCTTCTTTGCGAATCAACCACATTTTTTGAGATCACTTTTGTTTTCATATTATTGTTAGATCAATTCATAGCATATCAGTTTTTACATATCATAGATTTCATATCATTTTTCATATTATTGCATAAAAAATATCAAAAAAAATAAATAGATTAATTGCATTCAATTCATATCTAGATCAATTGCATTCAAATCTTTCATTTAGGTGTCGTCTAGGTCATTGATCTCGATAGCAATCTGAGAACATTAATCTCGCACCTACTAGAAGGCAGTAAATCGCTTGGTTAAATTAGATTTCAATTTTGCACGATTTTGATTTTTGCTAACCTCTAATGTTTTACTAAAGTGTTGTGTATATAGATCAGGTACAAAATTCACACACACATTTCTAGCACCCACCGTGGGGCAACCCACCTTTACATGCTGGTTTTGATTTTTTTTGGAGCTAAAGCCCTAAAGTTTTAAAGATTTAATTTTATCTCTCAAACGGCTCAGATTTTTTCTTTGAAATGTTTTTTGCAAGTTGGAAATATATAAGAGAACCTACAGTAAAAAATTTAGAATTTTTTGAGATGTTTTGAATTTTTAATAATTTTTTTCAAAAATTCTGGAAAAAATTAATATCTGACGCAAATCAGCATATTTTTTAGAAATTTTTATATTTTCAAAAATCTCTTTAAATTATATAGGGGATCCATTCTTTGTATTTTAAATTTGGATGCAATATAATAACTTAAATAGTCAATTTACAAAAACTGGTCTATTTTGATAAAATGGGTCTTTAGGGCACAAATGAAGAGATTTTTTGAAAAATTTTACATTTTTGGAAAGATCTCTATTTTTTAGTAGGGGTCTCTATTCTAAATTTCTATTTTTGTGGCCAAAATCATATCAAAAAAATTAGATCTTGTTGACTAGGTCAAATGCAGCAAAAAAAATAAAGTTTTGTAATGGGTATGCACTTATTTTTTTACATGGTTTAATGAATGATATGAGTTGTCATTTGGGTTAATTTTTGGTTATTATTTCTGATAATAATTGATTTTTATAGCTAACCCTATGGTTTTCATAAGTTGAATATATTTTGCATATCTTGTTTGCTTGTTTGCTTGTTGGAGAGTTCGTCACTTGCTTGCATGGAAAAACTCAACAAGAATTGCTAAAAATCAAGTAAAATCTACTAAGCGCATTGCAAGGATCCCAAGTATTCTCCTTCATCTAATAAAATTTCTATTTGGACTTAAAATAAAGCTCTTATGTGTCTGGCTTGTGTGCATCTTTTCATGCTTTTGTCTATTTCTACACACTTGCATAATTGATACTAGGTTGTGACCCCTTAAGGATTAATTAAGTAGTCTTAGATTACTTGTGATTGATCTTGATTTCTATCTTGGGTTATTGGACTTGCTAATCCTCTGGCCCCTCATTCCGCCCCGTGGTTGCAATCTCAGGGCCATAAAGGGGAGGGGTCAACAGGACAGAAGCGTTAAGTGTTCCACTTGGCAACCCTTTTGTGCTTTTAGGAACTAACTTGTTTTCTAATTTGGGGACTCATTTTTAGCTTGTGTGAGGTGTTAAGTGTTCCACCTTGTGGACTCATCTCATATTTACTTTAAGCATTAAGTGTTCCTCTTTCTGCTTTTTGGATACTTTTGGTAGATTTGCTTTTGGAAACATACATCTGTGCTCACATAGTAATTAGGCCCTATGAACACTATTCATGATTCTTGAGAGATTGGATTTCCAATGAAATATTTCTTGATGACAGAATCCTTGTAGGTAGGGAGGATACTTAGTGCGTTTCACATTCAACTTGGTTAGTGCATCTTCTCTTATTGATCGATACATTCTCTCCCAGGAGAGGTTGATAGATCACGTGGGGTAGACATCACAAGCTTTGGTGAATCAAAATTGGTTAGTGCATCTTCCCTTATTGATTGATACATTCTCTCTCTCGAGGGGTTGATAGATCACGTGGGGTTGATATCATAGACCTTGGTGAGACAAACTTTGTCTTAGCATGTCGAATTAATCTACTTGCTTTGTTTGGGTTAAAAGTGAAGAGGTATCAAAACCTTAGATCTAGAGCCAAGTCCCCTTGTGGTATCATACTGTGAGTCACCTTTAGAGAGGGTTAACCATAGTGGATAATCCCTTCACAGGGAAAGCTGCGTTGAGAGAACCTCAAGCGGTAATAGCCATTTTCACTGTGGTAGTGACAACCACTATATAAATGTCCTTGTGGAAGAAATCTCCATGGGTATGGTTCATTGTTGGGTTGTCGGATCTCCCTAGCAGCTCCTAAAGATTAAGTTCTCAAACTGTGTCAAAACCCTGGTGTGCCAGGATTGGAGTTCACCCCTTTGGATCATAAAAGTTGCAGAGTCAAACCATTACTAAAAACCCTAGTGATGCCAAATTTTTATTTTATAGGGTATATGTGCGTTATTGCAAAACATCTTTGGAACATACACAATTAGCACTTCTGAGGATTAGAATGAATAAGTCACTTGATTGTTCATGCGCAAGGTTGCTTTTTCCCTTGTTCATTATTTTCAGACATGCTTGAAATCATGTGCTTGCTATCTTGCATGCTTGTTTATCTATCTGGTTACTAAAAATGAACAAATCTGTTACAATCCTCAAATCTGGACATTGAAATTTGCAAACAATCTGAATCTGCAAACTCAAAATTTTGCAAAAATTGACATAAAATCCTTTCTGGAGTCAAAAATCATTTCAGGAAGTCAAAAGTCATACGAGTTTTTCCAAGTGTCATTTCATTACAACCCATCTGTCGTATGATTGAGTACCTAGTGTCGTACAAGTTTCTATGCCAGCAAATTCTCAAAGTCAAAATCTTGCAACTATCGTATGAGATTTTCAACTGTCATTTCATTGCTACCCAACTGTCGTATGAGATTTTCAACTGTTGTTTCATTGATACCCAACTGTCGTATGATAACCAACCTAGTGTCGTATAAGTTTTGATGCCAGAAAATTCTAAGAGTCAAAATCTTGCTTGCAATTGTCGTATGAGTTTTTCCAAGTGTCATTTCATTACTACCCATCTGTCGTATGAGTCTGCAGAGTGTCGTTTGGGAAATTTTTGAAAGTTGTCAAAAAAAAAAAAAAAATGTCAAAATTGCTAGATATTCAGCTTCTTCAGCCTACTTTCAGAACCTGTCGAACAAATCACTGTGTTAGGAACAGAGCAGTAGCCATTGAGAATCAGTACACATGTCTCAAAGAATCAGTACACAAGAGGAAGAAGCTCTAATCACCGCTATGATGAAGCAGCTACAAGCTATGCAAGTCTAGCTTGACAAACTTGAGAAAGAAAAGGAACCTAAAGAGTTCTCCACAAAAACTCTATGCTCTTTTCCATTTGATAAAGACTTGTACATGTCACCATGCCCTCAGGAAAAAAGGTGAGCAACGTGACAACCCTTATGATACCTCTTCCACGGAGAGTGACACATCCAACTTTGGAGACTATGATGACTATGATGATAGACAATATAATGATACCTATGACACCTCTGTTCCTAAGAGTCCTCCTCATCGTGTGTTCCTACTTATTACAAATGGGCCATCACATTGGATAGATCATGATGGTGATCCATATGATTCTGATTTTGAAAGAAATTTTGATGGCTTTTGTGGACAATACCTTGATTATGATCCATCTACCACTGCTGAGGACTATAAAATGCATCGTGCTAGCTTGAAGTGTCAATACTATAAGGATCTCTCCTCTAAGAACTCTCTAGCTGAAAATAAAGATTACACTCTCAAGCAAGATCATGTTAATGTTGGACCTTTGTCTTGTGATGGTTCCCTTCCATCCCCTACTTCCTCCAATACCCGTACATTTCCTAAAGCTTCTGAGTCTTTAAAATATTTCATAGAACCTTCATCTGACACAATCCCTGATACTTTTCATACAGGTCCCTATTGTTATCCTCCAGGACTACCTCTTAAAGAAACTCAAGCTAACTTTCACCTGGCTGAAAATACTTTCAATGATGCTAAACCTAAAGAGATTAAGCCTTCATATGCTATAATTCCTACTTCAGCTAGTCCTCCACCATCTCTTCCAAAGTCATCCATACAATTCCAACATGCTTCCTTGTCCTTAGAAGTGGTTCCATGTCAAGAGGACTCTAAAAATGATAAAGAAAAGAACATAAAGAAAGATCAAGATCAAGAACCCTCCATGTCATCCAATCCTTTTCATGATGTCTCTTATCCACCTCAGGGTTCTTTTGATCCTGCACACCCTTTTTCATGCATTCCACCATGTATTAAGTCTTCTCGTAAGCAAGATCAAGCTACTACTTACACCATTGAGCTTATTGACAATCAAAATAACCTTACCCCACTTCCAATTTCCAAAGATGATACTTCCATTAAGGTTATTGAAAATGGTGTTGTTATTTTTGATGTTAAGCTTATTGAAAGTCAAGAGAAAAATGATACGCTTATGCTATCCAAAGATCCTTTTCAAGATCAAAGTCTTCCATCTTCTTATTCTACCA
Organism: Chamaecyparis obtusa; assembly: GCA_027943335.1. Taxonomy (NCBI): domain Eukaryota; kingdom Viridiplantae; phylum Streptophyta; class Pinopsida; order Cupressales; family Cupressaceae; genus Chamaecyparis; species Chamaecyparis obtusa. Next base: position 439,407 of record BSBK01008571.1, read on the forward strand.
CTCCATGTTTGTTTTCACTTTCTACTCTTCCTAAGTCTTTGCAAGCTTTGAACAATCCTATCAAAGAAGGTGCTCATATTCAAGATGTCCATGATTCTATTGAAAATTTTAATGCTCACTCTAAAGATGCTGATATCCTTGGTTGTCAGATAGATGTTGATGAACTTATTGATTATCCTTTTGCATCTTCCACTTCCATCCTTGGACCTCCTCCACCACTACTAAGGGCTTCACATTTCCCTTCCATCTTGGGTCCTTATGTGCCTTCACTTTCCCCTCCTAACTCTCCTAATTCACCATCCATCTTGGGTCCTTACATCCCTCCATCTCCCATCTTTCCTCAAGATCAACATAGATGCATACCCTTGAATCCTTTTTATCCACCCACCCATCTAAACCAGTCATATCCTCCTTTTTCTTCCACAAGTCCCAAGTCTTTTGGAAGTAACTTGAATGTTCAATACAAGAAAAAGAAGCAATACAAGAATCCATCAAAAAAAAAAATCACCATGTCTCCTCTAATCGACACAGAGGCATAAAGTCAAAAGAGATATCTAAGAAAAAAAATACAAGACAAGTATGGGTTCCAAAATCTATCATTGAAGATATTCTCTCTAGATCATCAAAAGGAAATAAAAAGCCTACAGCTATATGGATTCCAAAGTCTCTCTTGAAAGAGTCTGGTGTTGAGCAAAAAGTGAAATTGACATTCAAGCTTCCAAAGGCTTCCACTTCATCTCCATCCAAAAATATTCTTCCATTCCATGTGCCTAAACCACAACCTCTACTATCCATTCACCATATTCCTTCATGTATTCCTTCATTCATGATTCCTCCATCCTCTCACCACCCTTCAAGGTATGTGTTGATGTTGAGCTTGCCTTCCTTTTCATCTACCCTTTCACGATCCTTCCATTCATTATACTTCTACCTTCTATCATTTTTTCTCATTTGCCTATTCCTCCTATCTTCCAACCTCACTCACTTTACATAAAATCCTATCCTCCATTTTCCTTTTCCATCTTCTTTTTCCTATCAACATCTTTGAGCATATCATTTTGAATCCTAGGCATATCATGGTTTATCCTTTCAAGGAGCACTATCTAAAAAGCGTCCCTTCTTCCAAAAAGTCAAAAAGAAAGAAAAAAAATGATAAAATTTGAAAATGTGCCTTGGTCAAAACTTGGAAATAGGTGCACTGGTAGCAAAAGTAAAGAGAAATAAATTCATCCTATGGTGAAAACCACTCCCTTGTGGCACCTTGGATAAGTACCATGATGAAAACCTAGCAATCAGGCATCATGTGTAGTTCTTCTACATATTTCATCCATTCCATCTTCTCTCTTTGATCTTGACAATGTTGATCTATACACGAACATTTGGCTATTTTGTGAGCTATCTTACGATGATCTTACTTTCATTCCTTCCATGTTTAGCCTTCATATCCATCTTCCTCCATTCATTTTCACCTATCGCTATCCTTTTCTCCTTTGGTCTTGATCTAATAAAAAAATAAAAAAGAGAGTAAAACATGGTGCTATGAAGCCTCTTGACATGTCTACTCTTTTGGATTACATCCTTTCCTACTCTTGCATTACACTTTTGTGACTTATCCTATGCTGGCCTTTTATTCCTTGTCCAAATGTGCTTTACATGACAATTTTTCCCTAGCTTGAGTATTCTTGAGGAGTTTTCCCTTGAGGATTTCTTCCCTTCATTCTCCTTCATTCTCTTGTCTTCCATCTCATCCACCAACTTGCTAATCCCTCTTGTTCTCCACCTTGCTGGACATTGGGACTGCACGAGATGATCTTGCTTGGGAGTTTGCAATGGAAAAATATGCTATCAAGTATACCAAGTATCAAAACTAGTATCAGAACTAGTATTAGAATAAGTGTCAGAACCAGTGTCAAAACTAGTATCAGAACCAGTATCAGAACCAGTATCAGAACACCTACTGGGGCTACACCTTTCACTTTAGTTTGTGGGTCTAAAGCGGTACTACCTATTGAGGATGAAATCCCATCACTAAGAATCAGAATGCATGGTCTAGTAACTGATGATGACTATAGAGTGTCTAGGTTGCAAGAACTTAAACTACTAGATGAGCATAGACAAGTAGCATATTATTATCTCAGAGTATATCAGAAGAGAATGTCTAGAGGCTACAACAAGAAAGTTAGACACAGAGAATTTTAGGTTGGCGATCTAGTCTTGAGAGAAAATCTTAAAAATCAATCACATCAAGAATGCAAGGGGAAGTTTGAACCCAATTGGCTGGGTCCCTTTGTTATCACTACTACTTTTAGCTCTGGTGCCTATCAATTCTCAATGACTAAAGGAGAATAGCTCTGAGAACCAGTCAACATTCTCCATCTAAAGAAATTCTATGCCTAAGGCATTCAGTCTATGGTAAAATGTCCTAAAAAAATCTTTAAAATTGGAAAATGTCCTAAAAAAATGAACATCTTGGTGAAAACCTAGCAATAGGCACCTTGATGATTCACAAAAAAATAAAAAATATCAAAAGTACAAAAAAAATTTGAAAAAATGAAAAATACAAAAAAAAATGAAAAAGAAAAAAAGTACCTTGGTGAAAACCTGGAAACAGGTGCCTTGGTAGCAAAAATAGAATCTCTACCAAGATGGTGAAAACTCGGCAAACGGGCACCACTTATTTCAAAATGCTCCATCTATCAGTGCAATTTTGGTCTTTCCTAGCTTTTAGTCTTGCTTTAGTTTGTACATATCTCCCAGTTTGTTTCTGCATTTCCAGTTTTTCAATAAATTAGTTTGTACACCAATCTGCTCAAGCGTCTGTATCATATCAATGCTTAACACTTGTGGGTAATCAATGTCATATCCTATGGTCTCCAGTATACCTTAGATGTATCATATCTAGTCAGAGTCCTTTTAAAGCTTCATTTGAGTCAGTCAAGTCTGTCTTGTCTCTAGAAAGGATTTTGCATCTACAACAACACAATCAAACACAAACTGAAAATGATCTATGCTTCATGCTTTTATCTCCTTGTATGCTTAATAATTCACATTGAGACTTTTGCATATTGTGTCCCTTTCGAGCCCTTTGATGATGTCCTTTATAGGATTTAGAGAGTGATGAATGGGGGCATAATCTTTTCTTTGTCTTCTTCTTGTATGTGAAAATCTAATAACTTTGAAAATTCTGGATTGAAATGGTGTCCGACTGTAAGAGCCTCCATCTCAAATTGGATGGCCATGCGTACCTCAACCATTAATACCCAGAAAATTCAAGGAAGTTTGATCTAACTATTATCTTTTTGAGTGAGTTCTTTCTCCTACTGTAAAATAGGATCTTACCTAAGGATGTGAACGTTCAAGGGTCACTACGGGTAATTCACATGGGATTTAGAATGATCTCTTGACTGTTTGATGTGTTTGTCATGCAAGGCACATTCAGGTCATCACGACGTTCATGTTTTGATGCTTCTACAAATTGCTATATCAAAATGGACATGATATTCAGGTCATCTTGGCACTTGTGCCTTGGTTCTTATATCTAATCTGACACTCTGAAAACAAAATCAATATTCATATGCCCATGGTTTCAGAATTAGTGGGTGTTGTATTAATTCTTGCGCATACAAATCGATATTCATATGTCTATGGTTCCATAGCTAGTGGGCATTGTATTGATTTATCTGGTTACCTAAAAGTTCAATGATGATAACAAATTGACACATGATCAGTGACTAGGTCCTAGGTCTTAGGTTGCATTTCATTTTGTATGTTCCTTTGCATTTTTGCACTTTGCATGATCTCCCAAATTGCTTGAACACTTAAAAGATTCTTCAATCACCTCTTCCAATCTAACAAGAGCTAAATCCCACACAAAGGTTCCTCCAATGAAACAACAAGTAGAATCCTTTTTCAGAATCAAAATTCAAATTTGAGATCATTCATATTATTAACTACTTGCATATTCGACCTTCAATCATAGTAGAAATCCATTTTTCAACTTAACTGATTATCTTAATCAAACTATCAAAATTTCAACTTGGTCAACTCATGGTTTAACCCAGTCAAACTTGGTCTCTAGGACCTCCAAACGATGCAGAATGCATTCCTAGATGTGTTTAACCACTTCTCAAATCAATTAACATGCTTTTAAACTATCAATGCTAACTTTTCTTGTCAGATTTCAATTTTAATCCTGAAGGGGGCATGGTATTGCACATCATTCAAAGTCGGTAAATCAATTTCTATCAATATCTTTCATCAGTGATCAAGACAAACAATCACGTCTAGTGATTGATTCATCAAAAGTCCTCATTGCTCGGGGCAAATCTATCATCACTTGGGGCATATCAGATTCATCGTCAATTCATATCAATCTGGTATTCTCCTAATCTTGTAATCTGTATCAGTTTTTGCAACCATCGGATCATAGTGTTCTTTCCTTGGTTCTTCGGCAACCGAAGGATTCGGATGTGATACCTGCTAGTTCCGCTAAGACAATCGAGTCTAGAACTGGTCACTCACTTCTTTGCAATCCTAAGGTTTGGAATCAGGCATTTTGATATTTTTTCGCAATCATAGGTTCATTTGCTGTTATAGTGAACATTATCTTTGGTCATTCAGGACTTATTATCTTCATATCAAATCAATATCAATCAGCTTCTGTCTCATATCAATTATCAATTTCGAATCAGTTTCATATCTCTATCAAACATAGACTATTTTTGAACCACTGCGCTTCGCACAACAATTCAAAGAGCGGCAAAATATAATACCCCAAAAATGGGCTATAGGTTCATTAACCTCTATATCGACACATCGAACAAAATCACCATCAAAGTCCTAACCAAAGGCACATTTGCACATCATCGAATCCTAATTGATTATCTTAAATTTTGCATCAGAGAATATTCCTAGTAATATTCTTAATTATCATAATTATCTTTAATTTAATGATTATTTGGCAATAAATCACATTTATCCTAAATTTGATTAATTGAATATTTTCATATTTAATTAATTAGATTTAATATCTTGCCACTTAATTATGTAATTAAATTTAATTCTATCTATTATTAATTGTATTATTTAATTTTAACAATAAATCCAATATCCTATGAATAATTGATTAAATTCTTATTTAATTAATTAAAGCAAGTTGTCATTATTTAATAATATAGTTTTTAATAAAAGTTTGATAAAATAGTTAATTAACCCATAAATTAATTATTTTATTTCAAAAAGCAGTTAAGTTGAGAATAAATCACTTTCTTTATTTATTAAATCATAATTATCCATGTGCACATTCAAGGACCAGTTAAACTCAAATTGGAAAATCAATGCAAGTTGTTAGCTTTTTGAAACTCAACATCTTTTTGAGTTTTAAAGTTGATCTAAACTTCTAATTCGAGTTGAACTGTGCTTTTGCATGATTTTTGTGACTTAATTATCTTTATTTAAAAATAACTCAAAAATCAATGTAAGTTATTTGAGTGATTTATGACTTTTTCTCATGCACCTCCAAAGCCCTAGATTTCTATAAAACTAAGGCTCAGCTCTTCATAATTCATCTCACAAATTGCAAACTTACTCTATAGGAATCATAGCATATCCGATTTGGAGAATTTGCACAATTGGAGCTTGAAAGATAAATTTGAGGATTCGAAGCTTGGTGAGATCAATTTCAAATTCATAGCTTTCATATTATTGTTAGAATTTTCAATCTCATATCATATCATTTCTAGATTAGCATTGCATATCATTTAGCATAGATTCATATCAGTTTTTCATTATCATTGCATAGAAAATACCCCAAAAAAATAGATTAATTGCATTCAATTCATATCTAGATCAATTGCATTCAAATCTTTCATTTAGGTGTCATCTAGGTCACTGATCTTGATAACAATCTGAGAACATTAATCTCGCACCTACTAGAAGGCAGTAAATTGCTTGGTTAAATTAGATTTCAATTTTGCACGATTTTGATTATAGCTAACCTCTAATGTTTTACTGAAGTGTTGTTTCTATAGATCAGGTACAAAATCCACACACACATTTCTAAAGTGGTACTACCTATTAAGGTTGAAATCAACATCAAACATCAAACTAAAAACAATCTATGCTTTTTTACATGCTTTTATCTCCTTGTATGCTTACTGATTCGCATTGAAATTTTTGCATATTGTGTCCCTTTGAGCTCTTCGATGATGTCCTTTATAGGATTTAGAGAGTGATGACTGGGGGCATAATCTTTTCTTTGTTTTCTTCTTGTCTATGAAAATCTAACAACTTTAGAAATTCTATATTGAAATGGTGTCTGACTGTAAGAGCCTCTATCTCGAATTGGATGGCCATGCGTACCTCGACCATTGATACCCGAATGATTCAAAGAAGTATCAATCTAACTATTGTCTTTTTGAGTGAGTTCTTTCTCCTACTATGAAACATGATCTTACCTAAGGATGTGAATGATAAAGGGTCACTACGGGTAATTCACATTGGATTTGGAATGATCTCTTGACTGTTTGATGTGTTTGTCATGCAAGGCATATTCAGGTCATCACGAGGTTTATGTTTTGATGCTTATACAAATTGCTATATCAAAATGGACATGATATTCAGGTCATCCTGGCATTTGTGCCTTGGTGCTTATATCTACTCCGACATTTTGAAAATAAAATCAATATTCATATATCTATGGTTGTTGACTAGTGGGTGTTGTATTGATTATTGCGCATACAAATCGATATTCATATGTCTATGGTTTCATAGCTAGTGGGCATTGTATTGATTTATCCGGTTACCTAAAAGTTCAATGATGATAACAAATCGACATATGATCAGTAACTAGGTCCTAGGTCTTAGGTTGCATTTCATTTTGCATGTCTCATTGCATTTTGCATGTTGCATGATCTCACAATGACTAAACGAACTTCAATGCTTAAAAAATTCTTCAATCACCTCTTCCAATCTAACAAGAGTTGAATCCCACATGAAGGTTCCTCCAATGAAATAGCAAGTAGAATCCTTTTTCGGGATCAAAATTCAAATATGAGATGATTCATATTATTAACTGCTTGCATATTCGACCTTCTATCATCACAGAAATCTAGTATTCAACTCAACTGATTATCTAACATCAAACTATCAAAATTTCAACTTGGTCAACTATGGTCAACTCATGGTTTGACCTAGTCAAACTTGGTCTTTTGGGACCTTCCAACAATGTACAATGCATTCTCAGATGTGTTTAACCACTTCTCAAATCAATTAACATGCTTCTAAACTCTCAACGTTGACTTTTCTTGTCAGATTTCAATTTTAATCCCGAAGGGGGCATGGTATTGCATATCATTCAAAGTCTATAATCAAATTTGAAATCATATCTTTGCTAGCAATCATATCTTCATCAATGATCAAGACAAACAATCACGTCTAGTTACTAATTCATCAAAAAATTCCTCATCACTCGAGGCAAATCTATCATCACTTGGGGCATATCAGATTCATCAAGATCCATATCAATCTAGTATTCTCCTAATCTTATAAACTGTATCAGTTTTTGCAACCATCGGATCATAGTGTTCTTTCCTTGGTTCTTCAGCAACTGAAGGATTCGAATGTGATACTTGCTAGTTGTGCTAAGACAATCGAGTCTGGAACTGGTCACTCACTTCTTTGCAATCCTAATGTTTGGAATCAGGCATTTTGACACTTTTTCACAATCATAGGTTCATTTGCTGTTACAGTGAACATTATCTTTGGTCATTCAAGACCTATTATTTCCATATCAAATCAATATCAATTAGCTTCTGTCTCATATCAATTATCAATTTTGAATCAGTTTCATATCTTTATCAAACACAGACTATCTTTGAACCACTGCGCTTTGCATAGTAATTCAAAGAGGGGCAAAATGTAATTCCCCAAAAATGGGCTATATGTTCATTAATCTTCTATATCTACAAATCAAATGAAATCAACATCGAAGTCCTAATCTAAGGCATATCTAAACATCATCGAATCCTAATTGATTATCTTAAATTCTGCATCGGGGAATATTCGTAGTAATATTTCTAATTATCTTAATTATCTTTAATTTAATGATTATTTGGCGATAAATCACATTTATCCTAAGTTTGATTAATTGAATATTTTCATATTTAATTAATTAGATTTAATATCTTGCCACTTAATTGTGTAATTAAATTTAATTCTATCTATTATTAATTGTATTATTTAATTTTGACAATAAATCTAATATCTTATGAATAATTGATTAAATTCTTATTTAATTAATTAAAGCAAGTTGTCATTATTTAATAATATAGTTTTTAATAAAAGTTTGATAAAATAATTAATTAACCCATAAATTAATTATTTTATTTTCAAAAAGTAGTTAAGTTGAGAATAAATCACTTTCTTTATTTATTAAATCATAATTATCCATGTGCACATTCAAGGACCAGTTAAACTCAAAATTGGAAAATCAATGCAAGTTGTTAGCTTTTTGAAACTCAACATCTTTTTGAGTTTTAAAGTTGATCTAAACTTCTAATTCGAGTTGAACTGTGCTTTTGCATGATTTTTGTGACTTAATTATCTTTATTTAAAAATAACTCAAAAATCAACCTGAGTTATTTGAGTGATTTATGGCTTTTTCTCATGCACCTCCAAAGCCCTGGATTTCTATAAATTAAGGCTTCAGCTCATCTCAAATCATCTCATAATTTTTGAACTTATGCTAGTGAATGGCTATCTCGAGAATTAGAGCTTCTTTGCAAATCAACCACATTTTGTAAGATCACTTTTGTTTTCATATTATTGTTAGATCAATTCATAGCATATCAATTTTTACATATCATTTTTCATATTATTGCATAGAAAATATCAAAAAAAATAAATAGATTAATTGCATTCAATTCATATCTAGATCAATTGCATTCAAATCCTTCATTTAGGTGTCGTCTAGGTCATTGATCTCGATAGCAATCTAAGAACATTAATCTCGGACCTACTAGAAGGTAGTAAATTGCTTGGTTAAATTAGATTTCAATTTTGCACGATTTTGATTTTTGCTAACCTCTAATGTTTTACTAAAGTGTTCTGTCTACAGATCAGGTACAAAATTCACACACACACTAGTGCTCCCATAAGAGAACAAAGAAATACCACAGGTAGAGCACCACATATTTCCTCAAGTGAGGAAGGCTCACAGGATAGAGTTTCTAGATCAGATGGTGGTCGCTCTGAAGATAAATTTTATGATACCCCAGAGGCTGTATTTCAAGACAAGGGTTCATTGCCTGTAGGTCAGGATGAACAAGCCAGAGAGATGGTTTTTGAGATTGATTTAGATCTTGATGAGGATAATTTCAGAAGGGAGCCCATGAGACCACGGCAAGTGCATTTCCCATATCAGCATCCTACTGATGTGGAAGTGTCATCAAGCTATGAAGACAACATGATAGATCCACATGACCTAAATGCACTTAGGTTATAGTTGGCAGAGTAGGATGCCATATACAAGAGGTTACAAGAGGAGAGAGAGGCTAAAAAAGTAAACACTCTAATGGAGAGGCAGTCTCTTTTAAGAAAAATTAATGAAATGAAGGAGAGAAACAAGATGCTTGCTTCTGCTCCTAGGGTGTTGCAACATGATGTTTTTGGTGATCTTGAAGCTCTAAGAAGTGAGTAGGAACACTTGTTGCAAGACCATGAGTTTGATGAAGAAGGTCCTGTGATTAGACAAGTACAAAGTTATGCTCCTTTGCCTAAGGGTAGCAATGGACATGAGATCACTAGGCCTACTATAGTTATTAATGAAAAAGGAAAGAAGAAGATGGTGGGTGTCCAAATAAGAAAACCAGTGACAAGAATAGGGGTCCCACCACCTAAATCAAATAGGGAGACATAGATAGAAAGAAAAAGAAAAGAGGATGAAGCTCTTTCTCAAGAGTTGGAAAAAGCTGAAGTTGATGCTACTATTGTAGAGAAAAGAAGAAAGATCCAGTTCTTGAGGGCTTCATCAAGTAATGTTCATGGCCCTTCTACTACTGAACTAGGTATGCCATCTATGAACACTACTGTTCCACTTAGCAAAGCTACTACTAGTAATCTAATTCCTAATGTATCTACCAAATCATTTATTGATCCTAATAGATAGTCAAATGTGCAAGTGGGTGGGAATGTAGATAAAAATAAAAATTCTAATGGGAACACTAGTTTAGGATTTCAAAGAAGACCTATGCAACTAGAAGGCTATAGGAAAATTAGTTTTGATGGGATACTAGGCTACCCAAATACTTTTCCAAATGATATAAGAGATAAGGTACCTAAGTTTTCTAGTAATAATGCTATTAGTTATGAGGAGCATCTTAGGTTATTTTTTGATATGCTTAATGATTATGAGGTAGAGCATGAGGATGTAGTAATGAAATTGTTTGTTCAGTCTCTAATGGAGGATGCTAGAGATTGGTTTAAGAGACTTCCTGATAAATGTATTTATACTTGGGATTCTTTTGAAAGATGTTTTAAAGAGCAGTATGGTGATAGGCCTAACACTAGTTTCATGTTAAATGAATTCAATACCATAAGGAAAAATCAGAATGAGTCTGCAGCTAAATTCAACATGAGATTTTAGAAGGGTATGCATAAGTTGTTCCAAGTTATGCGGTTAGATGACAATGTTTGTCTAACTACATACTTCAATGCATTTGATGGAAAGATGGGTTATTTTTTGAGGGACAAGGAACCAAGAACTCTTAGAGATGATTTTAGGATTGTCATCAATATTGAGAGCAATATGAAGATATCAGGGAAGTTGGGTGGGAAAAGAGATGACCCTAAGTTGTTTGGGGACAAGAAATACAAAAAAGAAAATGATAGGAATGTTGGAACTAGGAGGAAAGAAGAAGATAAATTGGATAAGGTGCTCAATGCATTGAAGGATTTGAAGGCACTTGCAAATAGGAACATCAGTGCTCCTACCAATGAAAGGCCTCAGTTCAACAACAATTTCAATAAGCGGAATAGATTATAGAACTACCCCTACAACACCCAATGGAAGGATGGAAAGCTTGTTGTCCTTGCTACAAGAGGAAACAATGATAGAGGTGTCCCTGACCCTCTACAAAAAGCTTCAATAAATGTCATGGAGGACATACCTTGGTGTGTTGCATGCCAGTCCCCTCATTCTACAAAGCATTGTGTGGTTGCACATTTTATGGCTAAAAATCAAAATTGTGGCAGTGAGGAGATAGATCAAGAAGAAAATCATGATGATGTTGGATGCAACATGGATACTTCATATCTAGGATATGAAGATGATTCTAATTTTGATGAAGAAGCAGATGTAAATGTGAAGAGACACACTCAGGCCCTTTTTCATCAAGAGGTTTTTTCTGATGATGAAGACATTGATAAGAAGACATGTAACATGAACTCTTCTTCTAAGCTAGTAAATTTAAGAAGACCTTGTAGAGAAGAGATGGATAGGATTACTGTAGAAATGATTGCCCAAGTGCAAACTAGGGGCATGGTGGCAAGGGATACAAATGGAAAAGCTGCGGGAATGTTTATAAAGAGTACCAACTCTGGAGAGCCTAATGAGAACAAATCAAAAGGTGATCACATGGTGAAATTCAAGAATGTAAAAGGTAAGAATTGTGAGCCTAAGGGAGTTGGAGTTGAAAAAATTTCTAGTGAGATTGAGAAGCCAGTTAACATAATGGCTAAGAATGAAAAAATGAGGATGGTCAATACACATAATGTATCAGACAAATAAAGAGGTACTAAGGCAGTACAGATTGAGATTCCTCCCTCTACTCCTGTTGATATGTTAGCTATATTGTACCAAATTACAGTTAAGGATCCATTGTCAGAATTGTTGAGGATCCCTGAACACAAAGATAGAGTTATTGCATGGGTAGATAATGTTCATAAAAATGATGTTGCATGCAATGGATATAAGGATAAAGCTTTGAAAGGTGTTGCCACTCAGGGAATTGTATCTCAAATTCCTCCTATATATTTGGATAGTTCTGTCAATGCTAGCCTTGAAAACATTGATCCATTCTTTTTAAGTGTCCTTGTGAATGGAATGAAACTAAGAAATTGTATGATTGATAGTGGTGCCTCTAAAATTGTTATACCTTCTAAGATTATGGAAAAGTTGGGCCTAAAAGTTGATACTTTTCAAGGAAAATGTTGTGCAATGCATCAAAGGGAGGTACCAGTCATTGGGACTATCAATGCAATGCCATATAGATTGGTAGCATATCTAGAGAAAGAGTTAACAATGAGTGTTTTGGAAGTGGACATACCTCCTCATTATGGGATGCTACTATCTAGAAGGTGGAGTGCTGCCATGGGTGGAAATTTACAATGTGATCTGTCCTATGCCACTTTCAAGATTGATGATCAGTTTGTCAAGATTGAGTGAGAGCCAAGAGTATGCCACATGATTGAGAGAAGTATTGATAATGAAACTAAATGTTTTGTGGATACTGATATTAATGCTTTTAAGGAAAAGATCCCTATACTTGAGAAGGAACCTATTTTTTCACCTATCTCTATTGAGGTAAGTGATAATTCTATGAAGGGTGATTTGTGGGTAATGTACTTTGATGGTGCAAGTTGTAAGGATGGAGCAGGAGCAGGTATTTTACTTATTTCTCCTAATGGAAACACCTACAAATTTTTTTTCACATTGAATTTATTTTGTACCAACAATATAGCAAAATATGAGGCATTATTGTTAGGACTAAGGTTGGCAAAAAAACATGGTATTAAGTGCTTAAGTGTTGTTGGTGATTCTAAGTTGGTGGTGTCCCAAGTTAGGTCATTATATGCTTCTAAGAACAAAAGGTTAAAACAATATAGGAATGCAATTTGAGATTTGATTGAACATTTTGATGCCTTCAATATTGAGTGGAAGGATAGGAGTAATAATAAGATGGCTGATTTGTTAGCAAATATAGCAATCAATCCTAGTGATATTACTTTTGCTGGTATCTCTAAAGTTGAAGTTCAGACTAGGCCTAGTATACCAGACAATGTTGAGAATTGGCAAGTCTTTGAGGATGACCAGGATATCTTAAAATTTATGAATTGTGAAGATCAGTATCATGGTCAGGAATTTGACTGCTCAACTTTGGTTGAGTCATTAGAAGAAAAGGAGATTGTTCTTGCAAGTGAAGTCATTCAACTTAAAACTAACAAGGTGCCCAAGGGGCTTGTTGTTTTGGAAACTGTGTTTGATAACTAGGATAGAGTTCAAAAGAATATCAAAAGAGAAGATCATGCTGATCTAGAGGAGATAAATCTTGGAACACATGAGGCACCTAAGAGGGTATACATTGGTAGGGACATGTCTCACAATGTGAAAAAATATTTGATTGAATTACTAAGAAAATTTAGGTATGTTTTTGCATGGTCATATGATGACCTAAAGGTTTATAGAGAAGATTTGTTTCAACATATTATTCCATTGAAAGAAGATGCTAGACCTTTCAGGCAAAAACAAAGGTCTATTAATCCTACTTTAGCACCCAAGATGCAAGAAGAGTTAATGAAGCTGAGAGATGCTAGAATTATCAAGCCTATAAGGCACTCTTCTTGGGTTTCAAACCTTGTTCTTATGAGAAATAAAAATGGTGACATCAAACTTTGTGTGGACTTCAGGAATTTGAACATCAGCTCATTAAAGGATAACTATTGTCTGCCCAATATGGAAGCTATGTTGTAGAGAGTAACCTGATTTGAATTGATGTCTATGATGGATGGTTTCTCTGGTTATAATCAGGTAATTGTCAAAGAATCAGAGTAATTTAAGATAGATTTCACAACACCTTGGGGGACATATGTTTATGTGAGAATGCCTTTTGGTCTCACAAATGCTGGTGCTAGTTTTCAGAGGGCAATGGATGTTGCCTTTTCAAATTTCATCAATGATTTCCTTGTTGTTTATCAAGATGATTTAACTGCCTATTCCAAGAAGGAAGAAGACCATTGTACTCATTTAGAGAAAATATTTGTAAGGGCTTTGGAATATGATATTTCATTAAACCCAAGGAAATGTGCATTTGGTGTCACTGAGGGTAAGTTGCTTGGCCACTTAGTGGGGAAGAAAGGAGTTAGGATTGATCCTAAGAGGGTGGTAGCCATTGACAAGATTAAAAGGCCAAAAAATGTTAAAGGAATTCAGTCCTTCTTTGGTCAGGTAAACTTCTTGAGAAGATTTGTAACAAACTTTTCCGAGGTCACTAGACCTATTTCTAAGATGTTGAAGAAAGGATCTTCTATTACATGGGAAGGTGAGCCTGATGAAGATTTCAAGAATATCAAGAAAGCTATTAAAGATGCCCCTGTGCTTAAGGCACCTGATTATAGTATCCCAATGCATATCTTTTCTTTTGCATCTTTTCATACTATTGTTGTAGTGTTGTTGTAGAAAAATAAGGAAGGTCATGAGCAGCCTATTGCATTCTTTAGTAAATCTTTGCAGGTTGCTGAATTGAAGTATGACATAAATGAGAAACAAGCATATGCACTTGTGAAGGTAGTCAAGGCTTTTAGATGTTATCTGATGGGAGAAGTTGTGATTGCCTTTGTGCCAAGTGCAACAGTCAAAGATATTTTCTCACAGCAAGAGGTGTCTGGGAGAAGATGTAGATGGATCAATAGGATCCAAGAATTCAATGTTGATGTCTAGATTACCAAGTTGGTTAGAGGACAAGGATTGGCAAAATTGATGGCTCAATCCAATCTTGATGCTAATCAGGTAAATCATTTTGAAATTGATTATACATGTGATATGGATGATTGTGTTTGGTATCAAGATATCATCTATTACCTAAGAAACATGAAATGTCTAGCAGACATGGATGAAAATAAGAAGAGGACATTGAAATTACAGGCCATCAAGTATGTAATTGTGAAATGTAAATTGTATAGATAGAATTTGGATTGCATACTATTGAAATGTGTAGATGAAAATCAGGCTGAAGTATTGTTGAAAGAAATGCATGAGGGGGTTTATGGTGGACATTACATGGGTAAGAAAAATGCTCATAAAATCTTGAGAGCAGGATTCTGGTGGCCCACAATCTTCAAGGATGTAGAGCAGTTGGTAAGGAGATGTGATGCTTGTCAAAGGTTCTCTAGTAAGCTTAAATTTTTAGGTAACATGCCATTAAAGCCAGTAGAAGTACAAGCTCCTTTCCAACAATGGGGAATTGATTTCATAGGGGAGATACCAAACAAGTCTAGTGGAGGACACTCATGGATCTTAGTTGCCACTGATTACTTTACAAAATGGGTAGAGGCTATACCTACAAGAAATGCAACTAGTAGGGTGGTAATTGATTTTCTATTGATAATATTGTTACAAGGTTTGGTTTCCCTAAGAGAATAGTAAGTGATAATGCAATGTGCTTCAGGTCTACTGAATATAAGGACTTTTGCAAAGGTTTAGGAATTCAGATTTCTTATTCCTCACCTTATCATCCACAAGGAAATGGTCAAGCAAAATCTACTAATAAGAGTTTGATTAAGATCCTTAGGAGGATTCTTGAAAAGAATAAGAGGGCATGGAATTCAAAATTGCCATTAGTTATATGGGC
This sequence comes from Chamaecyparis obtusa, assembly GCA_027943335.1. NCBI lineage: Eukaryota > Viridiplantae > Streptophyta > Pinopsida > Cupressales > Cupressaceae > Chamaecyparis > Chamaecyparis obtusa. The sequence continues at coordinate 455,030 of BSBK01008571.1, forward strand.
TGATAGGGTGACTACAAAGAAGGCAATAGGTTGTGCACCCTTTGATCTAGTATATGGAATACATGCAAGAATGCCTCAGAATAATTTATTGGAAATGTATAAGTTTGTACAATTATATGAGGATGACATAGATGATGAAATGCAGTTGAGAATTGAGGATCTCATCAGGTTGGATGAGACTAGAAGAGAATCAGTTGCCAGAAATGCCAAATTGCAGTTGCAGGTTAAAGATTTATATGACAGGAAGGCTATGGAGAGGAAATTTGAGCCTGATGACCTAGTATTAATTTGGAATGCCAGATTGGAGGATAAGAGAAAACATGGAAAGTTTGATCCCATCTGGCTAGGGCCATATTAAATTCATGAGAAACGGGGCCAAGATTCATATATTGTCAAGGAATTAAATGGTGAAGTTTAGGAATTTCCAGTTCATGGACAATTCTTGAAGTGATACTTCAGTTGAAGGAATTCTATTTCCATGAACAATAGTTAGGTCTGTACATTCTATAAATTTTATAAATTTTCTTGCCCTTGTCCTATTTTGTCCTAGTCTATGAGGTTTTGGTCTTGTTGCTCTCTATTGTTAGTTTTTCCAGTGGGATGGTCTACTTCAACCAATGATTCTAAGTCCTTGCTATGCCTACAGGAGGCATACATCCCTAGACAGAGCCACTGTTATCACTCAGAAAAAAATTTCATGGCTCTTGCATTTTTCTTCTAGTCTCTGCAGTTGTTTTTAGGTCTCTAGCCTTAAACCCTTGGTAAAATTTAAAAAATCTAGCCATTGGTGTGAAAAAGCCCTATTTTATACCCTGGCCTTGTTCTAATTTTGTGTTACTTTATTCAGGCCACTTAAAAGTCTTTTAACACATGTGCTTAATCAAAACCCCTTTGTCACATGATCACGTGAACCTTTTTTATGTTATGCGATCTTGTGACTAATGTTTTTCGAGCCCCTTTTAATAATTGTCGATTTGCCTAAATCTCCCAGGTTAATTTTTCCTAAGTCTACAAGCCCGACAGTGCTTTAATTTTTCTAAGTCAGTGCCTTAATATTTCCTATGTTTTTGGCTTGATGTTTCCCAGGCCTAGGCTCTCTGACACCATCTTAATCCTATGGTTGTCATAAGTTCACAAGGGTTTTGTTAGAGGCTTGCGATCTTATGCCAGCTGTTGATTCCTTTTCATGGCATATCTTTTCTAAGCGGGTAGGTCCACTGTCAGAGGGTGCTGAAATGGTGGCATCTTGTTGGTCAATGCATTAGTGAGCTAGATATGTTATCAAGTGGGGCTGATATCTCAGTTAGAAGATTCATGATCGACGGCAGGTGCATGATCTCATGGAATCTTCCAAGCCCTTGAGATCATGTGTCGTCCATCCGATCTTCCAGGCGGTATAATATTCTCAATGGTTCCAATGCCATGCATGCACATTTGGTAGTCTCTTTTTGGTCCACATAATGGTGATTTGGTAGGTGTCAGTGGGAACTGGTATCTGGTGTGTCTTTTGGGTTCTGACAACTGTAGAGAATCAACGGTTGGCGTAAGTTCTCATGAGGTTTGTCAAATCTATGAGATCTTACACCCGTCATTCGATTAAAGGCTTCTATGCGGTGGGTCCTATGTCAGAGGTGACCAGGTAGGTATAGTGAATGATATGTTGACATGTGGCATCTTTCTAGATGGGCCCAGGGTTATCAAGGGTTTCGCTTGTTCACTAAATGTGACCTTGTTAACAAATTTCAAATGGGTTTTGCTTGTTCGCTGAATAGAATAGCGGTGTTCTAAAAAGCTGGCAATTTAGCAAATGCTGTGTTCACGTAATCACTAAAATATCTGGTGGTAGTTTAAGGTATTCTGTGAATGGCCTATACCCTTCAATCACCAGTTCGCTAAATGTGACCGAGGTCATATTAAAAGGTAAAGACATAAAACCCATGAAATAAAAGGATCCGACGGTCACGATATATAGTTGACCTAAATTCAAATGTCAACCACCGATTTTCTGCTGGCACTTGGAAATGACCATTGTAATTCAAATTCAAATTTCTTGGAGGGTTTCCTATGACCAGAAGGACTAAAATTCAATGTTTAAGTGGCTGGAGTTGGTGGAAATGATTTTCAAACTATTGCAGTGTGGTTTGAGGTATTCTATGATCATTTGTAGGGGTCTGTACTATGTTGTTTATGCTCATGGCATGTTGCAGGTGGCCAAATAGGTTGACAAATTCAGCATTTTCATGGTTCTCAGTACCTTCTCAGTGGAATTGTCATGATTGAGGATCACTTTAGGATCTATTTTCTCCTGGTTGCCTAGGTTTCTTCCCCTGTATTAAATTTTTGACTGATTTGGTTATTTCGGTGGTTGAAACCCTAACCCTAGTCATCTGAAGCTTGTTGCATCTTGTTTTGGGGATTCCAAGATGACTAGTGGTGGTATATATTGAAGAAAGTAGTATTTTGTAAGGGTTTTTGTTGATGGTATTATATTGAACAAGGAGAACTTGGATTTAGGGTTTTGTTTCTCTTTGCATTTTGTTGCCCTGGTAATGTAGTAATTCTAAAAGTTAATGAGAATACACTCAAATTCCTATCTGAAACTTTGATTGTCTTCTTGTCTTGATTGTGGATTCATATATGTTAAGGTCACAAAGTGGATTAGCATATGGTAAACAAAGAGTATTGTGAGATTAGCTTGGAGTTCCTAACAAAGTTAGGATTAAAGCCTCCAAGGTGATTTTAGTGAGTTCGTTGTTAGATTGGAATTTGATGATCAAGTTTGGGAGTGAGGGGAGTAATAGGCAAAGCACTTATTCTGAGTTCAAGTGTGTTTGAGTTAATGTCTTAGTTGATATATGTTATTAAGTGACTCTTTGCCCTAGGTTAAGGCATTGATCTATTCTTTGGAAGCAGTCCATCATCATCAATCACACACACATTTAAATGATAAAATATTTAATCAATTAGGAAGGAGTATAATTGTCTATTAGTTAGTGATTCCTTTCAAGGATTGAATCAAGGGTACACCCACTTGGGCATCTTGTCTCAAAGTGTAGGAGGATCTCTTTGATCCTTGTTAATTGGCCCTCTTCCTTGTAGACTTTGGAGTGGTGATAGAGTCAAAGTATCATTAAAGTTATCCATCAAAGTATAAATCTACAAGTTGAAGATCAAAGGGAAATCCCAACAATGGTTGTGAAAAGGATAATGAGATATTTGAAAGGAACTGCTGACTATGGATTGTACTAAAAAAGCATGAAAGATTTGAACTGACAGTCTATACTAATGCAAATTGGGCAGGAAATGTGGATGATAGAAAAAGCACTAGTGGTGGAGCTTCCTTTCTTGGATAGAGATTAGTTTCCTAGACAAGCAAGAAACAAAATTGCATTTTCCAGTCTACAGCTAAAGCCAAGTATGTTGTTGTAGCAGTGAACTATTCAAACTTGGTGTGGATAAAGAAATTATTGTAGGCATGAAAGAAAAAATCACTGAACCAGTTGTCATCTACTATGACAACACAAGTGCTATCAACATATCTAAGAATCCAGTGATGCACACAAAGACCAAACACATCACCATCAAGTATCACTATTTGAGAGAATTGGTACAAGATAAAGAGGTCAGAATGGAATATGTGAATACAAATGAAAAACTAGCAGACATATTCACAAAATCTTTACCTAAAGAAGCTCATGAGTATCTTAGAAGTCAATTAGGGGTTCTTCCCCTAACTGAGGATGCCTAGTCAAGCTAGGAACACTGCATCAAATGTGCTGCAAAGAGTATCTGAAAAATTGATGCAGAGATAGGTCACACTTTAGGAGCAGCCTAGAGTTGTGAAAAATACAGCAAAGCTGATAATCAGTCATGAGTCAAGATGACAGAGGGAGACACAATGTTACTAAACTGACAAGATGATATCTACATATGAAGGATGTAAGTTTTTAGTTTCTTCTTTGGCATTATTTTCAAAGAGGGAGATGAATAAGATGAAAACACATGGTGATATTTCATGGAAGATCAAGTAAGTGGGAGAAATTCAGAGGAAAGGAACTAAGGAGTCAAGTGGATGTTATTATGTGGATGATCATGTATGAAGGCTAATTGATTCTGAATCAGAATGAAGCTAAGGATATTATAACTATTTCTGATGGACAAATAAGTTTTGGATTGGTTGGTGATTCATGTGTTATTCATATGGTGCTTCCATCAATGCCAAAGAGGGAGATTGTTGGAAACTATAATTGAAGAAATTGTTGTATTGTCATTGATGTCAAACCTTAACTAGTAAGACTGCTACTATTTAAGAAAGTACTATATCTATTTGATTGTTGAGAAGGATGTGGGCAAGGTTGATAATAATAGCACCTAAGGAAAGGTTGAGTTATCTTGGATACTTCAATGGGTACTTGATTATATGGCACAATGATAAGATAATGTTTTGCTTATCTAAGTAAGAAGTAAGACTAAACAAGTAGGCTTAACCAAGTAAAAGTGGAGAAATCTAGTTTAAGCTGAGTGATGTTAGTGTCGACCAAGCCAATATATGTTGAGTAAATTCAGTGGTTGATTGAACAATGGTATTAGCTGAGGAAATAGTTTTAGTGGTGACCAAGCTTCTGAGTGAAGACTGAGGAGTTGAACATAGTATTGACCGAGTGTCAGTAATTTTTATTTGAGGAAGAATTCAAATTCCTGGCCAACATAGTTGAATTCTTGGATTATGTAAAATGTGTTGACTTTATTTATCAATTGTATGGAAGAATTTAATGCACTGTAAAACATTTTATTGTAAATATATTAAGAGATTTGAGATGATTCTAGAAGGATGGATGGAGAACATAAAGTTGGAAAGATTCGATGAATCTAAGCTAACCCTAAGATTTACGGAAGAGACTAAGTGGTAAAAGTTGTATTGACCTAATTGAGGAAGTATTAATTAAACCTAAGCATGAGGTTGAGAAGAGAGAATGCTAGAGTTGTTGTTATTGACTGTATAAGCAGAAAAGGTTGAAGGAGAAGGAGTTGTGATTTCTTGAAGGGATTTCTAAGTAGATCAGTAATGGAGATAGAAATGGATCACAGTCAGTAAGCCAGCATATGTGTATGGAATTGGATTTGTTATTTGCAAAGTGAGTTGTATGTTTTTAGATCAATATTACTGTTACTTTCTAATCATTGTATCAGTCAAAATCCTTTTAACAGAGGTTGAACTAACAGTCATTTGCATAAATCCTTTCAACAAGGTTGCATTCTAATGGAATGTATGTAAGTCCTATAACAAGGCGCACTCCTAATAGGGTGGTTAAAATCTTTTAATTGAGTCACATCTGACAGTGTGTTTGTAACCTTTGACAGGGTTGGATTTTCACAGAGCTCACTTCAGAAGAGTGAAAATATCAGTAACATGTTACTATTAGAATAACTGAGAGGGGGGGGGGGGGGGATTCAGTTATCCATAGTCCCAATCACAAAATGTAAAACCAAAAATAATTTACTAAAACTTCTATAGCTTGGTAAACTAAAATAGTATTCTGTCTGGGCTTTTATCGATTACCAGTTAATAACATATAATGATTACTGATCAAATCCAATATGCAACATGAAAATTATGATAAAAAACAATCAACACAATCAACACATAACACAAGAGATTTAACGTGGAAACCCTGTGAAGGGAAAAACCACCTGGGACTGACAACCCAAAAATTATTCACTCTTTTGAAGTGAGCTCAGTGAAGACCCAACCCTATTAAAGGTTACAAACACACTATGAGGTGTGACCTTGTTAGAGTATTTTAGACCAACTTTTATCATCCAACTAGCATTCACTATGGGGTTGACAGGATAACAAATGTACACTCTATGATTGACATTACAAGACTTTCTAGTCCACTCTGTTAAGAGATTTCTCTATTTACAATGGTTAAAATGTAACAGCAGTTGATCTGATTACAACACAACTTCAATTGTAGGTTATTAGATCTATATTAAGCTCAATCAAATCCTCTGATCAATATTTCAATTCTATTTCAATCAATATTCAGTAACTTACTGTCACTCGATAATAGATTTCTGACACTCGGTAATCTTCGTAGTTTGATTCTCCTTAACTAGTCTAATCAGGCATGCATGAATCTTGTTCATGTGATATCTTCTGTAGTCTCCTTCTTTCGGCATGATTTCATCATGAAATTCTAGTCTCTTAAATAGATGAGTAAACCATTTTAATTCTATCCATCAGATTTTTTCTCTTAATCTCCTTTGTTGATTTTGCCTCTTAAACCTTCCTTGACTAATGTGTCAGTAACACATTTTGTCTCGATCCATTAGATCTTCTTCGAATTATGTTAGCTATCGATCTTTGTAACAAACATTATCTTCATCTCTGACTTTGAGGTACTTTACAACTCATCAACTTCATCGGCTAAACTAGTCATTTAGTTCTTTTCTTCTACTCGGTTAACAAAGAAATATGTTGGTGAACACAAGCTTGGTTTGTACTATGATTGGTATACACTACACTATGTCAGTGTATACTGGAATGGTTCTTTAACCGACAACACTGCTTTGTACATTTTTCTCTATCCTTCATCATAGATGAATGCAACATAATCAAGTTAATAACATAAGGTCATATACTCATCCATAAGTTACCCAATGTATTTGTTATCCTTATCTATCATCTCCATCTTCCTCATGTAGATATATTCTATTCTTCATCTCTTTTCTTCTTCTTCTACATATGTTTGGGTAAGTTAACTAACAAGATAAGTACTATCACAACTAGTTGACATCACAACATATTAATGATTTAACCATCTTACATATCTAATCAACAACTTAGTGATCTTAAATCATAGATCTTCAAGTTAGACAATGTATTCAAATCAGTTGTAGTTCATCAATCTCTCCCTTTGGCATTGATGGAAACACACGAAATATGAAATATGCCATACACATACTAAACATGTATTCTACAACTCTGTCAACAAATGTTGTAATAGTACAAGCTCTCCCTAGCTTAATATGTTTAATCACTATGTTACATAAAAGCATTTGCAAGTGAAGACTAAGTTTTGCAAATATGATCTTTTCAGCTCCCTTTTCTGTATCTCTCTCCCTTTGTCTTTGGCCTCATATTCTTCATATTGATCTCTCTCCCTTTGACAATAATGCCAAAGAACAATACAAACATATAGCTCTGTAGTAGCCATGTAACTCTCTATTGTTCAATGTATTCTCTGTATCTCGGTATACTGTTATGCAAATCAATTCCAGTACTTCAACTTTTCACAACTTTAGATAGAAATCCAAAGTGTGAACTCTACTGGATCAACATGTATGATCTTTTGATAAGATTAGGCTGATGCAACCTCCAGATCACCTTAGTGACCGGTAGACAGGGGACGGACCCCAAGTCTAGTCCTCAAGTATTCATATGTATCTTTCGGTAGAGGTTTTGTAAATATGTCACTTCATTGATATATGCTTTTTTTTAGAGTGCATCACCGGATTCTTTGAAATATTAATAGCACTAGTGTTATCACAATATATAATCACTGGCTCAGTGATTACCTCATTCATTCCTTCTAACACTTGCTTGATATATACAATATTTGAACAGTTAGTAGCAGTAGCAACATATTCTACTTCAGCTATAGACTGAGAAATTCAAGCCTGTTTCTTACTTGTCCATGTAACAAGTCTTTCACCAAAGAAGAATTCTCCTCCGGCGGTACTCTTTCTATCATCCACATTTCTAGCCCAATCAGCATCGATGTATACCTTCAGTTCAAACTTTCCTTTCTTAGGATACCACAGTCCATAATCTTCAATTTTCTTCAGGTATCTTAAGATTCTCTTTGTAGAAACCATGTGTGAGTCTCTAGGGTTTGCAGAAAATATAGCAACTATTCCAACAACATGTGCTATATTAGGTCTACTATGAACTAAATACATTAACTTACCAATCATGGATTGGTACAGTGTCTCATTTACCTTAGTAGTTCCATCTTCTTTAGTCAGTTTACATCTAGTAGCCATTAGTGTTCCCATAGGTTTAGCATCTTCCATGCAAAATGTCTTCAAGAATTCCTTTATGTATTTAGATTGTGTAATGAATATACCATCATTCTACTGAATCAATTGTAAACCTAGAAAGAACTTAATCTCTCCAAACATAGACATTTCAAATTTAATTTTCATTTCATCAACAAATGACTTACAAATTTGATCTTGTCATCCAAATATTATTTCATCCACAAATATCCTTGCAATCAAGATAGTATCATCAGAATTTCCTTTCATGTATAGATTACTATTCTCACTTGTTCTAACAAATCCAATACTCAACAAATAGTTATGCAGCCTCTCATACCAAGCTCTTAGTGCTTGCTTCAAACCATACAAAGCTTTATGTAATCTACATACCATATCTTTGTTTTCTAGATCAACGAACCCTTCAGGTTGTTCTATGTAGACTTCTTCTTCAAGTATCCCATTCAGAAAAGATAATTTGACATCCATTTGGTAAACTTTGAAATTTTTGTGTGTAGCATATGCAAGTAACATTCTGACTCCTTCCAATCTAGCAACAGCTGCAAATGTTTCACCATAATCTATTCCTTCCTCCTATGCATATCCCTTGCATACTAACCTAGCTTTGTTCCTTGTTACCTCTCCATTCTCATTAAGCTTATTTCTGAATATCCACTTAGTACTGATAACATTCTTGTCCTTAGGTCTAGGTACTAAACTCCAAGTTTTGGTCTTCTCCATCTATTCTATTTCCTCTTTCATTGCATTAACCCATTCATCATTCTCTAATGCAACTTTTACATTCTTCGGTTCATAACACAAACTAGACATGTACCTTGTCTTGCTTTACTTCTTGTTTGCATGCTAGCTTGTCTATTTCCAATGATTTGTGTCTCAAGATGATGTCTTCTGACAAATTTTTCCAGTATCTGATCTCTTCTTTCTTGTTCATCCTATGCAAGTTCATTTTCTTACTTGGTGGGTACTTCCTACTCATTAGTTTCTTTTTCCTATTCCTCGATATTGTTTTCCTACGGATCAGTTGTCACTATCTACTACATCAGTATGTACTTTGGTTGTTCAATGTAACTGAATCTACCGTAGTCTTTTGGTTCTTTTGTGATTTCTTCTACATTCTTATCATCAAACTCATCAACTCAAACATTAGTACTTTCAATCATTTTATTAGTTACCTTGTTAAGACACTTGTATGCTTTACTTTTAGTGGAATATCCCAGAAATATCCCTTCATCACCTTTTGAGTCAAACTTCCCATTTCATTCATCTTTCAGAATAAAGCATTTACTTCCAAAAATCTTGAAATAACTTACAGTGGGTTTGTGACCAAACCATAACTCATAGGGTGTCTTATTAGTGTCCTTCTTTAGTTGTACTCATTTTAGAACATAAACCATTGTGCTGACAACTTCCCTCCAGTATGTCTGAGCAACATTCTTTTGTAACATCAGTGTCCTTGCATAGTCAACTATTGACCTATTCCTTCTTTTAGCTATTCCATTTTGTTGTGGTGTCCTCGGTGCAAAGACCTGTCTTATAATACCATGCTCATTACAAAAGTTAGTAAATTCATCAGAAATAAATTCACCACCTTGGTCAAATCTTAAGCATTTCAATTCTTTACCAGTCTGTTTCTCAACTTTTTCTTTATACCACTTGAACATCTTAAATGCCTTTGATTTTTCCTTTAAGAACATGACTGTCATTAATCTAGTATAATCATCAACAAAAAATATAAAATATTTGTCTCCATAGTAACTTTGAGTTCTCATAGGACCACATAGGTTGGTATGCACTAACTCAAGTAATTTTTTTGTTGAATAATCTTTTGTTTTGAAACTAGATTTTGTCATTTTACCTTTTTGACATTCATGGCACATAACATGATTAGGCTTAGATAAGCTAGGCAGACCTCTAACCTTTTTCTTTTTACTAATCTTAATCATGTTATCAAAATTCACATGACATAACCTCTTATGCCACAACCATGCATCTTCATCTTTCATCATTAAACAAGAAGACTGATCATTATCAAGATAAAACAAATTATCTCTCAACTATGTTCCAGATGCAATAAGTCTTCCTCCATCATCATATATATTTACTCTCTTGCTCTCAAAAGAAACTCAATGGCCTGAATTGTTCAGTTGTGCCACACTTAGCAAATTATAGTTTAGACCTTTTACCCAATAAGGATTATCACATCTAATTTTATCATTTATCATCAGGGATCCTTTTCCTCTAACCATACATGGTGCATCATTACCCATTCTAACAGATCATCCATTGTGTTCTTCAAGATGATCAAATTTCTCTTCATCACCAGTCATGTGATGTGTATAGCCACTATCTATAATCCATGTATCATTCTTATTGACCTTAGAGATAAGTGATGTCTCTACATACCTTTCATCTTCTTCTAAGTCATCCTTCATTGCAACAAATACTACCTCCACATCTTCATTAGTGTCGGTATCAATGACATATTCTTCTACAATGTAGCACACCTTCTTGCCTTTATCATTATTGTCTCGGTTGTCTTTGTTGTAGTGTCAATAACTTCTATTGTCTCTTTTCCCATAGCTTCCTTCACCAGATCAGTCTTTGTTTCTATCATCATCTTTCCTATGTGGACATCTAGCAACAATATGACCAGCCTCTTTACAAAAAAAGCATGCTAAAGGTAATTTACCTCTATACCTTCCTTTACCTTTAGGTAACCTTTTGGCCATAAGAGCTTCAAGTTCATCAAGTTCATCATCAGTATTGCTATCAGTATCATCATTCTTATTTTTGCTACTAGACTTACCAATCTTCAGAGAAGACATAAAAGAAGATTCAATAGATGGTACAACACTATTGTCAAAGTTATTTAGTTCAAAGGTTGTAAGCTTACCAATTAGATTATCAAGAGTAAGGTTGTTACCAGATGCAGACCTTGTTTCATGAATTGCAGGTATTCTAATTGCATAAACTGGCAATAAGGTTTTGAAAAGTTTTCTTACCATTGTCTCTTCATCAATAACACCATCAGATGCTCTAATAGCATGTACTACCTATTTCAGTCTATTTTTATACTGTACAATATTTTCACCTTCCTTCATCTTCATATCATTGAATCTACCCCTTAAGCTTTCAGCTCTGGCTCTTTTGACATTCACATCACCACTATAAACTTGAGAAAGTTTATCCCACATACCTTTAGTAGTAGTGCAATTTTTAATATCTTCAAATTCAGCATCGGTATAGGCAGCAACAATCTCCATCATAGTAACATTATGTTATTTCCTGTCTCTCAGTTGATTAAGGGTCAAGGGACCAGTGGGCAGTAGGTGGTGCAATGTAGCCATTCTCCATTAGTGTCAGGGCAGAATTCCCAATTCCATATACATGAAACTTCATTCGACTTTTCCATACTATGAAGTTATCCTTGTTTAGCTTTGGCACTTCCCTCTTATACATTTTGACATCTTTGTGCTGAAGTCCTTAAAAATCTATTCCAAGCAACCAATGCTCTGATACCAATTGTTAGAATAAATGAGAGGAGGGGGGAATCAATTATCCATAGTCCCAATCACAAAATGTAAAACCAAAAACAATTTACTAAAGCTTCTGCAGCTTGGTAAACTAAAATAGTATTCTATCTGTGCTTTTACCGATTACCAATTAATAACATATAATGATTACCGATCAAATCCAATATGCAACATGCAAAGTATGATAATAAACAATCATCACAATCAACACATAACACAAGAGATTTAATGTGGAAACCTTGTGAAGGGAAAAACCACCTGGGACTAGCAACCCAAAAATTGTTCACTCTTCTGAAGTGAGGTTGGTGAAGACCCAACCCTGTTAAAGGTTACAAACACACTATGAGGTGTGACCTTGTTAGAGGATTTTAGACCAACCATTATCATCCAACCAACATTCACTATGGGGTTGACAGGATAACAAATGTACACTCTATGAATGACATTACAAGACTTTCTAGTCCACTTTGTTAAGAGATTTATCTATTTACAATGGTTAAAATGTAACAGAAGTTGATCTAATTACAACACAACTTCAATTGTAGATTATCAGATCTATATTAAGCTCATTCAAATCCTTTGATCAATATTTCAATTCTGTTTCAATCAATATTCAGTAACTTACTATCACTCGGTAATAGCTTTCTGACACTCTGTAATCTCTGTAGTTTGGTTCTCCTTAACTAGTCTAATCAAGCATGCATGAAGCTTGCTCACATGATATCTTCTGCAGTCTCCTTCTTCCAGCATGATTTCATCGTGAAATCCCAATATCTCAAATAGATGAGTAAACCATTTTAACTATATCCATCATATTTTTCCGCTTAATCTCCTTTGTTGATTTTGCCACTTAAACCTTCCTCAGTTGATGTGTCAGTAACACATTTTTTTTCAATCCATTAGATCTTCTTCAAATTATGTTATCTGTCGATCTTCGTAACAAACATTATCTTCATCTCTAATTTTGAGGTACTTTATAGCTCATCAACTTCATTGGCTAAACTAGTCATTTAGTTTTTTTATTCTACTCGGTTAACAAAGAAATGTGTCGGTGAACACAAGCTCAATTTGTACTATGATCGGTATACACTACACTGCATTGGTGTATACTGAAATGGTTCTTTAACTGACAAAACTTCTTTGTGCATTTTTCTCTATCCTTCATCATAGATGAATGCAACATAATCAAGTCAATAACATAAGGTCATAGACTCATCCATAAGTTACCCAATGTATTCCTTATCCTTATCTATCATCTCCATCTTCCTCATGTAGATATATTTTGTTCTTCATCTATTTTGTTCTTCTTCTATAGATGTTTGGGTAAAGTAACTTACAAGATAAGTACTATCAAAACTAGTCGACATCAATGACAACATATTACTGATTTAACCATCTTACATATCTAATCAGCAACTTAGTGATCTTAAATCATAGATCTTCAAGTTATACAATGTATTCAAATCAGTTGTAGTTCATCAGTTACAAAGTGGTTTTTTCCCAAATTGGGTTTCCACTATAAATCCTGGTGTTAATACTTGTGTGAATGTTTTGGTTTGAATATTTTTGTGTTTTACAAGTTTAATACTACTGGAAAGTGGACTACAATGTTATATGTTTATGTTATGTATTCAGTAATGACCGAGTAGTTTTTGGTTGTTAGATCTAATTTTTTGAAGAGTTTGAAAGTTTATTTTATACATCTAGACTTGAGAACAACTAATTCACCCCCCCCTCTCTGTTGTTCTAAATCATATTAACACCAAGTACACAAAAGACCTCAAAATATTTCTTCTCTCTCAACCTAGGATGCTCCTAGGATCTGATACCAATTTATGTAGAGTGTGAATTGTTGTGGTATTAAGGTTATCAACAAAGGTTATGGTTTGAGTGGTTTAGGCACTCTAAGTCCTCTAGTCTCCAAGACACCCAAATAGCCAAAGTGACACCAACAAATCCAACACCCTCCAAATGACCAAGGTTGATGGAAAAGGTCTAAACAAGGCATTTTAAAGAAGAATAAATCAATTTTTGGCTTCTATCCAATACCCAATAGCCAAATTGCTCAAACTACCTACTAGGCCTAATTGCCCCTCAACTAGCCCTATTGGGATGGTTTCTGCTTGTTTTCTCTAACTTTTCCCAAAATAATAACCAAATAAATTATATTTTTGGATACCCTTTTCCATTTTACACAACCTAGTGGAATATTGGGTAGGGTTATTTTGGAGCACTATCTTCTTCTCACTAGTGACCCCTTTTTAGGCCAAAAAGATGGTCATTTAACAAAGAAACCATAACTTATATTTATCCCCTGATTATGAAACTTTTATAAGTCATCCAATATGACTCCAATAAAATAAAAATCAACTCAAAATAACCCTAAGGTCTATGCAACTACCAAAGCCCCAAATTGGTCTTCAACAAGCCCTTAAGGCTAGGGTCTCTTTAATGTACCCTCTCCAAGAACTTATAGGATTGAAAAATGATTGATTCAACATTAATAGGCCATTTCAAGACTATGAAAGTTATTAAAACTATATCTCCTTTAGGTAGATTAATGGCCACTACTCCCGACCAAGTATTTCCTTAAGGAATCCTTCCACAAATTCAGTGATCACCCTGTCAAAACATTATCTATGCAATGTATTATATTAATAATGTAATTTAAAATTCAAATAAACACCATTTCATGAGAATCAGTGAAATTATTCATGGAATGATGCCCTCACCTTGGATTTGACAACTGTTATGGCAAAATAAGGACCCTCAAAATGCAATCGGTCAAGATGAGTGATTAAAACTGAAGAAAATGATCCTTCAAAGCATTAAAAAAGGTCTAAAATGAAGGTAAAAATGTCCCTACTACATTGGAATGGTAAAAAAACCTCTAAAAACTCAAAACCATAGAAGAAACAAATGGAAATTGATTAATTTTTTGAGTTTTATTATATTTCATTTGACAAATTGTACATGCTCTTCATTCATGTTGTAGCACTACTTATTTTAACATTATATAAAATTTTACTAACTTTCCCAGCCATATTGGATTAGTTTGAGGGACTAGTTACCCTTAAAATAGCTTAAATTAAGTTTCCCTCCTATTTTCTTATAACCATTCGAATTGTAATATTTGAATTTCCAAATTTTATTTTATTGCATATTTCATCAAACCTACTATTATAACTTTAGTAATTCAATCTCAAATCACCCCTAGGACCTAATTAACATATTAAAATCATTTATAGATCCCATTTGGTACTATTGGCCACCCATACAATATTTTGGTCCTAAGTCCTTACCAGGACTTCTAGGCAGTTAACCTTTAAATCAAATTGTCCATTACAAATTTCCATTATTGGCTTCAATATTTCCCAATTAAAATTTAATGATTCTTTTGTTCTTCTAACTCCACTTGGTTCTAAGGTGGCCTTAGGTGATTGGATAGGTGCTCTTGCACCACAAATCTCCAATTTCTTATACCCCTAGTACCAAGATGAGAAAAAACCAAGATAATCAACGTGATAAATATTTGAATTAAAAATTTGAGGCTAAGGTCACCAATGGTAGTGGTTCTATGGAGAAACCTCTTAGGGGTTTGTGTTCCCAAGTGACATTTGTGATTGTGTCCAACACTCCTACTAGTCTAGGGGTTGACATAGATGAGGCTCTTTTTATTATTAAGAGAGCCTATGACCTTGTTATCCCTCTTATTGATGCTCTTCTTGTTGTTGATCCATTAGGTATCCCCCAGTCCCCTTTAGCCCACTTTAGAATAACATTACTATTGTTGATCTCAATGTCCAAGGACATAACTTTTGCCTCTATATGAATAGTGATATTCAAAATAAGGGAAATCCCGTAGAATTAGACAATCTTCAAGATAATGAGAAATGGGCTATTGTCACATTTACTGGCCCAACATCCTTAGATGTTCTTGATGAGGCCATGGTGGAAATTGGTAAAATAAATGCTAATAATAAGAAAAGTAAGAAGAAAAAAAAGCCCCAAGAAAATAAAGTTGAACCTACACGAATAAAGGTTGACTAGATCATTGTATTAAAAAAGAAAAGAGGCAAACCCTATGGCTCTGTGTCAAAAGAGAAGATCATGTCTTCTAAAAGAATCTTGGCCACATTTACTAGAGCTTTAGGGTGTTAATGGATACTCTTGCATGAATCTAATAGAAGTAAAATGTGTTTCATTGAGTTTCAAGGCGTAGGAATCCCCAGACAGAAAGTATGTTGTCAAGAGATTCCTAAATATGAAGAAAAAATATAATAGTCTCATGCTAACAATATTTTAAGTTTGTTCAATATTTTTTGGATATTAACCTAAAATGCATACGGAGGGATGCAAACCATTTTGTCACCAAACAAACTAGGGCCAAAGGTGGGGTTTTTATCTTAATCAATAAGAAATGGAGTAAGTTCATATCTAGATGGGGTATTTATCAATGTAATAGAATTATGTGGATCATTATGATGTATAAGGATGTGAAATTTGGGATCTCTTTTTTTTTTATGTTCCTAATTACCATATGAAAATAATAGAACTATGGAAGTTGATTCAACCTAGATGGAAGAGTTTCCTTGGTTGATAGGTGGTGAATTCAACTTGATCGAGAACCCTCAAAATAAAACTGGTGGTAACAAGTTTGAGTGGAAGCTTAATGAAAAGTGTTATTGGTCAAGGATGATAAAAACATAAGACTCTATAACCATCTTGTTGGGAATAAGCAAGACCACAAGGATATTTGGTTTACTTGGTATAATTTCCAAAAAGGAGGTAAGATAATTTTTATTAGATTAGACAAATACTATGTCATCAAAGACTTCTTTAAGGTGAAGAAGGATGACAAGGATTTCTCAATGAGATTCATCCCTTACACTCCTCACTACCACCAAATACATGCTATATTTTGTATTTATGGTCCCTTCCATATTTCCTAAATTATGAGAGATTCATTTTCCCTCAATGTCTGGCTCTTAGATGACGAAGGAATCATGTGTGCCACCTCCATTATGAGAAAGTTCAACCTAAAGAATTTTAGTAATGAGAGTGATGTGGATAGATGGAGTAGAAATGTTACAAGTTGGAAGACATTGTTCCAAAAATTGGTAAAATATTGGCTAAGGATGCTAGGAGAGAATAATATAAACTACATGATAACTTGCTTAAAGATGAGGATGATCTCAAAACTGATCATGGTAACCTAGAGGCTTTCAAAAACTTTAGGGTTGCCAAAAATTATCTTAGAAGAATTCAAAACATTAGAATTCAAGAGATAAAAATAAGGGCTAGGATTAATTAGCCTTAGTATGCTGATAAAAGGTCAAAGCTTTTCTTAAAGATGCTTAAGATAAAATAGGCCAAAAGTAGGATTAAAAATATATGGGGGGGTGGGGTAAGCTTGATAGATCAGATGGATATTCTTAATGTATTCATGCGCAGATATATCAACAAAATTTCACCTCAAACGATTGTAGTTAATAAATGGAAAGAGCTATAGGTAACATAAGTAACACCATTCCTACAAAGGTTGATATAGATGATTCTACAAAATTTGACAATGAGCTAGGTCTATTGAAGAAATTAAAAGTGTCATTCAATTATTGATTAATAATAAGGCACTCAGGCTAGATGGGTCACCTATTGAATTATTTCAAAGGAATAGACCATGGATTGGAGAAGACCTTAGATTGTACAATGAAGACCTTGCAAATGGATCTTTGGGGATGGAGATCCACACAAGATTGGCAAAATTGATACCAAACAATAATGGGGACATATCTCTTGTTAGGAAGTAGATGAAAAAGTATTGAACTTTATTTTGATGATAGTATTGATAAACAATGAGGGAAATTTACACCCTGAAGGAAGTTACCTCTATAGTCTATTTGGAGGAGGTTAATAGCTACCAAATGGTAACCATTCATACCAAAGAATATAATAGAAATATTATGAAATTCATCTCCTTGTTACATTGATCCTAAAAAAATAAAAAACAAGTTGCCTTATGGACCCCCCTTAAGGTTTACACAACAAAAAAAGGCTAGTTACATAATACGAATACATATTTCGAGAAAATATTCTTTTGAAAAAAGAAATCCTAAACCAAGAAAGGCTCTATCAAGCTATCTATTGAACCTCAAAAAGGTGTATCTCCAAGCCATGTTCTTAAGCTCCATGTCTCAAACTCTGGAATCATAAAGTATTGAATTATTCAACAATGATCCTTAAGCGATGAGACATACCTCTTTTTTTGTCTAGTGACCACAAAAGGGTATAATTCTTGATCATGTACTCTAAATATCTCTAAAAAACAATCCATATTGAGCACAATACCAAATACCAAACTTGTACCCAAAATGAGTCTTCACAAGACATGCATTCTTCAATTTTGCAACACTAGAAAGCAAATCAAAATAGAAAACCAAAAATGCCAAAAATGCTTCTCATGTAGAACACCATTGGAAAGAGATAAGTTGAATAGATATTATGGAATTTCCTCCTTCCTTTGATGCCTCCAACCTCCAAAATCACCCTACTACAACCTATCCATTTGGTGTCTCAAATGATTCTTTGAAGTCCTTATTAGGTGTATAAAAAATAGCTTTGAAAGAATAGTAAAAATAATGATAATATATTTATGAATAGGTTCTTTATCAAGGTCATCACAAAAAACCTTAATGATGATAAATCAAGTTTCCATGACAATGATACTGACTTCAATCCTGGTTATAGTCATTTCAAACCTTGTATCAAACATTGACAAAGTATCTCCTTTAAATCATTGTTAGTGTGTACATTCTCAATAGTGGGTACGGGTATGTAAGGCATCAACAGGCCCATAATTCAATCCAATAAGCCATAGCCATATTGAATGCAACTATAATTGAAATATAATAAATTAACTTTGTTGGATAGTACCAGTAAGAAGATAGATTGATAAGAGAATCAAGAATCATTTCTAATTGCATCTTCTCTTGAATCAATAATGACTTGAATTAGATTCCATTCAACCAAAGAATTTTGAACTATACTAGAACCATAATAGGGTAGAAGTAAAAACCCATGTCACAATAGAGGACATTTTTAATGGTTTTAGCTGAAATAGTTCTAACCGAATCGGTTTCAGCTGGAACTACAGAGCGCACATGAGGTGCCATGTGGCGTCAATGTGGCAGGAGGTTTCCGGCTAAAACCTTTTCAGTTGGAATGGTTCCGAACAAAATGATTTTGGCCGAAACTAGAAAAAACTATATAAACCCCAAAATTATCTTGGGTGGGCTCATTTGAATGGAGCAGGTTGCGAGAATTGTAGAGTGCCTTTGGAGATTTTTGGCCGAAATAGGTATGCCCTTTTTTCATGTTTTTTAGTTGTTTTTATCAATTTAATATTAAATAATTGTAATTTTAGTAAAAATATTAATTTTATAACTGTAGAAATAGTTGTTTTAATAATAAGTTAATCTAATAGTTGTTTTTTTAATGTAATTTTATTATTTTTAATTATGGAAATTAAATAAAATGATTTTATGTAGATTTAGTTATTTAATTAATATAATATTTTTTTCCAATCAAGAAAATATGTTAGTTAGCTAGTTAATTATTTTAGTTTTATTACATATGTTTTAAAACATTAGGAAAATATTACAAAATATTAAGAAAATGTTACAAAATATTAGAAAAATTTTACAAATTATTAGAAACATGAAACTAGAACATGAACCAACATAAACCTTTACACTAAATAAAGATGAACCCTAACCATAAACCTAATTTAAAAAAAGATCCCTACACATAATTGAGAAATAAAGGTTAATATGAAATGTACATTAACCCTAAGATTAAACCAACAAGAAACTGGAACATGAACCAACATAAACCCTAACACTAGAAACCAACATAAACCAAAATACTAGAAACCAACATGAACTCTCTCTTTCTTTGACCAATTAAGACCTAACATGATTAATAAGACATAATAGGACCCCTTGAGACCTAACATGAGTAATAAAACCTAATATTTCCTATTAAAACCAAACATGATTAATAAGACCTAATAAGACCCTTAACATCTAATAAAACCACTTAAGACCTAATAGGACCCTTAAGAACTAATAAGACCTAATAAGACCTAATAGGACCCTTAAGAACTAATAGGACCTATTAAGACCAATTAAGACCAATAGGACCTATTAAGACCTAATAGGACTAATTAAGACCTAACATGTGACTAATACTTGACCAATTAGGACCTATTAATTGACCAATTAAGACTAATTAAGACTTAACATGTGACTAATATGACCAATTAAGACCTAACATGACTAATAAGACATAATAGGACCCTTAAGACCTAACATGAGTAATAAGACCTAATATTTCCTATTAAGACCTAACATGGTTAATAATACCTAGTAACACTCTTAACATCTAATAGGACCACTTAAGACCTAATAGAACCCCTTAAGATCTAATAGGACTAATAGGAGCTAATAGGACCTTTTAAGACAAATTTAGACCTAACATATCTAATTATAATATGTAATATGATATCTGAAGACCTAACATTAGTAATAAGGCCTAATACAACCCCTTAAGACTTATAAGACCTATTAGGACCTAAAAAGACTAATAAGAGGTCTAATAGGGCATATTAGCATGTAAATTGATTAATATGACCTAATAATCTACCTAATACCTAACAATAAGACCTAATATGTGACTAATACTTGACCAATTAGGACCTATTAATTGACCAATTAAGACCAATTAAGACTTAACATGTGACTAGTATGACCAATTAAGACCTAACATGATTAATAAGACATAATAGGACCCCTTAAGACCTAACATGAGTAATAAAACCTAATATTTCCTATTAAGACCTAACATGATTAATAAGACCTAATAATACCTTTAACATATAATAGGACCACTTAAGATGTAATAGAACCCTTTAAGATCTAATAGGACTAATAGGAGCTAATAGGACCATTTAAGACCAATTGAGACCTAACATATCTAATAAGATGTAATATCACATCTTAGGACCTAACATCATTAATAAGACCTAATATGACCCCTTAAGACTTATAAGACGTATTAGGACTTGAAAAGACTAATAAGAGGTCTAATAGGGCATATTAGCATGTAAATTAATTAATGAGACCTAATACCTAACAATAAGACCTAATAGGACCCTTAAGAACTAATAGGACCTATTAAGACCTAATAGGACCAATTAAGACCTAACATGTGACTAATACTTGACCAATTAGGACCTATTAATTGACCAATTAAGACTAATTAAGACTTAACATGTGACTAATATGACCAATTAAGACCTAACATGATTAATAAGACATAATAGGACCCCTTAAGACCTAACATGAATAATAAGACCTAATATTTCCTATTAACACCTAACATTATAAATAAGACCTAATAAGACCCTTAACATCTAATATGACCTCTTAAGACCTAATAGAACCCCTTAAGATCTAATAGGACTAATAGGAGCTCATAGGACCTTTTAAGACCAATTGAGACCTAACATATCTAATAAGATGTAATATGATATCTTAAGACCTAACATCAGTAATAAGACCTAATATGACCCCTTAAGACTTATAAGACCTAATAAGACCTATTAGGACCTGAAAAGACTAATAAAATGTCTAATAGGGAACATTAGCACCTAAATTGACTAATACAACCTAATAAGACCTAATCCCTAATTATAGGTGTAATACCTCTCCTATGGTGATACTTAGACTTTTCTAATTTGGACATTTTATTATTATTATGGTCAAGACTATACATTTACATTTATGTTTTGTGGATGATGACATGATGAATATGCTCATTTATGGTTAGTAATTACATGTTTATGAGATTAGAAAATTATCTATTTTTATATGGATCTAACCCAATTATTTGAATCTAACCACTATCATGATGTTTTATGTTTCATGGAGGTGTCTGATGTGTTTTTCATGACTCTAGGATGAAGTCGTAGTTACTCACTTAGTTGAGGTCCACACGATGTATCGATCCTAGTCATCTGCTTGCATATATCTGATTTGTATCTCCATATGTATATATATGTATCTCTTCTTGGTGATGCAGGATTGCAGGTACCGGGTGTCATCTCCACCTAGCTTCACAGGTTTGAGCGATCCCTCAAAATCCTTGATTGTTGTTGTTGTTACGGAGGTATCACCAGGTCCACAGGAAGAAACTTCATCTTTGATCCTTTTATCCTTAGGTGGGAAGTGTCGAGTCAGTCCCTTGTGTGAATGTCTTATGTGGTTTTGTAGTTGATGGAATTGTGGATCTTGTAGCTAATTCTTGCCTTCATGATATGTTCAATTCTGTTAGTAGATCATGGATGTAGATTATTGTTCATTTGAGGGTATGATTTAGTAGCGTATCTCATTAGGAGCGATTTTGAGTGCAATTAAATCATGTGGTTTTAATACCCATGATAAGGATTAATTTTATGGTATTTTAATGTCTAAGGAAATATTAATAATAAAAGGTTTTAAACAATAGTGGTAAAATTCTAACCTATGCTAGTGGCTACTTAATATATACATATATATTTTAGAATGAGGATAAGGTATGAATAAACAATATAGTTTATAATAATGTTATTCTAATGTTTAACATTAATAATAATGTACCTTATTTATGGTATTATTTTATAATACTAATAACGACAAAGAGTCTATAGCAATAAAAATAATAATATGTTTTATAATAATAATATTGTGCTTGTAATAATATTTATAATAATAATAATATATGTACACATAGGCATATGGGTGCACACATATGCATATGCATACATATATTTATATATAATTATTACCATGTAATCATTTATTATATTAATAAATAATTAGATCAATTAGCGGTATGGTAAATAGGATTATCCTATTACCATAGTTAAATAATTTAATAAATTGTTTTAAGATTATAATATTTATTTTAATATCCTTAAATTTAAGGACTTAGATTATAGTTTATTTATTCCTTTACGGGAATGAGTTTTCAAAACCATCTCATTAACAGATGGATAGTTGAGATGGTTGCACCGGTTGGATTACCTGTGCAACCTCCTCCTCCATCCTATTTACAGGAAAGATTTCCTGTGTAAAAGGAGTTGGGAGAAGAGGATTAGTATTATTATTGTAGAAAATTTATCCTGTGAGTTTGGCATTTGGATTCTTACAGGTAGAGGCTGGAAGATTGCAAGCAAAGGGATTCAAAGGAGTGTTGGAAACATTGGAGAAGGTTTGATCTTCCTTCTTCTCCAACTGGTCTTCACAGAACTTCAGGTTGGAATCCATCCTGAGAAGTAGATTTGTTTTGTAGAATGAATGTAAAATCTAGATTTCTGGAAAAGTTTCTGTATATTGTGCTATGGTTGCAAAATATATATATATGCATTATTGTAGTATTATTATCTTGTGTATATGAATGATCTATTACTCGATGAGATTATGATTGTTTACCTTTTCGTTTAGAATCAAAAACTATATATATATATATGTTTTATTTTCTATGTATTTGAAATGTGTTTGTGGAAAGTTATTTTACGAATGTTTGTATGTTCACTGTGGTGAAACCTCCATGGGAGGGTAGAAGTGGTTTTGATCTGGTAGGGTAGTGTATTTTACTGTCACTGGATGTATTATGAATGCTTCCAGATTTCAGAACTTTTGTTGCAACCTTACTGTTTCATGTCTATTTATGTGCCACCTTTCTTTTCCTAGATCTAGAATATATTTGTTAGATAGATAGGGAGGATTGATGGGCTATTTATGAAGGGAAACTGGGATATCTCAAATGGGTTGTGCTCATTTTAGGCAACCTTAGTCTCCATAACACCCAGTTTTACCCGCAAGACAAAGTTGACAGTCATTCTCTGCAGTTCCAGTTGGCAATGTGTCAACCGAGTCAGGTCAGTAATGTGTTAACCAAGTCAGGTTAGTAATGTGTTAACCGAGTTAGGTCGGTAATGTGTTAACCGAGTTAGGTCGGCAATGTGTCAACCGAGTCAGGTCGGTAATGTGTTAGTCAGGTCGGTAATGTGTTAACCGAGTTAGGTCGGTAATGTGTTAACCGAGTTAGGTCGGTAATGTGTCAACCGAGCTAGGTCAGTAGGGTGTTAACCTAGCTAGGTCGGTAGTGTGCTAACCGAGTCAGGTCAGTTTAGTGTTAACCAGGCCAGGTCGGTAGTGTGTCAACCGAGCAATACTGTGTCAACTGACCATTCCAGTATAAACCGAGGAAAATAGGATTCAGACTTTATACAATTATAACATTTAAGTATAAGTTATACTTATAAAGGGATACTTGTATAAAGGGATTAGGTACCCTTTGAATCCATTGGAATAGGTTTCAAGTTCCTAGGAGTTAAGTTGTAACTTTTTAATTTTAGATTTTTAATTAAATCAGACTTAGTCAATTTTCAGGATTAGCCAGGTTTTAGGTTTAGAAAGAAATTTTGTATAAACCTGAAGATTGTTCATTCCTTGTTTAGTGGAGATTATTTTCAGTACATTTAGATGCCTTTATTGAGATAGAATGTTTGTAAGGAGTAGTTTAGGGTTTAGAGTCAAGACATTTTAAACATTCTTAACATACCTAATTTCTCTTAACATACATAACTATCCTATCATTTTCAATTCTTGGTAGTAGTTCTCAAATGTGTTTGCAATGTGCTTATACTATGTGTATGATGTAATTGTGATGTATGGGTTGAGGGTAGAAAACCTAACGACACCTAGTGAGTGGCTCTCAGTGCGGGGCCAGGGCCCTAAAGTGGCTAGAACCAGGATAACCGACTGAAGAGTTATTTAACAAGTGAAAATTTAATTAAACTGATGGGAATGGGTTAAAACATTAAAAAGATTAAATGTGCCTTGCCCATGCCATTAGTGCTAGTAAAGGCTATGGATGGGAGTGGGAGAAGGTACCTATGTGTAGGTACAATCGAATGGCACTTGTCTGTACGAAAGGCATTCGATCCCGCATGTGCCTACTTTGGGGGCCGGGGCCCAGAGTGGCTAGTACCAGGACAACCCAAGGGGTGAGGGCTATGCGATGACACTCACTTAGGTTGTTGCTTAGAGTTTCTACCCAAGCCTTAGAACCTTTTGGGAAAGATCTATACTTTGACTCTCTTTTCATTTGCTATTTTGGGAAAGATTACCCCAACCCTAGGTTTGGCCTAGCTATTCCTTCTTTGTGGACCTTGGTGTTTATCTCCTAGCATGGGGGAGTGGGCCTTATAGGTATCCACGTGGTTGGGTGGTAAAATTTTTTATCGAGGTATCTTTTGCAGATACATGCTTGAAGATTCATGCTTGCTTATGTACCAGATTTGAAGAATGAAGGCCTTGTGATTATATTTCATGATGCATAATCTTGTTACCTCTTATGAGGAGTTGAATGCAATGTAATCAATAATGTATTTCAAAATGATGTAATTGGAATGGGTAGACTTAGGAAGAAGGGAAAAGGGAAATGTGAACTTTATGTTTAAGATGTATGTTGGAAAAGAAAAGGATTTTTCTAACATTCCAAATTATGTAACATGCTTTCATTATTGTTGTTTAAGTGAAGCTATTGAAAAACCAAATGTAGTATATTTTTAATGTATCAAATGAGTTGGATAAATTTTGTAAGTTACATTGTTCATAAAGGATATTTAGGAATATAGATGATTTTTAAATGGAAAGTTGAAATGAAAATATTTTGTATTTCTTAAAGATATGATGCAGTTTTCTTTGAGAAATAAATCTTGTTGTTAGTTTACTTAATGGATTTAAATGAATCATGCATTTAAAATGAAAAGGGAACCTTGGAAGGAATCTAAGTTTAAGTTTTGATTACATAACTCTTTTCAAAGTTTGAAATTTTTCATAAATTTTTACTTAGGTTTTCTTTTGTCAAGAGAATCTTTGTTCTCTTCCCTGGTTCCCTTGCGGGGCATGACAATAGGACCTAATAGGACCATTAAGAACTAGTAGGACCTATTAAGACCAATTAGGACCACTAGGACCTATTAAGACCCAATAGGACCAATTAAGACCTAACATGTGACTAATACTTGACCAATTAGGACCTATTAATTGACCAATTAAGAATAATTAAGACTTAGCATGTGACTAATATGACCAATTAAGACCTAACATGATTAATAAGACATAATAGGATCCCTTAAAACCGAACATGAGTAATAAGACCTAATATTTCTTATTAAGATCTAACATGATTAATAAGACCTAATAAGACCCTTAACATCTAATAGGACCACATAAGACCTAATAAGACCCTTAAAATCTAATAAGAGGTCTAATATGGCATATTAGCACCTAAATTGATTAATATGACCTAATAAGACCTAATACCTAATAATAAGACTTAATAGGATCCTTAACAACTAATACGACCTATTAATACCAATTAGGACCAATAGGACCTATTAAGACCTAACATATGACTAATACTTGACCAATTAACACCTAATAGGACCACTTGAGACCTAATAGGACCCCTTAAGATCTAACGGGACTAATAAGAGCTAATAGGACCTATCAAGACCAATTGAGATCTAACATATCTAATAAGATGTAATAGGACTTCTTAAGACCTAACATGGGTAATAAGACCTAATACGACCCCTTAAGACTTAATATGATTAATACGACCTAATACTTGACCTAATATCTACTAATAATCTACCTAATACTAGTTAAGACCTAATATGACCCCTTACTTGATCTACATATACATCTACATTGAACCATAACTCAAAGCCTTTTTTTATTAGAAAATTTGTAACATGCATGTGTTTAAATTTGTATCTACATATATATATATATATATATATATATATATATATATATATATATATATATATATATATATATATATATATATATATATATATATATATATATATATATATATATATATATATATATATATATATATATATATATATATATATATATATATATATATATATATATATATATATATATATATATATATATATATATATATATATATATATATATATATTGTAACATGTATGTTTCTTAAATTTGTATGTACATATATATATTTCATTTAAACTAGATGATTATAATGTACATGTGCATAGATCTATATATATTCTTGTTTATACTTTCACATATTCCCTTTTATCTATTACATGGCATCAACTAGAGGGATATTAGATTCAAGAGAGCCTAGTGTATAGGGGGGTGGTAGTTACCACTCTTCACATAGGTCAACCGATTCTAGAGAGGTTGGGGAGGAGCTATTTTCTTCTACCATTTCCAGATTGACACAAGACATAGAGGTTCTGGATCAGACCATTGCTTCATCCACCACCCTTCCCAATAGGGATATGGTGAATACTATTAGAGCCAACATGTTGTGTATGATTGACATAGTTCAATCATACAACCCCTATGATAATATCAGCATTGATACATTCTATACTTCTCTATCTTGTAGTGTTACTGACAATGTGAAGTATAGGTAGATTGACATAAAGGTTTCCTTTGCTATGGTGAAGACCATGTTTCCTCATTACCAAGACATAGCTTAGGTGAGAGGGTAAATGACTATGAGATGTGAGGAAGACCTTGTCACACCATTTAAATAACCTCGATGGTTGGCTTCTCATCATAGGTGGCCCCAGAAGGATAAGCTTCCACTATATTTCTACAAACAATTGTTTGTAGAATTTCATTTGTAGTATGATGTTGATTATGCAGATTGTCCTAGTCATGTTGGGTAGGAGAGGGGGAGATTATCTAATAGATCCAGAGGGCCTAATACCCCAGTGCCTACTAATAAGTGGGAAAGGGTGGGTCCAAATATTTTGGTCATACAAAAAGGTTTGGAAATGGTAGCTGTAGGACAGAGTGTGCAAGATGACATGATCAGGAGGGAGGTTTATTCTAGTATTGTGAGTATTGCCAAAAAGGTTTAGGAGATGTCATCTGATCATTTGGGGAGATACATGTTGTGTTCCCATTCTAGCATTCCTCCACCTGCATAGGATACATCCTCTAGTGATGATCCATATGATATAGTAGACACACCATCTCCCCTAGAGGTTATAGCTTTATCAGATGTGGACCATTTGCATCATACAGGTGCATTACTATCCAGTGATCTACTTTGTGCATATTAGGCTTTACAAATAGTTGGTGGGTTTGGGAGGCTCCATTGTTTGTCACTTCCATTCTTACTAGATCTATTAGATTAGGTTCTCAAGGTGCACATAGATGTGAGGATATTCCTACACCACCTACAAATCCTCTACTCACCGCACCACCTACAAATCCTTAGTAGACTACACCAGCTACAGCTCCTCAAAAAACTTCAGTTGATGAGGATTCACCTTCCTAGGACACTTAGGCCAATTCATCACGTGCAACTCATCAACTATTTACCACACTACTTATAGATGATCGGTGTGTGCTAAAATTTTGACAAACTTCTATGAGTCATTATATCTAAGATTTCTCAAGAATGAGGTCTCAAATGGTGACTCATAGCTCTCTATTCATGGAGTGCAAGGATTTATAATGGAGGCCCTTAGTTTAGACCTAGTTTATGTCCATGCAAGTACACCATAAAATGAGAGATTCAAAGAGGAAAAGCAAGAATGCTAGTCTCCATGATCATCAAGTATGCATGAAAATGAAAATGGAAGCTATTATAAATGATAACAATGCATAAAAGAAAACTAATCTATGAAAGAAAATGCTTATGCAAGATGATTCTATGAAAAGAAATATGAATCTAATCTAATATGAAAGTGCAAGATTAATCTAAATGGATTGCCATGGGGCATGAGAGAAGAAGACAAGAAAAGAGAAGTTGCAATGTTCAAGCTCAAGTGCTCAAATTCTTCTCCAAAATCACTCTCCAAACCTACAGCATAACAATACAAAATCTTGGATCCCTAAATGAGAAGGAGAGGGCTCCTTTTAAAGAAAGATGGATGGTCAAGATTAAGAGGAAAATATAAATGAGCAATGGTGGAGATTAAATATTGGTTGATCCATGTGCTCAAGATTCTCAAGAGGAAAAATAAAAAAGGCATGGTTAAGAGGAAAAAATAAGTGTGGAAGAGATTAAGAGGAAAAAGGAGATTCCACCCATCTTGGAAAGTGTGCATTCAATGTGTAGACAAAAAGTCTTTTTCTTTTTCTTTTTATTTTATTATTTATTTATTATTTTTAGCAAAGTGGTTTCCATTATTTAGTTAAAAAAATTTTTATTTGTTTAATTAAAAAGGAGCATGTTCTCTTAATTAAATAAAACTTAGGATAAAATTATCAAACCTTAGGAAATATTAAAATAATTTAATTAATTATGATTTGATCCAAGAAATTGTTTTAAATTGAAAATATTACAAGGCATTGATTCAGGAAATTGATAAATTGATGAATGGGGGCCCAAAGTCTAGGTGACCATTTGAGGGTGCATACATTTTCCCCTGTTTGACTAATGTGTATCTTTATGGGAACACTTGTAGTCAAAGAATGAAGTTGAAGTGTGAGATTGATTTGGGATCACAAAACAACCCTGACGTGTGATTGACGGTCGGGAACACATCAGGACAAAGACAAGATGATTGAAAAAGACAAGGCCAACACCCCTATAAATAGGTAATTATCAAGTCTAAAGCAAGGTTTCCCCAAGTGAAGCAATTGATAGGTTTGATAAAGTTGAATCAAGGATTGAAGATAGGTACTGCTCCCTCAAGATCGAAATTGAAATGAGATATAGGAAAATAGAAAATTGATAAATTTGATCAAATTGAACTAAAGATAAGGTTCCTGATGTAAGATGAAAGATATAAGGATCATAGAACCAAGGTAGATCATTAAGCATGAAATATTATGCCCCAAGGTTGAATTAGAAGAAAAGAAGCACAATGAAAGTGAATGGAAGATAGAAGTTTGGAAGAGGTGGAAAGAAATGGAGAGAAGAAAGAGAATTTGCCTCAAGAAAGACAATGCCTCAAAATCAATCAACTATTTAAGATAGAAAATTTTGATTGAGATCATGAAAGAAGATAAGGAAATGAAGATCAAAACATGGTCACAGTTGATTAAAAGTCCAAAAAGAAAGATGAAGGAAACCCTCTCAAACACATAATGCAGCCTAAAAATACAAATTAACATGAAGTCTAACAATGTAAGCTACATGTAAATGCAAAGGTATACTTGCAATAGAGCAATTGTAACATAGGATTTTGTGTTCATCATTCATTAGATAATGTTAAGGAACTTATTTTTATCATTGGGCCATTATTAACAGACATCAAAAAATCACACAATCATCACCAATCACAAGTGCAACTATGAAAATATGAATGTGATTTATATCGGATTGGAATGTGGAAAGATTCTAGCATAAGCATCAAATACATAAAGGTCAAGATGACTTCGATGTTAGCTTATGCAATTTAATGTAGCAAAACCACACTCATATCAAGGCATAGATGTCAGGATAACCATAAGAATGGTTGTGCAAAAGCAATCAAGGATGATGCCTCAAATCTCCTAAGTGTTTCAAGGGAACAACAAGAGACACTATAGAGCTTCAAGACCAGACCCACAAGAAGAAAGAAAATAAAAACATGCCCCCTGCCCCAAGTCCTCTAGCTATGCATCCTAGAGAGACTTAAATTAGACAAGGACACTCAATGAAAATTAATAACAGTCAGCACACAAAGAAAATATCATGACATATCTCAAGAATTAAGTGTTGTGTTTAAAAATTTAAGTGTGTTAACTGATACTGAGTTCCAAGGATAAGGATCGAATTCTTACAGGAAGGTAAGATCACATGAAAAAGACCAAACCAATAAGTGTTGAAAAACACTTGATGTCAGGGGTTGTGTTGAAAAACATAGTTGGGGTGGTGTTGAAAAACACTGTTTGCAAGGTGTCCTAAAGACTAACCCATCCAAGAGACCAAAGCCAATACAATTATGCCCTCTAGAAAAAGACAAAGACCAATTCCAAACAAAGGCAACAAGGATAAGGCGTGATAGAGAAAGGCTAAGTGTCGAGGATGCATGCTGAGAAACAAGGGTGCAAAGGCCACAAGTAGCTCTCATTTCTAAGTTTTCACCACTTGGATTTTTTTGCAAGTTCTTTTTCCCTTTTTTTTTTCAGGACTTTTTATAATTTTTTTGTATTTTTGCTACCAAGGCGCCTATTTCCAGGTTTTCACCAAGGCACACTTTTTTTTTTTTGAATTTTTGAATTTTTGAATTTTTTGATTTTTGTATTTTTGGAATATATAAATTTTTTTTTCAGATACATCAAAGTGACTATTGCCAAGTTTTCACTAAGATGATCATTTTTTAAGGACATTTTGTGATTTTTAGAATTTTTGACAATATATCTTTTTTTTGGATTTTTTCAAGATCAATAAGTATGTACAAAGGATGCCCCGAGACAGAATGGGCATCATGGATAGAACTTTTTCAGGTGCAAGACATTGATAGGATCAGGGAGATGCTCTCCCTCTATAGCAGATAATAAATAAGCACCTATCCCAAAAGATGTTTTAATGATGTAAGGTCTGAGCCAATTAGGTTCAAATTTTCCCTTTTGATCTCTATGTTGTTGATTCTTAGGATTTCACGTAGGACAAGATCTCCCACTTGGAATTCTCTAGTGCAAATCTTTTTGTTCAATGCTTTGGACATACAATTTTGGTAAACCCTCACATGGTCAAATGATGCTTGACATTTCTCATCTAGAAGTTCTAACTCTTTAAGTCTCATGGTGCGGTAGTCTTCATCTGTAACTAGACCTTTGAGGGAAACTCTAAGTGAAGGAATCTCAACCTCAAAAGGTAACACTAATTCAGCACCATATGTAAGGTCAAAAGGAGTATCCCTAGTAGGAGTATGAATAGTCATTCTATAATCCCACAAAGCCAGATTTATCTGTAAATGCCAATCTCTACCATTCTTACAAACTATTCTATGTAGGATTTTAAGAATGGTTTTGTTTGATGCCTCTGCTTGACCATTTCCTTGTGGGAAGTAAATGGAGGACCAATGTTTCTTAATTTTGAATTTCTTCCAGAGTTGCTTAAGGTCCTTATTTTTGAACTGGCCTCCATTGTTAGTGATAATCTCAGAAGGCACTCCATATCGACATATGATATGGTTCAGAATGAATAGAGAGATTATGTTGCCTGAGGCAACAAAAAGTGGGATAGCTTCTACCCATTTAGTAAAGTAATCAGTAGCAGTGATAATAAACTTGTGTCCACCTAATGAGTTGGGATGAATCTTCCCAACAAGATCAAAGGCCTAGTGCTGAAATGGCCAATGAGATATAGAAGGAATGAGCTCCCTGCCTGGAGCATGTATAAGGTTACCATGTTCTTGTCACTTTTCACATGACTTTGCAAAAGCTACTACATCAATCTACATCATAGGCCAATAGTACCCCACCCTAAGAAAACTTCAGGCCATGGAAAGACCATTGGAATGCCCCCCATAGATGCCCTTGTGAATGTCAACTAACACTTGGTCAAATTCTTCCTTTTCTAAGCATCTAAGAAGTGTTCCATCTAGACCCCTCCTATACAAATCACCAGAGATAAGGAAATGGAGAGAGGCATTTCAGGTAAGGTTTCTGCATTTAGATTAGTTAAAGGTTTTAGGGATAATGGCATCACAAAGGTATGAGTAAATGGCACCATAACGGGATGACTCATGACCAACAAGGGTACAAATGACATGGCTTTCCTGGGAGTCATAGATAGGGTGATGTAGCTCTTCCACCAGGAATTCAAATCTGGATTCATTTTTCTCTAACTGAAGGAGTGAAGCAAGTGTAGCCATAGCATCAACTACTTTGTTTTCTACTCTAGGGATTTGCTGAAATGTGACAAATGTGAAGTATCATTTCAAGGAATCGATTATTTCTTATAAGGTACCAGTTTCTCATCTTTTTTTTAATATTCATCATTGACTTGGTTGATTATTAGCTATGAATGCCCATAGATGTGTAACTCTATGATTCTCCATTCTATGGCCATCTTAAGTCCATTTGTTAAAGCTTCATACTCAACAATGTTGTTTGTACATGGGAACAATAACTTGGAAGACTTAGGAATCCTGTATCCATGAGGAGAAACAAACAACACACGAGCTCTTGAACCATTTTTCATAAAAGATCCATCAAAGAACATCTTCCATGTTCTTTCAGTCATATACAAGAGGTGCTCATCTGGGAAGTTGTCTTCAATAGGTACACTATCTTGTATTGGGAAATCAACCAATTGATCTACTATGGCTTGTCCTTTGATTTCTTTACATTCAATTTACTCTATGTCAAACTCTAAAAGGATCATCATCCATTTAGCAAGTCTACCTATGAGGGCAGCCTTACCTAATAAATACTTGAGTGGATCTATTTTTTCTATAAGGTGTATTGTGTGTGCAAGCATGTAATGTTGCAACTTTTGGGAAGCAAACACAACCACAAGGCAAGCTTACTCAATGCTGGTGTAGTTAACCTCATATGAAACAAGAGTATGGCTAATGTAGTATATTGCTCTTTCTTTCCCATGTTCATCAAATTGAGCTAGTAATGCCCCTAAGGAAGATTATGTCACTGAAATGTATAGAATAAGTGGCTTCCCTGGGATAGGAGGCCTTAAAATAGGAGGATTTTCCAAGTATTTCTTGATTTGATCTATGATCTTTTGACAATCCTCATTCCAAACATATTTGACTCCCTTGTGTAAGTTCTTGCTAAAAGGTTGAGCTTTATCTTCCAACTATGAAATGAATCTCCTTATGGATTGAAAACATCCTTGAAGACTCCTCATTTGACTAATGTTTTTAGGAGGTGGCATATCCATGATTGCTTGGACTTTTTCAGGGTCTACCTGTATTCCTTTTGCTAAAATGATGAATCCTAGAAGTTTTCTAGAGGTAACACCAAATGCACACTTCTTAGGATTTAACCTTAATTAAAATTGTTCCATGTGATCTAGAATGACTTCTAAATCATCTAAGTGTGTGTCTCTATTCTTAGACTTGGCCAAAGTTTCATCCACATAATCTTCCATGTTTTTATGCATCATGTCATGAAAAATGGTTGTCATAGCTCGTTGATAGGTGGCTCCTACATTTTTTAATCCAAAAGGCATAATGTTCCAATAGTAGGTACCCCATGCACAAGTGAATGTAGTCTTTTATTGATCTTCAGGAGCTATCTTAATCTGATTGTATCCAGAAAAACCATCCATCAAGGAATAAATCTCATAACTCATAGTCATGTCCACTATCATGTCTATATTGGGGAGTGGAAAATCATCCTTTGGGCATATGCTCTATTGACATCTCTAAAATCTGTGCAAATTCAAATGGATTTGTCATGTTTAGAAACTAGCACAATGTTTGATATCCATTCAGCATAGTCAATAGCTCTTATGAATCCTGCACCAAGGAGTTTCTCTAATTCTGATTTGACTAGAAGAGCTATGTGAGGAAGCATCTTTCTCAATTTCTATTTGACTAGTTTTACACCTAGAGCTATGGACAAGTGATGCATGATAAGATTAGTGTCCAACCCTAGCATATCTGAATAAGTCCAAGCAAAGTTGATCTTCTTTTCTGTAAGAACTTAGTGTAAGCTTCTTTTTCTTGTGGTGACAAGGACTGAGCCAAGTGTACTATCTGGGGAGCCTCATATGTACCCAAATTAACTGTATACATTAGCTCAATAAGCACTGAAGATCTGTCTTGCAAGTATCTAGGGAGATGATCAAGTACCTCATCCTTAGGCACCTCAGAGAGGTTTTCACCCTTGGATACGTCCTTTATTTTTAATTTTTTTGGTTCTAACACTGCCACACAGTGGTTTTCTCCATTAGAACTCTTATTCTTTTGATTTTCTTTTCTTTTTTATTTTGTGACTAAGGTACTTGATGTCTAGCTCTGTCATGTTGATAGCTGGTTCACTAGTGGAAGAGACTACAGGTTTAATGGCATTCAAGTAACATGTTATTTCATTGCCATTTTGGAATGTTAAGAGCTTGGGTTCTTGATAGTGTTGGGACCAATCAATGAGGTTAAGCTAAGCAAGAGGTAAGTCAATGATTGGTTCAAGGATGTGAATGTGAATGATATCATCTCTGGTGACCGAAGAGTTGGAGTCCATCAAGTATCCTTCTAAGCTACCCAAATCAGGATTCATCCTAACAAATGAAGAATCATCCACTAAGGCAACATGTGGGTTCAAATCCTCTAATCCTACATGTGACTCATCAGCTACCTCAGGTTGAGAACTATAAGTGTGGATGACATCAACATCTATGTCAACTGTGGAAGAATTAGAGAGAGAGTCCCATTCATACTCATGTGAATTTGTTTCTGAATCCCAACTAGGATGTTTACACCATGAAGGTTTGGGATGTCTTGATGTGGAAGCTCTAATGTCATCAAGGGTAACATCTCTCTCCATCAAATGAACAATAATCCTTCATTGGCATTCTCTGATAGGATCTTCTACATTTGATTCATCTTTTTCTAAGGTTGCAACTGTCTCATGAGTGATTGGACTATCTGAATCTCCCCAAAGGAGGTTAGTGGAAGGGACCCAATCTTCACACATATCTTTCTAATTTTTCAAATTAGGTATGTATTAGAGTTCATCTTCACTATCTAACTCATCAAGGATAGGAGCAGTGCTCTTGTTATGATTTGCAAATCCTAGGTCGACTATCTTCTTAGACTTGCATCCAAAAAGAGCATGATCAAGAGGTTCAGCCCTAGCATCCAATCTGTGACTAAGAGGGCCATGTCCAGGATAGCCCATCTATTTGACAAAAGTATACCCCCTTCAATAAGCCTTAGGAGAGGGAGATAAGTTCTCATTGTGCATGTATTTCTCTTCTCTATAAATCCACTCTTTAACAACCTCTTCCTTCTCATATTGAATAGGCACTAAGGACTCTACAAATGTGCCAAATATAGTTATAGCTGAAGAGGAAGGTCTCACTTCCTATGAAGGCTAGCTATAAGACCTAGGTGAAACTAGAAGCTTTGTGAGGGAGTTGAGTTGATACCCCCCCATGCCAAGGTCTACTGACTTGAACTTGTCTTTACATTCTGCTAAGGTCACATTGAAATCTTTTTCTTCTTTATTGAGGGTAACATGATTAATTTATGAAATTGAGTTAATAGATAATGTGTTATCCCTAGGTATACAAATCTCTACTCCATTGTAGGGGAACTTAACACACTGATGATAGGTAGACAACACTACTTGCATATCATGAATCCATGGTCTACCAATTAAGATATTGTATGCAAGGGGACCATCATCAA
The DNA here is from genome assembly GCA_027943335.1 of Chamaecyparis obtusa. Classification (NCBI taxonomy): domain Eukaryota; kingdom Viridiplantae; phylum Streptophyta; class Pinopsida; order Cupressales; family Cupressaceae; genus Chamaecyparis; species Chamaecyparis obtusa. Next base: position 491,057 of record BSBK01008571.1, read on the forward strand.
AAAATTTGAAATAAAATATCCTTCTCAATAGGGCCAATCCTAACAAGAAGGATGACCAACCCCTTGGAACTTCTTTCCACCTCATCATAGGCTTTGATAGTGATCTTCTTTCTGGTATCTATGACTTGTTCAGAATAACCCAATGTCTTTAAAATACTCAAGGAACAAATATTAAGCCCAACACCCCCATCTATCAAGACATGCCTAACATGGGTTTTGTGGATCATGACTTCAATATGAAGAGTGAGATTGTGTGGGTGACTCAAAGATTTATCATCATCCTCTGAAAAGGTAAGGTAATGAGGGTTGGCAATATGGTTAACCATGTTTTGGAATTGGTCAACATCTAAGTTGTTAGGGATATTTGTTGCATGCAAAGCATCCTCAAGGACTTGCTTGTGTCTCAGGGACAACTCTAAGAGCTCAAAGATTGAAATCTGAGTTGGGATTCTTAATAACTAATCAACAAGATTATAACTCATTTTAGGATTAACTATTGGTTTTGAGGTGACATTCTTGGATGCCACTTGCTTTGGTTTACTTGGTTGACTTGAACTGGGAACTCTAATGACAATGGGACCCTAACTTCATGTGACAGCATTGAGAGCTTGGGATGACATTAAAGAGTTAGGACCCCTTAGCACCACAATAGGTTCTTCATCAAAGATAGGAGGAGAGTCCATGTCTAGATCATAACCATAGGGATCTTTATTTCTCATCATGTTGACATTTTCTTCTACAACTTCAAGCATGTTGACAACATTCTCCATAGCTATGTAAGTGTAATGGACCTCAGCCTTGTCATTCTTAGGTCTAGAGGTTTCCCCATTCTCATACTTGGGAAAAGGCTCTTTGAATGCCTTATGATAAGCGTTGGTGTTCAATCCATCTATCTTAAGTTTTCCACTCTCAATGAGATCTTGGATGATATGTTTAAGTTTCCAAAAATTTTCAATACCATGTCCAATGCCATTATGAAATTTGTAGAAGGCTTTCTCATCCCACCAATGTGGCTTAACATCAAGTATAGAATGCTTTGTGGGATCTTGAGGATGTAAAAGGTTGTTGGAAATGAGTGTTTTCAAGATATCCTCATATGAATCACCAAGTTTTGAAAACCGTCGTCTCTCTTTCTTGGGCTTATCTTGATATCTTAGCTTGTGCTCTTATTGATTAGATAAATTGAGTTTCATGGCTTGAACTACACTAGACAAGTGAAGAATAGCTTGATCTTTGGGTTGAGAAGAGTCCACAACTCCATCATTGACCACTTGTTTGTTCCTATTCCAATGTGAGTTTTTTCCTTTATCCTTGTTGGAGTTGTTATTATTTTGACCATTGTTATTGTTGTTGTTTTTGTTATTTCCATTTTTGGCCAAAACTCCTTGTTCTCTCAAACCATCCTCAATCCTACATGTGATTTCAACCATGGTGTCAAAGGAATTAAAGACCATTTTCCTAACTTCATACCACATTTCAGGAACCAAGTTGCTAAAAATGATGTCAATCTTCTCATTTTTAGGAATGGTCCTAGAGTAGCGAGAGCATTGTCACCTCCACCTTTGTAAGAAAGTGACAAAGGATTCCCCTTGATTTTTCTTTAAGTTGCATAAGTCCAACATGGTGACAGATCTTGAAAGGTTGTATGCAAAGTGTTGGACAAATCTATGGATGAGCTCTTTGAAATTTTTGATGGGGGCAGTTATGTTGGTGGACCATTCCATCACTTGATGCTTAAGACTCCTATTACCCTAATTTCCATGAACATGAAAATTTGGCTAAACCTATCCCCAAGTCTTTGTTTTCACCTTTCCAGGCATCCCTAAAATTTTCATGAATTTATCTCTTGTTTCCTGGCCTCTGCAATCTTTTTAACTCTCTGGTCTACAAGTCAAAAATTCATAAAACTAGCCGTTATAGGCCAAACCCTTAAAAAACCCTAGGCCTTATTATAATTTGTTGTTACTTTTTCAGCCACTTAAACTCCTGAATTCCCATGTGCATTTTAATGCCTTCGGTCACCAGTTCTCTAAGTTCTTTGGTGGTGGTCTTTCTTATTCAGCAAATTGGTGATGGCTCTTCCTTTAGTCACATAATATCTTAATCCCTAGTGGGGTTTCCTTTTCATTTCCCAATTTTGTGACTGAGTGGTTTCCTTAGGTCGCCAGTTCTCTAAGTCTTCTGGCAATTATCCAAATGTTTCAGTGATCAAGTGACTACAGTGGTTCTCATAATCACTAAGTGTTTGGTGGTTAGGTCTAAGTATCTTGCGACTCAGTGAACGGTCACTTTTCTTCAGTCAGCCAATTGCTCAATATTACTCAGGGTTAAGCTTTTGGTTGAATGATTCAATGAAGACCTTTGTTCATGTATTCTCTAAGTTTAACCGTGGTTCCTCGAAGTATTTAGCAAACAATAGATTGCCTTCAGTCGCTAAATCTCCAGGTCAAAGTTGGGTTAGTTCTGCAGGCAGCTGGGGATGTGTCAGAGTGGGGTCCCAATTACTAAGATTAATGATTATCGTAAGATCTCATAGGGTCTTTCAGAGGCATGCGATCTTATGATGACTGTCAATCTTCTCTTTTGTGTAGTGCTTCAGAGTTTTGTGGGTCCACTGCCATGTTATCCTACTTGGAAGCTTCCTATTGGCCAAGGGATGATGACTTCTATTATTGTCAGTGGGCCCAGGGATGAAAGAAGCTTGGAAATCTATGGCTGGCATGTGTTCTCATGAAATGTGTCAGAGGTATGCGATTGTAAGACAACTGTTGATTCTCCTTGGTGACATAACTCTTCATGCCTAGCGAGTCCACTACTATGTGTACACAAATGCCAGCTTTTGATTGGTCCACATAATGGTGATTAGGCATATGTTAGTGGGTCTTGATCTTTTTGGGAGGTTAAAGTATAAAAATATCTTGTGGTTGTCGCTATGCCATTGGGATAAGATGCACACTATTTAATTCAATAGTTTAGCGACAACCGTCTGATTCTCTTTTTGCAGGTCGTGGGTTTGAGTCTATCAGGTCTGCTGACTTGCTCAAATGTAATTGGTTGCCAAGTGCTGATGAAGATTTCCAGGTTGGTCTGTTTGTCAGAAGGGGTTCTGACTTAAAGAGATCGATGGTTGGTGCATGATCTGAAAGGATATTTAGGAGCCATGAGATCATGCACCCACTATTAGATTAGAATCTTATCTTACAGTGGGGCCAAACTGCCAGGTGTGCTGACGTGCTAATTTTTCATTGGTCCTCATATTGCTGATATGGACTCAAACTTTTCAAAGGGGTTTCACAACCATTTCAAAGTGAATCTGAGCTACTCATTTTCTAGGAGTTGGAGGGGATCAATGGTCACATTTTAAAATGACCGGCTAGCTGTTAGTTTTCAAAATTCAAATGTGTCTAGGAAGGTTTTTTGCCAGTATTTGATTTGTAGGCCACAAGCAGTGAGGTAGCTCAAAAATTTATGTCTCTAGGACATTTGCAGTTGAAAGAAGATGATGAGGAAGTCTAGGTGTCCGTCATGCATCATTTCTTGTCTCAAAAAAGTACTAGCTTGAACATATATGGTGAGACCTTTGTGTAGTAAAGTAGATGAATCCAGGTTGCTTGTTCATGAGTTGATGCAATACAGAGATGGGCACATAATATTTGATCAGCCATAGTATTATAGAGATACATTTATGATTAGATTTGATGGTAGTTAGGGTTTTAATATTATGCTAATGTAAAATCCATGAAACCCTAGTTAAGTTTTTGACTCCTATCCGCATGCAGTTGGGTATGTATATATTGTATTTTTGGAGCTTTTGAGCTAAGAGTTGGACAATTTGTAGAAGAAATTCATCTTTTCTTAAGGGTCATCTGTGGTATCATCTCTACCCTCTAGCTTATACAGTTGTATTTCTCCCATTGATGAATTCAAACGGAGGTATTTTGTGACAATTCTTCATGTCCCTATGCTTCCTTTTCTGAGTTTATCTCTTATTGAATTGAAGTATATGATGTTTTCAGTGGTATCTTAGGGTTCCTGATCCCTCTTAATTTTTGTAAATATGTGTGTTATTGTGTTTGATCTGATTTAGATGCTTTTGTGGGTATGCTTCAGCCCCCCTAACAGTCTTGTCTCAATCCTACACCGAGTTGCAGAAGTGAATGTCTGCTTGCAAGTCATAGATTGTGTCTTATGTTTAGGCCCTTCTATGAAACACTTATGCAAGCCTATTTAATAAGTTGTGACCTACTAGACCTAAGCCTTTCATTGATTTCATTCCTCTATACTAAGATCCAAACCCTAATTTCGGTGCATCACCTAGTAGGTAGTTTTCTTTCAGTCATTTCCCTTTCCAAGCATTCCTTCTATCCCTTTCCCTCAAAAGATTTACTTTTCTATCAAGAAGTAAATTTGGGTGATTATCCAAGAGGAACTAGCCTAGAACCTAGAGGTCTCATCTTAGTTAGCAAAGGTCCCACAACCTGGATATGATTCCCGTGTTATACTAGGTTATCAAGGCTATGAGAGCTTGAGACAAAGGTGAAAACTTAGTGTATAACAATTCTGGCATGCCCAGTGGGACAGTAAAAGACTACATTCATGTTAAAGATATTGTATCTCTGATATACAGATTGCATAAAATAGGCTTTTAGAAGTCATTCTATCAAGTATATCTAGCGACTCCATTGATTTCAAAGATTCAGGGCTAACCTTGTCCAAGGTTTATGAGAAAGACTGAGACTAGAAGCTCAAAGCCTACCCAATTTTCAGAGTTGCCCTCAAAGAGAAGTCACAAAGGTAGGTCAACTTAAAGAACATCCCCTACAAGGAGAGTTCAATCAACACCTCCTGATACTTCAGAAGGGAGACCTTTTCCCTTTCATTCCAGAAGAAGAGGCAGATCTCTAACCAGAGATCTAGAAGAAGATTCAAATCCAATAGTAAATACAGGTCATATAGTTGTTAATCTTCACATTCCAGCTCCTACAATGGCTAGACCATTTGCATTTGCACCTTTTAATCAGGGTAGGCCATTGAATTTTTCTCAACATCATGATGTGCCCTTGGTGACACTTAAGAGTATACCTAATTTCACAAGTGAAGGGCAGACAACTACTTTTGAGCACATAAGAGATGTGACCACCATCTGCAGCATACACAATATCACTCAAGAAGATGTGGCTACAAAATTATTGGCAACCTCTCTAAAAGGTAAGGCTCTTGAATGGTTTAGAACTTTAACTGTTGGTTCCATTACTTCATGGGATGAGTTAGAGGATGCATTAAGCAAACTGTAGACACCTAAAAATCCTTTAGAAAATAAAGTATTTTTATTTTCTATAAAATCTCCTAATGACATCAGCATTTATTAATTAATTAATTATTTAATTTATTTATTTATTTTTATGTCATTAAATCCTTTTATCTTAATTAAAAATATTTAATTAAGAAATCCCTCCGAAAAATGTTTAAATCTTATTTAAACATTATCTCCTTATTTATTAATTATTTAATTAATAAATTGACCAAACATCCCAAAATAAATAAATAATTTATTTTTTGCCCAAAACTTGGCCAATTTCCTTAAGACCACTAACCTCTTCCAGAATCTTCTAATCCTTCTTTAAGTTTGATTAAAGGCTAATCCCCTCATTTCCTAACCCTAATCCCAACTCAAAATATTTAATTAAGATTAAATATTTAATCCTCATATTTGTTAAATTTATTTTAATAAATATTCTCAAAACCTAAACCATGGAAATAAATAAATCTTTATTTATTTCCTAAAATCCATGTTTATCCTAAGGAAATTCTAGACTCTTCTAGAAAGTCCTAACCCTAATCCTAATCCTAATCCCTCCCCTAATCCTGTCACATTCCCTAACAAAGGTTAGCCAACTCCTAAGCTTAACCCAAAGTCAACAAACTTCTAGAGACTTCTCTTACATGCATTAAGTGCATTTAAGGCCTCCTTATCCCTCTTACATGCATTTATCATGCATTTAAGAAGCCCCTCACCCCTTACACCCTTTGACCTTAGCCACATTTCCCAAATTGTGCACATTCCTCCCATCTTTCAACCCAATGCCCTTGTGACACTTGTCACAAGGAGGTGGCCCTGAACTAGCACAATCCATGTGCTCCCCTTTGAATGAATCTTGGCCTCTCTTAAAGATTTTGATCTTGGCCATTCATTCCTCCTTCCCAAATCCTATAAATGCTCCTCCTTTCAAGAGCAAATTCATTAGCTTAGCTTTTATTCTCATGCATTGTTATCATGCCCTTTTGCTTCTAGCCTTAGCATAATCATCTTAATTTAACTTACTTTCAAGCATTTTAGCTCATCCTAATTTAGTAATAATGGATTAACATAGTTTATTTCATTGTTTTGCATAAGCATAGCATCATCACATCTCTATTTGGCTTAAAATCAATCTTAGCATAAATCTCATGTAGCTTAATATTCATATTAGCATCATTTGGATCCTTGAGGCCTTAGGGGCAAATCAGGTGTTTTATACTTGTTTTGTGCCATTTTGGGGTTTTCATGGATTTCAATCCATCCTAAATGCATAAGGAATATGCTCCAAGTGATTAGAGAGCACACCCACATCCCCTTAAGCAAGAGAAAATCAAATAGTGCTTGGGTGCACCTATTTTAGCTCAATCTGAGGTGGCTTAGTTTAGAGTTTTATTTGTTTTGCATTGATTTCATGCTTAGACTAACATCTAATCTTTTTTTGGCTTGAAGTCTTTCAAAGCAGGTACCCTTGAAAGCCTTGTCCACATTCTGGCATGCCCAGTGGGACCAAACCCACAATCCCTTGATTATATCATGCTTTTGTATTCTCGTATTTGCAAGAAACAGATGAAATGTCACCTACACAAAGTTCAATCATGCCTAGACACAATTCAGTCACGCCTGCAAATAGTATGATCATGCCTACGAGCTCTGTATCGACACCTATGCTCTAAAGATTTTCGTGTTCGATCACTTCCATTCTGTGTAATCTTCTTTTCTGTGGCCTTCAATGAAAATAATCCTGCCTGTAAAATAAACATTTACACCTCTACGTACATAATTATTGCCTATCACATTTCATTTATCACATGTAAATATTTCAGTGTCGCTTGTGCATGTTTAGGTGTCGCCTATGCCCATTTCACTGTCACTTAGGAGGTTTTTATTGTCACCTAGGAAAGTTCTACTACCACTTGTGCACATTTCACTATCGCTTATAAATAATCTACTGTCGCCTGTAATAATTTCATTATCACCTTTAATAGTTTTGCTCTCGGCGATGCATGTTTTGCTCTCGCCTATGCATGTTCCAATCTCGCCTATACATGTTTAGTCTCACCTATGCATGTTTAAGTGTCACCTGTGCACAAGCCTCTACCACCTTTGAACATTTCTCTATTGCATATACAAAAGCTCCTATTGCCTATGTACAAGTTCCTATCACCTGTGAAATTTTTTTTGTCGCCTATGAACTTTTTCCTGTAGCCTGTGCACAAGATCCTGTCGCCTGTGAACTTTTTCCTATGCACAAGTTCCTGTCGCCTTTGAACTTTCAAGTTCCTGTTGCCTTTTCTCTCAAATTGATATTGGATTCATTTTTCTTAAGCAAAAGTCAAACAAATCTTGAATGAAACTAAGGAAAAGAACTTAGGTCCTAAGAGTCATTATCATTTTGAAAATCAAACACAATCTTGAATGATTTAAATTGGAAAGAACAAGCATCTCTATTCCTTCCTTTTCAATTCAAGCAAAGCATAAACTCAATCTTGAATGATCTAAAGGACAAAACAAAGCTCTTTTCAAAGTTCTAAATCAACATGCACATCTCAATCTTGAATGCTCAAAGGAAATAACTTGCAATCGCTCAAATTGTTTACCTTTTGAAGAAATAACAAATCAAATCTTAAGCACTTGTGTCTTTAATTTCAAAGTTCAATCAAACTTAATCAATTTGGGAAAAGAACAACTTGCTTGATGTGCATCTAGGAGCTTTCATTTTCTGTAAATCCTGTTAAAGTAAGCAACGTAGAACATTTGGACTTGGACAAGTTCACTTGTTCTACTTTTAGCGAGGCCTGTCCAGGGAGAAAAGTGCTTCCTCCTTAGAGAATGACCTCAAACCGGTATCCCCCCCAGCCGGTATATAAATAAAGAGAAGGAAAAAAGTACTCACTTATATCTCCTATTCCACGGGCATTTTGTGCGAAATGCAAATGTCTGGGGATAGGTAAATATTCCTCCCCCAGCGTTGTGGGCTAGGCTCTTAAGTGAGTCACAGGTGGTCAGCATAATCGGTTATGGAGACTCCACAGAACTATTAAAAACTTGATAAAATAGAGGCTACCCTATCTACATCTGAAAGTATCAAAATCCTTGTGCAAGGACCGATTCCAAGGGGTTTACCGAGTCACCTCAAGATTACTCACCATTTGTATTCCCTTCTAGGTGGTACCAAGTTGTGGGCAAGCAATTTTGATACTCACACTCACCTTCCTTAGGTAGATCTATTTGAAGTGCCTGATAGTCAATACTCCGTGAAAACATTGTTGGAACATATACTTTCAAAGCCTTATTAGAGTCAATTATCCTGTTTGTATCCCAGAAGGTTGCTTTGTCCCTTGTGGAGATTTCTTTTCCGAAAATATTTGTTGCAATCTATCCTTTTCCATTGGGAAACATCAAACTAATCAACAAAAACCCAGTTCGAGATACTCAGAACATTTTTTTGTAGAGAAACCCTTGGAATCAGATATCCAAAGAACCTTTTTGTCTCAAACCAACTTATCAGAATTTCCCCAAGTTATGCCAAATTTGATCAAACATCTGAAACCAAGTTGCCCAAATCTAAAGCTTATCAAGAGAAGAAAGTTGCAGAAAGAAACCTTAAGAGCCATCAATCCTCTATCCAAGCAACCCAAGTAGAAGAAAAATATCAAGAAAAGCTTGATAATATTGGCTATAATGCAAGAGTCAAACAATTTGCCTACCGATTCTGAGTGAACCATCGCTACGTCAACCTTGAAAGAGAAATTAGCTGGATCCATTGCATGTCCATTTTACCTTCAGATCTCAAAATCCTATCTCGGTAGTTCTTCATCCTAGTCTCATCCTAGTTTCATCCCCGCATCATCACCAAACCTTAGTTGCATTCTAGAAACCTTCTTAGTTGCATACACCATCATCTTCCTAGTAGCATCATAGATCATCCATCCTGGTTGCATTTGCATCATCCTTTTAGAGAAAGCATTGTTCCACCATCCTTCACCATCTTTCCATCAGCAATCCATAATTAGAGTCCCATATCCTTCATCTAAATCTAGCATCCAATATCCAAATCAGAACTCACCATCCTTTTGCACCAAATCCAGAGATCCAAATCCACAAGTACTTAGTGTTCGAAGCCTTTGAGTTGTTTCCATCCCTTATCCCAAATCAGAAATCATCCCCTTTTTGATAGAGCATTGTCTAAAGGAAATCCAACTTGTCCTTGCATAGCCTCATCATCTTGAGCAAGAGATTGGCTTGTAATGATAAGAATCTAGTTGACCGAAGATCATCAGTCTATCTTAGGTTGGCCAAATCCTATCACTGATCCTCCATTGGGAAAAACAACAGCTCATTGTTGACACTTAGTAATCTTCCACCAGCATCCCACCAATCCTCAACCTAATCTTGACCCAAATCAGAGCATCCCACCAAGCCTCCATCATCGCTCGGCTTTTTTTACCAAATCTGCCACCATCTCCCATCAATCTTCCACCATCCTTGATCCAAATCCAAGCATTTCACCAATCCTTGCATTTGCATTCTAGAAATTCATCATCCTTAGAAGTTCCTTAAGCTTGCATCCATTATCCTTTAGAGTCTTTCAGGAAACATCTTGCATCCATCTAAGCATCTACATCTCCATGCCTGTCGAGACAAGATCCGGATCTAAAAAAAGAAGGAAGATGAATCCTTATCCAATCACTATTTCATTTGATCCCAACATTTTTACCAGCACAATGATAGCCTATGATCCCCAAATACAAACTGGAAATACATGGGATGATCCCAATATCCCCTTAGCTCCTCTGGCAATAGAAACATTTGTGAATCATCCAGAGAATCCACTAGTAGTCAATGCACTCATGGCCCAAAACCAGCAAAGCATGTTCACTAACTTTGCACAAACACAGACTTCCATTCCACCATATCTCCATCCTCACATTCCCATAAACACTATCGAAATCCTAGCACAAGTATACTCTCCATTCACCCAACCATTCCTTGATCCAACCTTGCAGACATCACAAGAAACCTCCGCCATTCCCCTTCTTCTACAAGGAAGCTTTGCAAATACTATAACACAAGCTATAAGACCATCTACTGCATTCCCTATCGTAGGTACTTCATCATCCGCCATGGCTGCCCAAGCCCTTGCCCAAATCCCACACTTGTCACAAAGTCAACTCCCACCTCTTACGCAAGCCTTTACACAAGTAGTTCCACCATCTTCCATAAGCCAAGCAGCACCTTTGCCTCCGGGAGGGATGCAATCATCCTTCCCCTTCACTTTACAAGTATCCACATCCATACCTTTTGTGCCAGGAGGGACGCAATCATCTTTTCCTTTCAATCCCCAAGCTTCAACATCCACACCCTCATTTCAGGGGTCAACGCAATCATTTCCCTTTTTCTCCCAACAAGCCTCCACATCAACATCATCTACTCTGGGGGTAGTGCAATCATTCCCCTTTCAAAATTAGAAAACTTCCACATCACCCTTTTCATGGGGAATGCAAGCATTCTCTTCATTTCCCCCCCAACAAGAATCTACCCAGGCACAAGCCCAGCAAAATGCATTCACCATAGGGATGCCTTCCATGGGTTTTTCAAAACCACCATTCACATCCCAAACTCCCATCACATCTACCTTCCCGGCATCCACTGCAACACAATTCCCACCTCACACTGGTCCTCATTGGGGTCTCACTCAAGAAGACATGAAATCCTTTGGAATACCAACTCACTCTCCTACATTCATATTTGCAAACCAACAAGCCACCTTCTCACAAGTAGCACAACAACAACCATCTCAACCTCCCCCAACCTCATCCTTCACAAGTTATCCATTCCCAACACCCAATGCTTTTCAGCAAGTTCCTCCACCTCCGCAACAAAGTTCATCCCATTTCATAAGTCATCCTGCCCAGCCACCCTTTGCTTCAAGCTTCCCTACATTAGTTCCACCCTTAAGCAATGTGGGAATCCACCCAACCTATATCAGTCAACCATAGAACCAAGTTCAGCAAAGACCATCTCACCAACAAGCTGCATCATTCCACCAGCCACCCCCACAACAACCATACTTTCAGTCACAGCAGCAAGTCCCAGTCATCCCACAACACTAGCAAGTAGTCTCATATCCATCACCGCAATATCCCCTTATGCCACATTAGTAGTATCCTCCCCAACAAACATCACTCCAAAATCCACTCCAATCTACCTATCCTACTAGGCCATCTCCATATCCCACTCAACAGTACCCATCTCAAATGGGAGTACCCACTCAAACACCCATCAATGCTGAATGGGAAGCCATGAAGAATGCTCTTAAAGAGCTTCAAGCCAGTACTGAGAACAAAACTTACAAGTTTGAGGAGGTGTGTCCTTATCCGTTTGACCGGTCCATTGCCGCTATACCTTTCCCCAAGCATTTTGAGACACCTAAGTTTGATAAATATTGAGGGAAAGGAGATCCAGTCAATCATATTAAAGAATTCTATATGGCATGCCAAGAAGTGGCTTATAGTGATAACTATCTCCTATGCCTATTCCCCAAAAGCTTGGGAGGGACTACTGTTGAATGGTTCTACAAAATACCCTATGGGACTATCACAACCTTTGCTAAACTTTCTAAGAAGTTCATTGCCCACTATGCCCACAATGTTGAGAATGAGTTGACCTTGTTAGATCTCTATAACTCAAAACAAAATGATGGAGAAAGCCTAGCAGAATACTTGCAATGATGGTAGAACCTTACTACCAGGTTATCATACCAGCCACCTGAAAAGCATTTGACCAAAATCTTTATTGATAATCTTCATCCTAAGCTATCCCACTTCATGAGGATGAATTGTCTCCAAACCTATCGAGATATCAAAAGCAAGGGGATAGGTATTGAAAAGGCCCTCCTAGATGAAGTCACAATCTAACACTTCAAAAATGGTGCCCAAAAACCCAGCAATGATAAATCTCGTTACTAGAATCATAACAAGAACATTGTTACTGATGGAGCCACTGATACCAAGCATGTCCAATTTGTCATGGCTAATCCTCCATCAACTCCCATCAACTCTTGCATACCAAAAACAACAAGCACTCATCCATCAGCAACCTCCTCAAGTCTGTCAGCAACCCATGCAACAATATCATTCTCAGAATAATCAGCAGAACTATCAGCAACCAGCCCATCAAGCTTATCAAGGTAATCCAAACAATCAAGTCAATGTCATCAATATTGCTCCTAAGTAGAACAAATCCAGAGCTCAAAATTATCCAAAGAAGACCTTCACACCACTTGGTGAACCTTTGGATGTTATAATTCATCGAATGGCCAAGGCCAACTTGATTACATATCCACCAATTCAGCCAGTTGATGATACCACTCCCAAGATGATTGGTACAAAGATCATGAGTACTATGATTATCATCATGTCAAAGGACACACTACCCTAAAGTGTATGAGACTCAATAACTATATCCAAGATCTCATTGATCAAAAAGAGATTCAAGTAGATACACCCACTCAAGCCTCGCCAAATGCCAATTTGCAAATTTATCAGAATGTGTTCCCACAACACAACGCTGGGACCAACCAAACTAAAGCCAATCATCCCCAGAACCATGGAAAAGGTAAGAAAGAAGATCACACTACTACCTATATCAATTATGACAATATTGTTGGATGTATAACCCAAGTTGAGCCCATAGTCAATGCCATCCATGTCAGAGGAGTAGATCATCAATGTGCTGTTACTACCTGTAGAGGCTGGATCACTGTTGCTGGTGCCCAACCAAGGCCAGCACATAATGCACACAATGCATAGTATAACCTCATAGAACATCTGGGGAACACACCAGCCCAAATATCCATCTTGGACCTTCTTCGCACCTCACCTCTCCATCAGGAGATCCTTAACCGAGCTCTCAAAGAAGGACATGTCCCCACAGACATTAACACCACCTAGTTTGAGACCCTTGTGGGATATCTATCCACAACTTGTGCTTTATCCTTCAAACCATCTGACATTCCAGATGTTGCACCTGACCATACTCTCCCTCTCTGCATCGCCGTCATGGTCAGAGACTTTTCCATCAAACAGGTCTTAATAGATAATGGCTCAGCCCTGAACTTGTGTACTTTGAAATTCATTCAATAGATTGGGTTCACCCAAGCCAATATAGCACATGAAGTAATCACTATCAAAGCCTATGACAACTTGGAGTGTACCTCTGAAGCTACCATTACTTTGCCCATTCAGCTGGGCCTAGCAACATAGGATACTATTTGCCATGTTGTTGATCTTGATCTACCATTTAATATCCTCCTAGGCTGACCATGGATTCATTCCATTAAGGCTGTACCATCTACTTACCATCAGTGCATCAAATTTTTGCATCAAGGCACTGAGGTTACCATCCATGCTGACCCCCAACCCTTCGCATACTATCGTGCGATGGAAGCATCATTCCCTCACTCCACTCATTGTCCTAGAACTAACATTGGTACTTCTATTGCCAGCTCATCTCGATCCCATTGCAATCCAGAAACCATTCTCACCTCCACCCTATCTTCCATCAAGATCAATAACTAGGGTTGTGGTGAATATAGCCTACATGATGCATTTGTCGTAGGGGCCCTCCCGCTTGATCCACATACTCAAGGGTGCCCAGATCACCAAAGCAAGCCTATTGAAGAGCATCATGAAATCAAGAGAATGGGACCTATGACTTTTGAATCCCATGGCACATTAAACAATCAAGAAATGGACCCTGACATCAATCGGTGGTTGTACAAAGATCCCCCACCACCTGACAAACAACTTCTTCACTACTTCAAAGATAAATACCCATAATCGCACAAGTACACTACTGAGCAATGGAACTACCAAGGTGGTGGTCTAGGACCACAAGAAGGTGGAAGCAAAGACCTAATTACAACATCCAAGAACCCACAACATCATGGTCTTGGCTTTAATACCCCTCACCTACATATACAAGGGCCCAATACTACAACTGGGGGCACCAACATGACTAGTGTTCCCCTCTTAAATAGCCAGGATGACCTCGTAGAGATCGAAGACATCCCTGAAGAGAAAGAAATTAGATCCTACAATGATATCTTTGATGATGACACCCTCCTGGGGACTTCTGTCCTCCAACAACTTGCCATCAATCTCATAGAACTTCCCCTTACCGACCCTGAACTCATAGACTAGGACCAACCAATCATTACACACATCGATGAGTTCCAAATCATGGAAGCACTCCTAGAATTCATGGGGGCATCAGGCCCACATTCAGTTCAGGATTCAGAGTCAGTGCACATCTACAAGCTTGACCCAGAAGGATACTTCGGAGAGGAGGCAAGCTTTAGCTGCAAAAGAGAAATAGAAAGAGTAAAAAATGAGTCCTTATGTGAAAACCCCTCTAGGGCACATTATGATTCCAAAAAAGTAAAAATAAAGAGCGTATCTTCTAGTGAAAACTTGGCAATTCAAGCGCTAGAAGATGAAGACTTGCCTCTTCCTCCCATCCAGGATTATAGACCTGAGCAGTCACCTATCATCATAGAAGAAACCAAGCGAGTCAACTTAGGAATAGAGGAATGTTCGAGGATCACCTACATTGCAGCCAACATGACAGAAGGTGAAGAAATGGCTTTCACTACACTACTTAAAGAAGCTACTATGAACTTTGCATGGTCATACGCACACATGCCTGGACTTGATCCTAAACTTTTTGTTCATCATCTAGCTATGGACCCCAATGTTAAGCCAGTAAAGAAGAAGCTACGCAAAATGCATCCCAAAGTAGCTCTATTGGTAAAATTAGAACTAGAAAAGCTCCTCGATGCAAAGATTATCAGAGCTATAAATTACTCAGATTGGATCTCCAACATGGTACCTATCACAAAGCCTTCTAGCAACATCCGAATTTGTACAAATTTCAAGGACCTAAACAAAGCATGTCCTAAAGATGATTTTTCGCTACCTAACATAGACATGATCATAGATCTTACAGCGGGCCATGAAATGTTGTCACTAATGGATGGTTTCTCTGGATACAATCAGATTCATATAGCAGCAGAAGACCAACACAAAATAGCATTTACCACTCCATGGGGTACCTTTTGCTATAACATGATGCCCTTTGGTCTAAAGAATTTAGGAGCCACATATCAGAGAGCGATGATAGCAATCTTCCATGACATGATTCACAAGATCCTAGAGGACTATGTGGATGATATTCTTGCAAAATCTAAAACTCACCATGAACACCTTGACATTCTTGAGAGTGTGTTTGATCACCTGCAGCACTATGGGTTATGGCTCAATCCAAAGAAATGTGTCTTTGGTGTTACATCTAGAAAGCTCCTTAGTTTCATAGTATCATGACGAGGCATAGAGATTGACCCTAAAAAGGTCAAAGCAATAACATAAATGCCTCCCCTAAGAACACTTAGATAGCTCAGAAGCCTACAAGGAAAGCTTCAATCTGTGCATCAGTTCATTTCTCAACTGGCAGACAAGTGCCAACCTTTCATGCATCTTTTATGCAAAGACACAAGCTTCAAATGGGATCCCATATGTCAGAGAAGCTTTGATAAGCTCAAGGAGTATCTAGCCAATTCTCCAATCCTAGTGCCACCAGTTCAAGGACGCCCTCTCATACTCTACATCTCAGCAACCACTACAACACTAGGGGCACTCCTAGCTCAGCATGATGATGAAAACAAAGAGAGAGCCATCTACTACATTAGTCAAACTCTTGTCAGCTATGAGCTTAATTACTCACCCATGGAAAAAGCATGCCTTGTAGTGGTTTTTTCCACTCAAAAGCTTAGACATTACATGCTCAGTCACACAATCATGCTCATTTCAAAAGTGGACCCCCTCAAATATCTACTATCAAAGACAACTCTCACAGGCTGTATGGAAAAATGGGTCATGATACTCAGCATGTTTGACATCCAGTACATAGATTGGAAAGCAATCAAAGGGAAAGTCATTGTCAATCAGCTAGCAGAAGCACCACTAGTGGATGCTTATCCACTAATCATGGAATTCCCTAATGAACACTTATGTATGATCGAAGAGCAGCCCATGTGGAAACTATACTTTGATGGCTCCTACACATCACATGGATCAGGGGCAGGAATCCTATTCATCACACCTCAAGGTGACTACATCCCAAAGTCATTCAACTTGGGATTTTCATGTACCAACAACATTGCAAAATATGAGGCACTCATCTTAGGTCTCAAAACAGCCATTCAATGGAATATCACAGAACTGCAAGTGTTCGGTGATTCACAGCTGATTATCAAGCAAGTCCTAGATGAATATCAGACAAAGGACGACAAGCTACTAGCTTACAAAGAACTCATAGATAGATTGAAAGAGCATTTCTTGAATGTAAAATTCACACAAATACCTAGACTTCAGAACAAAGCAGCAGACACAATGGAAACTATTGGGTCCTTGTTAGAAATCCCACGCGACGCATCATAGTATGAATTCTTAGTTGAGTAGCTACATACACTAGCTTATGAGAACGCCGATGCAGAAATGGTGTGTGTCTTGGTTGGTCCCCAGTCCCCATGGTATCATGACATCCATGCATATCTAAAGAATGGTATCATATCTCCCCATCTCACCAATAACCAATGCCAAAACCTTATTCGTAGAGCTTCCTGCTACACTCTTGTAGCCAACACCCTTTATCATCGAGGATATCACAACATCCTTTCTTGGTGTTTAGATTCGAACGAGGCCGTCCTAGCTTTACAAGAGGTCCATGCTGGAACTTGTGATGCCCACACAAGTGGCATGGTTTTAGCTAAGCAGTTGCTTCGAGTTGGGTATTATTGGCCAACCATGGAACATGATGCTTGTGAGTTTGTCAGAAAATGTTTACCATGTCAGCAACATGCAAATTTGATTCATGCACTAGCACAAGACTTGCAACCCATTACACCACCTTAGCCATTTTCATGTTGGGGCTTTGACCTTGTCAGCTTAATCACTCCCCTTTCCTCGGATGGACACAAGTACATAATAACTGCCATAGAGTACTTCACCAAATGGGTTGAAGCAATTCTGCTCACCTTAACTACTGGCATCCAAATATCCAAGTTCATCCTTTACCACATCATTTTCTGCTTTGGCATACCATCTACCATCTTCACTAACCATGGCACACCTTTTGAAAACCAGCATGTGGATGATCTATGTGCTAGACTCCACATCCATCACTGTTTCTCCAGTCCATATTTCCCTCAAGAAAATGGCCAAGCTGAGGCAACCAATAAAACTATCTTGAAAATCCTCAAGAAGGTTGTCAATAATTCTGGTCGTGACTGGCACCTCCAAATTAATCCCGCCCTTTGGGCCTACCATACTTCTTATCATACTCCCACAGGAACCACCCCATATTCCCTTGTATATGGTGCTGAAGTTGTTCTGCCGATCGAGGTCGAGCTCCCATCATTGAAGAACTACACCACTGATGAAGACTATTGTGTGGCCCGTCTCACACAGCTAGACTTGTTAGATGAAAAGAGACAACAAGCCTATGATCACTTGGTTGCATACCAGAATCAACTCAAAACGAATTATAACAAGAAGGTCTATCCCAGACAATTTCAGGTTGGTGACATGGTCATCAAAGAAAATCAGAAAGTCCAAGCAAACAGAGAAAAGAAAGGCAAGTTTGAGCCTACTTGGTTGGGCCCCTATGTTGTCACATCAAACTTTGGCTCTGGAGCTTATCAGTTATCTACACCAGAAGGTGAGCCTTTGAATGATCCAATCAACATCATACATTTGAGGAGGTTCTATGCTTGAACCAGATTTACATATTCAAAAAATTCATAAAAATTGAAAAAAGAAAAAAAGGAAAAAAAGAAAAACAATCGTCCAATGGTGAAAACTTGGCAATTCAAGCACCTTGGACAAGTATGTTGGTGAAAACTTGGCAAACAGGTGCCATACATAGTGGACCAAGTCATTATCTATCAAACTCCCATCCCCCCATCCCAGCATCTCCATCCTTTTTCTTCCATCCCCATCCCCATCCACCATCCCCCAACATTCCTCTTTTTCATAAATCCTCTAGCATATCCGCAATCCCACCTGCACATATCTTGTACCATATCTTGCACATATCTTGTACCATATCTTGTACCATATCTTGTATATCTTGTATAGCGTGATCCTTCATGTATATCCTGTATAGCGAGATGTTCCTATCCCCAATCCTGAGCTTTTGTCCATATCCGTTGTAAATATCTTCTTGTCTGTTGTACATATCCTTGTGTCTTGTTGTACATCTGCTTGTTAGTCCTGCTGCCACATTTGATCATAACTCTTTGTCCTACCCAGCCTCACACTTCAGCCACATCAATTGTTGACTATTCTTGATCACTGTGATTATTCTTTGACTACATCATTTTCCAGCGAACAACAACACTCATTCTCCCATCAATCAGTGGGTCCTTGAGGATGTATCCTTCCTCTTGTCAGACTTAATCTTCCACCCCTCACACCCAGTCCATGTCGATGTATCTTTCCACATGTTCAGACCAATCATCCCACCATCAATCACATCCAATCTCTCTCCTTGGCAAAGGATGTCCTTTTGGAGTTCTCATTTTGACCTTGGATTTTGTCGTTTGGGTCTTGTTAATCTTTTATAGCTTCTCATTGTTCTCTACTCAAAGTCGCCATGATCCTTTATATCATGGTGCACTGTGAATGAGGATAATCTAGGGCAAGGTCTTTTGATCTTTTGCTTCTGCCTGTGAGTCAGTTGTGTGTTTGTGGTTTCTTCATCATCGTTTCCACCATGCCTCCTTCGGGTTTCATGTGTGATGCTGGGGCAACCCTATGTGCCTTTTTAGCATCAGTTCTCTGCAACGCTAGTGACAAGGCCTCATGATCCCAGTATCTTTGGCAAGTCTCTAGCATTGCTATATTAAACTAGGTTGTGCTCTCCACATTTGCACTTGGAGCTTCCCCAATCCCCTACATCTTGCATCATATAGCTTAATCTTGCATCTTGCATCTCTCATGTAGCTGCATCCTGCATTTTGCATTCCATCTCATCTTGCATTCACTCATCTTTGCTCTTGGACGCTTGGTTATTTATCTCCCCTTCTTCCACGGTCCTTCCTTCTTTGTTTCCTTTCGAGAAAATTCCACAACGTTTAATCCTTGCGTTATTTTCTTGAGAGGGTACAATCCCTTATTCCTCTAAATTCTAGCCTTGGGCATCTTATTTTTTTGTCTTTGACGCCATGCCACTTGTGGCATCGCATCAAAGAGGGGCAAAATATAGACACCTAAAAATCTTTTAGAAAATAAAGTATTTTTATTTTCTGAAAAATCTCCTGATGACATCATCATTTATTAATTAATTTATTTATTTTTATGTCATTAAATCCCTTTATCTTAATTAAAAATATTTAATTAAGAAATCCCTCCCAAAAATGTTTAAATCTTATTTAAACATTATCTCCTTATTTATTAATTATTTAATTAATAAATTGACCAAAAATCCCAAAATAAATAATTTATTTATTTTTTGCCCAAAACTTGGCCAATTTCCTTAAGACCACTAACCTCTTCCAGAATCTTATAATCCTTCTTTAATTTTGGTTAAAGGCTAATCCCCTCATTTCCTAACCCTAATCCCAACTCAAAATATTTAATTAAGATTAAATATTTAATCCTCATATTTGTTAAATTCATTTTACTACATATTCTCAAAACCTAAACCATGGAAATAAATAAATCTTTATTTATTTCCTAAAATCCATGTTTATCCTAAGGAAATTCTAGACTCTTCTAGAAAGTCCTAACCCTAATCCTAATCCTAATCCCTCCCCTAATCCTGTCACATTCCTTAACTAAGGTTAGCCAACTCCTAAGCTTAACCCAAATTCAACAAACTTCTAGAGACTTCTCTTACATGCATTAAGTGCATTTAAGGCCTCCTTATCTCTCTTACATGCATTTATCATGCATTTAAGAAGCCCCTCACCCCTTTCTTACACCCTTTGACCTTAGCCACATTTCCCAAATTGTGCACATTCCTCCCATCTTTCAACCCAATGCCCTTGTGACACTTGTCACAAGGAGGTGGCCCTGAACTAGCACAATCCATGTGCTCCCCTTTGAATGAATCTTGGCCTCTCTTAAGGATTTTGATCTTGGCCATTCATTCCTCCTTCCCAAATCCTATAAATGCTCCTCCTTTCAAGAGCAAATTCATTAGTTTAGCTTTTATTCTCATGCATTGTTATCATGCCCTTTTGCTTCTAGCCTTAGCATAATCATCTTAATTTAACTTACTTTCAAGTATTTTAGCTCATCCTAATTTAGTAATAATGTATTAACATAGTTTATTTCATTGTTTTACATAAGCATAGCATCATCACATCTCTATTTGGCTTAAAATCAATCTTAGCATAAATCTCATGTAGCTTAATATTCATATCAGCATCATTTGGATCCTTGAGGCCTTAGGGGCAAATCAGGTGTTTTATACCTATTTTGTGCCATTTTGGGGTTTTCCTAGATTTCAATCCATCCTAAATGCATAAGGAATATGCTCCAAGTGATTAGAGAGCACACCCACATCCCCTTAAGCAAGAGCAAATCAAACAGTGCTTGGGTGCACCTGTTTTAGCTCAATCTGAGGTGGCTTAGTTTAGAGTTTTGTTTGTTTTGCATTGATTTCATGCTTAGACTAACATCTAATCTTTGTTTGGCTTGAAGTCTTTCAAAGTAGGTACCCTCGAAAGCCTTGTCCACACAAACATTTTGAGGATAAATCAGATAACTTGCCTTTAGTTGAGCAGTTAACAACTATTAAGAGAGACCCTCAAGAGAAAATGATAGATTACAATAGTAGATTCCTCAAAACATGGAATAGAATTCTAGTCTCAGTAAGACCATCAGTTGACCATGCTTTCCTTTATTACTTACAAAGTTTTAATGGTCAAATTTTTGTCATGATCCAATCTATGGGTGGTACTTCTCTCCCCCAAGCCTTTAACATAGTTGTCAAGGCCGAAAATTGTTTGATCCAAGTAGGCATGATCACTAGAACACCTCCAATGCCCATTTTCCCTAGCCTTTAGCCCATTACACCTGCCCAAATACCCCCATTTACTCCTATCCCTACTTTATTAGCACCTCAAGCTAGTACTAGTGGTTAGGAGCTAACAGCTAGTTTCTCTCAATAGCTGCAAGAAATAAAGAATAGTCAAGAAAGCAGTAAGCAAGAAATTACCAATCTATTGCAGACCTTGACTAAAGAGGTCACAAATCTAATGAAGCAAGGTCAAGGGATCAAACCACCATTTCAGCCACAAGACCAAGGTCCTAATCAGCGATATTAGAATCAAGGATAGCCTTATCAATAGAATAGGCCACCATACCAAGGAGGCTATCAAGGATAAAGACAAAGCTTCAATCAGAGACCATTCCAACCATATAACCCTGCACCTCTCAATTCTACAAATCCAATGAGGGATATGGTTCCTAGTCAAAATAATATGACTATGGATAATGAATGGTGTTTTCCTTGTAATCAACCTCACAATCAGGCTACATGTTCAAATGGATGGATGAACCTAGCTCTAATAGTTCAAAGTACCTCACAAGCTCAATCAAAGGTTTCATCCAGTGGGCCAGTTCCTCAAAAGAAACCACAAGAAAATGAGACTGCTCTTTTCAATTAGAAGCAACCAGACTTCAATGGAGTCAATGATGAAGCTACTTTTGTTGCCTATACAAGAGCAAAAAGAAGAGCTCAAGACATGGAGAGAGAAGATTCCAATGCCAAATCCACTACATCTGTAGAGCCACTATAGCAAGCTGCTCCCATCACACCTAAGGAGGCTCCTATCATTACAAGAAAAGAAGGCCAAGTTCTAAAAGAAGTGGAGCCCAGCATAGTGAAAACACAACAAAGAGTACACACTGTGACATCTTATAATATTGTAGACAACATGAAGAAGGTGAATGTCACCATGTCCATGTGGGACTCTTTGGCTCTTCTCGGACAACCTAAAATTTTGAAGAAGGCCATGACAGAGGTAGCAACTCCTCCACCTACAAAAGAAGCTACAAAGCCAGTGTTGGTTAACACTGATCAAGAAAAGGAGGCTCCAAGTACAAACTCAAAAGGCAATACCATTCAAGGTAGGAACTCAAAATCACCTCCCTTTTATGTATCTCTAATTATTAGAAAATCTTTAGTAGATAATTGTATGGTAGATAGTGGAGCTACTAGCACTGTAATGCCCAAGAAAGTAGTTGACCAACTAGGAATAAAATATAAGCCCTTCCAAAAGAAGATAACACAACTTGATGGATCCTCAGTCAATACTATAGGTGTGGCCAAGGATACCAGTCTAATCTTACATGCTAGTCCTAATTTTTCCTTTCTCCTTGATATATATATATCATAGATCTCCCTGCATTATTTGCTATATGTCTTTCAAGGGAGTTTACAGCCAAGATAGGAGGTTATCTATCTTCTGATTGGTCTCACATGTTATTTCATACAAGGTATGGGACCAAGGTCACCATTAAATCAGAACCATTAGCAGCACACCATATAGAGCCATATGTGTCCAATGCCATCAATGTAAACTACCCCATATTTGATGACAGTGACTTCCAAACCATTAGTGAAGCAAGCATAAAGATAGAAATTATCCCTGATATTCTTCTAGATGAAAGAGCTTTAGAGGCCCAAGAACATCTTATTTGGGATTTTGGTTTGGGAAGTTATCTGATACAAGAGGGTGGAGCCATAGAACCAAGCCTTCTCAAAGAGGATACTGATTCAAAAGATCAAAATAACCAAGTTTGGGAACTATTTTTTGATGGAGCTAGAAGTAGACATGGTTCTAGTGGTGGTGCTATGCTAGTGTCCCCAAAAGGAGAAAGGTATTATACTACCTTCAGATTCAGTTTCTCCTGCACTAGCAATACTGCAGAGTATGAAAGTCTAGTCAATGGACTAGAATGGGCTAGAAAAAGAGGGCTTAAGGCCTTAAAAATTTATGGTGACAGTGAATTAGTCGTCAGCCAAGTAACAGGGATAAGTGAAACTAAAAATGACACTTTGAAAGCATACAAACATAGAGTTTGGGATGCAATTGAAGATTTACATGCTTTCAACATTGTTGCTATCCCTAGGAAATTAAACCAAAATGTAGATAGGTTGGCTGTTGTTGGATCCTAGTATGATATTCCAAATAGTATTTCAAAAGAAATGGATCAACAACATATCAAAGTGATTGTCAGACCATCTATTCCTGATAATGATGTCAATTGAAAAGTGTTTGACAATGATGAACAAATTCTGCAGTTCTTGTTTGAAGAAGATGTTTTTTCAGAACATAATCAAGATAGGCTATCACAAAACTATGGTGATCAAGTGATACAACTCAAGTCTAATAAGATGCCTAGAGGTCTTGTTACCTTAGAGACTTCCATCAACAAGGATGATGAAGTTAATAAGAACAAAGCTGGCCTGGTAGTGCAACAAGAACATTGTGTTGAATTAGAGTTGGAACCAAGTAAGAGCCTACAATTTGGAAAGGTAAACACTGAATTGGAAAAACAAGCTTATACATAATTATTTAAGGAATTCAATGATGTTTTTGCATGGCAGTATGAAGACCTCAAGGGTTTTGATCCATCCCTAGCTCAGCATAGTATTGAATTAGAACCTATTGCCAAACCAGTGAGGCAAAAAAAAAGGCCTATTAATCCTAAGCTTGAGCCACTTATGTATAAAGAAGTACTCAAACTAATAGAAAGTGGTATCATCTACCCATTAAGCATACTAGCTTGGTTTCCAACCTTGTTCCTATCAGGAAGAAGAATGGGGAGATGAGGTTATGTGTTGACTTCAGGGATCTTAACAGGGCTTCTCTAAAAGACCACCATCCATTACCCTCCATGGAAAAAATCTTACAATGTGTCTCTAGATCTGAGAGAATTTCATTATTGGATGGTTATTCAGGATACAATCAGATCTTAGTGAATGAAGAGGATTAATACAAGACTGCATTTACAACCAAGTGGGGAAGCATGGCTTATCAAAAGATGCCCTTTGGTTTGTCAAATGCAGGAGCTACATTTAAAAAGGTAATGGATATGGCCTTTAAAAGCCTTATGTACAAGTTTGTGCTGGTCTATTTGGATGACATAACTATCTATTCAAAGCATGCAATAGATCACATCAAACATTTGAGGAAGATCTTTGAAAGGTGTAGAGAGTTTGGAATATCTCTTAATCCCAAGAAATGTGTGTTTGCAGTTCATGAAGGAAAACTATTGGGATATGTAGTATCCAAAGAAGGAATCACAGTAGATCCTAAGAGAATTGCAGCTATCCTAGAGCTACCCCTACCACATAACAAAAAAAGTCTCCAATCTTTCATAGGAAAGATTAATTTTGTTAGGAGGTTCTTGCCTAACATTGTAGATTTACTCAAGCCTTTGACAACCATGTTAAAGAAGAGTTCAACTTTTAGTTGGACCAAAGAAGGGAGAATCAATTTCCAAGCTATCAAAGAGGCCTTAACAAAAGCCCCTACTCTCTTAAACCCAAATTTTAGTAAGGATTTTATCCTTTATGCTTATGGGGGTCATGATGCTATATCTGCAATGCTGACCCAAGAAAATTTAGATGGATTGGAGCATCCTATTGCTTTCTTTAGCAAAGGTTTAGAGGAGTATGAACAGAGATACTCTTTTATAGAAAAACATGTACTTGCTATGGTAAAGAGCCTTAAGAAGTTCAGATATATGTTGACCCATAGCAGGGTACACTTGAAAGTTACTCATCCAAGTGTCAAAGAATTTTTTCTTTGCAAGGACCTTAATGAAAAAAGAGCTAGTTGGATCACCAAGGTGATGGAATATGACATAGATATTCAAACTACCAAGCTAGTTAGAGGAAGAGGTCTTTGTGAGCATTTGGCAGAGGATGAAAGTTCAAAGAAATTAGAACAAATGGATGCATCTTTGGTTGTGATTTCTATAGAAGAACAAGACAAGGCAACAAGTTGGTTGCCTAATATGATCAATTATTTGAAGACAGGACAATGTCCTGCAGGTTTGGATTCAGCAAAAAGGAGGTATTATAGGTTACAATCTATTCATTTTGTGTTGATAGATGAAGTTCTTTTCAGAAAGGATCACAATGGTGTCCTTTTAAGATGCATAGATTTAGAGAAGATAGCTGATGTCCTATTCGAGTTTCATGATGGACCTTCTAGAGGTCACTTTTCTGCTTGGACTACTGCTTATAAAATCATAAGGGCTGGATACTATTGGCCATCTATCTTTAAGGATAGTCATGATTATGTTAGAAAATGTATCAAGTGTGCCATGTTTGTAGGAAAAGAGAGGCTTGCAGCCTTGCCCCTACAGCTAATCAGAATAGAGCAACCCTTCATGAGGTGGGGTATAGATTTCATTGGCATGATCAACCCTCCATCTAGTGTAGGCCATAAATGGATAATTACTGCAACTGATTACTTCACTAGATGGACAGAGGCAATTGCACTAAAAGAAGCCAATGAGAGTGTTGTCCTAAGATTTTATGATGATATAGTTCATAGGTTTGGCACTCCTAATTCCATCATATCAGATAATGCATTAGCATTCATAGGCCTCAAAGTCTCAGAGTGGGCAGTCAAGAATGGCATCTATCTGAATACTAGTTCCAACTATTACCCTCAGGGCAATGGCTTGGCTAAATCAACCAATAAGAACCTGATTAGGATAATCAAGAAGACTCTTTAAGAAAATCAGAGAGATTGGCATACTAATCTCAGGTCTATAGTGTGGTTAGATAGAATTACCCCAAAGAAAATCATTGGTAATTCTCCTTATGTGCTAATGTATGGTAGAGAAGCCAAGTTGTCTATTTCAACTGAATTACCAGCCTTGGACTTAGCTACTCAATATGCCCTATTTGAGGAAGGGGATCCCTTGCCAATTAGATATGCTCAGGTGATGGAATTGGAAGAGATCAGAGACAAATCAATGCAAGACATGGAATCCCATCAGATTCAGACAAAGAAGAGCTTTGATAAAAAGGCCTGAGTCAAAAATTTCAAGGTTGGGGATGTAGTCCTCAAATGGGATGAGTTCAGATCCAAGCCTGGTAGACATACAAAATTTGATTCATTTTGGGGTGGACCATTTGTTATAATAGAGTGCAAGGGGTCTAATGTTTTCCATCTATCAAATCTTGAAGGAGATACCTTGCCAATATTGGTAAATGGTTTCCACTTCAAGCCCTGTTTTGAGGTTAATCCCTCTCTGTAAATTCTTGTAAATATGTTTCCCTACTTTCTTTCCCTATTTTCTAAGTTAGTTTCCTACTTTTCAAGAGGTGCCTATGCACAAGTTTGTCTCTCCAATTCTAGTTCTGTCTCCCTATGAGAATTTTGAGTTTTGATGACCCCATGCCCAATGGATATGTTAAGGCCACTGATCTATGTTTAGCAGGCTGACATCCAGTAGAAATCGCCAAAATGTTACCCTAATTTCCATGAACATGAAAATTTGGCTAAACCTATCCCCAAGTCTCTATTTTCACCTTGCCAGGCATCCCTAAAATTTTCATGAATTTATCTCTTGTTTCTTGGCCTCTACAATCTTTTTAACTCTCTGGTCTACAGGTCAAAAATTTATAAAACTAGCCGTTATAGGCCAAACCCTCAAAAAACCCTAGGCCTTGTTATAATTTGTTATTACTTTTTTTGGCCACTTAAACTCCTCAATTCCCATGTGTGTTTTAATGCCTTTGGTTGCCAATTCTCTAAGTTCTCCAACAGTGGTCTTTCTTATTCAGCGAACTGGTGACGACTCTTCCTTCAGTCGCATAATATCTTAATCCTTGGCGGGGTTTCCTTTTCATTTCCTGATTTTGTGACTTGACAGTTTCCTTTGGTTGCCAATTATCTAAGTCTTCTGGTAGTTATCCAAATGTTTTGGCGATCAGGCGACTGCAGTGGTTCTCATAATCACTAAGTGTTTGGCGGTTAGGTCTAAGTATCTTGCGACTCAGTGAACAGTCACTTTTCTTCAGTTGGGCAATCGCTCAATATTACTCAAGGTTAAGCTTTTGGTTCAGTGATTTAGTGAAGACCTTTGTTCATGTATTCTCTAAGTTTAACCATGGTTCCTTGAAGTATTTAGCAAACAAGAGATTTCCTTCGGTCGCTAAATCACCAGGTCAAAGTGGGGTTAGTTCTGCAGGCAGCGGGTGATGTGTTAGAGTGGGGTCCCAGTTACTGAGATCAATGGTTGTTGTAAGATCTCATAGGATCTGTCAGAGGCGTGTGATATTATGACAACCATTGATCTTCTCTTTTGTGTAGTGCTTTAGAGTTTTGTGGGTCCACTGCTACGTTGTCCTACTTGGAAGCTTCCTATTGGCTGAGGGATGATGACTTGTATTATTGTCAGTGGGCCCAGGGATGTCAGAAGCTTCGAAATCTATGGCTGGCATGTGTTCTCATGAAATGTGTCAGAGGTATGCAATTGTAAGAAAACCATCAATTCTCCTTGGTGACATAACTCTTCATGCCTAGCGGGTCCACTGCTACGTGTACACAAATGGTGGCTTCTAATTGGTCCACATAATGGTGATTAGGCATATGTCAATGGGTCCTAATCTTTTCAGGAGGTTAAAGTACAACAAGATCTTGTGGTTGTTGCTACATTGTTGGGATAAGATGCATGCTATTTAATTTAGTGGTTTAGCAACAACCGTTCGATGCTCTTTCTGCAGGTCGTGGGTCTGAGTCTGTCAGGTCTACCAACTTGCTCAAATGTAATTGGTTGCCAAGTGCTAATGAAGATTTCCAAGTGGGTCCATTTGTTAGAAGGGGTTACGACTTAAAGAGATTGGTAGATAGTGCATGATCTGAAAGGATATTTGAGGGCCATGATATCATGCACCTGCCGTTAGATTAGAATCTTATCTTACAGTGGGGCCAAACTGGCAGGTGTGCTGACGTGCTAATTTTTCATTGGTCCTCGTATTGCTGATATGGACTTGAAATTTTCAAAGGGGTTTCATGACTATTTCAAAGTTAATTTGAGCCACTCATTTGTCGGGGGTTGGAGGGGATCGAAAGTCACATTTTAAAATGATTGGCTAGCCATTAGTTTTCAAAATTCAAATGTGTCTAAGAAGGTTTTTTACCAGTATTTAATTTGCAGGCTGCAAGCGGCGAGGTAGCTCAGAAAATTTATGTCTCCAGGACATTTGTAGTTGAAAGAAGATGATGAGGAAGTTTGGGCAGCCATCATGGGTCATTTCTTGTCTTAGAAAAGTACCAGCTTGAACATTTATGGTGAGACCTTTGTGTAGGAAAGCAGATGAATCTAGGTTGCTTGTCTACAAGTTGATGCAATACAAAGACAGGCACATAATATCTTATCGGCCATACTATTACAGAGATTCATTTATGATCAGATTTGATGGCAGTTAGGGTTTTAATATTATGCTAATGTAAAATCCATGAAACCCTAGTTAGGTTTTTGACTCCTGCCCGTGTGTAGTTGGGTATGTATATATTGTATTTTTGGAGCTTTTGAGCTAAGAGTTGGACAATTTGTAGAAGAAATTCATCTTTTCTTAAGGGTCATCTATGGTATCATCTCTACCCTCTGGCTTATATAGTTTTATTTCTCCCATAATCCCATTGATGAATTCAAACATTGCAGAGGTATTTTGTGACAATTCTTCATGTCCCTATACTTCCTTGTCTGAGTTTATTACTTATTGAATTGAAGTATATGATGTTTTTACTGGTATCTTAGGGTTCCTTATCCCTCTTACTTTCTGTAACTATGTGTGTTATTGTGTTTGATCTGATTTAGATGCTTTTGTGGGTATACTTCATCCCCCCTAACAGTCTTATCTCAATCCTACATCGAGTTGCAGAAGTGAATGTCTTCTTGCAGGTCATAGATTGTGTCTTATGTTCAGGCCCTTCTATGGAACACTTATGCAAGCCTATTCAGTAAGTTGTGACCTACTAAACCTAAGCCTTTCATTGATTTCATTCCTCTATACTAAGATCCAAACCCTAATTTTGGTGCATCACCTAGTAGGTAGTTTTCTTTTAGTCATTTCCCTTTCCAAGCGTTCCTTCTATACCTTTCCCTCAAAAAATTTACTTTTCTATCAAGAAGTAAATTAGGGTGATTATCCAAGAGGAACCAGCCTAGAACCTAGAGGTCTCATCTTAGTTAGCAAAGGCCCCATAACCTAGAGATGATTCCCATGTTATTCTAGGTTATCAAGACTATGAGAGCTTGAGAGAAAGGCGCAAACTTAGTGTATAAAAAATCCTTGGGAACAATCTCATAAGGTATGAGTCATCTTGATGGAACTCAAAACTCATAATATAAAATTAATACACATGATCATGTGGATCTCTGTTACCATCATACTTGTCATATTGGGGGATCTCAACCTTTCTAGGAAAGTCTTTCATGCTCAAACTCTTGTCAAAAGGATTAGGAAAAATTGAATCAAGTGAGAATGAAATCTTGGGTTCCAACATATTCTCCATCATACTCTTAAGTTTCTTTTTCTCTTCTTCCTGGGATGGACCTTGTTTCTTGATCTTCTTGTCCACATCAAAGTTGTAGGGGACTTTGGCAGCTTTGTTAATTAAACTCTCTAGGAACTTGTCTTTGTTTTTCTCCAAGTATGTCTCCACATACTGCTAGAAGAGTGGTTATTTTTGTATCTTCATGAAATCTTGGGAGTTGAGGTCAAAACTTGAGCTACTACCCCCATATTGTGAACCATGGTGAGCATGTTGAGAAGGTTGTCTTGAGTTCCTAGGAGGTGTTTGTCTCCTATAATGCTCTTGTTGTGAAGCCCTTCTTCCTCTAGGGCTAGGAGATCGTGAAGGTGTTCTTGAATATCCTCCACTTTGTGGAGTCTTAGGAGGGGTGAGTGGAGGAGAGTTGTTTCCACCACCGACACACATGTTGTTGTATTGATCATTAAGTTATTGAGCCAAGAGTCTATCTTTCTCTTCTTGTGTGGGTCTCCTTTCTATTTCCAATAATGCTTGTCTTTCCGACTCTAGGAGTCTAAATTTCTCTTCCTTTGCAGCTTGTTCATCTAGGAAGGCTTTCTTTTCATCCTCAATTATCTTGAGTCTTTCACTTGTGTATCTTGAAGTTGTTTGGAGTGGTGAACTTGGTCTTGAATGTTTAAACAAGTCATTGGTATATGTTGCATTCACATGAGTATCATAAGGTTCATCATCTTGATTGTCATGCTATGATTGTCCTTCTTGATAGGATTTCTTCACTTCCCTTTCAGCCCTTTGGTGTGCATCCAAATATCTAGTTGATTTAAGGGGCGAGACTGGTCAGTTTTCATGAGAGGAACTGCCAAACAGAATGGTATCTTTATACCTTTTGAATATGTTATCAAGGCTTTTATCCATTTCTTCCCTCTCTCTTCGAGTCATTGTGTAACTCATATCCATATCTGAATGAGAAGTTGCTAAGGGTGTACTCAACTCACTAAGATTACTCTTGGGATCAAACCAAACTTCTGAGTTGTTCCTAGGGGATTGATCAAAGATGGGCTCTTTTCCCTTACGTTTTTGGCAAGTCTGAACTAAGGATAATTGGTTAAAGACTACTTGAGGTCATTTTCCTTGATTTACTTGATACCTTATTGTAATCAACATGAAAGAAAATGTACTAGGTGTTAAGATGACCCTAAGAAACCTTAGTATCAAACTAGGATAGTAAAAGCACTCAATTGTCCAAAGAGAGATGATAAGATAGAATTTTTGTAAAAGGCATAAACCAACACTGCCATAGAGGTGCCCAATAAATGGGTGAATACCCTAACACATGAATCAGGAGGATGATTTACCCAAGTTATATTGATTTATTTGAATTTGTATGGAAGTGAATAGACAAGGGATTACTAAAACTGTCCAAGCGTGTTATCAAAGAATCCAAAGGTTTACTTTCTCAACAATGATGATTTCTAACTAACTAATACCAAGCAAGGTCACATGTGAAATCAAAGAATACTAGTCCAAGAGGTCAAGACAAAGGAACCCAAGGTGAAAATAGGCTTTCAATAACGAGGTAAGTGACCTACTATAATCTGGATCGACCAAGGAAGACTGGAAATGATAGGAATCAACTCAGTGTTTTGACAGATTGCAGGATAGTTCCACGCAAGGAAGTGTAGTCCCACATGAAGAAATTCCAAGGATCACATGGAAATATGCCAAAAACATGCAAATAAAAATTGAATCAGACTTAAAACAACTAGCAAAGGGTCTCTGACAGGACTGTAGTGAAACGTTGTGTGAGGATATGAAATCCCGTGCGAGAAAATGCAGGGTTCGCATGAGATAATGCAAGCTCACACATGAATGTGCAAAATACCAGGTGACAAAATAGGATCAGACCACTTAGTAGCAAGTTATAAACTCAGGAACTTAGTTTTTGTTCATTTTAAATAACCAACTAGATGCATCAATAGATTTTTGTCATCAATTAAACATGCAAGACAACAATCAAGGAGTTCAAGAAAATAATTGTCTTCAAACAATAAGCAAGGCACAAGGAAACCTTATGCATGAAAAAAGATAGTGACTTAGTATGCTACTCCTTAAAATGTTCTCAAAATGTTTTTCCAATCATGCACATAGTCCTAGAAAATAAAAAGTTGGTTTCACTATGGTTCTTAGTAATGGTCAACTCTGCAACTTTCTCAATCTCAAGAGGGTGAACTCCAATCCAGGTGCACTGGTTTTTTGACACATTCTGAGAATTTAATGAATTGGAGATGCTGAGGAGATCTGATAGCCCAACAAGAAACCACACCTTTGGAGATTTCTTCCACAAGGATATTTATATAGCGGTTGTTGCCACCAAGGCAAAAATGGCTATTACCACTTGAGGTTCCATCCATGTGGTTTACCCAATAAAGGGATTGTCCACTATGGTTAACCCTCTCTAACAAGGTGACTCACAAAAAGGACCACATGGGAACTTAGTTTAGATTCAAGGATCCGATTTTCTGATACTACCCAAAATGAGAGTTAAGCATAATTCTCTAGCCTCTTCACTTCACCCAAACATAGCAAGAAAATTTATTGACACGCTAAGATTGAAACCACCTCACCAAGGTTCGTGATGTCAACAACAATGTTTACCGAGCTCTCTAAGTGGGACCAAGAGAGAATGTATAGATCAAAGTTGAGGACTAAACCAAGTAAGACCATAAGATAGTAAAAATATCCTCCCTACCTACAAGAGGATCCCTCTTTGAGAAGAGCTTCACATGTAAAACAAGTGAATAAAGCTCACTCTCTCAAGAACTCCACAAATAGTGTTCATAGGGCCTATTTACTATGTGAAACATATATGCAAGAAAGTGAATCTATGTTATTTTTAGAGCCCAAAATTAAAGTGTGATCTATGAAAGCAAGAAACACTCAAGCTAGACACATGAGAGATTCATTTTATTCCCAAAATCCAAATATTATAGAGATGCAATAAAATACCTCAAGTCCAAAGCAACATGCCTTGCTGTTATGCTACCTCAGAATATAGAATTAGGGAAATAATCATAGAAACCATTAAATGTCAGAAAAATAGCAAGCAAAAAGTAAATCTGCAAATTTTAGGTCTCTGCTGTCAGAATTCCACATGAGACAGTACATAGTGTCATGCGAGAAAGTACCACACCCATGCAAGAAAATGCATAGGGTTGTGCAAGGAAATACATAGACCCACATGAGAAAACACCTTTGTCACATGAAAAAATGCTAATGCCATCACAACTTCATGTGATACAGTGAGAAAACTCATGCGAGGATCTGTATCAAAGATGCACGGAAGTATGGGTAGTGCACAAAAAATTGTCAAAAAAATAAAATAAAATAAAATGAGGCCAGAAATGGAATTTTCTATCCCACGGTGGGCACCAAAAAATGTGTGCTTAAATGTTGACACACTTCTATGAGTCATTATATCTAAGAGTGCTCAAGAATGAGGTCTCAAATGGTGACTCATAGCTCTCTATTCATGGAGTGCAAGGGTTTATAATGGAGGCCCTCAGTTTAGACCTAGTTTATGCCCATGCAAGTACACCATAAAACCAGAGATTCAAAGAGGAAAAGAAAAATGCCAGTCTCTATGATCATCAAGTATGCATGCAAATGAAAATAGAAGCTATTCTAAGTGATAACAATGCATAAAAAAAAACTAATCTATGAAAGGAAATGCTTATGCAAAATTATTCTATGAAAGGAAATATGAATCTAATCTAATATGAAAGTGCAAGATTAATCTAAATGGATTTCCATGGGGCATGAGAGAAGAAGACAAGAAAAGAGAAGTTGCAATGTTCAAGGTCAAGTGCTCAAATTCTTCTTCAAAATTGCTCTCCAAACTAACAACATAACAATACAAAATCCCGGATCCCTAAATGAGAAGGAGAGAGCTCCTTTTAAAGAAAGATGGACAGTCAAGATTAAGAGGCAAAAAGAAATGAGCAATGGCAGAGATTAAATCTTGGTTGATCCATGTGCTCAAGATTCTCAAGAGGCAAAATAAAAAAGGCATGATTAAGAAGCAAAAATAAGTGTGGAAGAGATTAAGAGGCAAAATGAGATTCCACTCATCTTGGAAAGTGTGCATTCAATGTGTAGACAAAAAGTCTTTTTCTTTTTATTTTTATTTTATTATTTATTTATTATTTTTAGCAAAGTGGTTTCCATTATTTAATTAAAAGATTTTTTATTTATTTAATTAAAAGGGAGCATGTTCTCTTAATTAAATAAAACTTAGGATAAAATGATCAAACCTTAGGAAATATTAAAATAATTGAATTAATTACGATTTGATCAAGGTAATTATTTTAAATTGAAAATATTACAAGGCATTGATTCAGGAAATTGATAAATTGATGAATGGGGGCTCAAAGTCTAGGCGACCATTTTAGGGTGCATACAACCGGATTGACCCTACATAGGTGTCATTACATGACTTAGATTTGAGCAGTGTCGGGAGAGCATTAGAACCTATTATGGTATATATATATAAATTTAGATTTTATTTAAACAACTTACACATATACATCTATTTGAGTATATAAATAATTTAAATTTTATTTTTGATTAATATATATTACATATTGTTAATATTATTTAGAACAATAGAGAGGGTGGCTGAATTAGTTATTCTCAGGTCTAGATGTACCAATTTAACTTTTAAACACTTTAAAAATCTCAGATCTAATCACAAACACAACTCAGTCTCTAAATTATATATACCAAAAACATATAACATGCAGTCAATTGTCCAAAAGTAATTATCTTGTAGAATATAGAAACAAACACTTCAAACATTCACACAAGTATAACACTTGGATTTATAGTGGAAACCCAACTTGGGAAAAACCACTTTGTAACATGTTACTGATATTTTCATTCTTCTGAAGTGAGCTTTATGAAAAGCCAACCTTGTTAAAGGTTTACAAACACACTGCTAGGTGTGACCCTGTTAAAAGATTTAAACACTGTCAAAAGTGACCTGGTTAAAGGATTTAAGTACATTCCATTAGAATTCCACCTTGATTAAAGGATTTATGATGCAGGAGCATCCTGGGTGTAAGAGCAATCTTGCATCACCCAAAAATATTTCTAGTTTTCTTTTTAATAAGGGCTATCTTGTGCAGAGCTGCTATTTATGGAAACTTTCTATTTTTAGTAAGTTTATCATATGATCTTGGAATGTTCTAATTTCACAAGTGGAGGTTTATTTTGGTCGTATCAGCTTGCCGGATCAAGTCTAGTTTTGAAGATATTGAAAATTTTTAATTTTGGAAATAGGGTACAAAAACTTTGAACTCAGTTTTGAAGGCTTTAGAGGCCCTAGATGAGGTCGAAACTTTGATTGAATGAAGCTTGCTAATTTAGGCATTGTAGAACGCTTCATGCCCTTTATGAAATGGGGTCATAATAGTCAATCAGGTCAACAGGTGATGACTTATGGTCTCTGAAAGTTGGGCCACCTGAAATGGCAAAAAATAAATTTCCTTCAAAATTTCTAGTTGGGTTTCAAAAGTTGTTTTGAGCCGACTATGATGTAATAAAATGAAAAATAAAATAATTCTAAGTTTGGTCAGCCTTATTGGATAAAATTCTGGAACCTTCCCAAGCGGTGGAAAAATTGCCTATATAAGGAAGGCTGTAGTGTTGTCTTAGGTAGTTCGAGAAAGTTCTGGGTAGTAGATCTGGGTATTGATTCAAGGCTTTGTCCTACAGAATATTGTAAGGGAATGCCTATGTGGCTTTTCATATTGTAATTCTGAAAGTTTGTAATTCCACATTTGTGGAGATAATAAGAAGCCCATTTTATATTCTTGCATATTGTTGTTGTTTCTATGTTCTGTTATGTGTTTGTGGTATTAAGGGGAGCACCCTTCATCAAGTGGTATCAAAGCAGGAGTTTTTGAGTGTGTAAATAGATCACCGATTGTGAGAAAGTTTGCACCAAGACCGTGGTTTAGGGTTTCTATGTAAACAGATCACTGATTATGAGGTAGTTTGCACCAAGACCGTGGGTTAAGATTTATGTGTAAACAGATCACCAACTGTGAGGTAGTTTGCACCAGGACCGTGGTTAGGGTTTCAGCGAGAAGTGCAAAAATGCCTCCATGAAGGGAATGTGGTGGAAGAGCTAGTGTTGTAACACTTGAGGTTAGGGAACTGCAGAGACAAGTGTGAGCATTGCAAGAGGAGATTCGTAGAGGAATGAGCCTTAATTTTAGAGACGAAAGAGAGGATGAAGCCGAAGAAGAAGATCAAGAAGGAGAAGTTGAAATTGTGAACCAGGAGGAAGAAACACTTTTCTGAGCCATCTCAAAGATCAAAAAGAGACCTAAGATTGAGGTTCTAACATTTTCTAGAAGTCTTAACCTATAGGAATTGATCGACTAGATCAATGAATGTGAAGAATATTTTGAGTATGAAGATATCAAGGATCTTGATCGGGTCAAGTTTGTGAAGGTAAGACTCAAGGGCCATGCAAAGATCTGCTGCCAAGAGATTTAGTTAGAGTGAAATAGAAGAGGAAAGCATAAAATCACAAGATGGGAGTGAATGGTGGATAAATTGAAGTGACAGTTCATCCCTATTGATTATGAGCTTGACCTACTAAAGAAAATGCAAAGTTTGAAGCAAGCAGGAAGATCTGTTCAGGAGTATACAGAGGAGTTCTATCGAATCCTCATCAGAATAGGCCATGTAGAAGCTAATAAGGATAAATTTGCCTGTTAACTTATTGGGTTGAGGCCAAGCATTCAAAAGGAGTTGAATCTAGTTTGAATGAACAATATTGAAGAGGCATACCAGTTTTCCTTAAAAGTAGAGGAAAAGATGAACAAGAAGTTTGAGAGTAGACAAAGTGGAAGAGGTTGTGATGGAAGATCTGGTGGACGATCATATGGAGATCGAAATGAAGATCCGAAAAAGCAGGATGAGACTAGTAATAGTCAAAATAAAAAAAGAGATAATTTCAATCATTTCCATGATCAGAATAATAGAGATCGGAGAGGAAGAGGAAGAGGAGGCTTCCATGGAACATGTTTTCACTATGGAGAAGAAGGTCATAGGGCATTTGAATGTCCTCAATGCCAAGGAAGGAAGGATAGGAGGAATGAAGGCCAAGCCAGAGCTGCACATGTAGATGAAGATGTCAGATCATCAAATACTAAAGATGCTAAAAGAGGAGAAATGTTGATCAACAGAAGAGTCCTGCTAAGTGGTGAGAATGAACTTGAACAAAGGAGGAGCCTGTTTCACACCAGGTGCAAGTGTGAGGGTAAGTGTTGTGATGTGATTATTGATAGTGGTAGTACAGATAATTTGGTGTCAGAAGAGATGGTGAAAAAGTTGAAGCTCAAAAGGGAGAAACATCCACATCCATATCAAGTTGCCTGAGTGTAGGATGACCACAAGGTCATGGTCAGTGAATAGTGCCTAGTAAAGTTCAAGATTGGTGGGTACCAAGATGAGGTACTATGTGATATCATATCTATGGATGCATGTCATATTTTGTTGGGTAGGTCATGGTAGTTTGACAGATGTGCTATACATGATGGTCATGTGAATACCTATTCCCTGACAAAGGATGGAGTGCAACATAAGCTAAAGCTATTGAAGGAGACTAAAGAAAAGGTATGTGGTAATGCAAGAATAGTTTTGTTGATAGAGGAAATTTCTTAGATGGTGTGTGGCATGAGCATATGTGTTTTACCTTAATTCCAAAGGCTGGGAAAGAGGAAGTAGAAGATGTACCTGTAGAAGTTGCAGAATTATTGAATGAGTTTTAGGATATTGTATCTGATAATGTGCCTGATGGATTATCACTAGTAAGAAAGATTAGTCATCAGATGGAATTGATTCCAAGAGCCAATTTTCCAAATAAGGCAGCACATAGAATGACACTAGTAGAAAGTGAAGAGTTAAAGACAAATTTGAAGTTTAGTTCATCACATCATCCACAAATTGTATATGGAAGTAGTCCTAGAAATGCATCTGAGTTGAGAAAG
This sequence comes from Chamaecyparis obtusa, assembly GCA_027943335.1. Classification (NCBI taxonomy): domain Eukaryota; kingdom Viridiplantae; phylum Streptophyta; class Pinopsida; order Cupressales; family Cupressaceae; genus Chamaecyparis; species Chamaecyparis obtusa. The sequence continues at coordinate 529,014 of BSBK01008571.1, forward strand.
ATAGATAAAGGAGAAATAAGTAGTGCTGAAGCTAAAGATTTTGTATAACATTTGAAGAACATCCATGAGGAGGTGAGGAAGCACATTACCAAGATGAATGCATAGTATAAGGCTAAGGAAGATGAGAAAAGGAGGCATAAGGAATTTCAGGTTGGGGATGAAGTCATGGTTCATTTGTGGAAGGAGTGAATTCCAGTTGGTACATATAACAAGTTGAAAATGAAGAAGTTTGGACCATGTAAGATACCAAAGAAGCATGATTTAGGAAATGCATATGAGGTCAAATTGCCTATTAAGCTGAATATTTCACCAGTATTTAATGTTTTAGATTTGACAGAGTATCATGAAGGATGTGTTGAAGATGAGGTTACAATAGCACAGTGGATTATTCAAGCAACCAGTTTAGATATCAAGGAGATTGAAGACATACTTGATAGTTATGTTGGCAAAAGCACAAGGAATAGGACATATGAAGAGTATTTGGTCAAATGGAAAGGATGACCTGTTGAAGATTCATCATGGCTAGCAAAGGAGGAGGTTAATCATCTTGGTTTTCCTCTGCACAGCTAAGTCGTGATAGGGTCACTTCTCAAATTACCTTGGGTGTCTAATGTAACGCCCCGCCAGGTAACCCAAGAGGACAAGACATAAAACCTCTATAAAATGCAAGTAGTGAATTTTTATTTTATTTTATTTATTTATTTTAACTAGAATAATATTCATCATTACACTTCATATTTCTAAAAGAAGAAATAATTTTCTACTACTTGAATGTAAGATTTATACAACTTAAGTCCTCCCGGGTTCCCTAACATCGCTACCAAAGCAACATCATATAAACCATTTACATGCATAAGATATTCATAGAATCATGAGCTTAAAAGATCTACATTCATTTTAATGCACCAAGTTAAATGTCCCTAACTTATTTTTTTTATTAAACATAGGTTAATCATCCAACATCATTATTCCTTTTATCAACTCATTCCATAAATTCATATTGATTTCATCTACATCTACTATCCTTTATATCACTTTTCTCTAATAATTTAGGTAAGAGATTAATATTCATTAAGGTAGGCATCATCCTAGGTACTTCATTAACATGAACCAAGTATTAACATTAAAATCAAATTACTATTCTATTGCATTGTTTCATAACCATTCATTTTTAATAATTCCAATCACTAATCTATCATTTCTCAATAATCTCTTTGAATTCTTTCATCAAGAGAGAATACATTATTGTTGTGATACATCATTATATATAATTATATTTAAGATTATTTCCTTTACACATGGACAACATAAGAGGATAGGATAAATAACATAAACACTTTCTTTTAATGCTAGTAACATGTCCAATATTCCACATTTTTTTCCTTTTCTTTTACCTAGAACTACCCATTCCCTTATGCATTGCTTTGAATTGAGATTGCATCAATACTACAAGACTTCTTTTAGGAGATTAAAAATTACATGAGTACAAATACATAAGTACATCTCAACATATTAAAATATCCAATAAGAAATCTTCAACTGCAGATCTAGAAAGGAATATGTGCTAGGATCATCCAAAGAATCACGATCAATACCTCGATATAAATATTAACCACCCAACCACATGGAACCAATAGGCCCACTCCCCCGAGCTAGGAGATAGAACCAAAGGCCCATACAAGAGGTAACAACTAGGAAATTCATAAGGTGGTGATAAAATTTCCCCAAAGTTACAACACAAAAGAAAAGACAAGAAGACCACAAGGACTACCAGAGGCATGATCAAATTTAGGACAGAATCTAAGCTACAAGCTAGGTGAGTGTCATCGCATAGCCCTCACCACTTGGGTTGTCCTGGTACTAGCCACTCTTGGCCCCGGCCCCCAAGTAGGCACATGCGGAACTGAATGCCTCTTGTACAGACAAGGTCATCCAGTCGTACCTACGCATAGGTACCTTCTCCCACTCCCATCCTTAGTCTTTACTAGCACTAAAGGCATGGGTGAGGCACAATTAATCTTGATTAGTGTGTAATTTCCCATTCCAATAATCTCCCATTCCCAATTCATTTATTTAGGTTATCACTTGATTAAATAACTCATAGTAGGTTATCCTGGTAGTAGCCACTTAGGGCCCCGACCCCTCACTATGAGCCACTCACCTAGTGTACTTAGGTTCCCTAACATACATATAAAAATCATAAGAGCATAATAGATCCATCATCAAGAATTCATACCAATTCCATAACAACATTTGATTGAGTTTAGGAAAACATATGTTGTCCCTAGTCCACTTGACAACCCTAAACCCAATATGGCATACAGAATGTTCCAAACATATAAGAAGACATCCAAGTGATATTATAAACATATTAAGAGTATACATAGATCTAATTAACCAAAAAAAAACATTCTAATAGCCTCTGGTGACCATACGAAACCTTAAAACTTAATGATGTTCTTAAACTGAATTATTTCAAGCAAGGATTAAATGAAAAGAATAGTCATCATAGAACAGTCATCCATATCTTCCACAAAACAAATAATAAAAGAAATCGCTTCAGTGGAGATTTAGCTAACATAATTATGGACTCTCAATTTTATTTTTAGGAAGATCCAACGGTGGGAAAGAAAGTTATGACTTCTGGTTTAAAACAGAAAATTCTGGTTAGGGTTCAGACCTGCCTTCACTAAAACGGTTGTAATTTTCACAAAACATAATAAAAATTGTCCAAACCAATTGGAAATGAAAGATAAGACTTAGGATAATATTTTATATCAAATTTATACTTTTATATAATCATATCAGCCTGTAGCATACGAATACATTTGACAAAAAATTTGGAATCAAGAATGGACAGGCATAGTCTGCCAAAATATAAAAAATAAGGCATTAATTCGACCCTAAAAATAAAATCAAAGAGATAACCATTTGAGATCTATGAATTTTACCTCTAAAAAATTAATTTAGTAAAACCCTAGATGCAATTTAAATTATTATAATAATAGATCTCCAAAAATGGGTCGCTAAAAACACTAGGAAAACACATGCCAATTCTTACAAACAAAAACTCAAAACTTTAAAATAACCATAAAAATTAAAAGTACAGATATAATAAATAATTATAATATATAAATAGATCCATAATCTATCAGAGACATAAAGTAACTAACATATTCAATCCATACCTCATGTCCTACGAAGGTTGAATCGAAGAAGGAAGGAAACAAAAGAGAAGACAAATCCAAACTTGAGATGCATCCTTCAAACCCTATCCACTTTTAGAAATATCCATGAAAGAAAGAAATAATTCCACAGCAAAGAATCCCTCTTTCAACTATTGAAATTCTCACAAAAATGTCTCTCTCCCAAAAGCAAAGATAACCAAAAATTCTTAAAGACATATGCTTACAAAATCTCCCTCACATCTCTAAGTTTTCTCTCCAAAATCACCATGAAAATTAAGGCCATCCTCTCCTCAATGCTTCAGCCCCAAAATCCCCCCTCTTCAAATGAGAAAGTAGTGCATATAAATAGATTTCCAAAGGTTGAGAGGAAAAGTAACCAACTCCCAACTAACTCTTAACTAAAGGGTATTATAAATAACTTAATATCATACAACTATATTACTCAAATATACAATAAAAGATTATTTGTATTCATTCATACACATATGTAATATTATCCTAACATATATGCATATGCCATCATTAATTACATCAATATCTATATATATAACCTATCCTCATTATTAATAATTAACAATTGAGAATAATATACTTCGCATTATTTAATATTTAATTATTAATAATATTATATTTTACATTAATCCCAAAATATACACTATCAACAATATCTACAATAATTAACATATAATCACATATAAATTATATATATATAAATACATATATGTGTGCACCCATATATATATATATATATATATATATATATATATATATATATATATATATATATATATATATATATATATATATATATATATATATATATATATATATATATATATATATATATATATATATATTTATTTATTTATATTTATATAGATACATGCCAAATACCAAACACTATAATCTATAAGATTATGAAGTAATAGATCACAATATTATTACCTATTTATAATTGCTATAGGATATAACACTGAGGTAGAATAAAATCACATGCCTCAAAATAAATCTAATCATCCAAAGAGGCCATACAAATCATCTTATGAAACATATCGAGAAAACCATAAGATCAAACAAGATCAACCAAAGTCAACAAGGAAAGTCAAGCCAAACTCCTGAAACACAACATAGAACGACTAACTAAGAATCATACCAAGAAGGAGAAATAAATAAAATGAGTAAACAAATCATACAACCAAATGAATTCAAGTGGTCACAAGGCACTAACTACAACCATGCCCAACCGGGTGCGTTGGATCTGGGTTTTTGACCCAAAGGTTGACTGACAAAGAAGGAACCCTAATATTCCCAAATTGGAATAATGACAAAGGAAGACTCATGTAGGGGCCTTAGTACTATCTCCATAACAACAACCATCGAGGATTTGAGGGCATGCTCAGACCTGTGAAGCCAGGTGAAGTCGATGCCCGGTACCTGCAAGCCTGCATCACAAAGAAGAAATACATATGCATGGATATACATATAAAATAAAACATTGTAGACAGATGACTAGGATCGATACATCATGTGGACCTCAGCTATGTGAATAACTACGACTTCATCCTGAATCATGAAAACACATCATGTATATATATACACTCAAAGCGTTAGCATCATCATAATGAAGGTTAGAATCTCAAGCATTATGTTAGTCTCTTATCAATACTAATAATAAATTAACATAATCAAATCATCAAGTGAGATACAAGATTCATCCAAGGTAACCTTAATAGAAGAAAATATAAATAACCACTTATATATATCTATCAAGTACATATCATATAACATCCTAACTATGTTCATAAAGGTCTTGTAGGTACTCAATACATACATGGAGATAAATACATACAAAAATGATACCTTTAGATAGTATGTCTGATATTAGAATCATTGAGTACTAGCTTATGAAATTATTATAAACAACTATAGGAATAGATCAAACAAGTATCATGTACAACTTAAGCTGTAAGAAAACATCGAAGGATCTTAATTCTTTCAAAAACACAAAACTTATATTAGGGTTAGAGGGGTATTACATCCTCCCCCACTAAGATTCGACTTACTCCTGGAAGTCGGGAATGTGAACTATATATCACACATTATCTAACAAAATTATATTATTACTATTCTAGATCCTAATTTAATGACTGCACACATTCTTCTCCTATCAAGAGTTTTGGTAAATCCTATCTTATTACAACTTTAGTGTAGATTAACTCAATTCAATTAGTAATGACTTTCAAAAAAAGAATTACCTATGTGAGTCTATCACTTTATGCTGTAAGTTTGTTAACAAGATACTTGAAATTGCATCAAAATTATTGTTATCAAGTCGAAACTCTAAGGTATTCATGTTTACTCACTAATATCAATATATTAGGAAATTGCATGTTTTACCAACTAAGATTATCACTTCCTTTCACAATATCAAAGTTCCTATCTATGGTAACCAGTATAAAAAAAAAGAAAGAATTTATGATATATTTTCCCTTTTGAGACATAATCTAACCCTACATAATACAACTTGTGAGACCTTATTACAAATAGGGTCCAAAATTTGTGTCCCTTACAAGCTATGAATACCAAACATAGAGAGGTATGTAACATTTATATTTGTTATGATCATGAAGGGAATACATCAAATAATTTTTATTTACTTTTATAATCATGAAAATAAAACAATCTATATACTTGAAACTTACCATTTTCATTAACACATAGTTTTATAAGAAATATTCCTTTCCATCAAAGCTTTAAGTAGAATTCCAATGACATAGGACACACAAATTTTACAATATACATATTCTAAGTCATCTTTCACAATAGTTGTAGTGCTTGATTTCCAAAAACACATTCACCCCCTAGAGGAGATCTAAACAATTTATAATTTATTGCACTATTATTCATTAAGTTGGGATCCCTTCTTAAAGCTTACTATTTATCTATGCACTTTTCCCTAATTTGCATGTCAGGCAATTTCCATATGGCATTTTCTTAAGAGTTATTTCAAATTTTTTATTGCATAACGATCATAGATCCATTAAGAGAGAAAGAAGTATATGAGTCCTACTACTATCTTCATAACCACAACATCTAAATTAATAACATTAACTACTGTACATAACTTTAATTTCTACCCTTTACCTATTTGAAACATTACCCTCGTACACTTTAAAATTTTGAGATAACATCAGTTCTAAGTAGAAACTGAGTAAGGTACATTTCTATAACATTTATTTACCACAAAAACTCCTTATTCATAGTTGATCAATCACTTAATGTTGTTAATTTCTTACTACTATGGTGTTGATCACAATGTATACAAAACATGAATTTGTTTCCAAAATACCCATCTAGGATCCTAACTATTCTCTAGGCATTTTGCAAGACATATATTTAATAAAAACAACTTCCATCATTAGTACAGATAATCCATCATCGCACATACTCTTCCCTAGAATTTCTTGATTATGTTATCTTAAATCTTTTTTGTGTAATTTAATAAGATATGCAGAAAGGATATAACTTCTTACCAAGATAGGGATAAAAATTCCTCTTCCTAAATGAAAATGTGAATTATAGCCTATGATAAAATCTTGGGGACATAGGTCCTTCACCCAAGGGTTTCCTAATTGAGTATTTACAAATTTTCCTAATATATTATTGCCTTGTCTAAACAATTTTAGTCATGCAAAACTTATTTCTTAAGAGGGGAGAGAGAAAGAGAGAGAGAAATGCATATGACAGTAAATTATTTGTTCCTAATTTATTTATTTATTATTATTATTATTTTTCACTTCTTTCCTAGGTACATATTATTAGCCATGTAATCTAATTATTGCCCTATCATTCCTATCAAGTACTACCACAATCATTTCATTCTTTAAAGATCCAAAAGAAATCTATTTCTAAGATACCTTGAGTAGGATAAAATTCAACTAGGTATTTGTAAGAAGATAGAGTGCACAACATTATATTATAGGTATGATCAAGGGGTAATATTATCTACTAACATAATTAAGATTCAAAACATTTAGCATCCTTTAACTTTTGACCCTTCTAGAGATACCAGTACCTTTCAAGAAAACAAACACAAGTCTCAAGAATTCTTCGCCATTCCATTAATATTATAGGAAACATCCACTTAACACATCATTGATCTCATTATGCAAAAACATAAATAATTGTTAAAATATAACTCAATCATAGAGGAATGGGTGTGCCCTTGTAAGACAATACAACATAAGAACACGAAAGGTAGCCTTCGTTTCCTAAGATTCAAGTTTTAGCATAACAACATAATCCAAAAAGAGACAAAGTTAAGATACTCAAGGTTATGCATAGGTGAGCTATGAGACCCAGAGTTCCCAGTGTAGAAACTTAGGGCTCTGATACCAGATGTAACGCCCCGCCAGGCAACCCAAGAGGACAAGACATAAAACCTCTATAAAATGCAAGTAGTGAATTTTTATTTTATTTTATTTATTTATTTTAACTAGAATAATATTCATCATTACACTTCATATTTCTAAAAGAAGAAATAATTTTCTACTACTTGAATGTAAGATTTATACAACTTAAGTCCTCCCGAGTTCCCTAACATCGCTACTAAAGCAACATCATATAAACCATTTACATGCATAAGATATTCATGGAATCATGAGCTTAAAAGATCTACATTCATTTTAATGCACCAAGTTAAATGTCCCTAACTTATTTTTTTTATTAAACATAGGTTAATCATCCAACATCATTATTCCTTTTATCAACTCATTCCATAAATTCATATTGATTTCATCTACATCTACTATCCTTTATATCACTTTTCTCTAATAATTTAGGTAAGAGATTAATATTCATTAAGGTAGGCATCATCCTAGGTACTTCATTAACATGAACCAAGTATTAACATTAAAATCAAATTACTATTCTATTGCATTGTTTCATAACCATTCATTGTTAATAATTCCAATCACTAATCTATCATTTCTCAATAATCTCTTTGAATTCTTTCATCAAGAGAGAATACATTATTGTTGTGATACATCATTATATATAATTATATTTAAGATTATTTCCTTTACACATGGACAACATAAGAGGATAGGATAAATAACATAAACACTTTCTTTTAATGCTAGTAACATGTCCAATATTCCACATTTTTTTCCCTTTCTTTTACCTAGAACTACCCATTCCCTTATGCATTGCTTTGAATTGAGATTGCATCAATACTACAAGACTTCTTTTAGGAGATTAAAAATTACATGAATACAAATACATAAGTACATCTCAACATATTAAAATATCCAATAAGAAATCTTCAACTGCAGATTTGGAAAGGAATATGTGCTAGGATCATCCAAAGAATCACGATCAATACCTTGATATAAATATTAACCACCCAACCACGTGGAACCAATAGGCCCACTCCCCCGAGCTAGGAGATAGAACCAAAGGCCCATACAAGAGGTAACAACTAGGAAATTCCTAAGCTGGTGATAAAATTTCTCCAAAGTCACAACACAAAAGAAAAGACAAGAAGACCACAAGGACTACCAGAGGCATGATCAAATTTAGGAGAGACTCTAAGCTACAAGCTAGATGAGTGTCATCGCATAGCCCTCACCCCTTGGGTTGTCCTGGTACTAGCCACTCTTGGCCCCGGCCCCCAAGTAGGCACATGCGGAACCGAATGCCTCTTGTACAAACAAGGTCATCTAGTCGTACCTACGCATAGGTACCTTCTCCCACTCCCATCCTTAGTCTTTACTAGCACTAAAGGAATGGGCGAGGCATAATTAATCTTGATTAGTGTGTAATTTTCCATTCCAATAATCTCCCATTCCCAATTCATTTATTTAGGTTATCACTTGATTAAATAACTCATAGTAGGTTATCCTGGTACTAGCCACTTAGGGCCCCGGCCCCTCACTATGAGCCACTCACCTAGTGTACTTAGGTTCCCTAAAATACATATAAAAATCATAAGAGCATAATAGATCCATCATCAAGAATTCATACCAATTCCATAACAACATTTGATTGAGTTTAGGAAAACATATGTTGTCCCTAGTCCACTTGACAACCCTAAATCCAATATGGCATACAGAATGTTCCAAACATATAAGAAGACATCCAAGTGATATTATAAACATATTAAGAGTATACATAGATCCAATTAACCAAAAAAAAACATTCTAATAGCCTCTGGTGACCATACAAAACCTTAAAACTTAATGATGTTCTTAAACTGAATTATTTCAAGCAAGGATTAAATGCAAAGAATAGTCATCATAGAACAGTCATCCATATCTTCCACAAAACAAATAATAAAAGAAATCGCTTCAGTGTAGATTTAGTTAACATAATTATGGACTCTCAATTTTATTTTTAGGAAGATCCAACGGTGGGAAAGAAAGTTATGACTTCTGGTTTAAAACAGAAAATTCTGATTAGGGTTCAGACCTGCCTTCACTAAAACGGTTGTAATTTTCATAAAACATAATAAAAATTCTCCAAACCAATTGGAAATGAAAGATAAGACTTAGGATAATATTTTATATCAAATTTAAACTTTTATATAATCATATCAGCCTGTAGCATACGATTACATTTGACAAAAAATTCGGAATCAAGAATGGACAGGCATAGTCTACCAAAATATCAAAAATAAGGCATTAATTCGACCCTAAAAATAAAATCAGAGAGATACCCATTTGAGATCTGTGAATTTTACTTCTAGAAAATCAATTTAGTAAAACCCTAGATGCAATTTAAATTATTATAATAATAGATCTCCAAAAATGGGTTGCTAAAAACCTTAGGAAAACACATGCCAATTCTTACAAACAAAAACTCAAAACTTTAAAATAACCATAGAAATTAAAAGTACAGATATAATAAATAATTATAATATATAAATAGATCCATAATCTATCAGAGACATAAAGTAACTAACATATTCAATCCATACCTCATGTCCTACGAAGGTTGAATCGAAGAAGGAAGGAAACAAAAGAGAAGACAAATCCAAACTTGAGATGCATCCTTCAAACCCTATCCACTTTCAGAAATCTCCATGAAAGAAAGAAATAATTCCACAGCAAAGAATCCCTCTCTCAACTATTGAAATTCTCACAAAAATGTCTCTCTCCCAAAAGCAAAGATAACCAAAAATTCTTAAAGACATATGCTTACAAAATCTCCCTCACATCTCCAAGTTTTCTCTCCAAAATCACCATGAAAATTAAGGCCATCCTCTCCTCAATGCTTCAGCCCCAAAATCCCCCCTCTTCAAATGAGAAAGTAGTGCATATAAATAGATTTCCAAAGGTTGAGAGGAAAAGTAACCAACTCCCAACTAACTCTTAACTAAAGGGTATTATAAAATAACTTAATATCATACAACTATATTACTCAAATATACAATAAAAGATTATTTGTATTCATTCATACACATATGTAATATTATCCTAACATATATGCATATGCCATCATTAATTACATCAATATCTATATATATAACCTATCCTCATTATTAATAATTAACAATTGAGAATAATATACCTCGCATTATTTAATATTTAATTATTAATAATATTATACTTTACATTAATCCCAAAATATACACCATCAACAATATCTACAATAATTAACATATAATCACATATAAATTATATATATATAAATACATATATGTGTGCACCCATATATATATATATATATATATATATATATATATATATATATATATATATATATATATATATATATATATATATATATATATATATATATATATATATATATATATATATATAGATACATGGCAAATACCAAACACTATAATCTATAAGATTATGAAGTAATAGATCATAATATTATTACCTATTTATAATTGCTATAGGATATAACACTGAGGTAGAATAAAATCACATGCCTCAAAATAAATCTAATCATCCAAAGAGGCCATACAAATCATCTTATGAAACATATCGAGAAAACCATAAGATGAAACAAGGTCAACCAAAGTCAACAAGGAAAGTCAAGCCAAACTCCTGAAACACAACATAGAAAGATTAACTAAGAATCATACCAAGAAGGAGAAATAAATAAAATGAGTAAACAAATCATACAACCAAATGAATTCAAGTGGTCACAAGGCACTAACTACAACCATGCCCAACCGGGTGCGTTGGATCTGGGTTTTTGACCCAAAGGTTGACTGACAAAGAAGGAACCCTAATATTCCCAAATTGGAATAATGACAAAGGAAGACTCATGTAGGGGCCTTAGTACTATCTCCATAACAACAACCATCGAGGATTTGAGGGCATGCTCAGACCTGTGAAGCCAGGTGAAGTCGATGCCCGGTACCTGCAAGCCTGCATCACAAAGAAGAAATACATATGCACGGATATACATATAAAAGAAAACATTGTAGACAGATGACCAGGATCGATACATCGTGTGGACCTTAGCTATGTGAGTAACTATGACTTCATCCTGAATCATGAAAACACATCATGTATATATATACACTCAAAGCATGTAGCATCATCATAATGAAGGTTAGAATCTCAAGCATTATGTTAGTCTCTTATCAATACTAATAATAAATTAACATAATCAAATCATCAAGTGAGATACAAGATTCATCCAAGGTAACCTTAATAGAAGAAAATATAAATAACCACTTATATATATCTATCAAGTACATATCATATAACATCCTAACTATGTTCATAAAGGTCTTGTAGGTACTCAATACATACATGGAGATAAATACATACAAAAATGATACCTTTAGATAGTATGTCTGATATTAGAATCATTGAGTACTAGCTTATGAAATTATTATAAACAACTATAGGAATAGATCAAACAAGTATCATGTACAACTTAAGCTGTAAGAAAACATCGAAGGATCTTAATTCTTTCAAAAACACAAAACTTATATTAGGGTTAGAGGGGTATTACATCTGATGAAGGAGCATCCTGGGTGTAAGAGCAATCTTGCATCACCCAAAAGTATTTATGGTTTTCTTTTCAATAAGGCATATCTTGTACAGAGTTGTTATTTATGGAAACTTGCTATTTTTAGCAAGTTTTTCATATGATCTCAAAATGTTTTGATTTCACAGGTGGAAGTTCATTTTGGTCATATCAGCCTGCCAGTAAAGTTTCATTGTTGGATCAAGTCTAGTTTTGAAGATATTGAAATTTTTTAGTTTTGGAAATAAGGTACAAAAACTTTGAACTCAGTTTTGAAGGCTTTAGAGGCCCCGGATGAGGTAAAAACTTTGATTGAATGAGGCTTGCTTGATTTAGGTGTTGTAGAATGCTTCATGCCCTTTTCGAAATGGGGTCATAATAGTCAATCGGGTCAATGGGTGATGACTTATGGTCTCCAAAAGTTGGGCCACCTGAAATGGCAGAAAATAAATTTCATTCAAAATTTTTGTTTGGGTTTCAAAAAAAATTTTGAGCTGACTATGATGTAATAAAATAAAAAATAAAATAATTCTAAGTTTGGTCAGCATTATTGGCTAAAATTTTGGAACCTTCCTAGGCGGTGGAAAAATTCCCTATATAAGGAAGGCTATAGTGTTGTCTTAGGCAGTTCGGGATAGTTCTAGGTAGTAGGTCTGGGTATTGATTCGAGGCTTTGTCCTATAGAATATTGTAAGGGAATTCCTATGTGGCTTTGCATATTGTAATTTTGAAAGTTTGTAATTCCACATTTGTGGAGATAATAAGAAGCCCATTTTATGTTCTTGCATATTGTTGTTGTTTCTCTATTCTATTATGTTTTTGTGTTATTAAGGGGAGCACCCTTCATCAATTTAAATAATTACTATTAGGTCAACCTTGATTAAAGGATTTAAACTGATACAATAGTTAGAAAGTAGCATTAATTTCTGATCTGAAAAACATACAACTCACTTTGCAAATAAAAGATCCAATTCGCACATACATGCTGATTTACTGATTGAGTTCCATTTCCATCTCCATCTATGATCTACTCAGAATTCATTTCACTAAGCAATCACAAATTTTATTAACTCCTTCACCTTCAGCCTTCTTCTTAGACTTATCAGTCAATAACATCAACAACTCCAACATACTCAATAACCTCACACTTAGGTTTTCCTATATACCTCTTTAGTTAGGTAGATCCATCTTTTTCCAGTTAATCTCATTCATAGATCTTAGGTTTAGGTCAGATAAATCCTTCCATCATTTAAGTTCTTCATCCTTCTTTCTAGATACATCTTGAAAATTCTCATTGAATTCATAATAAAATGATTTACCATGCATTAAATTCTCCACACAATCAATTTAATAAAGTCAACATGATTTACATAATCCAAGAATTCAACTATGTGGGCTGAGAATCTGAATTCTTTCTCCAATTGTAAATTATGGCCACTCAATCAATACTATGTTCATCTCCTTGGTCATCACTGCATAACTCGGTCATCTTTACAAACTATCTTCTTTGGCTAACACTATCTTGCTCAGTAATTTCTTGTCACTTGGCATAAACTGATGTTTGGTGAATACTAAATTTACTTGGCATATACTAGCACTCGGTCGACACTAACATCACTCGGCTTAAACTAGATTTCTTCACTTTTTCTCGTTTAAGCCTACTTCTTCAGTCTTTCTTCTTATTTAGATAAACAATACATTATCTTATGAATGTGCCAAATAATCAAGTACTCATTGAAGTATCAAATAACTCAACCTTTCCCTATGTTCTCTTGTTATCTCCCTTTCCCTAATCCTTTTCATCAACCAATAGATATAGTACTTTCTTAGATAGCAACTGTCTTACCAGTTACGATTTGACATCAATGACAGTACAACAATTGTTTCAATTGAAGTTTCCAAAAATCTCCCTCTTTGGCATTGATGGAAATACCACATGAATACCACATGATTTACCAACCAATCCAAAAAAATTTCATTGCATCAGAAATATTTATAATATCCTTAACTTCATTCTGATTCACAACAACTTAGCCTTTCTTGACCATTCATGCAATTACTCTCTCAGAATATTTTTGGTCTCTCTCCCTCTAATTCTTTGAATCTTGGAACATATACCTCAGTGTTATTTATATCTATGTTTTAATTTGAATCTATCCCTCTTTGAAAATAATTCCAACGCAATATCTAGAACTTACATATTTCATATGTAGATGTCATCTTGTCAGTTCAGTATCAATATTTCTCCCTCTGTCATCTTTCTTATGACTGATTATCAAATTTTCTATTCTTTTCACAACTCTAGGCATCTCCTAAATTGTGGCCTTTCCTGCATCAATTTGTCAGATAGTTTGTGTATCACATTTGATGTGGTGCTCCTAGTTGACTAGGCAACCTCAATTAGGGGAAACACCCCTAATTTACCTCTAAGATATTCATGAGCATCCTTAGGTAAAGCTTTTGTGAATATGTCTTCTAGTTGTTCCTTTGTATTCACATATTCCATTCTCACATCTTTATCTTGTACCAATTCCCTCAAATAATAATACTTGATAGCAATATATTTGGTATTTGTATGCATCACTAGATTCTTTGATATGTTGATAGCACTTGTGTTATCACAAAATATAACAACTGGTTCAATGATCTCCTCTTTCATACCTTTAAACAATTTCTTGATCCATACCAGATTTGAACAATTCACTGTAGCTGCTACATACTCAGCTTCTACTATAGATTGGGAAATGTAGTTTTATTTCTTGCTTATCTAGGAGACTAATCTTTTCCCTAGAAAGAAAGCTCCACCACTTTTACTTTTCATGTCATCAACATTTCCTACCCAATCTACATCAGTGTAGACTCTCAGTTCAAATTTCTCATTCTTCTTGTAGTACAATCCATAATCTTTTGTCCCTTTTAGATATCTAAGTATTCGTTTCATAGCCATCATATGATTTTCCTTAGGATTGGCAGAGAATCTTGCCACAATCCCAATTGCTAGGGCTATATCTGGTCCTTTGTGGATAACATATTGTAGCTTTCCAATCAAGGATCTATACAGGGTTTGATTCACTTCAGTAGTATCATCAGTTTTAGATAGTTTCTGTCCAGTAGCCATAGGAGTACTTACTGGTCTAGAATCCTCCATTCCAAAAAATTTTAGTATACCTTTGACATATTTAGATTGTGTGATAAAAATAACTTTCTCCATCTGATAGAATTGAAAACCAAGAAAGAATTTTATCTCACCAGACATAGACATCTCAAACTCAGTTTGCATCTCATTTGAAAATTTCTGACATAGGGCATCTTGTCGTCCAAATATATATCATCTACAAAAATCTCAGCTAACAAAATCCCTTTACCTTCTTCAACTTTCATGTATAGATTGTTGTTTTCATTTGTCCTTGTAAATCCACTCTTTATCAAATAATTATGCAGCCTCTCATACCATGCTCTTGGGGCTTGCTTCAATCCATATAGTGCCTTGTTTAGTTTGAAAACTATATTTTTCTTGTTTGTATCAACAAATCCTTCAGGTTGTTCAATGTATACTTCTTCTAATATACCATTTAAAAATGCAGACTTAACATCCATCTGATATACTTTGAAGTCTCTGTAAGAAACATATGCAAGTAGAGTTCTCACTCCTTGTAATCTTTGTAAAGGGGCAAATGTTTCCCCATAGTATATTCCTTTTTCTTGTGCATAACCTTTGCATACTAGTCTTGCCTTGTTCCTTATCACTTGTCCATGTTCACTAAGCCTGTTTTTGAATACTCATTTTGTTCCAATAACATTCTTGTTTTTTGGTCTAGGCACCAAAGTTCAGGTATCATTCTTTTCTATTTGATCTATTTTTTCATTCATAGCTTGAATCTAGTCTTCATTCTCTAAAGCATCTTTTATTGTCTTAGGCACAAAATCACATAATAAACATGTAGGGTCTTTCAACTTACTTTTGGTCAAGACTCCAAATTCCTTATCTCCAATTATTTTCTCAAGCTTATGATGTCTTCTCACATATTGTGCCAATGTAGGTTCAGATTTATTTTCTCCTTGATCTTTAGGTTCATCTTGAAATTTTTTAGTTTCTGCTTCTAATTGCTTGACATTGCTTACCCATGACTCTGCATCTGGTGTAAGTGTGTTACTTGCTTCTCCTTCTTCCATATAGACAAAAGATCTATAGTCTTCAGATTCTTTCTTTCCTTGTTCTTTTTTCTCTGCATATTCATCAACTCTCACATTTGCACTTTCCATAATTTTATTAGTGTTAGAAATCAAACACTTGTAAGATTTTCTCTTAGTGGAATATCCTAGGAATATGCCTTCATCACTTTTTGTATCAAAATTTCCATTTCTATTATCTTTCAGTATATAGAATTTACTCCCAAATATTCTAAAGTATTTGACATTAGGTGCATATCCATGCCACAATTCATAAGGTGTAACATTTGTACCTTTCTTGATTCATACCCAGTTTAAGGTATAAACAATTGTACTCACAGCTTCTCTCCAATATTTTTGTGCAACATTCTTCTCAATCATTAGTGTCCTTTCACAATCCATAATTGACCTATTTCTCCTCTCAGGTATACCATTCTATGGAGGTGTTCTAGGGGTAGACATCTATCTCAAGTGATTCCTCTATCATTGTAGAATAGATTAAACTCATTTGATATAAACTATCCACCCAAGTCAAATCTTAGACATTTCAGGCTTCTACCTATTTCTTTTTCAACCTTTTCCAGATACCACTTAAACAACTAAAATTCGTTAGATTTTTCTTTCAAAAACATTACATTCATCATCCTAGTGTAGTCATCAACAAACATAATAAAGTACTTAGCACCACAATAACTTTGTACACCCATAGGTCCACAAAGGTTAGTATGAACCAAATCCAAAATATTTTCAGAAGTAAATATCTTTCTCTTGAAACTAGACTTTTCCATTTGACC
The DNA here is from genome assembly GCA_027943335.1 of Chamaecyparis obtusa. Taxonomy (NCBI): domain Eukaryota; kingdom Viridiplantae; phylum Streptophyta; class Pinopsida; order Cupressales; family Cupressaceae; genus Chamaecyparis; species Chamaecyparis obtusa. The sequence goes on from BSBK01008571.1 coordinate 546,163, forward strand.
TAAATTTTATTGTTTACACATCACATTATCAGGTTTCTTCAATCTTAGTAAACCTCTAACTTTCTTCCTTTTAGTAATATTTACCAAATTCTCAAAGTTTACATGACATAGCCTCTTATGCCATAACCATACCTCATCAAATTATGCAAACAAACATGTCTCTTCAGATAGATCTAGATAGAACAAATTACATATAGTCTGTTGTCCACTTCCAATTAGTTCACTAGTAGCATCAAATATTTTAGCCTTGTTGTGATGGAAATCCACTCGGTAACTAGTTCTTTTAAGCTATGCAACACTCAACAAATTATAGTTAAGACCTTCAACCCAATAGGCATTTTCACATGTGATCTTATCAATTAGCTTAATTGATCCTTTACCTCTCACAGGACATGGTGCATCATTGCCAAACTTAACACTTCTACCTTTGTAATGATCCAGGGTTTCAAATTTACTTTTGTCACTAGTCACATGATGTGAGAAACAACTATCAATAATCTATTTATCACCTTTACTCACAAAAGAAATAAGTGTAGTTTTCTTATCTTCATTAGAATCATCTTTCGTAGCAACATAAACTACTTCAATATCAAAATCATCACTGTCACTATCAGTTTCCTCTTCAACAATATAACAAGATTTCTTACCTTTATCCTTTTAATATTTGTATCTTTGGTTATCTTTGTTATCTCTCTTATCTTTTTACTTTATTTCTCTTTCTTAATTCTTGTCATTCCTATCAGGACATCTTGTAGCAATATGGCCAACTTTCTTACATGAAAAATAGATTATAAGAATTTTACCTTTATATTTTCCATTTCCTCTTTTAAATCTTCTAGCCATGAGTGCCTCAAGATCATCTAGTTCCTCATCAAAAGTGTCATTGTCACTTTCACTATCACTTTTACTTTTCACACATTTTTCTTTTTCTCTCTTAGATTTATGCAAAACCATTTGTGATTTGAATGCAGATTCAACGTTAGGAAGATTGTAGTTATCATAGTTAGATAGCTCAAAAGTAGTGAGCTTACCAACAAGACTTTCCAGAGTTAGGGCATTACCAGGGTTACATCTTGATTCTTGAATTGCTGAAATTCAGATAGCATAGATAGGAAGCAAAGTTATCAATACTTGACCAATGAAAGTCTCATCATCAATGATTCCCTTAGCTCCTCTAATAGAATTCACTATCTCCTTAATTCTACCACAATACTAAGCAATATTCTCACCTTCTTGCATTTTCATTTCATCAAACTTACCTTTCAAGCTTTCATCTTTTGCCCTTAGTACATTTGTATCACCACCATAGATGATTGCAAGAGTATCCCACATTTTCTTTTCAGTAGTGCAACCTTTGATATATTCAAATTCAGGATAGCTTAAGGCAGATGTAATCTCCAACTTTGCATGATTGTGTTCCTATTTATATTTCATCTCCTTGATAGTCAAAGGTGTGGCATGTATAACATAGTCATGTTCAACATAGTATTTCACCGAATCATCAATACCAAGTAGATACAGTTTTATCAGACTCTTCCATGTAGGGAAGTTCTCCTTATTGAACTTTGGTACCTCCTTTTTATACATCTTGATCATTAGCTTCAAGTACCTTTAAAATTCTTCTTTGTAAGCACCAATAGCTCTAATGCCAATTGTTAATATTATTTAGAATAATAGAGAGGGGGGTGAATCAGTTGTTCTCAAGTCTAGATATACCAATTGAAATTTTAAACACTTTAACAATCTCAGATCTAATCACCAACACAACTCGGTCTCTAAAGTATATATACCAAAACATATAACATGCAGTTCACTATCCAAAACTAATTATCTTATAGAATATAGAAATAAACACATCAAACATTCACACAAGTATAACACTAGGATTTATAGTGGAAACCCAACTTGGGAAAAACCACTTTGTGACATGTTACTGATATTTTCACTCTTCTAAAGTGAGCTCTGTGGAAAGCCAACCTTGTTAAAGGTTTACAAACACACTGCTAGGTGTGACCCTATTAAAGGATTTAAACACTTTATCAAAAGTGACCTAGTTAAAGGATTTAAGTACATTCCATTAGAACGACACCTTGATTAAAGGATTTTAAAAATGTTTGTTAGGTCAACCTTGATTAAAGGATTTAAAGTAGCAATAATTTCTAATCTGAAAAACATACAACTTACTTTGCAAATAACCGATCCAATTCACACATATATGTTGATTTACTAACTGAGTTCCATTTCCATCTCCATATCTGATCTGCTCAGAATTCACTTCAAGCAATCACAACTTTGATCAACTCCTTCACCTTCAGCCTTCTTCTTAGACTTATTAGTCAATAATATCAACAACTCTAACATATTCAATAACCCCACACTTAGGTTTTCCTATATACCTCTTCAGTTAGGTACATCCATATTTTTCCATTTAATCTCCTCCATATATCTTAGGTTTAGGTCAGAGTCATCAAATCCTTCCATCATTTACGTTCTTCATCCTTCCTTCTAGATACATCTTGAAACTTATCATTAAGTCCATAATAAAATGATTTACCATGCATTAAATTCTCCATACAATCAATTTAATAAAGTCAACACAATTTACATAACCCAAGAACTCAACTATGTCGGCTAGGAATTTGAATTATTTCTCCAAATCTAAATTACTGACACTCGGTCAATACTATATTCATCTCCTCAGTCATCATTGTGTCACTCGGTCATCTTTACAAACTGTCTTCCTCGGTTAACACTTTCTTGCTCGGTAATTTCCTGTCGCTCGGCATAAACTGATGTTCGGTCAACACTAAATTTACTCGGCATATATTGGCGCTCGGTCAACACTAACATCACTTTGTTTAAACTAGATTTCTTCACTTTTTCTCAGTTAAGCCTACTTCTTCAGTCTTTCTTCTTACTTAGATAAATAATACATTATCTTATCAATGTGCCAAATAATCAAGTACCCATTGAAGTATCAAATAACTCAACATTTCCCTAGGTTCTCTTGTTATCTCCCTTGCCCTAATCCTTTTCATCAACCAATATCTATATAGTACTTTCTTAGATAACAAATGTCTTACCAATTAAGGTTTGAAATCAATGATAATACAACAATTATTTCAATTGCAGTTTCCAACAATGTGTACTCTAGGGTGTTCTCGACAAGATGACACCATATGGAGATTTACGGACTCCAGACAATCCTTTACATCATGACACAATGCTAAATTTATATGTTCGTTCAAAATTAATTTTTATATGATCATAAGTATTTAATTTATTATACATGTATGTATGTGTGACATATTTCTTTTATTGTACACAGAGATCAGGAAGAGGTGCACCGCCATCAGGTCACGGATCAGGACATGGCCCTAGTTGAGCGACCATGTTATTTTATATATTTCATGTGGCATTTCATATATACATGTTATATCAGACATATATGTTCGTGTTATTTCACATTTTAGACATTTCATATATACATGGTATTTCAGACATATATGTTCATGTTATTTCATATTTTAGACATTTCATATATACATGTTATTTTAGACATATATGTTCATGTTATTTCATATTTTAGACATTTCATATATACATGTCTATTTTAGTCATTTCATATATGTACATGTGTTATATGTTCATGTGTTATTTCACAGTTTACACTTATTTTTATACATGTTATGTATACATTATGTTATGTCATGTACTAATGTTATGAATATTTTTCATTCATGTAAACTAATTTGTTATATATATATATATATATATATATATATATATATATATATATATATATATATATATATATATATATATATAACTAACTAATGTCTTAAGGGGAGGCAATGCATCACAACATATGCACATAAAATATATATTAAAATTATTGAACCCTCAAAGTATATACATATGTACAAACTTTAAAATACAATTAAGTAATCTAACTAATGTCATGGAAGTAAAAAACAATTAAATAAGTAACTAACTAATGTCTTAAGGGGAGATAATGCATCACAACATATGCACATAAAATATATATTAAAACTATTCAATCCTTAAAGTATATACACTTGTAGAAACTTTAAAATAGAATTAAGTAATCTAACTAATGTCATGTAAGTAAAAAACAATTAATTAAGTAACTAACTAATGTCTTAAGGGGAGGTAATGCATCACAACATATGCACATAAAATATATATTAAAACTATTGAATCCTCAAGTATATACACTTGTAGAAATTTTAAAATACAATTAAGTAATCTAACTAATGTCATGTAAGTAAAAATTAAAATTAATTAAGTAACTAACTAATGTCTTAAGAGGAGGTAATGCATCACAACATATGCACATAAAATATATATTAAAACTATTGAATCATCAAAGTATATACACATGTACAAACTTTTAAATACAATTAAGTAATCTAACTAATGTCATCTAAGTAAAAAATAATTAATTAAGTAACTAACTAATGTCTTAAGGGAATGTCTTAACATACATAAAAGAATACAATTAATTAACTAATTAAAAATTACCAAGCATATATATATATATATATATATATATATATATATATATATATATATATATATATATATCAAAACATACATGTAGTTCAACATACATACAAGAATATATCTAATATCCAATGCATTAAATAAGAGTTCAAACTATAGAGTTCAAATATGAAAGTACAAGAGCTACAAAAAAAGGTTTATCCTAAAGATCCTAATACATATAGTCTGGATCCTCTCTATATTTTATTATCTCCAAAAGTTTTGCATGTTCTTCAATAGACAACCTCCACTTTTTATTGCCATGTCCTCTTTTTTACAATGTCTCGAATTGCAACTTTGTTGCTATAACCAAGTGACTGTAATGTAGAGATTTTTGGCCACACATGTAATCAATAAATTGAACACCATTTTTGTCTATCTTTATTTGCTGGTAATAGGTTCCTTCAATAACAACTGAACTAGTTGGATATGTCTGTCCATCATCATCTACACTTTCTTTTGGCAACTTGTATTTTTCTTTCGTGCATCTTAGTAGATAATAAATCTACACTTTCTACATTGTCACGATCCGTAACTACAATAAAAATATCATCTATACAAATGGATACTATTAAAATTAAGCATCACTTACATGATAAATTAAAATTAAATAAAAGAACATGTATGTGCACGCACCTATACAACTAAATCAGAAACACACTCATAATCAGCTGAATATATGGGATCATGAATGTTTATGTCAATTTCATCATCTTCATAAGGAGGCATTCTGATTAACTCCATATCCCATCATGAAACATATCCATTTGCAATATTCTCACATTGACTCATTGGATTGTCCTTAATTCAGTGAGCACAAAAACATGAATTTTCTCTTACTTGAATCAAAAGAGGCTTGTGTTTTCCTGTAGTCATCAATTGATGTAAACTTCTAATACCAACTATTGTTTGACAATTGTAAGGACTAGATCAGTCTATATCTGTTACAAATATGAAATGAAAGTTGCACATTTTTAGATCAACAATTATGATGAAATAGATGAAAATGAAATCAAATTTTAATTTAAAATTTTACAACAAAATATAAATTACCTTTCACTTCCCAAAAATGAACCTTATCATCGCTGATATGGAAATGAACCTCCTTGATGATAATGCATTCATTTGGATAGGTACTTTCAACCTCATCCAAATCAAATTGTGCATGTCTATAGGTCACTTGCATAAATATTGCAACCTACTTAGAATGATAATATTGAGCTTGAAGCTCCATTTGAGGGGAAAATGTATAGTTCTCAGAGAAATCTATAATTGAAAGAATACAACCAGGTGGAAAACAATATTTGGAATCACAAAACTATTTAGCTTGCCATTGTGCACCATGACAATGCTGGATATGTGGATAAATTAGAGTATGCAATCTCATCATAAACTCAAGGTAGGGCAATTCACTCTCCTTCAATATATTTTTTTGGATTCATCTTCAGTCTTTGTTTGATATGTCTCATATTCAAATATTTTCCATAAAATTGGTGTTGAAAAATTAATATTCTTAATTTACAATGGAAATTTATGAAAATCTCCACAATCATTGCATGCAATCTTTATACATTGTACTTTGAACTCATCTGAATCTTCTAATTTATCGCATGAAATAGACTTCACAAATTGTGTTGTACTTCCAGGGATGACCATATTTGAATCAACAACTGCCATAACATTTTTATATGATTTCAAGTATAGATGAAACTCAACATGATTTTGACAACAACAAGTTTCACAAACCTTATTTATATGTACAAAAAAAGGGCACAACCTCTCAAAAATTCTTTGACATACTTTCACATCTGAAAATTCTTGCTTGAATGCTTCAAATAATTCACTTTGTGGTGTATCTATAAAATGATTTAGATGTGCAGTTTTCATACCGGTCTCTTCATCTTTCATCTATATTGTATCCCTTCTATTAGAAGAAATACGAGAGTGAGCGGTCCAATATTCAATGAACATTATTTTTTAATCTTCATAAATTTTTTCTTTTCAAGGAAGTCTACAAATATTTACCCTATTCTTTTTAATATTTTCATCTAACATATTTCTCTTCCCGATATATCTTTGAACAGTTCTTCTAGGTACCTTTAGTAAATCAAAAATTGCATGTACTTGTTTTCTCAATGTCAACCTCCTACTAGATAAAGTAGTCATCAATGCTCTACGTACAACACTTAAATCGACTCCTCAACTTGAGTTGTTAATGTCATTCAATGCATCTTGAAAATTTTCAACTATTGTTCGATTTACACTACCTCCTGAGTTTTTCTTGTTATCAACACCCAACAACTCCAAAATAGGAGCCATTTCTTTTTTCCTAAACAACCTACCAAATAATTGATCTCTTACAACCATACTTTTATTTTTAAAATATTCATCCCAATTTTTTTTGCAATGCTCTTTAATTGTGCTTTCATATATCATTTGTTCAGATGAAATTTGACTGAAAAGTAAATCCTCATTCATCTCCATCAAATTTCCCATGCCAAAAGATATTTTTCCACCTTCAGAACTACCAATTTGTTCCCCTGCTTGAATTCCATCTTCTTGAATATCAATAGGTTCTTCCTGAACCTCAACAAGTTGATCTTGATTATGTTTTGTATGACCTTTCTTTTTGTCATCCCTTATTCGATCATATATTTTTTTTCTATTCCTTTTATTCCCCATTTTAAAAACTATTGAAATTGAGAGGTTCAATTCACCTGCAAACACTAAACCATATAATTCAAGTACTAATTTAGCTTCAATTCAAGTACTAATTGAACAATGCTTCAATTAAAAATACAAAAAAAATTAAAGTAATTATTAAATTTGCAAAAAACCATTAAAAATCTATAAAAATGATTTTATTTAAAAAATCATTTATTCCTGATGGATTTTATCAATCAATCAATTTTTTAATTCAAAAAACAATTCTTCCCAAGAAAAAAATCAAAAATAATATTTATAAGTTCATAATTCAAGTACTAATTGGACAATGCTTTAATTAAAAATACAAAACAAATTAAAGTAATTAATAAATTTACCAAAAAACCATTAAAACTCTATAAAAAATGATTTTTATTTAAAAAATCATTTATTCCTGGTCAGATATTATCAATTTGGCAATTTTTTTAATTCAAAAAATAATTCTTAAAATTATGAGATTTGAGGGGCATGGTCATCCACGAGACCGTGTTTGGTCGCGCTTAGTTCCAGCTGAACTAGTTGGCCAAACTTGTTTCGGTCGAACGTGTTTCACTTGAACCTACCTTAGTGGCATCCCATGTGGCATCCAAATAAGCAAAAAAAGATGAGTTTCAGAAGTTCTCACTTATGCATCTGAATTCTCTGTCAAAATTGAATTTTCTGTAAAATCTAAAAATATTGTTTTGTAGAGCTCAGAGTCAAGATTATGGTCATATAATTTTTATTATGTTTTGATTTTATATAATATATTATAATTTGAAAATACTTCAAGTAGGTATTTTAATATTTAAGAACACGCTCATTCGAAAAAAGAAAAAAAATAGCAAATCATGTCAGAAAAATTTAAAAGTTATATTTAACACTAGAGGAGAGAGTCCTCTTCAAGAATATATAAGTTTTTTTTCTTAATGGTGTAGATTTGATAGGGAAAATTTGGTGGGAACTAAAAATTGTTGATTTCGGGTAACACCGACTTTGGATAGTTATAATAGATAAAATATATACCACAATCCAATCTCTCTTTTTTTTCTGCACTAGCTATACATGTAATCTAAAACATATTCTGAAATCAGAAGAAAAAAAATTATTGGTGGGAACTAGACCCTAGATTTTCAACATATTTCAGCAATTAAAAAATGGACTTCAAAAATTAAAAATTATGTTAATTTTTGTTCAATTTTTTTAAAAAAAAAATTATAGGCATAAACTTCATCCAATTTTACACATTTCATTAGCTGACATCATCTTCAAATTCTAAACACAAATGCCACTTTTATGTCATTAAAGTTGAAAAATTTGCATGTTGTTGACCTTTTCCTTTATAAAAGTGCGACATAGGTTTGTACTTTTACCCAATATTTCACATACAAATTGTGATTTCATCATTTTCAATCCTGGTTATAGTCATTTTCAAACCTTGTATCAAACATTGACAAAGTATATCCTTTAAATCATCGTAACTATCAAAGCTGTCAAATCCTTTGGTCACTCATCTCTGTATTACTGGTATCTACTATTTCATGGATTGGTCAAATTAGGTCAAAGAAGTTAATGATGATGCATGATTTTTTCTAAGAATATTTTAATGATTGTAGAAGTATCATGTGTGAGTATTTTAATGATTTTGGAAGTATCATGTTCGCTTATTGTAATGATTGTGGAAGTATCATGTTTACTATAAAATTATAGTTATTAAGTTTTCAATAAGAATATGTTCATTCTATTATGTGAAAATAAGTCATTTAGTACTAAGAAATGATCTCCATAGTTCATGATGGTAGCTTGTGTTAAATCTAGCTTTGTTAGAATGTATTTTTTTAAATTTTGACAGTGAGATATTTCTTCAATATGTTATATTAAATTTCATTATCCACCATTATAAAGTGTTAAACAAGATTAGAAAAAGGAAATGGATGATTATTAACATATGAAATAGGAAAAAATGAGGAGGTTATGAGGACCTATACAAACCATATAGACAAGAAAGAGGATAGAGAAGGAGACCACTAATTTGACTCAAATTTTCTGAAAGGAGAACCATATTTGTTTTAAAAATATAATATTAGTATATTAGTAGATATTAGTATATTAGTATATACTAATATTAGTATAGTAGTAAAATAAAAAAATATTGGTATATTAGTAAAATAAAAACTTAATAGTACAAATGGATACACTAATATTATTATTCTAAATTATTAGTTCTTGTTCTAAGAAATTTGAGTGATATCAATGGTCTCCTTCTTTATCCTCCCTCTTGTTGGTTCCTACACCTCCTCATTCCTCTTCCTTCCCATCTAATTTGCTAATAATTGATCATTTCTCTTATCTTATTTTATACTTTGACGCAAGGAAGGATAGGGAGAGGTGCCAAAGGCACACCCTAACCAGATCCACCCTCCTAATGCAAGGAAGGATAGGGAGAAGGGCCAAAGGAACACCCTAACTAGATCCACCCATACAGAGATCACACACGAAAGCAACAACACACAAAAGTGAGAGAGAGAATGTAGAAACTTTCATATATTATTTTAATTGATTTATACATGTCAGGTTGTAAGGCCTTCCCGGTTTAGGCTAGATATTACAATCAAGTACATAAGTACTCCAACATGCGAGGATCTACAAACAAACTCTAATCTTCTATCTTCTATATTCTATCCAAACTTCCTACAAAACTACCTCCTAAACTCTAACCAAACAACTACATTTATACAAGATGCTACCGAACAAGTCGGCCTTCAGATCCACCATCAATGGAAGGAATGACTAGAACTAGGTCCACAGGCTTCCCAATGATAGATACCAACATTAAATCTGTGATCAATAATAAATGCAAGAGTCGGCCTCAACAGAAATCCAAAACAAACAACTCAGTGAGAAAGGAAGCTGAGTGCCAGACAAGCATCACCTAGCGCTAGGAAAATTCACCGAGTGCCAGAGAGAGAACCGATCAACACCAGAAAATAAAGGAAATTGAGCAACACAGAACCAACTCGGTCAAAGTAGGAACCGAGCAACACAAAAAACTTCAAACATGTTTTTAGTGACATAGGATTGCCAAGGACCTGAGATGCTCCTGCATCAGATACCTAGGGTTATTTGAAAATGATTCTCTGAATCATGAAATAGGTATGATCCAAGTTACATCCAACTCAGACTGTGAAATCTATGAAGTGTCTTCAATCAGTCTATTCTTCCACTTTACCAAATATTCCATATACTGTTTTCCTCTTGTACTTCTACCAATTCTTTGCTCCAAAATATGCTCAACTTCTTCGGTCTGTTTGTTAGTATAATCCATCGGTACTATCATTTCTTCATCCGACTCTGATGCAGGAGCATCCTAGGTGTAAGAGCAATCTTGCATCACCCAAAAATATTTCTATTTTTGTATTCAATAAGGGCTATTTTGTGCAGAGCTGCTATTTATGAAAAGTTACTATTTTTGGTCATTTTTGTATGTGCTTAGAATGATCTGATTTCTTTCTTGGAGGTTCATTTTGGTCATATAAGTCTGCCAGTAAAGTTTCATTTCCAGATCAAGTGTATGTTGGAAGATATTGAAGATTTTCAGTATTGGCAGCAGGGTACAGAAACTTTGGACTCAGTTTTGAAGGCTTTAGAGGCCCCAGATGAGGTCAAAAATTTGGGTGACGGGCGCTTGCATTGGTCAAGCCTGTAGAGCGCTTCGTGGCATTTCCGAAATGGGGTTATAATAGCCGATCGGGTCAACTGGTGATGACTTATGGTCTTCGGAAGTTGGGCCACCCGAAATGGCGGAAAATAATTTTCTTCAAAATTTCTGTTCGGGTTTCACAGGTTATCTTGAGCCGACTATGATGTAATAAAATGTAAAATAAAATAATTCTAAGTTTGGTCGGCCTTATTGGCTAAAAATTCTGGAACCTTCCCAGGCGGTGGAAAAATTGCCTATATAAGGAAGGCTGTATGATTGTCTTAGGCAGTTCAGAATAGTTCTGGGTATTGATTCGAGGCTTTGTCCTAAAGAATATTGTAAGGGAATGCCCATGTGGCTTTGCATATTGTAATTCTGAAAGTTTGTAATTCCACATTTGTGGAGATAATAAGAAGCCAATTTTCTGTTCTTGCATATTATTGTTGTTGTTTCTCTATTTCTATTATGTGTTTGTGGCATTAAGGGGAGCACCCTTCATCAAGTGGTATCAGAGCAGGTTTTCTTGAGTGTGTAAACAGATCGCTGACTGTGAGGTAGTTTGCACCAGGGCCGTGGCTAGGGTTTCAACGCGCATCACGAAAATACCTCCACGAAGGGAACATGGCGGAAGAGCTGGTGTTGTAACACCTGAGGTTAGAGAGCTGCAGAGACAAGTGCGAGCATTGCAAGAAGAGATTCGTAGAGGAATGAATCTTAATGTCAGAGATGAAAGCGAGGATGAAGCCGAAGAAGAATATCAAAAAGGAGAAGCTGAAATTGTGAACCAGGAGGAAGAAAGACTTTTTCGGGCGATTTCCAAGATTGAGAAAAGACCTAAGATTGAGGTTCCTACATTTTTTGGAAATATTAACCCAGAGGAATTGATCGACTGGATCAATGAATGTGAGGAGTATTTTGAGTATGAAGATGTTGAGGATTCTGATAGGGTCAAATTTGCGAAGGCCAGACTGAAAGGTCATGCGAAAATCTGGTGGCAAGAAATTCAATTGGAGTGAAATAGAAGAGGGAAAGATAAAATCACAAGATGGGATCGGATGGTGGATAAATTGAAGCAACAGTTCATTCCTGTTGATTATGAGCTTGATCTACTAAAGAAAATGCAAAGTTTGAAGCAAGCAGGAAGATCTGTTCAGGAGTATACAGAGGAGTTCTATCGACTTCTCATCAGAAAAGGCCATGCAGAAGCTGATAAGGAGAAAGTTGCCTGATACCTTAATGGGTTAAGGCCAAGCATTCAGGAAGAGCTGAATCTGGTTCGAATGAACAGTATTGAAGAGGCATACCAGTTTGCCCTAAAAGTAGAGGAAAAGATGAACAAGAAGTTTGAGAGCAGACAAAATGGAAGAGGTCGCGGTGGACGATCTAGTGGATGGTCATATGGTGGCCGAAATGAAGATCTGAAAAAGAAGGATGAGGCCAGTAGCAGTCAGAATCAGCGAGAAAATAATTCCAATCACTTCCAAGATCAGAATAATAGAGATCAGAGAGGAAGAGGAAGAGGACAAGGATCTGGAAGAGGTGGCTTCCATGGAACATGTTTTCACTATGGAGAAGAAGGTCATAGGGCATTTGAATATCCTCAGCACCAAGGCAGAACAGACAGGAGAAATAAAGGCCAGGCCAGAATTGCACATGTAGATGAAGATGCCAGATCATCAAATTCTGAAGATGCTGAAAGAGGAGAAACATTGATTAACAGAAGAGTCCTGTTGAGTGGTGAGAATGAACCTGAGCAAAGGAGGAGCTTGTTTCACACCAGGTGCAAGTGTGAAGGTAAATGTTGTGATGTGATTATCGATAGTGGAAGCAATGACAATTTGGTGTCAGAAGAGATGGTGACAAAGTTGAAGCTCAAGAGACAGAAACACCCACATCCATATCGGATTACCTGGGTACAGGATGACCACAAGGTCATGGTCAATGAACAATGCCTAGTGAAGTTCAAGATTGGCGGATACCAAGATGAGGTACTGTGTGATATCATATCTATGGATGCATATCATATGTTGTTGGGTAGACCATGGCAATTTGACAGATGTGCTGTACATGATGGTCGTGCGAATACCTATTCCCTGACAAAGGATGGAGTGCGACATAAGCTAAAACCATTGAAGGAGACTGAAGAAAAGGTATGTGGTAATGCAATGATAACTTTTGTTGATGGAAGAAATTTCCTAGATGGTATGAGGCATGAGCATGTATGTTTTGCTTTAATTCCAAAAGTTGGTAAAGAGGAAGTAGAAGATGTTCCTGTAGAAGTTGCAGATTTGTTGAATGAGTTTTAGGATATTATATCCGATAACGTACCTGATGGATTACCACCAGTTAGGAAGATCAGTCATCAGATGGACTTGATCCCAAGAGCGAGTTTTCCAAATAAGGCAACACACAGAATGACACCTGTAGAAAGTGAGGAGTTGAACAGACAAGTACATGAACTGTTACAGAAGGGGTTGATTCGAGAGAGTCTGAGTCCCTGTGCTATACCAGCGGTATTAGCACCAAAGAAGAATGGAGAATGGAGGATGTGTACAAATTCTAGGGAAATAAACAAGATCACAATCAAGTATAGGTTTCCATTGCCACGAATAGATGATATTATGGACTATTTGAGTGGAGCTGTGTATTTCACAAAGATAGATCTGAAGAGTGGATATCACCAGATTCGGATCAGAGAAGGAGATGAATGGAAGACTACCTTCAAGACAAAGGAAGGACTATATGAGTGGTTAGTCATGCCTTTTGGGCTAACCAATGCACCGAGCACTTTCATGCGGCTCATGAATGAGGTTCTAAAAAAATTTCTGGGTAAGTTTGTCATTGTTTACCTAGATGATATTTTGATCTTTAGTAAGACATTGGATGAGCATATGATGCATATTTGTATGGTATTTGAGAAGTTGAGAGAAGAGAAATTGTTGATTAATTTAAAGAAGTGCAGTTTTGTGAAGAAAGAGTTAGTGTATTTGGGATTTGTAGTTTCAGCAGAAGGTCTAAAAATGGACCCAGAGAAGGTACAGGCTATCCTTGAATGGCCTACTCCAAAGAGTGCTACTGAGGTAAGATCTTTTCATGGTCTAGCTAGCTTTTACAGAAAGTTTATCAAAAATTTTAGTAGTATTTGTGGACCCTTGACTGAAACAATGAGAGGGGATAGAAAAGAGTTTAAGTGGACTAATGGGGCAGAAAAGAGTTTTCAATTATTGAAACAAAAAGTTACAGAAGAACCTGTTTTAGCACTTCTAGATTTTAATAAGGTGTTTCAAGTAGATTGTGATGCTAGTGGTACTGCAATAGGAGCTGTTATGAGCCAAGAAGGTAAACCTGTTGCTTATTTCAGTGAGAAGTTAAATGATGCCAAGAGGAAATATTCTGTTTATGATCAGGAATTTTATGCTATAGTTCAAGCATTAAAGAAGTGGAGACATTATCTACTTCCTAAGGAGTTTGTTTTGTATACTGATCATCAAGCTTTGCAATATTTGAATAGTCAAGGAAAGTTGAATCAGAGGCATTTGAAATGGGTTGAATTTTTGCAGAGTTATACATTTGTTTTGAAACACAGGAGTGGAAAGTCTAATAGGGTTGTAGATGCTCTTAGCAGAAGGAAACTATTGCTGACAGAAATGCAGATTGAAGTGGTTGGGTTCAAGGAACTCAAGAATTTGTATCCAGAGGATCCTGATTTTGGTGAAGCTTGGAAAGCTTGTACAAAACCTGTTACTCTAGACAGGACAAAATGGTTGGATTTCATCATCCAGGATGATATGCTATTCAGAGGGAGTCAGTTATGCATTCCATGAAGTTCTATGAGGGAGAATCTCATCAAGGAGAAGCATAGCGGAGGATTGGCTGGACATTTTGGTCGTGATAAAACCCTTGGTTTGGTTAGTGAGAATTATTATTGGCCACAGTTGCAGCAAGATATGAAGAAGTTTGTACAGAGTTGCAGAGTATGTCAGATGGCAAAAGGAGTGAAGCAGAATACAGGGTTGTATCAGCCATTATCTGTACCAGAGAAGCCTTGGGAGGATATCAGCATGGACTTTGTTCTTGGTTTACCGAGGATACAGCGGGGACACGATTCAATTTTTGTGGTAGTTGATAAATTTTCAAAGATGGCACATTTTATTCTCTACAAGAAGACTAATGATGCTGTTCATGTAGCAGAATTGTTTTTCAGAGAAGTAGTGAGACTTCATGGTTTGCCAAAGACCATAGTTTCAGATCGAGACACTAAGTTTGTTAGATATTTCTGGCGTATATTGTGGAAGAAGTTGAAGATAGATTTAAAGTTTAGTTCATCACATCACCCAAGAATTGATGGACAGACAGAGGTGGTGAATAGGAGCTTGGGAAATTTGCTGAGATGTTTGGTTGGAGATAAGCCAACAGGATGGGATTTGATTTTATCACAGGCAGAATTTGCATATAATAATTCTGTCAATAGAAGCACTGGTAAATCACCATTCCAGATTATATATGGAAGTAGTCCAAGAAATGCATCTGAGTTGAGAAAGATAGATAAAGGAGAAATAAGTAGTGCTGAAGCTGAGGATTTTGCAGAACACTTGAAGAACATCCATGAGGAGGTGAGAAAGCATATTACCAAGATGAACGCATAGTATAAGGCTAAGGCAGATGAGAAAAGGAGGTATAAGGAATTTTAGGTTGGTGATGAAGTCATGGTTCATTTGCGGAAGGAGCGGTTTCCAGTTGGTACATATAACAAGCTGAAAATGAAGAAGTTTGGACCATGCAGGATACTGAAGAAACATGATTCAGGAAATGCATATGAGGTAGAATTACCTACTGAGCTAAATATTTTGCCAGTGTTTAACATTTTAGATCTGACAGAGTATCATGAAGGAGGTGTTGAAGATGAGATCACAGTAGTACAGTGGAGTATTCCAGCAACTAGTTTAGACACTAAGGAGATCGAAGATATACTGGACAGTCGTGTTGGCAGAAGCACAAGGAACATGACATATGAAGAATATCTGGTCAAATGGAAAGGATGACCTATTGAAGATTCATCATAGCTAACAAAAGAGGAGGTTAACCATCCTAGTTTTCCTCTGCACACCTGAGTCGTGACAGGGTCACTTCTCAAATTACCTCGGGTGTCTGATGCAGGAGCATCCTGGGTGTAAGAGCAATCTTGCATCACCCAAAAATATTTCTATTTTTGTATTCAATAAGGGCTATTTTGTGCAGAGCTGCTATTTATGGAAAGTTACTATTTTTGGTAATTTTTGTATGTGCTCAGAATGATCTGATTTCTTTCTTGGAGGTTCATTTTGGTCATATAAGTCTTCCAATAAAGTTTCATTTCCAGATCAAGTGTATGTTGGAAGATATTGAAGATTTTCGGTATTGGCAGCAGGGTACAGAAACTTTGGACTCAGTTTTGAAGGCTTTAGAGGCCCCAGATGAGGTCAAAAATTTGGGTGATGGGCGCTTGCATTGGTCAAGCTTGTAGAGCACTTCGTGGCATTTTTGGAATGGGGTTATAATAGCCGATCGGGTCAACTGGTGATGACTTATGGTCTTCGGAAGTTGGGCCACCCGAAATGGCGGAAAATAATTTTCTTCAAAATTTTTGTTCGGGTTTCACAGGTTATCTTGAGCCGACTATGATGTAATAAAATGTAAAATAAAATAATTCTAAGTTTGGTCGGCCTTATTGGCTAAAAATTCTGGAACCTTCCCAGGCGGTGGAAAAATTGCCTATATAAGGAAGGCTGTATTATTGTCTTAGGCAGTTCATAATAGTTCTGGGTAGTAGATCTGGGTATTGATTCGAGGCTTTGTCCTAAAGAATATTGTAAGGGAATGCCCATGTGGCTTTGCATATTGTAATTCTGAAAGTTTGTAATTCCACATTTGTGGAGATAATAAGAAGCTAATTTTCTGTTCTTGCATATTATTGTTGTTGTTTCTCTATTTCTGTTATGTGTTTGTGGCATTAAGGGGAGCACCCTTCATCAGACTCATGATACTCATACAAATTAGCAATGTTGAAAATAGGTGATATATCCATGTCATTAGGTAACTCAATCTCATATCCATTTCCACTATCAAATTTCTTCAACATCTTGCAAGGGCCAAACTTCTTCATTTTTAGCTTCGCATATGTTCCAACAGGAAATCTACCTCTCTTCAAATGAACCATTACTTCATCACCAGCTATAAAATTCTTATGTCTTCTTGATCTATCAACTCTGTCTATGTATTTATGATTACTTTTCTTCAACTTATATTTCACATCTTCATGCAATTTCTTCATGTACTCAACAAACTTTACTCCTTCATCACTTCTCTTTCTTTCATCAACAATATCTCTCAAATCTGATATACCTCTTAGTTGTATGCCATTACAATCTCAAAAGGTGTTTTTCCAGTACTCCTATTCACTAAATTATTGTATGCAAACTTTGCTTGTGCCTTGACATATAATCCCAATTACTCAATGTGTCTCCAACTAAACATCTCAAAAGATTTCCCAAACTTCTATTCACAACTTCTATCTGTCCATTGGTCTGCGAGTGAAATGTAGAGCTATATTCCAACTCAGTGCCAAACTTTCTCCAAAGGGTCTTCCAAAAGTATCCAACAAATTTATTGTCTCGGTCAGAGAAAATACTCCTCAATAATCCATGCAATCTAACAATTTCCTTAAAGAAAAGATCTTATATATGTACTGCATCTAATGTCTTTCTACAAGGTATAAAATGTGCCATTTTAGAAAATATATCCACAACCACAAATATAGAATCATTATCTCTTACCTTCTTCGATAAGCTAAGAATAAAATCCAAACTGATGTCAATCCAAGGTTTTTCAGGAACAAAAATCGTTATATAAAATCTAGTATTTTGACTTACTCCTTTTGTAACTTGACAAATTTCACAACTTCTCACAAATTTCTAAATATTTTTATACAACTGTGGCCAAAATTATTTCTCCTTAAGAAAATTTAATGTTTTATCAACACCAAAATGTCTAGCCAAACCACTACTATGTTTCTCCTTTTATCAAATTAGTTCTCATTGCTCCTCTTGGTATACACAACTGAATACCTTTAAACAACATACCTTCTTGAATAAAATATTCTTCCCATTTAGTACTCGGTTGATCTTGAATAGGTTCTCTGCACTTTCTCTATGGCTCAGAAAATCAGGATTAGTTTCATACAAATCTCTCATGTCATCAAAACCAAGAACTTCAATTTTCATCTCGGTCATCAAAGATATTCTTCTACTCAATGTATCAACAACTCGGTTCGTGACTCCACTCTTATGCTTTATCACAAATTTATAACTCTTTAAATAATCAACCCATTTCATATGTCTCTGGTTCAACTTATTCTGACTACCCAAATACTGTAAAGCCTTATGATCAGTATACAACACAAATTCACTCGGTATCAAATAATGTCTTCATTTCTTCAGTGCTTGAACAATAGCATAAAATTCTTGATCATACACAAAATATATTCTTCTTGCATTATTCAACTTTTCACTAAATAAAGAAACATGTTTACCTTCTTGACTCAATATAGCTCCTATTTCACTTCCACTTGCATAACATTCCACTTGAAATACCTTATTGAAATCAGGAAATGCCAAAATAGGCAATTCAGCAACCTTCTTCTTTAGAGTCTCAAAAACTTTATCAGCTCCATGTGTCCACTTGAATTCTCTTTTATCTCCTCTCATAGTCTTAGTTATAGCATTACAAATTGACTTGAAATTCCTAATGAACTTTCAGTAAAAAATTGCCAAACCATGAAATGATCTTACCTCACTAGCATTCTTAGGTGTAGGCCAATTCAAAATAGCTTCAACCTTTTCAGGATCCAATTTCAAACCATTAGCTGAAATCACAAATCCTAAATACACAATCTCTTCTTTCATGAATGAACACTTTTGCAGATTTATCAGCAACATTTCTTCTTTCAACCTCTGCAATACTTTTTTAACATGCAACAAACTTTTCTTCTTTGGTCTTACTGAATATTAGAATATCATCTAGGTATACAATCACAAACTTACCCAATAATTTCTTCAAAACTTCATTCATCAATCTCATAAAAGTACTCAGTGCATTAGTTAAACCAAAAGGTATAACCAACCACTCATACAAACCTTCTTTTGTCTTGAAAGAAGTCTTCCACTCATCAGCTTCTATGATTCCGATCTGATGATACCCACTGTTCAAATAAATTTTGGTAAAATACTTTTCTCTAGTCAAACTATCCATTATGTCATCCATTCTCGGCATATGAAACCTATATTTCACTGTTATCTTGTTGATTACTCTAGAATCAGTACACATTCACCATTCTCCATGCTTCTTAGGTGCCAATATAGTAGGTACTGCATGAGGACTCAAACTTTCTTTGATCAAACCTTTCTACAACAATTCTTGAACCTATCAATTCAATTCCTGATTCTCGGTAGGTGTCAACTGATGTGGTGCCTTATGCGGTAAACTAGCTCCATGGATTAGATCCATGCAATGATCAATTCTTCTCTTCAGTGGAAAACCATTAGGTACATTATCAAAAATAATCTCACTGTACTCGGTGAGTAACTTATCAATCTCCTCAAGTACACTATCCTCTATTTTCTTACTCGCTTTATTAGGAATCACAATAAAACATACATCATTCTTCTTCAAATCCTTAACAAACTTTCTTCCTTCCATCAACCAAAATTTCACAGATGTGAAAACATTACTAACAGGTTCTTCAATCAAAGTTATCAAGATTTGTCTTCTTCCATCAGCCCAAATAGTATATTTATGCAATCTCCCATCATATATAGCATATCTATCATATTGTCAAGGTCTACCCAACAAAATATGACAACAATCCATAGGCATGATATCGCATAACACCTTATCATAGTAATTTCCAATTTTCAAATTCACATAACATTTTTCACTTACCAAGAGTGTATGCTCATCTTTGATCCATGAAATCTGATAGGGCTTCGAATGTTTCAACCTTTTCAACTACAACTTTGTGACCATTTCCTCAGATGCTAGATTCTCTGAGCTACCACTATCAATGATTACCTTCCAAACTTTATCAGAAACTCTACATGTGGTCTTGAACAAAATTTTCCTTACTGGATCTTCCTTATTACTTTCACTCTAAAGTTCTCTCCTTACCATCAAGTTATTTTCCTTCTCAGGTTCATTTGGTGACTCTTTTGCACCAAAGCATTTCTACTGCTACCAGCCTTCTTACTTGCATGTGTACACTCAAATGATCTATGTCCTTCTTCTCCACAATTGTAACAAGTTCCTCAGAAAGCACCTAGATAGTTACTACCTCTACCTCTAGATGAACTTTCACCTTTCCACTCCATCTTTCCTTTATCCAGAGTTGTCTTTTCAGTTTTAGATCTACTATTTTCACCAAGAGATCTACCTCTTCCTCTAGGGAGTCTACCACCTCTACCTCTTTGTCTTTTCTCATGTCTCTTGTTCAATTTCTCCTCAGCTTTCAATACAAATTGATAAGCCTCTTCAATGTTCTCCAATTTGACCAAACTGATTTCTTCTTGGATGGAAACTCTCAAACCATTCAGGTATCTAGCAATTCTTTCCACATCATCTTCATCATGTCTATATCTGATATCTAATCTATATAATTCCTCAGTGTATTCCTTTACTGAGCTATCTTTCTACCTCAAACTTTGCATTCACCTAACTAGGTTAATCTGATAATCACTAGGTAATAACTTTCCTTTCAATTTATTCACCATTTTATTCCATACCTTGATTTTGTCTTTTCCTTTCCTTTTTCTATCCAACTACAGATGTTCCCACCAGAAGGATGCATGACTTTTCAACTTTGTGCTTGCAATTTTCACCTTCTTTTCCTTAGGTACATTTTCATACTCAAAGTACTTCTCCATCTCAATGATCTAGTCCACCAATTCATCAGAATCCAATTTTCCACTATACTCAAGAGGATTAAAGTGTGGTGTAGACTTTAGATTTTTCAATGATTTCAACAATCTTTCCTCACCCCGATCCATCATAGTTGCAGGTTCTACATCACCTTGTTCTTCCTCAATTTCATCATCACTAACATCTTCAAGATGTCTTCCTCTTCTCTGGGTTGTTTCAACAGCTTTTAATCTAGCAGCAAGTTGTTTCAGTATGTCTGCCAATCCTGGATCTACATCTCACCTCCCACAAACCATCTTGAAATCCTCTATAATTGTAGGTCAGATTTCAATCTTCTACCCCACAACAATTCAACTAGGATTTGACAAGAAGGAACCCTCAAACCTAGATTCACAAACCTAGATCCAGATCTCAACTTGGTCTAATACCACCTGACACAAGGAAGGATAGAGAGAGGGGCCAAAGGCACACCCTAACTAGATCCACCCTTGCAGAGATCACATGCGGAAGCAACACAAAAAAGTGAGAGAGAGAATGCAAAAAATTTCATATACTATCTTCAATTGATTCATACATGTCAAGCTATAAGGCCCTCTTGATTTAGGCCAAATATTACAATCAAGTATAGAAGTCCTCCAACATGCAAGGATCTGTAAACAATCTCTAATCTTCTATTTTCTATCTTCTTTCCAAACTTCTTACAAAACTACCTCCTAAATTCTAACCAAACAACTACATTTATACAAGATGATACTGAATAATTTGGCCTTCAGATCCACCATAAACAAAAGAAATGATCAGATCTAGGTCCACATGCTTCCCAATGATAGATACCAACATTAAATCCATGATCAATAATAAATGCAAGAGTCGGCCTCAACATAAATCCAAAAGAAAAAACTTGGTAATCAAGGAAACCAAGTGCCAGACAAGCATTACGGAGTGACATGGAAATTCACCAAGTGCCAAAGAGATAACTAACCAACACCAGCGAACAAAGGAAACTGAGTAACACCGAACCAACTCGGTCAAAGCAAGAATCGAGCAACATAGAAAACTTCAAACATGTTTTTGGTGACATACAATTTCCAAGGATGCGAGATGGTCATGCATCATACTTTGTGATGATGGATCATGAGGTTTGATATGAAACATGGAGGAAGAAATCACATAAACAAAACTAGAAGCAATACATGCTATTTTGATTTATAATATAAGTTTTTTGCACTACATATGACAAATAAAATTGTATTGTTCACTCAAAATATTTGGGGCAAGAAGCTTGGATTCTATTATACCTTTTTTTGAATGATCTAAAATGTCATTTTTGTTATGTTTTTCACATACCCTCAGTGGAAAAAAGGAGTGGTTAATCTGAAACAATACTGGAATATTGGTGTTGGGTGTTTAAGAAACATTACTAGAATATTGGGGTTCAGTATTTTAGGGCCCTCTATTAGTCTCTTGATGACAACAATGAGGAAATATTGGCCTTGTCTTCTCCTAGGTGGATTACTATGCATAATATCCCCTCTTATCTCTTGAGTTTCATCCCTAACTCTCTAGAATTGGTTGGTAATATCCTCAAAATAGATGGCTCACCTACTCTTCTCCACCACCTGGATGCTAGAATTCTAATCTCCATCAACCTCAGCCTAGATTTTCTAGAAGATATTGTATTTGATCTTGTGGATAAAACTATAGCCTACCCTATTGAGTTCATGGGTGGCATTAATGCTTTCTTTTTTTGTAAATTTAAGGGACACATGAGGAGGAATTACCCTTTCTTGAGAAACAAGAAGAAGAGTACCTTTCCTAACCTTAAGGTCATGGCGACTATTTATTCAATTGATAAACCCTCTCCAACTCTATCTCTACCTCCATTCTCTCCCCTCCTTCTCCATTAGTTCTCCCTACTCCATCCTGTTCTCTTCTTGCTGATGTCAGCTCACCTTGTATCATTGTTGATGTTTGGGTGTTGCCTCTCTTTCCTCCCCTCCAAACCTAGAAGACTTAATGCTCAAAAACTCCCCCTACCAAAATTGAGAAACATATCTAATATAAGAAAGATAATTGAAGATAATTTCTTTTGTGGAGATAAATCTCCTATTTCTTATACCCCCAATACCAAGATGGGAAAACCCAAGAAAATATTTTTTGATAAAGATTTGATTAAAACCTTGGAGGCTAAGGTCACCAATGGTGGTGGTTCTATGGAGAAACCTCCTAGGAGTGTATGTTACCAAGTGACATTTGTGATAGTTTCCAAGATCCCTAATAGTCTAGGGGTTGACATAGATGAGGCTCTATTTGTCATTACGAGATCCTATGACACTATTATCCCTCTCATTGATGTTCTTGTTGTTTATCCATTAGGTACTCCACCTTGCCTTTAGGCTGCCTTATAAAACATTAATATTGTTGATCTTAGTGTCCAAGTATGTAACATTTTCCTCTATATGAATAGTGATATTCCAAATAGGGGAAATCCCTCAGAATTAGACAATCTTGAAGATAAGGAGAAGTGAGCTATTGTCAAATTTACTAGCCCAAACTCCTTAGATGTTATTGATGAGGCCATGGTGGAAATTGGTAAAACGGTTTCTAAGAACAACAAAAATAAGAAGAAAACAAGCCCCTAAGAAAAGAAATTTAAACCTACACCAATGAAGGATGACTAGATCAGTGTATTTAAAAATAAAAGAGGTAGGCCCTATGGATTTGTCTCAAAAAAGGAGACCACTTATTCTAAAGGATTGTCGGCCAAATGTCCTAGAGATTTAGGATGTCAATGGATACTCCCCCATGAATCTGATAGAAGTAAAATGTGTGTCATGGAATGTTAGGGGGTTGTAATCCCTAGATGGAAAGTATGTTGTCAAGAGATTCCTATATGAAGAAAAATACAGATATTCTCACACTTCGAGAGATTAAAGTTGTTTAATATTTTCTAGATATTAACCTAAAATACATATGGAGGGATGCAGACCATTATTTCACCAAACACACTAGGGGAAAAGGTGAGGTTTCCATCTTAAACAGTAAGAAATGGAGTAAGTTCATATCTAGATGTGGTGTTTCCCCATGTAATAGAATTGTGTGGATCATTATGATGTATAAGGATGTGGAATTTAGGATTTTTTTATATTCTCAATGACCATAGGAAAAGAATAGAACTATGGAAGTGGATGACCTAGATCAAAGAGTTTCTCTAGTTGATAGGTGGGAATTCAACATGATTGATAACCCTCAAAATAAACAAGTGGTCAAGGATGATCACCAAGATGAGACTCTCTAACCCTCTTGTTGGGAATAAGAAATACCAAAAATATATTTTCTTTACCTGGTGTAATTTCTAGAAAGGATGCAAGATATTTTTTAATAGATTAGACATATACTATGCCATCAAATACTTCTTTAAGGAGAATAATATTGAAAATAATTTATCAATGAGAGTAATCCCTTACACCCCTTCTAACAACCACCACCACCATATGCATCCTATATTTTTTATTTATGGTTCCTTTTGTTGGATATTGCTAATGCATGAGGAGGTGATTGATATATTTAATATGTTTAATCACTACGTTACTGAATGGGCACTCATACTATTGACATCTATGTTTTGTCACTGATGTCAACATATGTTTTTGTGAGGAAAATAGGCTAGTTATCATAGTGTACGGAGACTGTACAGATGTTTCAGATGTTGCAAAGTTAGATGAGAGTTTAGGAGGGTGTTGTGATCTTATATCCAAGATCACCTCATGTAATGTTTCATATTGGATAAGTTACAGATGTTTTGGTGAAGACTGGTCACTGACTATGATAGTGAGAAATGACAGAGTTAGTCTATGTGTTTCTGGTATATCTTCCAAATGATATGGATTCAAGGTATGTGAGCTTGAGGGATAACAAAAAAGGTATTGAAGGATTTTCATTGGTTAGCACAAGGTATGGATTGCTTGGTAACATCAGTTATGGCATGTGTTCTAGAAAAGACTTATTTGGAAGCCAACTCAAGAGATGTAGCATGCATTTTGTTTTGCAAATGTAAATTAAGGATGCTGGTCCTTAATTATTGTAATGGAATCATTGTAAACTTGTTTTAGATACTATGTGTATCTTATCAAGGGTTTATGTAATTATTTATAATTAGGAAAGGCTTATAAGCCAACCTGATCATAAGAATTATAATATGGTGTAAAGGTAAGGTCTTTTATTTGGAAAAGACATGGATGGGAAAAAGGTGATATAAAGAAGTTGTGAATGTTGTGAGCTTGTGTCTATTGTATGTAGAGTAGAGGTTTACTAGTGGACTTCATTGGAACAAATCAAGAAAATATAGTTACTGTCAAACAATTCAAAAAGATTGTGTATTTCCTCATATACACGTGTGTTGTGAACAGTGAGTTCTGAAGGTGGATTTAACATTCTTTGGGCAGTGAGCCCTCCCTTTCTTCTTGACTCCTAACAGGGTCTATCTTCTAACAAGGACTATGTACTAAAATGTTTCAATAAGCTCCTAACAGGGCTTAATCTTCTAACAAGGATACTATACTCTTAGTACATCATTTGTGGGTGCTAATTCCCACCTGGGTTTTTACCTTTAATAGGGTTTCCCCGAGACCAAAATATTATGTTATTGTGTTGGCATTCATTGTGTTCATTGGATCTAATATTGATGCTACTTAAATTTTAAAGTGTAATAATTTTCCATATGACTAATTCATCGCCTCCTCTCAGTTGTATTGTGGACTGTTATTCCTAACAGTTGGTATTAGAGCTTGTGGTCCTTAGAGAGGAATCTTAACAGCTTGAGGTGATCTTGGAGATGGAACTCTATAGGAAGGATGGTCCAAAATTTGATCTTGAAAACTTTGACAATTGGAAGAAGAAGATGCGAACTCATCTTCTATGTTTGGGTGTCGACTATTGGTTGATCACAAAGAATAAGGTGGATATAAAGACTGAGAATGATTTTCCATCAGCTACAGATGATGAAAGGAAGGTATTATCATACAAAATGGTCACAAGGGAAGCACTGATAAGCGCACTATCTGAAGGTGAGTTTACTAAAGTAAAAGACTTGGATTCAACATATGAGATTTGGAAAAGATTAGAAGCATTATATGAGGGAGACAAATATACCAAGCAAGAAAAGTTACAGAACTAGAAAACCAAGATGGAGAAGCTGCAAATGAGGGATGATGAAAGCATTAGGGCTTATGTTCAAAGGGTTACAGAAGTTGTGGTTGGTATCAAAAATTGTGGAGGGACTTATGAAGAAGAAGAAGTTGTTGCGAAGATCCTTAGATTGTTGACACATGTATACAAGTTCAAGGCAAGTTACCCTTGAAATGTTTTTCATGCAATAAGGTAGGTTATTTTGCATCTAGATGTCCTACAAGAGTTCCTAAGTACAAACCTAATTTTTCCAAGTTTAAAAGGGATAAAGAATGATATTATGCTAGTGAAGGCATTTTTGATGATGATGATTTATATTATGAAGAGATTAGATTTGTTTCTATTAGAGATGAACCAGTGCATGAGGAAAAGACTTTAGTATCTCATGTTGACAAGAAAAATGATTGGATTATAGAAAATGATTGTTCACATCATATGATTGGAGATAGAAATAAGTTTGTTAAGTTAGTGAAGTATGATGGTGGTATTGTGAGATTCAGAGATGATCTTCCTAAACATATCATAGGTGTAGGATCTATTACTTTGGATGGAAAGACTAATACAGACAATGTGCTGCTCGTTGATGGATTGAAACATAACTTGTTGATTATCGAAAAACTAATGGATAAAGAGTTTCAAATAAGTTTTGTTAATGGTAAATGTTTTATCAGATGTAAGGCAGGTAACCTAATTGCAACCAGTACTAAGTCTAGAGGTATTGTATTTAAATTAAATACATTTGGAGCCTCTTGTTTTGTTGCGAAGGTAGATGAAAGTTGGTTATGGCATAGAAGATTTTTTCATGTTAATTTTGATAACATTGTGAAGGAAAGTATGGATAATGTAGTAAGAGATCTACCAAAGATTGTGAAACCATCTAACACTATATGCAAAGAATGTGTTATGGGAAAATAGACTAGAAGTAGTTACAAAAGCAAAGCATATACATCAAAAGGAAAGTTGGATTTGGTACATACAGATCTATGTGGACCTACAAGGAGAAGATCATACTCTAGTGAAAGGTATTTCATACTTTTTGTTGATGAATTTTCTAGAATGATGTGGATTACTTATTTAAAAGAAAAATTAGAAGCATTTGATAAATTTAAGTTGTTGAAAGAAAAAAATTAGAGAATGAATCAGGTTTAAATATTAGGTGTCTAAGATCGGATATAGGTGGAGAGTTTACTTCAAACTTATTCAATTCATACTAAAAAGAGAATGGAATAAAGAGATAGACATATTCTCTTAGGACTCCACAATAGAATGGGATAGCAGAGCAAAGGAACAGGACTATACTTGATGCTGCTAGGACAATGTTGCTTGAAGGAAATGTAACTCATGTACATTGGAGAGAGGCTGTTGGGACAACAGTGTATACATTGAACATAATTCAAATCAAAGAAGGTACAAGTAAGACTCCTTATGAATTATGGTTTGATCACACTCCTATTGTAAAATACTTCAGAATATTTGGTAGTAAGTGATATATCAAGAGAGATGATGAGATAGGAAATGTTGATGCTAGAAGTGATGAAGAAATTTTTCTTGGCTACTCTACCAAGAGAAAGGCCTACAAATGTTTCAATCTAAGATTAAGAAATATGATTGAAAGTAACAATGTAAGGATAGATGAAAAGTTTCAAATACAAGAAAGAATGTATGATAGTAATCAGATTACAGAGATCAAAGAGGTTGTTGTTGCTACAGAAGAAGAAGAACTTGTTGAGGAAGAATGTGAAAAAGAGACTTGTGATGTTAACATAAGTAAGGCTACTGAGGCTCCTAAGACTCCAAAGTATGTAAAGAATAACCATCCTAAAAATCAAATTATTGAAGATTCTAATCAAGGAGTAATGACTAGATCAAAAGTTAGAGAAGAAATTTGTTTGATTTCTCAAGTTGAACCAAAGACCATAGATGAAGCATGTATAGATGAATCTTGGATAAATGCTATGAAGGAAGGGCTAAATCAAATAAAGAATAATAACACTTGGGAATTGGTTCCTAGACCTAAAAACAAAAATGTAATAGGAACAAAATGGGTTTTCAAAAGAAAAAAAAATGAATGAAGAAGGAAATGTTGTAAGAAACAAAGAAAGACTAGTATGTAAGGGATATTCATAGCAAGCAGGCATAGAACTTAAAGAAACATTTTCTCCTATTGCTAGAATAGAGGCCTTGATATTATTCTTGGCTTATGCTGCACATAAAGATTTCAAGGTGTATCAGATGGATGTGAAATCTACATTCTTGAATGGGGATCTTGAAGAAGAAGTATACATAGAACAACCGGATGGATTTCCTCTATGCGAAGATGGAGACATGGTATGTAGGTTGAAGAAAGCTTTGTATGGGCTGAAGTAAGCTCCAAGAGCTTAGTATGCAAGGTTAGACAAGTATTTACTTTGGCTTGGATTCAAAAAAGGTAATGCTGACAGTAATTTGTATTTAAGAAATAGTGAAGATGGAATCTTGATAATAAAGTCTTTGTTGATGATATTATTTTGGAGGTAATGATGATCTATATAATAAATTTTCTAGGGAAATGGAAAGTAAATTTGAGATCTCCATGATAGGTGAAATGAAATTCTTTCTAGGACTGCAAATAAATCAGAGAAAAGATGGTATCTTTATTTCTCAAACTAAGTATCTCAAAGAAATGCTAAAGAAGTTTGGAATGGAAGATTGTAAACTAGTAGGAAAACCAATGGTGACCGGTAATAAGCTATCATGTAATGATGAAACTCAGTGTGTATTTCAGACCAAGTATAGATCAATGGTTGGAGGATTACAATATTTGACTCATACCAGACTAGATATTGCTAATGTTGTTGGAATTGTGGCTAGATATTAGGAAGAGCCAAAGGAGACACACCTAGCTGCTATGAAAAGGATATTCAGATATTTGAAAGGGACAATTAACTATGGCCTATGGTATGATAGGAATGATAGTTTTGTACTTCATGCTTATATTGAAATTGATTGGGCCGGAAGTATTGCTGACAGAAAGAGTACTAGTGGTGGTGCATTTTTCCTTGGGAAAAAGTTGGTTTCTTGCCTAAGTAAGAAACAAGATTGTATAGCACAATCTACTACTGAATCAGAGTATGTTGCTTCTGCTGTTAACTGCACTCAAATTGTTTGGATGAAACAAATGTTGAAGGACATAGGACTAACTTTTGATGAGCTTGTGGTTATTTATTGTGATAACACTAGTACAGTGAATACGTCAAAGAATCTGGTGATGCACTCTAAGAATAAACATATTTCTATCAAATATCACTTTAGAGAAGGAAATAAAATTAGAATATATTAGTACAAAAGAGAAGATTGCAGAAATCTTCACAAAGCCACTTCCAAAAGATACATTTGAATATCTCAAAGGTATGATGGAGGTTTAGGCCCCTTCCAGTCAGAATTAAATGATGCAAAGATGCATCAGTCCAAAGGTTTTTAGAGCCTTATCATAATCTAGACTGGATGTAGGGATCCACTCCTTAGGGGGAGTGATCGTGGAAGAAAGAAGTTGGAAAGCAGTTGATGACTCATGGAACCCTTTGCCATTGTTGTCAAAGGGGGAGTGTTGCTATGATAAAATATCTACTATATGGGGATGTTTCTATGAGAAAATCCCTACTATATCCTTGGAGATTATTTGGTTGCAGAACTTTGGATTGATATAACTTTGGGATGATGGATTTTCCCATATGTTGACATCAATGCCAAAGGGGGAGATTGTTGGATATTGCTAATGCATGGGGAGGTGATTGATACATTTAATATGTTTAATCAATACATTACTGAATGGGCACTCATACTATTGTCATCTATATTTTGTTACTGATGTCAACATATGTTTCTATGAGGAAAATAGGCTGGTTATCACAGTGTACAAATACTTCACAGATGTTTTGACAGATGCTGCGAAGTCAGATGAGAGTTCAAGAGGGTGTTTTGATATTCTATCCAGTATCGCATCATGTAATGTTTCATATTGGATAAGTTACATATGTTTTGGTGAAGATTGGTCAGTGACTGTGATAGTGAGAAATGACAGAGATAGTCTCTGTGTTTCTGGTATATCTTCCAGAAGATATGGATTCAAGGTATGCGAGCTTGAGGGATGACATACAAAGTACTAAAGGATGTTCATTGGTCAACGCAAGGTACAAATTTCTTGGTGACATCAGTTGTGGCATGTGTTCTGTAAAAGACTTATTTGGAAGTTGACTTAGAAGATGTAGTGTGTATTTTTTTTTGCAAATGTAAATTAAGGATGTCAATCCTTAATTGTTGTAATGGAATCATTGTATACTTGTTTTAGATATCATGTGTATCTTAGCAAGGGTTTATGTAATTATTTGTAATTAGGAAAGGCTTATATGTGGAGCTGATCATGAGAATTGTAATATGGTATAAAGGTAAGGTCTTTTCTTTGGAAAAGACATGGGTGGGAAAAAAGTGATATAAAGAAGTTGTGAATGTTGTAGGCTTGTGTCTATTGTATGTAGAGGAGAGGTTTACTGGTAGAATTCATTGGAATTGATCAAGAAAAGATAGTTGTTGTTGAACAGTTCAAAAAGATTATGTATTCCTCATATACACTTGTGTTGTGAACAATGAGTTTTGAAGGTGGATTTAACCTTCTTTGGGCAGTGAGCCTTGGGTAGTGAGCCATCTCTTTCTTCTTGACTCTTAATAGGGTCTGTCCTCTAACAAGGACTATGTACTATAATGTTTCAATAAGCTCCTAATAGGGCTAAATCTTCTAACAAGGATACTATACTCTTAGTACATCATTTGTGGGTGCTAATTCCCAGTAGGGATTTTACCTTTAACAGGGTTTCCCCAAGACCAAAATATTGTGTTATTGTGTTGGCATTCATTGTGTTCATTGGCTCTGATATTGTTGCTACTTAAAGTTTAAAGTGTAATAATCTTCCATACAACTGATTCACCCCCCCCCCCCCCCCCCACCTCTTAGTTGTATTGTGGACTGTTGTTCGTAACACCTTCCATGTTCTCCAAATTAAGAGAGATTCATTTTCCCCCAATGTCAGGCTCTTAGATGATGAAGGAATCACAAGTGCCATCTCCATTATAAGAAATTTGAATCTGAAGAATTTTAATAATGAGAGTGATGTGGATAGATGGATTAGAATGTTGCAAGTTGGAGGACATTGTTCCAAAAAGTGGTAAAAAACTGGCTAAGGATGCTAGGAGAAAATAATATTAACTATATGATAACCTAATTAAAGTTGAGGATTCTCTCAAAACTGATCTTGGTAATTTACAGGTTGCTAACAACCTTAGGGTTGTGAAAGATGATGTTAGAAGGATTCAAAACATTAGAATTCAAGAGATAAAAAATAGGCCAAGGATCAATTATCTTGAGTAAGGTGATAAAGGGTCAAAGATTTTCTTTCAGATGCTTAAGATCAAAGAGGCCAAAAGTAGGATTCAAAATATATGGGAGGAAGGGGTAAACTTGATAGATCAGATGGATATTCTTAATGTATTTGTGCCTAGTTCTATTAAAAAAAAATCAACTTAAATTATTGTAGTCAATAAATGGAAAGAGCTAGAGGTAAAATAAGTAACACCATTCCTAAAAATATTGTTATAGATGATTCTACAAAAATTGACAATGAGCTAGGTCTATTGAAGAAATTAAAAGTGTCATTCAAGTACTAAGTAATACTAATGCACCTAGCCTAGATGGGTCACTTGTTGAATTATTTAAAAGGAATGGACCATGGAGTGGGGAAGACCTCCTTCAATTATATAATAAAGCCACTGCAAATGGCTATTTGGTGATGAAGATAAACACATAATTGACCAAATTTATAACAAACAATGGGGACATATCCCTTGTCAAGAAGTAGATGAAAAAGAATTGAAAACAAATTTTATGATAGTTTGATAAACAATGAGGGAAATTTAAACCCTTATGGTAGTTGCACCTACAGTCTATTTGGAGGAAGTTAATACTTACCAAATGGTAACCACTCAGACCAAAAAATATAATAGAAATATGTCAAAATTCATGATCTTATTACATTGATCCTAAAAACATAAAAGACACCTTACCTTAGGGACCCCCCCTTAAGGCTTACACAACAAAACATGATAGTCATATAATATGAATATATATTTTTAGAAAATATTCTTTTGAAAAAATAAATCATAAACCAATAAATTTTGTATCAAGCTATCTATTTACCCTTAGAAAGGTGTATCTTCAAGCGTTGTTCTTAAGCTCCATGTTGCGAACTCTCAAATCATAAAGTATTGAATTATTCAACAATGATCCCTATGAGATGTAATAGATCTATATCGTTGTCTAGCGACTATAAAAGGGTATAATTCTTGATCATATACACTCGAAAACAATCCATATTGAGCACAATACCAAATCCCAAACCTGTCTCCAAAATGAGTCTTCACAAGACATGCATTCTTCAATTTGTCAGCATCAAAAAGAAAATCAAAATAGAAAAACAAAAATGCCAAAAATGCTTCTCATGTAGAACAACATCCCAAAGAAAGAAGCCAACTTGAGATTATCGAAGTTCCTCATTCCTATGATGCAACCAAACTCTAGAAAAACCCTATTATACAACTTATCCATTTGGTGTCTCAAATGCATCTTTTGTCATGCCCCTGACTGTTCCAGACTTCTTTACATTTTGTTATGTTTAGATTTCTTTGAGTTTGAACTCTGTTTATGTTCTTTGAACTCTGTTATTAGATTAAAAGTGATATCATTGATATTCTGCCAGACATCTATGGAAAGTATGTTTACTTCTGTTCATAATGAGTCCTGTTTTGAGGACAGAATTTGATTAAACTAAACTTTGAACATTGATATGATTTTGTTATAAGGACAATCTGTATAGATAGTAATCATCTGATTGTGGATTCATTGATATGGAAATTCATGGTTATGTGTTTGTTATAATTAGTAATGTGTACCTTAGCATTGTTAACTGTATTTTGATGTGTAGAACAGTATTTAGAGCTTACATCATTTTCTGATTTTAGATAATTGCAGTTGTGTACATGTATATCTATACTTGCAGCTGTCAGAGAATGTCTTGTGAGAATGTGGTACTTCGTTTACAGAAATATGTTATTGATGATTAATACTAATATTAATATTAATGTTAATATTAATATTAATATGCTGTCATCTTTCTTGTTTGAGATAATATATATATATATATATATATATATATATATATATATATATATATATATATATATATATATATATATATATATATATAGTATGGTGGATAATATTGTTATTATTACTAATAAAATAGTATTGTTAGTGATTAATATTAATATTAATATTAATATTAACTTAGAAGGAAACTTGTATCATTTTGTAGTTGGCATAAACCTTGACAAGGTTATACCGTGCTTAACACATATCATGTGGCATTAA
Source organism: Chamaecyparis obtusa (assembly GCA_027943335.1). NCBI lineage: Eukaryota > Viridiplantae > Streptophyta > Pinopsida > Cupressales > Cupressaceae > Chamaecyparis > Chamaecyparis obtusa. The sequence continues at coordinate 579,702 of BSBK01008571.1, forward strand.
TCATGCGGTAATGATGTTGAATGGGCAGTGAGGTTTAAGTGGGTTTTTAATGTAGCTGTGATTTCGGGTTATGCGATGGTACTGTTCTGGACATTTGGCAGGAAGTGGGTTGCATTCACTACAAGAGATAAGCTTGCATTGAATGAACAGGTCGAGGAAGTTATTGTGATGTTTTGTTCGCCATTTCTTTCTGAGTGAAGGGGGTTGCAATTTGTTCGACTCCATTGTGTTTACCATGTTTTGCTGTGGCTTTTTGGGTGAACTGTTACTATTGGAAATGGGTTACCGTTGTTTTCTTCTGAATAAGTGGCATGAATTGAAAAGTGTTTTTACGGCTGTGATAAACCCTTCTGTTCATGGTCATTTGGGGAGTTTGGCATTGTTACTGTTAACTCGGCATTTTGGGTTTTCTTGCATGACATTTGGTTTTTTTGTTGTGGAGCTCACCAGGCAGGAGCTAGCATTAGCATACCGGTTCTGGATATTTTCTCCATACGAATATCAGGCAGGGGCATCTCTTACCTTACTCTCTCTCTCTCTGTTTCGTTTCTCATTTTTGCAATGTAAATTAAAGAAATGGTAGATTAAAATGTTTGTTAGTTGTCAGTCGAATTAAACAAAGCTATGTTCTAATCGTTATGTGTTTGTGTTATCTGTGGTATGTGGGTTTGTAGTTAGAGGTGTATATGTTAATGAAGGCTAAGGGTTATAGTGTCTTTCGGGTTTTAGACAGTTTTTAATGTTTTCTTTTGTGTTTCCATAAGTCATTACTGAGACTGGTATCGATGGTATTTAGTGTTGTAATGTGGGGGTTTTGCATTCGGCAGTTTTTCATAATGATATCGGTTATCAAACATATTATGTGTTACACTTGCAGCATAAGTATGGAAAGTAGTTCATAGGGGGAACTTCTATGGTTATCTGGTGTCGATCCTTTTTGTGAAAGATTGTTGCTCTGTACGCATCAATGATTAGAGAAATGTAGTTGTCAAGGGAGGTTATATTTGATCACATACTATATGATCATCTTTAGTAACAACAGTATGTTTTCGATTGCTATGTTAATAGGAGATGTTAAGGAAATATAGGAAATGGTAAAGAATCATAGGAAAGATTATTCTTATCGTGCATAGTCAATAAAAAACAGCATTTGGTAATTTCATTTAAGTTAGAATTCGGTTTTGGTTATGTGGTCAATGTTATTATTTTATGGCAAAAACAGATGTGTAGAGAAGTTGACTTAATTCTGTTATCAAACTAAGGCAATATGAATGGTTTACAAAGTGCATATTTCAGAACTTGAATTTATAAATTTTTGGTTTATGCAATTCGATGTACATAAATATATATATACCTGCTGGGATATGCGGATGTATACACAAGCTGTAGGTATACATATACATATGCCAACACGTATATAATAAAAGTTGTGACTGTTAACTGAATTATTAATTATGAGTTTATATAAAGTTGTTTTCACTGATACATATACCTACTGGAATATGTATACGTATACACGAGATGTGGTGTATACTTGTACATATGCCAGTATGTATATAAAGATATAAACTTATAATTAATAGATCAGTGTATATGGTTTTGTTGTTAATAACTCGATTATGGTAAACTAATATGGATGTAAAAGAGATGATTATTGTGTTGGTTCTGTTGCTGAATTAATATGCTGATTTCTTTTCTGTTAAATGGAAATAAGAATTTTGATATGATCAGTTTCAGATTTGATAATAAGTTATTATTGGATTTTGGATTTGTGATTAAAAGAAGTTGTGATTTTCTCATCTTTCGTGAAAACATTTTGTATATGAAAGTGTGTCAAGGAATATGGTAATTTGGTGTTGAAATGGTTTTTCTGTTGCTGTTCAATTTGGTAAAATTGATGCATTAGAAATAAGATGTTAGTGAAATTGTGATTGCAATTCATTTCATTGCTGTCTTTGATTGATAGATCAAGTGTTTGTTGAGATAATGCAAGAATGATCCGTAGAGTGGGGGCTGACACTAGTCTAGTACCTTGTGATGATAGAATTTCTGTCAGTTGTGTCTGACACTAGTCTATATCTTATGGGAAAGAATTTCTATCAGTTGTTTAATTAAGTGATAATTATAAAATTCAAGGGTTATGGGATTTCATTTAACAAAGATAAAACATAATGGTTTCATCAGACATTATGGTTTGCTACGTTATCCTTACGGATACCTAGTTTAGATCCTTATGTGGAAACCCATGGACTACTAGATCATTCCTTGTCATTTTCTTTGCGAGTTTGCTTCTGTATGAAAGAAATTAAGTGCTTTATGACTTGAAGTAAAATAAAAACTATGTTATTTAGTTTTCAGAATTATATGTGTATTTAATTCTACATGTAAGCTATATTGTACTGACTTTTATGGTTGTAGATGTTGGAGATGATTTGTTTACGTTATCATGTGACTGAGCCCTGTTTGCTGTTTGCGTTTGTGTTCATTTTGACTTTCAGGTTATAGATGATTAAGTCAATGAAAATGGGACAATGGTTGGCAGTTGTAAAGAATTATGGGAAACAGATTATTACTTGGTTATTACTTATCAGATTTATTCGAAGATTGTAATAGATTGAAAATAAGATATTGTTAGAGATTTATTCTTTAAAAGAAGAGTATTATTACTCTGATGTAATCTAATTGTAAACTCTTGAGCTCTAAGAAGCTGTTGTTAAAAAAAACTGTATGTTGTAACTTTGCTATTTTAAATAAAAAAAATTTTGTTGTTATGGTTTTATATGGTTGTATTTCTTTTAGTTTCATCTTGTATCTTTTTGGAAAGATTAGGGTGTTACATTTGGTATCAGAGCTCAAGTTTAAACACTCAGGGCTTGAGGGTTTTTAAAAGGGTTTTATCATTATGCTTCCGTTAGTGATTTTATTGAACTTTTCTATAGGATTTCAAGCATGCCTCCTGTTACACGAGGAGCAAAAAGGCATGGTGACCCAGTTGATGCCGATTTAGGTAGAGGTGGGGGTGGACGACGCGGTCGTGGTCATGGCCGAGGTAGAGGATGAGGTCGCCAAGGAATACATGGTGATGAGCAAGTTGATCCTTTAATAGGAATGGATCAGGAAGATCGAGAGGTACCTCAGGTTGAAGTTCTCCAACGGATTCTTGATAGGTTGGATAACATTGAAGCTAGGAACAATGTTCCAGATGGTGTAGCAAATGCTCAGGTTATACGAGTCCTAGCGGAAGAGGATCCTGTTATAAGGACACAGTTGAAAGATCTGTCAAAGATCAAAGGACCATATTTTAATGGTACTGAAGGAGGAACTGAAGCTGAGGCATGGCTTCTGAACATCGAAAGGTGTTTCATACTTCATGAGTACCATAGCAATGTGAAGGTATGATGGACTGCTATGCAGTTAAGGTCTTTCGCTTCCATATGGTGGAATATGGAACTGGAACAACTTGGGATTCCTATTTCTCAGGTTACCTGGGAATTATTTCTGGAAAGATTCTGGGAAAGATTCATGTCCGATTACTGGCAACAATCTAGGTCTGAGGAGTTCTTTAATATTGCTCAAGGCAATTCGACTGTGGAGATGTATGAGAGAAGATTCTTCCAATTGAAGAAGTATTCGGGATGGGTGGTTAATGACAAGCCCTTGGTACAACATTTTATTAGGGGTTTGAACCCTAAGATTGGGGAGGAAGTGAGAACTTTCAAACCCAAGACAGTGAAAGAAGCGGCTGATCAAGCTAAACTTGCAGAGATGAAGACAGGATTTTCAGTTAAGAGCTCAGGAAATCCTCCTATTCAGAATAGTGGGAAGAATTCGAGACCTTATCAGGGAAATTTCAAGGCAGCAACCAGTGGATCTACCGGTAATTTTCAGAAGAGGAAGTTTGACAAGTTTTCTAAATCCAACAAAAGCTTCAAGGTTCCAGAAACCAACTCAGAGTGTACAACAGAGTGTAGTCTCATGTCCAGCGAACTCAACTCAGGATAAGAGTACCAAGAGGGGTGCAGAATGTTGGCAGTGAGGTCAGCTGGGTCACTTGCAGTGGAATTGCCCTCTTCGAGGCAATAACCAGGGTAGGTCTAAGGGAACAAGTTTTGAGGCGACTGTTGGTGATTCGGGAAGGAACCACCGTATCTTTGCTACTGTGGATCAGAAACATGCAGATCATCAGAACACTGTGGTTGAAGCTAGAGGTAATTATGAAGGTAAGAAGATTTCTATCTTATTTGACTCCGGTGCTACAGATTCCTTTATTTCTTCCAATTTGGTTAAGCAATGTGGAATTCCTGTGAATAAAGCTGAATTGGCATGGCAAGTTGAGTTAGCTTCAGGGTCTAAGGTAGAATCGGGATTGATAGCTTTGGATTGCAAGATTCAATTTAAGGCTTTCACTACTTCAGTCAACCTTAGGGTGATTCCTCTAGGTTCTTACAACATCATTTTTGGAATGGATTGGTTAGTTCAGCACCGAGCTATCATTGATTGTAGAGAGAAGATTGTTAATTGCATTGATGATAGTGGGATGGCCAAGTTTATAGCAAGTGTTAAGAAACCTATATCGGTCAGAACTATTTCCGCTAAGAGACTTCAGAGATGTTTACATAAAGGATGCCAATTGTTTGCTATCTCTGTCAATGATTTTGATGATCCAGTTGCTTTGAATACTAGTATAGATCATCCTGTGCTAAAAGAGTTTTCAGATGTGTTTGTTTCTGAGATTCCAGGGTTACCACCTGTTAGGGAAGTGGATTTTAGAATTGATCTTCTGCCAGGAACCAAACCTATATCTAAAACTCCTTATCGCATGACTACCCAAGAACTGGTAGAACTTAAGGTGCAACTTGAGGAATTGCTTGAGAAAGGGCTTATTAGACCTAGTGTTTCACCTTGGGGAGCACCTGTGATCTTCGTCAAGAAGAAGGATGGATCTTTGAGGCTTTGTATTGATTACAGACAATTGAACAAAGTCACCATCAAGAACAGATATCCATTGCCACGCATTGATGATTTGTTTGATCAAGTGAAGGGTGCCAAGATATTTTCCAAGATTGATCTCAAATCTGGATACCATCAATTGAGAATTCGAGAAGCTGATATTCACAAGACCGCTTTTCGCACGAGATACGGGCATTATGAATTCACGGTAGTGCCTTTTGGTCTGACTAATGCACCATCAGTCTTCATGAGCCTTATGCAGGGGGTTTTCAGAGCTTTCTTGGATAAGTTTGTGGTAGTATTCCTTGATGACATATTGGTTTATTCTGACTCTACGGCAGAGCATGAACAACATTTGAGGCAAGTTTTAGAATGTCTCCGGAAGAACAAGCTGTATGCTAATCCAGAAAAATGTGAATTTTTCAAGAACGAGATTAGTTATTTGGGCCACATTATTGCTGGTGAAGGAATAGCTGTGGATTCTGCTAAGATTAGGGCTATTATAGAATGGCCAACTCCTTCCAATGTATTAGAGGTGCGAAGTTTCATGGGATTGGCTAGCTATTATAGAAGATTTGTGGCTAATTTCTTGAAGATAGCACACCCCATTACATCTCTTCAGAGGAAGGGTAAGAAATTTGTTTGGTCAGATCAATGTGAAACGGCATTTCAGCATCTCAAGGAGCGATTGACCAGTGCTCTGATATTAGCAGTGCCTGATCCTGCTAAGGAGTTTGTGGTTTGTACTGATGCTTCTTTGGAGGGTTTAGGAGCAGTGCTGATGCAGGATGGTAGAGTCATAGCCTATGAATCCAGGAAATTGAAGGATCATGAGGTTAATTATCTGACTCATGACTTGGAACTTGCTGCAGTTATGCACGCTTTGACTAAATAGCGGCATTTTCTTCTTGGACAACGTTTTGAGTTGCTTACCGATCATAGAAGTTTACAGTATCTATTCACACAACCCAATCTTAATGCACGATAGCGTAGATGGATGGAGTTTTTATGTGAGTATGACTTCAAAATGAAGTATGTCCAAGGTAAAGAGAACAAAGTAGCGGATGCTCTTAGCAGAAGACGTCATGAACTTGCTTCTTTGACTCTTTCAGTTGACTTGAAAGATAGAATACTCCAGAATTTGGGGACAGATCCCTGGTTTTTGGATGTTAAAGTAGTTTTGGACAGTGGTAGTGTTTTGGAAGGCAGGTTTGAAGGTTATTTTATTAATCTTGATGGCTTGCTGAATTATCATGGTAGCATCTATGTGCCTGAAGGCGGAGAACTCCAAAACCTAGTTATGATTGAAGCTCATAAGGCACCTTATTCTGCTCATCCTGGTGTGAAGAAAATGCGTGCTGATCTTAAGCAGCATTACTATTGGCCAGGTATGAAGAGGGATATTGCTGATTTTGTAGCTAGGTGTTTGGAATGTCAAAGGGTGAAAGCTGAACACCAACACCCAGCTGGTTTACTACAGTCTCACAGTATACCTGAATGGAAATGGGATACCATATCCATTGATTTTGTAGTAGGTTTACCAATCTCAGCTAGGCGTCATGATGCTATTATGGTTGTTGTAGATCATTTAACCAAGGTTGCCCATTTTATACCTGTCAAATCCACCTACAATGCAACATCTGTAGCACGGATTTACATAGAACAGATTGTCAAGTTGCATGGGATACCTAAGAAAATCATTTCCGACAGAGATCCAGTTTTTACTTCTTCTTTGTGGAGGTCTCTTCAGCGAGAGTTAGGTACTCAGCTGAATCTCAGTTCAGCATATCATCCTGAAATAGATGGACAAACTGAGCGTGTCAATCAGATTTTGGAAGACATGCTTAGGATGTATGTGATGGATAGGCAGAGTAAATGGGAGGAATTTTTGCACCTGGTTGAATTTGCCTATAACAACGGATATCACAGCTCTATAGGTATGGCACCTTTTCAGGCTTTGTACGGAAGGCCTTGTAGAACACCTTTGAGCTGGGACAATCTGGAAGACAGAATTCTTCTAGGACCTGAGATGCTTTAGGATATGGAATAGCAAGTCAAATGCATCAGAGAGCATCTCACTACTACTCAGGACAGACAGAAGAAGTACGCTGATCAGCATAGGACTGAACGTCAATTTGAGGTTGGAGATAAGGTTTTTCTTCGTGTTAGACCTCAGAAAAGTCCTATCAGATTTGGTAAAGGTTCCAAATTGTCTCCTAGGTTTGTGGGACCGTTTGAGATTCTTGAACGCGTGGGTCCAGTTGCTTACAGACTTGCTTTGCCTCCCAGTCTTTCACGGATTCATGATGTTTTTCACATTTCTGTGCTGAGAAAATATATTCCTGACATTGCTCACGTTTTGAATTGGAACAATTTACAGGTGGTAGATGGTCAGTTGATGCTGGAACCAGTGCAGATAATCCAACAAAGGGAGCTAAACCTCAGAGGACGCAGAATAGAGCAGGTAAAGGTATTGTGGGATCTTGAAGATGAAACTTCAACAACTTGGGAGGATACAGGGGTTATGAGAGCTGCTCATCCTCATTTGTTTTCAGGCTTCTAGGAGTAAGCCTAGGCTGGTGGGGGCGGGTGTCATGCCCCTGACTGTTCCAAACTTCTTTACAGTTTGTTATGTTCAGATTTCTTTGAGTTTGAACTCTTTTTATGTTCTTTGAACTCTGTTATTAGATTAAAAGTGATATCATTGATATTCTGCCAGACATCTATGGAAAGTATGTTTACTTCTGTTCATAATGAGTCCTGTTTTGAGGACAGAATTTGATTAAACTAAACTTTGAAAATTGATATGATTTTGTTATAAGGACAATCTGTACAGATAGTAATCATCTGATTGTGGATTCATTGATATGGAAATTCATGGTTATGTGTTTGTTATAATTAGTAATGTGTACCTTAGCATTGTTAACTGTATTTTGATGTGTAGAACAGTATTTAGAGCTTACATCATTTTTTGATTTTAGATAATTGTAGTTGTGTACATGTATATCTATACTTGCAGCTGTCAGAGAACGTCTTGTGAGAATGTGGTACTTCGTTTACAGAAATATGTTATTGATGATTAATACTAATATTAATATTAATGTTAATATTAATATTAATATGCTGTCATCTTTCTTGTTTGAGATAATATATATATATATATATATATATATATATATATATATATATATATATATATATATATATATATATATATATATATATATATATATATATATATATATATATATATATATATATATATATATATATATATATATATATATATATATATATATATATATATATATATATATATAGTATGGTGGATAATATTGTTATTATTACTAATAAAATAGTATTGTTAGTGATTAATATTAATATTAATATTAACTTAGAAGGAAACTTGTATCGTTTTGTAGTTGGCATAAGCCTTGACAAGGTTATACCGCGCTTAACACATATCATGTGGCATTAATCACGCGGTAATGATGTTGAATGGGCAGTGAGGTTTAAGTGGGTTTTTAATGTAGCTATGATTTCGGGTTATGCGATGGTACTGTTCTGGACATTTGGCAGGAAGTGGGTTGCGTTCACTGCAAGAGATAAGCTTGCATTGAATGAACAGGTCGAGGAAGTTATTGTGATGTTTTGTTCGCCATTTCTTTCTTAGTGAAGGGGGTTGCAATTTGTTCGACTCCATTGTGTTTACCATGTTTTGCTGCGGCTTTTTGGGTGAACTGTTACTATGGAAATGGGTTACCGTTGTTTTCTTCTGAATAAGTGGCATGAATTGAAAAGTGTTTTTACGGCTGTGATAAACCCTTCTGTTCATGGTCATTTGGGGAGTTTGGCATTGTTACTGTTAACTTGGCATTTTGGGTTTTCTTGCACGGCATTTGGTTTTTTTGTTGTGGAGCTCACCAGGCAGGAGCTAGCATTAACATACCGGTTCTGGATATTTTCTCCATATGAATATCAGGCAGGGGCATCTCTTACCTTACTCTCTCTCTCTTTGTTTCGTTTCTCATTTTTGCAATGTAAATTAAAGAAATGGTAGATTAAAATGTTTGTTAGTTGTCAGTCGAATTAAACAAAGCTATGTTCTAATCGTTATGTGTTTGTGTTATCTGTGGTATGTGGGTTTGTAGTTAGAGGTGTATACGTTAATGAAGGCTAAGGGTTATAGTGTCTTTCGGGTTTTAGACAGTTTTTAATGTTTTCTTTTGTGTTTCCATAAGTCATTACCGAGACTGGTATCGATGGTATTTAGTGTTGTAATGTGGGGGTTTTGCATTCAGCAGTTTTTCATAATGATATCGGTTATCAAACATATTATGTGTTACACTTGCAGCATAAGTATGGAAAGTAGTTCATAGGGGGAACTTCTATGGTTATCTGGTGTCGATCCTTTTTGTGAAAGATTGTTGCTCTGTACGCATCAATGAATAAAGGAATGCAGTTGTCAAGGGAGGTTATATTTGATCACGTACTATATGATCATCTTTAGTAACAACAGTATGTTTTCGATTGCTATGTTAATAGGAGATTACTATTGAATAAATAGTCGATTAATGAATATATTGTTGCTTGAGGACAAGCAAATTCGAGAGGGGTGGACTGTCATGTCCCCTAATTAGCCCTAATTGATAATAAACTCGATTTAGATATTATTTTTTGGCTAACATTAATAATTAATAACTATTAATTATTAATTATCAATATCAATAATAAACATTAATATAATATTAAATAACCACTTAATAATAAAATAAGAATAAAATAATATTAATCTATATAGAATCATACATTATTAAAATAATTGTCAATATTCATAAAAAATAAATAAATAACAATATTATTAATAAATAATATGATTATGATTATAATATAAATTAATAATAAATAATAATGAATCAATAAAATATGTTGTTGATATAATAACATTGTTAATACAATAATATAGATCATAATCACAATTAAAAATATAAATGATAACAAATACATTCATACTATTAAATATCAATTAGTCGATATTACTTAGTAATCGTTAATCAATCTATAATGTTTCAAATAATTATATAAATGATATTAATAATATACATTAATAATTTACTATTGAACAAATATGTTATACTAATAATAATATTACTTAATAATAATAATCAATATATTGGAGTAATTTCGGGCACAACGGGCTGTCCCAATATTAGGGTTAGGCCTTGAGGGAAGTAGTTGTAGTCTGTTTCACGCGCCCGGAGCACGATAAGTCTTCCAACCCATAGCGATTATAGTATACGAAGAATGATGAACCCTATATCCTAGGAGATCTAAATACCCATCTAAATTTAATAGATGTGTTTTATGAAGATTAAAATAGAATTTATTTACAATTGTAAGTTGATGTCCCAATCTATGCCTAACTGATGGAATTTCAGTCTAAGGGTAAAAAGGAGTCATTACAATTGGTATCAGAGCATGATCCTGCCATCCTGCAGGGTAAAGAATGAAATGAGGAAACATTCTAGTCAATAATAGGAATCTACTAATGCATGTATGGTCCGTATACTTTGTGTCTCCATACGTTCATGTGTATACTTCATATTTTCAAATTTATTCTTTGGTTGGTCTAGAATGAGAAAGCAACTAGAGAAAATATTAATTTATCGACGAATGTGTTCAATCTAATGTACTTAAACTACATGCTTACTTTGATTGTATTGTATGCATATCCTATGTATATATAGTTGATGCTACTTCGCAATGGATAAACTCCATGCATGATTACTTGGTGTATTGCCTAATGATGCATGCCTTACGTATCTGATGTGTTTATTACTCCATGTTTGATGTATCTAGTGTGGGCTTAGACAATGCTTCATGTTTATGTAATGCTTCAGGCATGTAATTAAGTGTATTTCATCATGCTTACCTGTCTGGCATGTAATCAGGTTTATTACATCATGCATTAAGTATATGAGGAATACTTATTTGACATGCTTATGTATACGCATATGTGTTTTCCAATTTAATATGTATGCTCCATGTGCTATGTGTATTCATGACTTAAGTGTATTTAATGCTTCATGTGCTAGGTATATGCATCATATCTTGCTGATGTGTTGTGTAGATCTACATATTTTCCCATAGGTGTGCCTTCATTGTGTATGCTTTGTGTCTTCATGCATCAATGTGTCTACTCCATATTTGCAAGCATCAATGTGTGTGCTCTATGTTTCCAATGTGTATGCTTTATGTCCTTATACATTTATTTTTTCTAATTGATCTAGAAACATGAGAATAACTTGAGATGATATGAATTTATGGGTTGAACTACATGCTCACTCTGAGTGTATGTTATGCATGCTATTCATATGTATACCTTGTGCTTACTTCGCAACTATTAGACTATGTGCATTCTTCATGTATGCTTTGTGTATTGTTTTTGTGCTTTTTGCCTTATGTGTGCGACATATACTGCTCGATGTGTCTTTATTGCCCCATTGCTGATGTGTTTGATGTTCATGTCTGGTGTGTAACTAAGTGTGCCACCTAAAGCTTTAATATTTGATGTATCGCTTTGTGTAACTTCATGACCAATTTGTATTCATATTTCGTAACTCATGTGTGCTTCATGCCTTAAATGTATTCTTGATTGGTGCTCTACATGTATTCATATATTTCTAGGTATGGTTCAAATATGTATTCATATGTCATGCTTTGTATTCACATATATGCTTCATGTCTAAACTAAATTCTTGTTCATATGTGTGCTCCATGACTCTATATGCCTATTTTGAGCTTTATGTGCTCTACGCATGTTTTTATGTCTAATTGATATTTGATGTGATACATGTATACTTGTGCTTTACATGTATGTTGTATATGAGCACTACTACTTGCATTACATGTCTAGTTTGTATTTGAATGTACTGCTTCATATTTTATGCGTTTACCATGTATTCTTTATGTTTGACATGTTTACTCCATTCATATTTTATGTGTATTCTTGTATCTTTGTGCATGGTTTATATGTGCATATCATACTTATATGCTTCGTGTATTCCTATGTGTACTTTATTTATGCTTATACTTCATGTGTTTATTACATAATTTATGCAGTGTGTATGCTTCATGACTAAATAAAAATTATGAATATACTTTGTGTTTGGTGTATTCACATATGAACTTCATTATTCAAGTGAATTCCTATTCTGTGTGCTTCATTTTATTCATGCATATCCTTCATGTGCTAAGTATTCATGTGTATATTTTCTGACTTAATGAATTCATGTGGATACTTCTTGTGTTATGTGATGTGTGCATATGTGTGCTTCCTAACTTAAGTAAATTCAGGAAATTCACGCATATGTTTCGTGCTTTGAGTGAATTTGTGTGTATACCATATGTGAATTCATATTCTACATAAATTTATGTTGTGCAATATATCCCTTGAGTGCACAATTCTAGCCTTGTGTGTGTTTGGAATTTATACCTTGCATATGCATGACCATGACTTATGGGCGTTGTGTGTGAGATTCAGGCCTTACATATATTCATATACAATAATGTGTTCTTGCATATGATTTGTGCTTTGTGTATGATTTATATTATATAATTTGTATTCATGTATGACTTGCACTTTAGGGGGATTCATCACTTAAATAGTCGATTAACGAATATATTGTTTCTTGAGGACAAGCAAATTCGAGAGGGGTGGACTGTCATGTCCCCTAATTAGCCCTAATTGACAATAAACTCGATTTAGATATTATTTTTTGGCTAACATTAATAATTAATAACTATTAATTATTAATTATCAATATCAATAATAAACATTAATATAATATTAAATAACCACTTAATAATAAAATAAGAATAAAATAATATTAATCTATATAGAATCATACATTATTAAAATAATTGTCAATATTCATAAAAAACAAATAAATAACAATATTATTAATAAATAATATGATTATGATTATAATATAAATTAATAATAAATAATAATGAATCAATAAAATATGTTGTTGATATAATAACATTGTTAATACAATAATATAGATCATAATCACAATTAAAAATATAAATGATAACAAATACATTCATACTATTAAATATCAATTAGTCGATATTACTTAGTAATCGTTAATCAATCTATAATGTTTCAAATAATTATATAAATGATATTAATAATATACATTAATAATTTACTATTGAACAAATATGTTATACTAATAATAATATTACTTAATAATAATAATCAATATATTGGATAATGCTAATATTTAACTATAATTATTCAATATCTATTATATTATAATCTTCAAACATGAAAATGAATTAATTAATTAATCATAGTATAGATAATAATATAATTATTATATTCTAAATACATAAATATAAATTATACACATAATATTATAATTCAAACATTACAATTACGTGTGTAACTGACGGCGGTCAAAATGGTGCGACGGTACAAAGCGCCGCTGACCGATCGGTACTTATAATAAGTACCAATATCGAATGGAAAAAGGGCATAGGGGGAATGGAAAGAACATTACAAATGAAAACGTAAGTACTATGATCACGGTACAGTGAGTGTCGACCCTTTTATATATGTTAAGTACTGTATAACAGTACTAACCCCCGCGTACACGCAGCAGCAAGGACCGCAAAGATACGGAGGCAGCAGATCCGTGGTCAAGTGCTCGCAGTGTACTCGCATACGGTATACTCGAAGGGTTACACTACGGCGTACGAATAGTAGAAACCGTAAGTAGTATTCATTGTTTATTAACAAGTTTACTTATTATGAAATATTACCATGTGAGTTAGCATATTATTAATAGTTTTAATAATCATATATATGTAAACTTAAATTTATGTATATAGATATATAATGTAGAGTTAAAATAAATAAATAAATAAATATATATATATATAGAGAGAGAGAGAGAGCTATGGCATTAATATTTTTCTAATAAGGAAAGACATGTGTAAATATATATATATATATATATAATATGAACTATATGAGTGAGATACTTATTTGGATTATAAATATCTATTGTTCGATAATATATTGCGAAAGGATCTAATATATCTAAAATGACCTAATCCTATATTAGTCATAATGAATTATACATAATATTACAAGGGAATATACGGATGGGTATATGCATCGTAAATGGTATATACTGATATATGAAATATCTTTATATGTAGGGTGAACATAGTATCATCGTACAATAGTATTATATAGCCATAATATAAGTAAGGATTAATCTGTGGTATTTAAATTATAGAATATAGAGTTTGTCATTCGTTTCCGCTACTATAATACTTATGGGGACGGAAGCCCGATGAAAGGGAGAGGCGGAGTAATTTCGGGCACAATGGGCTGTCCCAATATTAGGGTTAGGCCTTGAGGGAAGTAGTTGTAGTCTGTTTCACGCGCCCGGAGCACGATAAGTCTTCCAACCCATAGCGATTATAGTATACGAAGAATGATGAACCCTATATCCTAGGAGATCTAAATACCCATCTAAATTTAATAGATGTGTTTTATGAAGATTAAAATAGAATTTATTTACAATTGTAAGTTGATGTCCCAATCTATGCCTAACTGATGGAATTTCAGTCTAAGGGTAAAAAGGGGTCATTACAATGTTAAGGAAATATAGGAAATGGTAAAGAATCAGAGGAAAGATTATTCTTATCATGCATAGTCAATAAAAAACAGCATTTGGTAATTTCATTTAAGTTAGAATTCGGTTTTGGTTATGTGGTCAATGTTATTGTTTTACGGCAAAAACAGATGTGTAGAGAAGTTGACTTAATTCTGTTATCGAACTAAGGCAATATGAATGGTTTACAAAGTGCATATTTCAGAACTTGAATTTATAAATTTTTGGTTTATGCAATTCGATGTACATAAATATATATATACCTGCTGGGATATGCGGATGTATACACAAGCTGTAGGTATACATATACATATGCCAACACGTATATAATAAAAGTTGTGACTGTTAACTGAATTATTAATTATGAGTTTATATAAAGTTGTTTTCACTGATACATATACCTATTGGAATATGTATATGTATACACGAGATGTGGTGTATACTTGTACATATGCCAGTATGTATATAAAGATATAAACTTATAATTAATAGATTAGTGTATATGGTTTTGTTGTTAATAACTTGATTATGGTAAACTAATATGGATGTAAAAGAGATGATTATTGTGTTGGTTCTGTTGCTGAATTAATATGCTGATTTCTTTTCTGTTAAATGGAAATAAGAATTTTGATATGATCAGTTTCAGATTTGATAATAAGTTATTATTGGATTTTGGATTTGTGATTAAAAGAAGTTGTGATTTTCTCATCTTTCGTGAAAACATTTTGTATATGAAAGTGTGTCAAGGAATATGGTAATTTGGTGTTGAAATGGTTTTTCTGTTGCTGTTCAATTTGGTAAAATTGATGCATTAGACACAGGATGTTAGTGAAATTGTGATTGCAATTCATTTCATTGCTATCTTTGATTGATAGATCAAGTGTTTGTTGAGATAATGCAAGAATGATCCGTAGAGTGGGGGCTGACACTAGTCTAGTACCTTGTGATGATAGAATTTCTGTCAGTTGTGTCTGACACTAGTCTATATCTTATGGGAAATAATTTCTGTCAGTTGTTTAATTAAGTGATAATTATAAAATTCAAGGGTTATGGGATTTCATTTAACAAAGATAAAACATAATGGTTTCATCAGACATTATGGTTTGCTAAGTTATCCTTACGGATACCTAGTTTAGATCCTTATGTGGAAACCCATGGACTACTGGATCATTCCTTGTCATTTTCTTTGCGAGTTTGCTTCTGTATGAAAGAAATTAAGTGCTTTATGACTTGAAGTAAATAAAAACTATGTTATTTAGTTTTCAGAATTATATGTGTATTTAATTCTGCATGTAAGCTATATTGTACTGACTTTTATGGTTGTAGATGTTGGAGATGATTTGTTTACGTTATCATGTGACTGAGCCCTATTTGCTGTTTGCGTTTGTGTTCATTTTGACTTTCAGGTTATAGATGATTAAGTCAATGAAAATGGGACAATGGTTGGCAGTTGTAAAGAATTATGGGAAACAGATTATTACTTGGTTATTACTTATCAGATTTATTCGAAGATTGTAATAGATTGAAAATAAGATATTGTTAGAGATTTATTCTTTAAAAGAAGAGTATTATTACTCTGATGTAATCTAATTGTAAACTCTTGAGCTCTAAGAAGCTGTTGTTAAAAAAAACTGTATGTTGTAACTTTGCTATTTTAAATAAAATTTTTTTTGTTGTTATGGTTTTATATGGTTGTATTTCTTTTAGTTTCATCTTGTATCTTTTTGGAAAGATTAGGGTGTTACATCTTTGAAGTCCTTATTATGTGTATAAAAAATAGCTTTAAACGTATAGTAAAAATAATCATAAGATATTTCTGAACACATTCTTTATTCAGGTCATTACAAATAACCTTAGAGATGATAAATCAAGTTTCTAGGATAATGATACTCACGTCAATTCTGGTTACAGTCATTTTCAAACCTTTTACCAAACTTTGACAAAATATCTCCTTTAAATCATCGTTAGTGTGTACATTCTCAATAGTGGGTACTAGTATGTAAGCCATCAACAGGCCCAAACCTTCAATCCAATAAGCTATAGCCACATTCAATGCAAATATAATTTCAATCTCATAAATTCACTTTGTTGGATAGTACTAGTAAGAAGATACATTGATAAGAGAATTGAGAATCATTTATAATTACATCTTCTCTTGAATAAATAATGACTTGAATTAGATTCTATTCAACCAAAGAATTTTTAACTATACTGCAACCATAATATTTGACATACAAATTTTGATTTCATCATTTTAGAGTGGTAAATTGCACAACCATTCATAAATTCACTTATTTTCCTTTATCACTCCAAACTTTCTAGCATAGTTCAATTATTTCTAAAATAGAGAAACTATACCTCCTTTTGATATTGATTCAACATCAAATAGAAATTAAAACTTCTAATAATACACTATTAATTCCATACTAGTTTTTTATGCCATTATCGGTGCAAAAGTGTAATGGAAAATAAAAATGCACTTATGGTAATCAAAATGGAAGGATGCAGAGAATTATCTTGAGGATAATCATTAAACCTTAACTCCTATGAATGAACTCTACTTCCTTGCCCATGTAGAATGTTTATATATCTACCTGTAATACTCAGAAACTAAATCGATGGTTGATTAGGATGTGCTCTGATTTGTGATTTTGCACACATAAAATAAGTTGTATCTCATTCCTTGACTTTCTCAAACTCATACCAAACAAAATACTAGTATTGCCAATCTTGTAGTAGATTAGTATCAACTTTGCAATGTATTTAGTGAACTCTTATACGGTGGTTTCACAGCTTGGTGAACAAGATCAATATTCTTCAAAACTTGGATATTATTTCACATAGAATGTATTTTTATCAGCATGATTTCTTGAAATCTCTCCATCATAGTCTCTAGATCGCCATGTTCATAGATCTATTCTATATTTCCATACTAGCAATGATCCTTCATACGAATCTCATGCCAAATGATAGAGCATTGAAAAATGATTTCATGATAGTATTTATAAACAATGAGGTAAATTTATACCTTGAAGGTAGTTACATCCACAATCTATTTGGAGGAAGTTAATAGTTACCAAGTTGTAACCACTCATACTAGAAAATATAATAGAAATATGCCAACACTAGAGGTCCATTACACTACTAAATATTTCATATAAAATTATGATTGAAGTTTTAGCCATGATATTCAAGGAAGCCCTTCCTAAGATTGTCCGCCCTACCCATACACAATTTTTTAAAGGGAGATATATCCTTGAAAAAATTCTCACTTGCTAGGAGGCAATGCACTGGTGCAGAGGAGATAAAAAAATAATTTTTATGATGTTATTAGATTTTGAGAAACCCTATGATAGAGTAGAATGGAGGTTTATACTTATATGATAATGAGCAGTCTAGGTTTCCCACATAATTTTGTTAAGATGGTTAGAGTTATCATGACAAATGCCAGAGCCTACATTGACATGAATAGAGTCATATTAGAAAGTTTTATTTTGTCCAGATCTATCCAAAAAGGTTACCACTTTTCCCTTTCTTTATTTTTTATTTTTGTTAATGCCCTTTAATATATCTTTATGGATAAAACTCTCTTTGTTAGGGTTAGAGGGTTCGCTCTCCCTAATGATGATGACATACAAAATATTAAATTTATTCATGACACAATAATTTTGATCGAATTTGAATAAGATTATAGGTATTCCTTAATGGGAAAATTAGATTTATTTTGTGTGGCTTCTACTAGTAATGTACATCCTTACCCAATTACATCATGATGGAGTAGGAAGAATGCCCCCCAAACTAGTTTAAAAAATATTATTTGATGTGGGGAGGCCCCAACCATCAAGTTAGGTAGCTCAACATCTCGTTCTATATCTCACCTAATGTGAAGGAGATGTGGGAGTGGGTAAAAGACAAAATTGATAAAAATCTTGGGAAGTATAATAGACATTATCTATATATGGCTGGAAGATATGAGACACTCCAAAACGTTCTCTCATCATATAATATATACTATTCTTCTACATGGATCTTTAGTAATTATTAGATCTCATACACTTAAAATATCATCAAAGAGTTTATTTCCCCTGATGGAAAAGACAATGAAAAAGGACATGTTGTAAAATGGCAGTGGTGCACAATGTCAGAATCAAGCTCGGTGGATTAGTTCTAAAGGACTTAAGGATACAAGGGATCTCATTTGTTCTTAAATGGATAATCAGGGCTATTCATGGTGATGAGCCATGGAATTTTTTGGTCTACCATAATATATCAAACTTTGATTCCAAGAGGGGTTAAACCTAGAATGCCTTGCCTTTCTATGACTCGGTAGTTAGAAATTCCCTAGTTTCACTTGCAAGATCTATTATTATCAACTCAATATGCAAAGAATGTGAGCATGTTATAAATCTTATATCCAACAATGGGGTTATTACAAATGATAATAAAGTCAATGGTGAGAGATCTGTGTGGTGGAATCTATCTTACATAGATAAACCTCTAGCACTTATGCAAGGGTGTTTTTTAAAGCGAGGGATGCAAAATGGATTTGATTAATTAAGTATATCCTAAAATAGGATCATCTCATCTCTTGGTCTGATGTATACTCTATGTATGATGTGCCCCCATCAGATGAGGACATATTTTGTTCTTAGATAATCCTTCTTACCCCTTTCACTGCCCAAAAAAATGTGTCCTTGACCGTGACTCTTAATTCTCCTTTAAGCTACCAGATGGCTCCCCACTGCATGAACCAAAGATAAAACTAATTATTCATTAATTTTTAATAGTGATGACATTTTTCCTCACCTTAACTTTCTATAGAACCTTAGCTTCCTTGATACATTCTAGAGAAAACTTTGTGTTGGGCTTTGGGAAGGCGTAGTGCACCCAAGAAGGAATTCTTCTTTTGGCATCTTCTTTTACACAAATTGCCACTCAAGAAGCATAATGGTGAGTAAATCCTATGTACTATCTATAGAGTTCCTGAAACCACCCTCCATTTGTTCTTTTATTTTATTTTTCCAAATAAATTTGGTACATGTTTGGCAATTATATTGATGTGAACTTAAGCATTTGTGACATCCTTATTGAAGCATTAGAAACCTTAAGAAATATTGTAATATTTTTCATCCTATTCTTTGCATTGAGGTACTATTTGATAAGTCATTTGTCCAAAATCTTATGGATTTACAAAATAAATCCATTAACCAAAATAACCAAGTTTTCATGATTACCAATAGCTATGAACACTCATCGTACACACGTAAATCTATGATGATCCTATCTTATCATGTGCAACTATCTTGAATACCTATCTTTCATATTGTAGCTCTTGTGCCCCATAACTTTAACTGCTTCCAAATGCAAAATAGAATAAACATAGATGTACTTGTTTAGTTTTTTTTTTTAAATGCACATATAGATTATTATAATGAGAATAAATATAAATACAAAATTTAAAATAAAATGATTAATTTTATTCATTTTTTTTCAAACCATGAGAATGGTTAGATGTTCCATTAGGCCCTTAAAATTTAATCTTGTAGTTTTTATAAAAACATTTTTAAAGAAAATGATATGTTATAGCCATCTCAAGGAATAAACCTTTATGCATGAAGATAAGAAACATAAATATCATGTGAAAGAGAAAGTAAGTATTGAACATCTCATAAATTAAAAAAATACATCTTGGGATTCTTGGTTACAACTAAGAATATGTCGACATGTTTAGCACATGTTTTCCTCCATGTTATTTTGATGAAAAAATATACAAAGAGATCAATAGAGACCCTTCAAAAAAAGATGAGGTAGGTGTTTTTGAAGAAATACCTAAATAAATGAAGATTATGAGATCTATTATTAAGAAGAGAAACCAAAACAATGAAATCCAACTCAAATATAATAGTTTTCTAGATTATCTCATAGGATTTATCTAAAGATTGAAGAACAATATGCTCATTCTTTTGATTATTAGTAACACTTTTTATAGTATGGAGAAAAAAAAATTTGATCCATCACTATTTCTCATAACTCTACCAATTTTTTCTACCTTAAAATCATGTTATAAAGAGCCAACATTATTATTTTTAATAAATACCAATTGTAGATAAGACCATTTACTTGATTTGATAATCTTATTAGATGATTTTTAGGAAAAATAGTATCAATCAAACTATAATCTTAAGTTATTTAAATAATTATCTTATTATGGGGAGGTATGACTAAGTATCCTTAAAGCACTTGTCCATTAAAGCTTTAAAAAAAAAATGAACCATTTTAAATAATAACTTAATAAAACTTTGATAACCTTGGAAGATCTATCAAATTTTATCTAGTTATATTTGTTAGAGAATGGAGTCTTCACTTCATATCATCTAGCCCATATGAACTGAAATCATTCTAAAATAATTATAGTTATTACAATTCTTATAGCTGAAACTCTCAGTGCAAGTTTATTTTCAATATTCAATTATGACTTTAAAATAAAAACTATTTTATGTTATAAATAAAAATTGAAAAACTTCATGAAACTATACTTATAGTTAGTTATAGTTTGTGTGTGTGTGTGTGAGAGAGAGAGAGGGGGGGGGGCGGGGGGGGCTTTTGATGCAGGAGCATCCTAGGTGTAAGAGCAATCTTGCATCACCCAAAAATATTTTTTATTTTTGTATTCAATAAAGGCTATCTTGTGCAGAGTTGCTATTTATGGAAACTTGTTATTTTTAGTAAGTTGGTCTTACGATCTCAGAATGTTCTGATTTTACATGTGGAGGTTCATCTCAGTCATATCAGCCTACCAGCAAAGTTTCATGGCTAGATCAAGTCTAGTTTTGAAGATATTGAAGATTTTTGGTATTGGCAGCAGGGTACAGAAACTTTGAACTCAGTTTTGAAGGCTTTAGAGGCCCTGGATGAGGTCGAAAAATTGGGTGACAAGTGCTTTGCATTGACCAAGCCTGTAGAGTACTTCATGGCATTTCTGAAATGGGGTTATAATAGTCAATCGGGTCAACTGGTGATGACTTATGGTCTCCGGAAGTTGGGTCACCAAAAATGGCAGAAAATAATTTTCCTTCAAAATTTCTGTTCGGGTTTCAAAAGTTATTTTGAGCCGACTTTGATGTAATAAATTGAAAAATAAAATAATTCTAAGTTTGGTTAGCCCTTAGGGCTAAATTTCTGGAACCTTCTCGGGTGGTGGAAATTGCCTATATAAAGAAGGCCCGTAGTGTTGTCTAGGGCAATTCTGGGTAATAGATCTGGGTATTGATTCGAGGCTTTGTCCTATAGAATATTGTAAGGGAATGCCCATGTGGCTTTGCATATTGTAATTTTGAAAGTTTGTAATTCCACATTTGTGGAGATAATAAGAAGCCAATGTTTTGTTCTTGCATATTATTGTTTTTGTTTCTCTATTTCTGTTATATGTTTGTGGTATTAAGGGGAGCACCCTTCATCAAGTGGTATCAGAGAAAGTTTTCTTGAGTGTGTAAACAGATCGCCGACTATGAGGCAGTTTGCACCAGGACCGTGGTTAGGGTTTCAGCGCGCATTGCAAAAATACCTCCACGAAAAGAATGTGGCAGGAGAGTTGGTGCTATGACACCTGAGGTTAGAGAGCTGTAGAGACAAGTGCGAGCATTGCAAGAAGAGATTCGCAGAGGAATGAATCTTAATGTCAGAGATGAAAGCGAGGATGAAGCCGAAGAAGAGTATCAAGAAGGAGAAGCTGAAATTATGAACCAGGAGGAAGAAAGCCTTTTTCGGGCAATTTCCAAGATTGGGAAAAGACCTAAGATTGAGGTTCCTACATTTTCTGGAAATCTTAACCCAGAGGAATTGATCGACTAGATCAATGAATGTGAGGAATATTTTGAGTATGAAGATGTTGAGGATCCTGATAGGGTCAAGTTTGCGAAGGCCAGATTGAAAGGTCATGCGAAGATCTGGTGGCAAGAAATTCAATTGGAGCGAAATAGAAGAGGGAAAGATAAAATCACAAGATGGGATCGGATGGTGGATAAATTGAAGCGACAGTTCATTCTTGTTGATTATGAGCTTGACCTACTAAAGAAAATGCAAAGTTTGAAGCAAGCAGGAAAATCTGTTCAGGAGTATACAGAGGAGTTCTATCGACTCCCCATTAGAACAGGCCATGCAAAAGCTGATAAGGAGAAAGTTTCCCAATACCTTAATGGGTTAAGGCCAAGCATTCAGGAGGAGTTGAATCTGGTTCGAATGAACAGTATTGAGGAGGCATACCAGTTTGCCCTAAAAGTAGAGGAAAAGCTGAACAAGAAGTTTGAGAGCAGACAAAATAGAAGAGGTCATGGTGGAAGATCTGGTGGACGGTCATATGGTGGCCAAAATGAAGATCTGAAAAAGAAGGATGAGGCTAGTAGTAGCCAAAATCAGAGAGGAAACAATTCCAATCATTTTCAAGATCAGAATAATAGAGATCAGAGGAGAAGAGGAAGAGAACAAGGATCTGGAAGAGGAGGCTTCCATGGAACATGTTTTCACTATAGAGAAGAAGGTCATAGGGCATTTGAATGTCCTCAGTGCCAAGGCAAAACAGACAGGAGAATTGAAGGCCAGGCCAGAGTTGCACATGTAGATGAAGATGCTAGATCATCAAATTTTGAAGATGCTGAAAGAGGAGAAACACTAATTAACAGAAGAGTCTTGCTAAGTGGTGAGAATGAACCTGAAAAAAGGAGGAGCCTATTTCACACTAGATGCAAGTGTGAGAGTAAATGTTGTGATGTGATTATCGATAGTGGAAGCACTGACAATTTGGTGTCAGAAGAGATGGTGAAAAAGTTGAAGCTCAAGAGACAAAAACACCCACATCCATATCGGATTGCTTGGGTGCAGGATGACCACAAGGTCATGGTCAGTGAACAGTGTCTGGTAAAGTTCAAGATCAACGGGTACCAAGATGAGGTACTATGTGATATCATCTCTATGGATGCATGTCATATGTTGTTGGGTAGACCGTGGCAGTTTGACAGATGTGTTGTACACGATGGTCATACGAATACCTATTCCTTGACAAAGGATGGAGTGCGACATAAGCTAAAGCCATTGAAGGAGACCGAAGAAAAGGTATCTGATAATGCAAGAATAAAATTTGTTGATGAAAGAAAATTCCTAGATGGTATGAGGCATGAGCATGTGTGTTTTGCTTTAATTCCAAAAGTTGGTAAAGAAGAAGTAGAGGATGTACCTGTAGAGGTTGCAGATTTGTTGAATGAGTTTCAGGATATTCTATTTGATAATGTACCTGATGGATTACCACCGGTAAGGAAGATCAGTCATCAGATAGATTTGATTCCAAGAGCCAGTTTGCCAAACAAGGTAGCACACAGAATGACACCAGTAGAAAGTGAAGAGTTGAACAGACAAGTACATGAGTTATTGCAGAAGGGGTTGATTCGAGAGAGTCTGAGTCCCTGTGCTATACCAGCGGTATTAGCACCAAAGAAGAATGGAGAATGGAGGATGTGTACAAATTCTAGAGCAATAAACAAGATCACAATCAAGTATAGGTTTCCATTGCCATGAATGGATGATATTATGGACTGTTTGAGTGGAGCTATGTATTTCTCAAAGATAGATCTAAAGAGTGGATATCACCAGATTCAGATCAGAGAACGAGATGAATGGAAGACTACCTTCAAGACCGAGCACTTTCATGCAGCTCATGAACGAGGTTCTGAAAGAATTTCTGGGTAAGTTTGTCATTGTTTACCTAGATGATATTTTGATTTTTAGCAAGACATTGGAGGAACATATGATGCATATTCGTATGGTGTTTGAGAAATTGTTGATTAATTTGAAGAGGTGCAGTTTTGTGAAAAAAGAGTTAGTGTATTTGAGATTTTTAGTTTCAGCAAAAGGTCTAAAAATAGACCCAGAGAAGGTACAGACTATCCTTGAATGGCCTACTCCAAGGAGTGCTACTGAGGTAAGATCTTTTCATAGTTTGGATAGCTTTTACAGAAAGTTTATCAGGAATTTTAGCAGTATTTGTGGTCCTTTGATTGAAACAATGAGAGGGGATAGAAAAGAGTTTAAGTGGACTAATGGGGTAGAAAAAAGTTTTCAATTTTTGAAATAAAAAGTTACAGAACAACCTATTTTAGCACTTCCAAATTTTAATAAGGTGTTTCATGTAGATTGTGATGCTAGTGGTACTACAATAGGAGCTGTTATGAGCCAAGAAGGTAAACCTATTGCTTATTTTAGTGAGAAGTTAAATGATGCCAAGAGAAAATATTCTGTTTATGATAAAAAATTTTATGCTATAGTTCAGGCATTGAAAAACTGGAGGCACTATCTACTTCCTAAGGAGTTTGTTTTGTATACTGATCATCAAGCTTTGCAATATTTGAACAGTCAAGGAAAGTTGAATCAAAGGCATTTGAAATGGGTTGAGTTTTTGCAGAGTTATACATTTGTTTTGAAACATAGAAGTGGAAAGTCTAATAGGGTTGTAGATGCTCTTAGCAGAAGGCAACTATTGCTGATAGAAATGCAGATTGAGGTGGTTGGGTTCAAGGAACTCAAGAATTTGTATCCAGAGGATCCTGATTTTGGTGAAGCTTGGAAAGCTTGTACAGAACCTGCTACTCTAGACAGGATGAAATGGCTGGATTTTATCATCCAAGATGATATGCTATTCAGAGGGAGTTAGTTGTGCATTCCATGAAGTTCTATGAGGGAGAATCTCATCAAGGAGAAGCATAGTGGAGGATTCGCTGGACATTTTGGTCGTGATAAAACCCTTGCTTTGGTTGGTGAGAATTATTATTGGCCATAATTGTAGCAAGATGTGAAGAAGTTTGTACAGAGTTGCAGAGTATGTCAGATGACGAAAGGAGTGAAGTAGAATACAGGGTTGTATCAGCCATTACCTATACCAGAGAAGCCTTGGGAGGATATTAGTATGGAATTTGTTCTTGGTTTACCGAGAACTCAGCGGGGACATGATTCAATTTTTGTGGTGGTTGAAAGATTTTCAAAGATGACACATTTCATTCCCTGCAAGAAGACTAATGATGTTGTTCATGTAGTAGAATTGTTTTTCAGAGAAGTGGTGAGACTACATGGTTTGCCAAAGACCATAGTTTCAGATCGAGATACTAAGTTTGTTGGATATTTTTGGCGGACATTGTGGAAGAAGTTGAAGACAGATTTAAAGTTCAGTTCATCACATCATCCACAGACCGATGGACAGACAAAGGTGGTGAATAGAAGTTTGGAAAATATGCTGAGATGTTTGGTTGGAGATAAGCCAACAGGATGGAATTTGATTTTACCACAAGCAAAATTTGCATACAATAATTTTGTCAATAGAAGCATTGGTAAATCACCAATCCAGATTGTATATGGAAGTAGTCCAAGAAATGCATCTGAATTGAGAAAGATAGATAAAGGAGAAATACGTAGTGTTGAAGCTGAAGATTTTGTAGAACACTTGAAGAACATCCATGAGGAGGTGAGGAAGCATATTACCAAGATGAATGCACAGTATAAGTCTAAAGCAGATGAGAAAAGAAGGCATAAAGAATTTCAAGTTGGAGATGAAGTCATAGTTCATTTGTGGAAGGAGCAATTTCTAGTTGGTACATATAACAAGCTGAAAATGAAAAAGTTTGGACCATGTAAGATATTGAAGAAGCATGATTCAGGAAATGCATATGAGGTAGAATTGCCTAGTGAGCTGAATATTTCACCAATGTTTAACATTTTAGATTTGACAGAGTATCATGAAGGAGGTTTTGAAGATGAGGTTGCAACAGCATAGTGGAGTATTCCAGCAAGTAGTTCAGATACCAAGGAGATTGAAGACATACTTGATAGTCGTGTTGGCAGAAGCACAAGGAATAGGACATATGAAGAGTATTTGGTCAAATGGAAAGGATGACCTGTTGAAGATTCATCATGGCTAACAAAGGAGGAGGTTAACCATCTTGGTTTTCCTTTACACACCTGAGTCGTGACAGGGTCACTTCTCAAATTACCCCGGGTGTCTGATGCAGGAGCATCCTGGGTGTAAGAGCAATCTTGCATCACCCAAAAATATTTTTGTTTTTGTATTCAATAAGGGCTATCTTGTGCAGAGTTGCTATTTATGAAAACTTGCTATTTTTAGTAAGTTGGTCTTATGATCTCGGAATGTTCTAATTTTACATGTGGAGGTTCATCTCAGTCATATTAGCATGCCAGCAAAGTTTCATGGCTAGATCAGGTCTAGTTTTGAAGATATTGAAGATTTTTGGTATTGGCAGCAGGGTACACAAACTTTGAACTCAGTTTTGAAGGCTTTAGAGGCCCTAGATGAGGTCAAAAAATTGGGTGACAGGCGCTTTGCGCCAATCAAGCCTATAGAGTGCTTCGTGGCATTTCTGAAATGGGGTTATAATAGTCAATCGGGTCAACTGGTGATGACTTATGGTCTCCGAAAGTCGGGTCACCTGAAATGGTGGAAAATAATTTTCTTTCAAAATTTCTGTTCGGGTTTCAAAAGTTATTTTGAGCCGACTTTGATGTAATAAATTGAAAAATAAAATAATTCTAAGTTTGGTCGGCCCTTAGGGCTAAATTTCTGGAACCTTCTCAAGCGGTGGAAATTGCCTATATAAAGAAGGCTCGTAGTGTTGTCTAGGGCAGTTCCAGGTAGTAGATCTGGGTATTGATTCAAGGCTTTGTCCTACAGAATATTGTAAGGGAATGCCCATGTGGCTTTGCATATTTTAATTCTGAAAGTTTGTAATTCCACATTTGTGGAGATAATAAGAAGCCAATTTTCTGTTCTTGCATATTATTGTTGTTGTTTCTCTATTTCTGTTATGTGTTTGTGGTATTAAGGGGAGCACCCTTCATCAGGTTTATATGTAAGGGATTAGATGAATGTCAAGAATAAGAGGAAAGGAATATAGAAAAAAAATGCTAATAATGAAAATTCTAGAGCTAGGAATTATGTCAAATAACCTCAAACTTATAAAATTTTAGGGAATTTTACAATTCATGTACATGACTAAGGCCCGAGGAAGAAAAAACCAACATTTCAAGCATAAAATTGAAAAAGAGTGTCCATTAAAGGAAAATTTATTGCGTATTAGTGAGGAGTCAAGAGGCGTCAAAGCAACAAACAGGAAAACAACACTAAAGGAGTTTTTTTTTCAATTTTTTTTAATATCTTCTCAAAGGTGCATGACATACTGATGCAGGAGCATCCTGGGTGTAAGAGCAATCTTGCATCAACCAAAAACCAAAAATATTTTTATTTTTATATTCAATAAGGGCTATTTTGTGCAGAGCTGTTATTTATAGAAAGTTACTATTTTTGATAATTTTTGTATGTGCTTAGAATGATCTGATTTCTTTTTTGGAGGTTCATTTTGGTCATATAAGTCTGCCAGCAAAGTTTCATGGCTAGATCAGGTGCAGTTTTGAAGATATTAAAGATTTTCGGTATTGGCAGCAGGGTACAGAAACTTTGAACTCAGTTTTGAAGGCTTTAGAGGCCCCAGATGAGGTCAAAAATTTGGGTGACGGGTGCTTACGCGGGTCAAGCCTCTAGAGGGCTTCGTGGCATTTTCGAAATGGGGTTATAATAGCCGAGCGGGTCAACTGGTGATGACTTATGGTCTTCGGAAGTTGGGCTACCTGAAATGGCAGAAAATAGTTTTCTTCAAAATTTCTGTTCGGGTTTCAAAAGTTATTTTGAGCTGACTATGATGTAATAAAATGTAAAATAAAATAATTCTAAGTTGGTCGGCCTTATTGGCTAAAATTCTGGAACCTTCCCAAGCGGTGAAAAATTGCCTATATAAGGAAGGCTGTATTATTATCTTAGGCAGTTCAGAATAGTTCTGGGTAATAGTTCGAGGCTTTGTCCTACAGAATATTGTAAGGGAATGCCCATGTGGCTTTGCATATTGTAATTCTGAAAGTTTGTAATTCCACATTTGTGGAGATAATAAGAAGCCAATTTTTTTGTTCTTCCATATTATTATTGTTGTTTCTCTTTTTCTGTTATGTGTTTGTGGTATTAAGGGGAGCACCCTTCATCAGATGGTATCAGAGCAGGAGTTCTTGAATGTGTAAACAGATCGCCGACTGTGAGGCAGTTTGCACCAGGACCGTGGTTAGGGTTTCAGCGCGCATCGCGAAAATGCCTCCACGAAGGGAACGTGGCGGAAGAGCTGGTGTTGTAACACCTGAGGTTAGAGAGCTGCAGAGACAAGTGCGAGCATTACAAGAAGAGATTCGTAGAGGAATGAATCTTAATGTTAGAGATGAAAGCGAGGATGAAGCCGAAGAAGAATATCAAGAAGGAGAAGCTGAAATTGTGAACCAGGAGGAAGAAAGACTTTTTCGGGCGATTTCCAAGATTGGGAAAAGACCTAAGATTGAGGTTCCTACATTTTCTGAAAATCTTAACCCAGAAGAATTGATCGACTGGATCAATGAATGTGAGGAGTATTTTGAGTATGAAGATGTTGAGGATCCTGATAGGGTCAAATTTGCGAAGGCCAGACTGAAAGGTCATGCGAAGATCTGGTGGCAAGAAATTCAATTAGAGCGAAATAGAAGAGGGAAAGATAAAATCACAAGATGGGATCGGATGGTGGAAAAATTGAAGCGACAGTTCATTCCTGTTGATTATGAGCTTGACCTACTGAAGAAAATGCAAAGTTTGAAGCAAGCAGGAAAATCTGTTCAGGAGTATATAGAGGAGTTCTATCGACTCCTCATCAGAACAGGCCATGCCGAAGCTGATAAGGAGAAATTTGCCCGATACCTTAATGGGTTAAGGCCAAGCATTCAGGAGGAGTTGAATCTGGTTCGAATGAACAGTATTGAAGAGGCATACCAATTTGCCCTAAAAGTAGAGGAAAAGCTGAACAAGAAATTCGAGAGCAGACAAAACGGAAGAGGTCGCGGTGGACAATCTGGTGGACAGTCATATGGTGGCCAAAATGAAGATCTGAAAAAGAAGGATGAGGCCAGTAGCAGTCAAAATCGGCGTGAAAATAATTCCAATCACTTCCAGGATCAGAATAATAAAGATCAGAGAGGAAGAGGAAGAGGACAAGGATCTGGAAGAGGAGGCTTCCGTGGAACATGTTTTCACTGTGGAGAAGAAGGTCATAGGGCATTTGAATGTCCTCAGTGCCAAGGCAGAACAGACAGAAGAAATGAAGGCCAGGCCAGAGTTGCACATGTAGATGAAGATGCCAGATCATCAAATTCTGAAGATGCTGAAAGAGGAGAAATATTGATTAACAGAAGAGTCCTGTTGAGTGGTGAGAATGAACCTGAGCAAAGGAGGAGCCTGTTTCACACCAGGTGCAAGTGTGAAGGTAAATGTTGTGATGTGATTATTGATAGTGGAAGCACTGACAATTTGGTGTCAGAAGAGATGGTGACAAAGTTGAAGCTCAAGAGACAGAAACACCCACATCCATATCGGATTGCCTGGGTACAGGATGACCACAAGGTCATGGTCAATGAACAATGCCTAGTGAAGTTCAAGATCGGCGGGTACCAAGATGAGGTACTATGTGATATCATCTCTATGGATGCATGTCATATGTTATTGGGTAGACCGTGGTAGTTTGACAGATGTGCTGTACATGATGGTCGTGTGAATACCTATTCCCTGACAAAGGATGGAGTGCGACATAAGCTAAAGCTATTGAAGGAGACTAAAGAAAAGGTATGTGGTAATGCAAGAATAACATTTGTTGATGGAAGGAAATTCCTAGATGGTATGAGGCATGAGCATGTATGTTTTGCTTTAATTTCAAAAGCTGGTAAAGAGGAAGTAGAAGATGTTCCTGTAGAAGTTACAGATTTGTTGAATGAGTTTCAGGATATTGTATTCGATAACGTGCCTGATGGATTACCACCAGTCAGGAAGATTAGTCATCAGATGCACTTGATCCCAGGAGCGGGTTTGCCGAATAAGGCAGCACACAGAATGACACCTGCAGAAAGTGAGGAGTTGAAAAGACAAGTACATGAACTGTTACAGAAAGATTGATCCGTGAGAGTCTGAGTCCCTGTGCTGTACCAGTGGTATTAGCACCAAAGAAGAATGGAGAATGGAGGATGTGTACAGATTCTAGGGCAATAAACAAGATCACAATCAAGTACAGGTTTCCATTGCCACGAATGGATGATATTATGGACTGTTTGAGTGGCGCTGTGTATTTCTCAAAGATAGATCTGAAGAGTGGATATCATCTGATTCGGATCAGAGAAGGAGATGAATGGAAGACTGCCTTCAAAACAAAGGAAGGACTATATGAGTGGTTAGTCATGCCTTTTGGGCTAACCAATGCACCGAGCACTTTCATGCGGCTTATGAACGAGGTTCTGAAAGAATTTTTGGGTAAGTTTGTCATTGTTTACCTAGATGATATTTTGATCTTTAGTAAGACATTGGATGAGCATATGATGCATATTCGTATGGTATTTGAGAAGTTGAGAGAAGAGAAATTGCTGATTAATTTGAAGAAGTGCAGTTTTGTGAAGAAAGAGTTGGTGTATTTGGGGTTTGTAGTTTCAGGAGAAGGTCTAAAAATGGACCCAGAGAAGGTACAGGTTATCCTTGAATGGCCTACTCCAAAGAGTGTTACTGAGGTAAGATCTGTTCATGGTCTAGCTAGCTTTTACAGAAAGTTTATCAGAAACTTTAGTAGTATTTGTGGACCCTTGACTGAAACAATGAGAGGGGATAGAAAAGAGTTTAAGTGGACTAATGGGGCAGAAAAGAGTTTTCAATTGTTGAAACAAAAAGTTACAGAAGAACCTGTTTTAGCACTTCCAAATTTTAATAAGGTGTTTCAAGTAGATTGTGATGCTAGTGGTACTGCAATAAGAGCTGTTATGAGCCAAGAAGGTAAACCTGTTGCTTATTTCAGTGAGAAGTTAAATGATGCTAAGAGAAAATATTCTATTTATGATCAAAAATTTTATGCTATAGTTCAGGCATTAAAGAAGTGGAGACATTATCTGCTTCCTAATGAGTTTGTTTTGTATACTGATCATCAAGCTTTGTAATATTTGAATAGTCAAGGAAAGTTGAATCAGCGGCATTTGAAATGGGTTGAGTTTTTGCAGAGTTATACATTTGTTTTGAAACACAGGAGTGGAAAGTCTAATAGGGTTGCAGATGCTCTTAGCAGAAGGCAACTATTGCTGACAGAAATGCAGATTGAAGTGGTTGGGTTCAAGGAACTCAAGAATTTGTATCCAGAGGAGCCTGATTTTGGTGAAGCTTGGAAAGCTTGTACAGAACCTGTTACTCTAGACAGGATGAAATGGTTGGATTTCATCATCCAGGATGATATGCTATTCAGAGGAAGTCAGTTGTGCATTCCATGAAGTTCTATGAGGGAGAATCTCATCAAGGAGAAGCATAGCGGAGGATTGGCTGGACATTTTAGTCGTGACAAAACCCTTTCTTTGGTTAGTGAAAATTATTATTGGCCACAATTGCAGCAAGATGTGAAGAAGTTTGTACAGAGTTGCAGAGTATGTCAGATGGCAAAAGGAGTGAAGCAGAATACAGGGTTGTATCAGCCATTACCCATACCAGAGAAGCCTTGGGAGGATATCAGCATGGACTTTATTCTTGGTTTACCGAGGACTCAGCGGGGACATGATTCAATTTTTGTAGTGGTTGATAGATTTTCAAAGATGACACATTTCATTCCCTGCAAGAAGACTAATGATGCTGTTCATGTAGCAGAATTATTTTTCAGAGAAGTAGTGAGACTTCATGGTTTGCCAAAGACCATAGTTTCAGATCGGGACACTAAGTTTGTCGGATATTTCTGGCGAACATTGTGGAAGAAGTTGAAGACAGATTTGAAGTTCAGTTCATCACATCACCCACAGACTGATGGACAGACAGAGGTGGTGAATAGGATTTTGGGAAATCTGCTGAGATGTTTGGTTGGAGATAAGCCAATAGGATGGGATTTGATTTTACCACAGGCAGAATTTGCATACAATAATTCTGTCAATAGGAGCACTGGTAAATCACCATTCTAGATTATATATGGAAGTAGTCCAAGAAATGCATCTGAGTTGAGAAAGATAGATAAAGGAGAAATAAGTAGTGCTGAGGCTGAGGATTTTGCAGAACATTTGAAGAACATCCATGGGGAGGTGAGGAAGGATATTACCAAGATGAACGCATGGTATAAGGCTAAGGCAGATGAGAAAAGGAGGCATAAGGAATTTCAGGTTGGTTATGAAGTCCTGGTTTATTTGCGGAAGGAGCGGTTTCCAGTTGGTACATATAACAAGTTGAAAATGAAGAAGTTTGGACCATGTAAGATATTAAAGAAACGTGATTCAGGAAATGCATATGAGGTAGAATTGCCTAGTGAGCTGAATATTTCACCAGTGTTTAACATTTCAGATTTGACAGAGTATCATGAAGGAGGTGTTGAAGATGAGGTTGCAGCAGCACAGTGGAATATTCCAGCAACCAGTTCAGATATCAAGGAGATTGAAGACATACTGGACAGTCGTGTTGGCAGAAGCACAAGGAATAGGACATATGAAGAATATTTGGTCAAATGGAAAGGATGACCTGTTGAAGATTCATCATGGCTAACAAAGGAGGAGGTTAACCGTCTTGGTTTTCCTCTGCACGCCTGAGTCGTGATAGGGTCACTTCTCAAATTACCCCGGGTGTCTGATGCAGGAGCATCCTGGGTGTAAGAGCAATCTTGCATCACCCAAAAACCAAAAATATTTCTGTTTTTATATTCAATAAGGGCTATTTTGTGCAGAGCTGTTATTTATGGAAAGTTACTATTTTTGGTAATTTTCGTATGTGCTCAGAATGATCTGATTTCTTTCTTGGAGGTTCATTTTGGTCATATAAGTCTGCCAGCAAAGTTTCATGGCTAGATCAGGTGCAGTTTTGAAGATTTTCGGTATTAGCAGCAGGGTATAGAAACTTTAAACTCAGTTTTGAAGGCTTTAGAGGCCCCGGATGAGGTCAAAAATTTGGGTGACGGGCTCTTGAGCACGTCAAGCCTGTAGAGCGCTTCGTGGCGTTTCTGAAATGGGGTTATAATAGCCGACCGGGTCAACTGGTGATGACTTATGGTCTTCGGAAGTTGGGCCACCTGAAATGGCGGAAAATAATTTTCTTCAAAATTTCTGTTCGGGTTTCAAAAGTTATTTTGAGCTAACTATGATGTAATAAAATGTAAAATAAAATAATTCTAAGTTGGTCGGCCTTATTGGCTAAAATTTTGGAACCTTCCCAGGCGGTGGAAAATTGCCTATATAAGGAAGGCTGTATTATTATCTTAGGCAGTTCAGAATAGTTCTGGGTAATAGTTCGAGGCTTTGTCCTACATAATATTGTAAGGGAATGCCCATGTGGCTTTGCATATTGTAATTCTGAAAGTTTGTAATTCCACATTTGTGGAGATAATAAGAAGCCAATTTTTTTGTTCTTCCATATTATTGTTGTTGTTTCTCTTTTTCTGTTATGTGTTTGTGGTATTAAGGGGAGCACCCTTCATCACATACCTATGACCTAGGTTGCAAATTATCTTTATAATATCTCAATTATTGGAACCAATCTAGATTTAGCAACATTATGATAAAATGTTATTCTATGATATTAATAAATCTATTGTACGATGATGTGATGTTATGTACATGGAAACATAAATAAATTTAGACATCATATGTCACTAAAGTATTCAATTCACCATTTTTAGACATGAGAAAAAAAATTTAAAGTAATAACAAATTATCACTAAAAACAATCATTGTGAATCATGAATAAAAATTTCTTCTTTCAAATTTTATAAAACTTGGTTTAGAAAGATACAATATTAAAAGATCATTAAACTTGGTTTAGAAAGATATAATATTAAAATATAATTATCTAAACATTATCAAAAGAAAATATTATTTTAAAAATTATTACTTGGCTCAACAATTATATTGTCATATATATTTTTTAATTTATCACATTGAAATTTGGAATGTACATTTTAAACTTACATTATTTAAAATATATGGCAGCAGCTAAGCTCCCTACAAAACGCACCAAAGACAAAAAGAAAATGTCAAACTTTTTTTTTCCACATTCACCAAAACATAACGATATTTTTGCAATTTTTTTGTGGTTTTCAACCACAAAATATGCAGATCATATAGAATAGATGGTGAAAATTTTGTGAAAATCTGTTGTATTTTCCATTTTTTGAAATTTGATCAACAATACATTTTATAAATAACTTAGCCACTTCCAAAATATATATCTAATTAAAATTTTTGTAATAAATATCCTCATAAAACTTTACAACTATTCTTTCATTTACCTTAGAATATTTCCACAATGTGAACTGTCCATGTGAATTATAACCACGATTTCTTTCTATATATCTCTCTGTTAAATATTTTAAAAATAAAAGTGCTCAAAACCATAAAACCATTATTTTGAAACACATAATGCAAAAAGCCAGATTGGCATTCCACCACGCGAACCATCTTTATACTTATTTTTTTTATAGAAAATCAATTTTTGATAATCATCATATCAATCTACAACATAGATAATTCGATGAGTACAATGAAAAGTGTGTTTGACTGTCTCGTAAATGTCTGAACAATGATAGACTTTTAAAACTTTAATTTAATGCAAAGCAATCTTTATAGAAATGCAAGTTGCTCACGACGATCAAATCTTCAATCAATTGTGAATACAGATTTGCCTTCAACCACTCTTCCACATTTCCGTGGACTTCGTTCATGTTTAGTTGATTGTTAAGTTGAATCCATCAATAGCTTGCCTAGCCTGTTTTTTATATATACCAAGGACGGATCCAAACGATCCCAAGCAATCACAAAGCATGAAGATGAATGGCCTTCACGCAGTCATGGTGCCTTTCCCTGCACAGGGGAGCATCAATCCTCTTATGAATCTCGCCCACCTCCTCTCTTCAAGAGGAGTTTTCATCACTTTTGTGGACGTGGAGTGGAGCCACAAACGCATGTCAAGAGCAGCTGCAGCTGCCTGCACATCCACATTTAGGTTTCTCACCGTTCCAGATGGATTGCCACCTGATCATGGCCGCACTTCAAATCTTCCCGAGTATGTAATTGCATTGGAAAAACTTGGCCGCGTCTTGGAGCATTATTTACTGTCCAGCTTATCACACGGAAAAGCCCCTCCCATCACCTGCATTATAACAGAAAATTTCATGTCTCAATGCACTTATGAAGCAGCCAACAAGCTGGGAGTGCCCCTGGTGATCTTCTGGACAATGTGCGTCTCCTTTTCTATTGCTCAGTGCAACGCCAACTATCTCGTCTCACGCGGCCATATTCCCGTCAAAGGTACAAAAACAATGATCCTCAATTCTTTCTTGAGTGCTCTGAAATGTTTGTCATGACTGGATGTTTATGATTGCAGTGGAGGGATCGAAGACCGCGCAGAAACTGATCACTTGTTTGCCCGGTAATCTTCCGCCTCTGTTGCCCAGCGATTTGTTTTCCTTCTATCGTTCTGCCGACACGTCAGACGTTATGTACCAGTGGGCTTTGCGTGAGTCAGAAATTCAAGGTAAGGCAGACTATGTGCTTGTCAATACTTTCAATGAGCTGGAGCCCCCCGAGACTGTAAGCGCACTGTCCTGTAATGGCTGCTCTGCTTTGGCAGTGGGGCCTGTTTTCCTTCCGAATTTCCTGAAAGGAAGAGACGTGAACGGGCTAGCGAGTATGTCGGAGCAGGAAGATAGCTGTCTGAAATGGCTCGACGCCCAAGAGCTGGGCTCTGTCATATACGTTTCTTTCGGCAGCATCGCAGTCAAATCGAACGAGCAGCTGGAAGAGTTGGCAATGGGGTTGGAGAAAAGCGAGCACCCCTTTCTGTGGGTGTTACGAACTGATATTGCAGGAGGCATGCCTGCAATTCTGCCGGAGGGTTTTGTAGAAAGGACCAAAGATCGGGGAGTGATTGTGAAATGGGCGCCGCAGGTGAAAGTGTTGTCTCACCCTTCCGTAGGAGGGTTTGTTACTCACAGCGGGTGGAACTCCTGTTTGGAGAGCATGAGCATGGGAATCCCAATGCTTGGATGGCCCTTTTTTGCTGACCAATTTCTGGACTGCCGCTTTTGCAAGGATGTGTGGAAGATTGGCATGGATTTGGAGGGTGTTGACGTTGATGAAAGTCTGCTGGTTACTAGGGAGGAGATTGAGAAAGGAGTGAGGAGACTGATGGAATCAGAGGAGCTGAGAAAGAGGGAGGGAGTTGATGGAGGCGGCACTTAAAGCGGTTGGGGAGAGAGGTTCTTCTTTTCTCAACTTGAACAAGTTTATTGATGACATGAAACAACTTTGCAATTCGGTTACAAAGGCGTAGCCATGGAAGCATTCCGCCACTGAGATATTCTTGAGTTTACCAAATGTTTGGCCTGCAATATTGAGATATGCCTAGGATGTATTTTACCTATTTTGAATTTCTCCATAACATTTCCTCAACGCCGAGAGAAAAATAACTACATCAAAGCTAAATATTCGGAACCCTAATATCCTTTATTGGTAGTTTCAAATAATGTTTTGTGTGATTGTATGATATCATTGATTTTATCTCAATATCCTTTTATGTTTCGATTATTTAACAAATCTTTAATTTATTTATGTTTTCTTCATTATAATGTAACTTTTTAACTTATAAACAATCTATGTTTATATCAAATTTCCAAAATATTTCAATTTTATTGAACATAGAATGGACTTTTATGGTGATTATCATTGTTTATTATTTAATAGAGGATTGGTATCTATAATTCTTCCCTTTTACATAATGACACCTCATCTTACTAAAAACAAAAATCTTGCTTACAATATCAAATTGTTATGTGGATCAATAGTCTTAAATTGTGTTAAACAAGCAAACTTGTAAATAAAATTATTACACTATTGTTGCATATGAATAAGAAACTGAAATATTGAAATTTGTATTCAATCGAAATGATCTTCATACTACAAGTAGTTGTCTTTTTTAAATATTTTATTTTTTTAAAACTACCTATAGGAATGCAAATTCTCATAACTAAATATTACTAATTAAAACATAACATATATAATAAATTTTATTTATTTAATTTAATACAAGACAATCCAATTAATTTAATTTTCCAACATTATCCCCCTTATTACATTAAACTAAAAGAAAGGATGGAAGATTACAATAGTTGAACACACCATTATAGAGACATTGGTAAAGCACCTTAATCAATCCTCCTCACGTGTCCAAGAAACACCAAACTAACTCCATCAATTGATCTACTAATTGTGTAACCTATGAAACTCTACATAACATAAGAGAACATAAAGTCTCTCAATTCATCTTACAAAAAAAAGAAGAACATGTTTCTTCTGAAAGTTCAAATCTCCTTCAAGTATTTTAAAATCCATTTTTAGTATTGCACATACGAGAAAAACTCTCCTTCAAGATTCCACACATCCTTTGAGTGTGTCAATATTCCTCCTCCACTATTACGGAAATAATCCCTCTTTTTTTGTTAAAAAAGAACCTCAATCAAATATAAATGTATCAAGTGCACCAAAAAGAAAATCTAAGACCCCCTCACTCCTTGAAGCGACACAAACAGAAAATGTGCTTCTCATTCAATGAATAATCGTTCACTGAGAATCTAGCTCAAGGTGACAAAGTTCCTTCATCCTCTGAAGCCTCAAAACTCTAATTTTACTTAGTCTTTTCTAACCAAATGTAGCATTAGAACCTCTAAAATAAAAATGTCATAACTTTGAGTAACCTCAAGAGCACAATAATTTGACAATATAATGTAATTTAACATTAAATAAAAATTTACAATGTTGGGTTCTATGTATTAGGTTTCAGGCACCCTGTAAAACATGTTTTACGTAATCAAAAATATTAGATAAAAATTTACAATGTTGGATTCAATCACAAAGTGCACTTCCTCATTTCTCCTTAAATAAAAATATCCACAAATAAATTCTTCAATGCATCAAAATTATTTCAATACTTGACCCAAAATAAAGAAAGTGATCTACTTTTATCACCAACATCCATATATTTCCATTCTAAAATATGCTCAAATAATTTTACATAACTAAGCTTGAATGTGAAGAAAAATATAAGTCTTACTTATCAGATTAATCATATCATTTCAAATAATAAACCATTTTTTATAATTAACCATCGTACATCATTTGATTATTTTTTAAAGCACTATCGTTCTCTTTTAAAATCTTGAGAAATGGTTATTCAATAAGCAACAATACACCTTGTGGAAATGTGTATACCTTTGGAAATGTTATGACATTATATATGAGCCCCCTCCTCTATTTATCCACATGTCCTCCTTTGCTTGATACTTTCTTGTGATCATGATTGTTATTTGTTGTAGGAAATAGTTAATAACAAAAAACATTTACTTCTTTCAAAACTTAGATGAACTAGCAACTTCAATATATTAACACATTTTTCTACTCATTACACAAATACTTTCTACCTTTTAGTCACATCCTGAACCTCTCTTGGATTGACCTCATTGTTTATCATGCATTAAAATCAAATAATTGTTAAATAGTTCCATTTGTAAGTATAGATTATGATAACAATTGTGTCTATAAGAGTTATTTTTTCCATCCATCCAAAACCATGCAAAATAATTTCTACTATTGTGTTCATTTCATTCTCCCATTCTAAAACTTAAATAACATGATCCACTTTATCGTCTATTCCAATGTAATGGTCAAGAAAATACACATACAAAAAAAAATTATCTTTTTTGATACCATGTGCAAACTTATAATTAAATGACTATATATGTTACTGTAGATGAATTATAGAACTGAGTTTTTAATTAAAGAAAAATTGATTTTACAAAGACCATAAACCCAAAGTCTTACAAAATAAAACAAAGGTTCATCATGTTCAACAGTTAAAACTAACTAAAACCATACATGACATAGATGCCAATCAACAACCAAACAAAATTAGGGCATTACAACCCCACAACTACCTAGAAACACTTAGCCAAGGACTGACTCTTCCTATTTATTTCCATGTTAATATACCTAACCCTCTAATTGATATAGTCTAAGGGATTTTCATCCTTATCTTTTCTCCTGAGCCTCATAGGCAGGCACGTACTGGTCTCTGCACCTACATATTGGTTCATATCCTCCATGTCCCTAGCAACCGCTTTGGTCTTCTTTTTCACTTGAGGAATGTCAACATTATGTAAAAAATCTTTAGAACTAGAAATGGGAGAGTTACCTTTTGAGAGATGATTGAATAGCTCTGTCTGGTGATTAATTCTCTTAAAAACCTCACTAGTATCCAGTAATGCTGATTTACTGACATTAACAACTCTATTAAGAGAAAATTGGACATCGAGAAACTTGTCCTCTAGGTTATTGATTTTATGTTCTTGATTATTCTTAATATCACTGATGTTGTTTTCCATATTCCTAGTACTAGCCAGGATTTCATCCAGTTTCCTAGAATTAGAAGTACAATTTCAAATGTCCTGCATTTCATAAACAATCCAATTGAACAAACCTTCTTGGACCAAAATAAAGTTGCTCAAGAGTTTACCATCTGATGCCTCATCTCTACATGTAGAGGATTTTTCCACATGTATATCGTTTCCAACCTCAAAGGGTGTGTTAATATGAGTTTCTTTAATCTTATTCACACCATTAGGATCAGGGTTGGTGTCCCTAATGGAGGGAACAGACATTTTTTTCGTAGGTGGGTACTTAATAGTAACAGTAGGGGACTCACTAAATTTTTTGCCAGAATTAGAAGCATCCTTTTTGGATGGTTCACTACTCTTCCTTTTCCTAGAACCCTGGTCCATCGAATTAGGGACATACTCAGAGTCCTCATCATCAGAAGAGATAATCTTCTTTCTACGAGAAGGGGAAGGGCCTAAATTAACAGGAAGGGGGGTCTTCTGCTTCCTCTTATAAACATGCAACACTTCATCACCTTCCGAGTCTATGCTGTCATGATTAGTTCCCTCTTCATCATAATGAACCTTCCCATTTTTCATAAATTCTTGCCTTGTTTTAGCAGGGGGGTTTTAGAAACATTCAATGATTTATCCCTTTCCATAATGGGGGGGATTAAACCTTCATACAATATAGGAGTCGAGCGAATTTTCTTATGGGCTTCAATACTATGATTCAAAGATGATGCCAAATAAAAAGGAATCGAAATACAGTGGTCATGACAAAAATGATTAAGAATCACAAAATGGTAACTAATCAAGCTGCCAAATTTCCCATCTAAAGTCACATACCGCATGATAACCTTAGCCAGATGTGCCCAGGGCTTATGTAGAGATATCCAGTCATAACCCCCATCATTTTTTTTGGTGGCCTTCTTGCATTCTCCCATAAAGAATAAATAAACTACCTCTACCACAGACTTTTTATCCCTGTAGAATTTAGTGCCACTACTATCCATATTCGATACCACAACAACTAGTTCCTCATCAAAATTCATCTCTAACCCATAAACACACATGAATCCATTCTCTCACCCTTCCATAAAGGCCTCAGTAATGTGCACATCCACCACATGCAAGGTTTCCTTGAAAGGTATTAACCCTCTTGTAGAAAGATACTCTTATAAACAATCTATGTTTATATCAAATTTCCAAAATACTTCAATTTTATTGAACATAGAATGGAGTTTTATGGTTATTATCATTGTTTATTATTTAATAGAGGACTGGTATCTATAATTCTTCCCTTTTACATAATGACACCTCATCTTACTAAAAACAAAAATCTTGCTTACAATATCAAATTGTTATGTGGATCAATAGTCTTAAATTGTGTTAAGCATGCAAACTTGTAAATGAAATTATTACACTATTGTTGCATATGAATAAGAAACTGAAATATTGAAATTTGTATTCAATCAAAATGATCTTCATATTACAAGTAGTTGTCTTTTTTAAATATTTAATTTTTTTTGAAACTACCTATAGGAATGCAAATTCTCATAACTAAATATTACTAATTAAATCATAACATATATAATAAATTTTATTTATTTAATTTAATACTAGACAATCCAATTAATTTATTTTTCCAACATTATCCCCCTTATTACATTAAACTAAAAGAAAGGATGGAAGATTACAAGAGTTGAACACACCATTATAGAGACATTGGTAAAGCACCTTCATCAATCCTTCTCACGCGCCCAAGAAACACCAAACTAACTCCATCAATTGATCTACTAATTGTGTAACCTATGAAACTCTACATAACATGAGAGAACGTAAAGTCTCTCAATTCATCTTACAAAAAAAAGAAGAACATGTTTCTTCTAAAAGTTCAAATCTCCTTCAAGTATTTTAAAATCCATTTTTTGTATTGGACATATGAGAAAAACACTCCTTCAAGATTCCACACATCCTCTGAGTGTGTCAATATTCCTCCTCCACTATTACAGAAATAATCCCTCCTTTTTTGTAAAAAAGAACCTCAATCAAATATAAATGTATCAGGTGCACCAAAAAGAAAATCTAAGACCCCCTCACTCCTTGAAGGGACACAAACAGAAAATGTGCTTCTCATTCAATGAATAATCATTCACTGAGAATCTAGCTCAAGGTGACAAAGTTCCTTCATCCTCTGAAGCCTTAAAACTCTAATTTTACTCAGTCTTTTCTAACCAAATGTAGCATTAGAACCTCTAAATAAAAATATCATAACTTTGAGTAACCTCAAGAGCACAATAATTTGACAATATAATGTAATTTAACATTAAATAAAAATTTACAATGTTGGGTTCTATGTATTAGGTTTCAGGCACCCTGTAAAACATGTTTTACGTAATCAAAAATATTAGATAAAAATTTACAATGTTGGATTCAATCACAAAGTGCACTTCCTCATTTCTCCTTAAATAAAAATAACCACAAATAAATTCTTCAATGCATCAAAATTATTTCAATACTTGACCCAAAATAAAGAAAGTGATCTACTTTTATCACCAACATCCATATATTTCCATTCTAAAATATGCTCAAATAATTTTACATAACTAAGCTTGAATGTGAAGAAAAATATAAGTCTTACTTATCAGATTAATCATATCATTTCAAATAATAAACCATTTTTTATAATTAACCATCGTACATCATTTGATTATTTTTTAAAGCACTGTCGTTCTCTTTTAAAATCTTGAGAAATGGTTATTCAATAAGCAACAATACACCTTGTGGAAATGTGTATACCTTTGGAAATGTTATGACATTATATATGAGCCCCCTCCTCTATTTATCCACATGTCCTCCTTTGCTTGATACTTTCTTGTGATCATGATTGTTATTTGTTGTAGGAAATAGTTAATAACAAAAAACATTTACTTCTTTCAAAACTTAGATGAACTAGCAACTTCAATATATTAACATATTTTTCTACTCATTACACAAATACTTTCTCCCTTTTAGTCATGTCCTAAACCTCTCTTGGATTGACCTCATTGTTTATCATGCATTAAAATCAAATAATTGTTAAATAGTTCCATCTGTAAGTATAGATTATGATAACAATTGTTTCTATAAGAGTTATTTTTTCCATCCATCCAAAACCATGCAAAATAATTTCCACTATTGTGTTCATTTCATTCTCCCATTCTAAAACTTAAATAACATGATCCACTTTATTGTCTATTCCAATGTAATGGTCAAGAAAATACACATACGAAAAAAATTTAGCTTTTTTGATACCATGTGCAAACTTATAATTAAATGACTATATATGTTATTGTAGATGAATGATAGAACTGAGTTTTTAATTAAAGAGAAATTGATTTTACAAAGACCATAAACCCAAAGTCTTACAAAATAAAACAAAGGTTCATCATGTTCGACACTTAAAACTAACTAAAACCATACATGACATAGATGCCAAT
The DNA here is from genome assembly GCA_027943335.1 of Chamaecyparis obtusa. Taxonomy (NCBI): domain Eukaryota; kingdom Viridiplantae; phylum Streptophyta; class Pinopsida; order Cupressales; family Cupressaceae; genus Chamaecyparis; species Chamaecyparis obtusa. The sequence continues at coordinate 623,349 of BSBK01008571.1, forward strand.
CAACAACCAAACAAAATTAGGGCATTACAACCCCACAACCACCTAGAAACACTTAGCCAAGTACTGACTCTTCCTATTTATTTCCATGTTAATATACTTGACCCTCTTAATGATATCGTCTAAGGGATTTTCATCCTTATCTTTTGTCCCGAGCCTCATAGGCGGGCATGTACTGGTCTCTGCACCTACATATTGGTTCATATCCTCCATGTCCCTAGCAACTGCTTTGGTCTTCTTTTTCACTTGAGGAATGTCAACATTATGTAAAAAATCTTTAGATTTAGAAACGGGAGAGTTACCTTTTGAGAGATGATTGAATAGCTCTGTCTAGTGATTAATTCTCTTTAAAACCTCACTAGTATCCAGTAATGCTGATTTACTGACATTAACAACTCTATTAAGAGAAAATTGGACATCGAGAAACTTGTCCTCTAGGTTATTGATTTTATGTTCTTGATTATTCTTAATATCACTGATGTTGGTTTCCATATTCCTAGTACTAGCCAGGATTTCATCCAGTTTCCTAGAATTAGAAGTACAATTTCAAATGTCCTGCATTTCATAAACAATCCAATTGAACAAACTTTCTTGGACCGAAATAAAGTTGCTCAAGAGTTTACCATCTGATGCCTCATCTCTACATGTAGAGGCTTTTTCCACATGTATATCCTTTCCAACCTCAAAGGGTGTGTTAATATGAGTTTCTTTAATCTTATTCACACCATTAGGATCAGGGTTGGTGTCCCTAATGGAGGGAGAAGACATTTTTTTCGTAGGTGGGTGCTTAATAGTAACAGTAGGGGACTCACTAGATTTTTTGCCAGAATTAGAAGTATCCTTTTTGGATGGTTCACTACTCTTCCTTTTCCTAGAACCCTGGTCCATGGAATCAGGGACATACTCAGAGTCCTCATCATCAGAAGAGATAATCTTCTTTCTACAAGAAGGGGAAGGGCCTGAATTTATAGGAAGGGGGGTCTGCCGCTTCCTCTTATAAACATGCAACACTTCATGACCTTCTGAGTCTATACTGTGATGAAGGGTGCTCCCCTTAATACCACAAACACATAACAGAAAAAGAGAAACCACAACAATATGCAAGAACAGAAAATTGGCTTCTTATTATCTCCACAAATGTGGAATTACAAACTTTCAGAATTACAATATGCAAAGCCACATGCGCATTCCCTTACAATATTCTGTAGGAAAAAGCCTCAAATTATTGCCCTGATTTACTACCCAGAACTATTCTGAACTGCCTAAGACAATAATACAGCCTTCCTTATATAGGCAATTTTCCACCGCCTGGGAAGGTTCCAGAATTTTAGCCAATAAGGCCGACCAAACTCAGAATTATTTTATTTTACATTTTATTACATGATAGTTTGCTCAAGATAACCTTTGAAACCCAAACAGAAATTTTGAAGAAAATTATTTTCTGCCATTTCAGGAGGCCCAACTTCCGAAGACCATAAGTCATCACCAGTTGACTCGATCGGCTATTATAACCCTATTTTGGAAACGCCACGAAGCGCTCTACAGGCTTAACTATGCCAGTGTCCATCAGCCAAATTTTTGACCTTGTCTGGGGCCTCTAAAGCCTTCAAAACATTCAAGAAAGAAAGAAATCAGATCATTCTGAGCACATACGAAAATTACCAAAAATAGTAACTTTCCATAAATAGCAGCTCGCAAAAAGATAGCCCTTATTGAATATAAAAATAGAAATATTTTTTTTTTGGGTGATGCAAGATTGCTCTTACACCCAGGATGCTCCTGCATCAGACACCTAGGGTAATTTGAGAAGTGACCCTGTCACGACTCAGGTGTTCAGAGGAAAACCAAGATGGCTAACCTCCTCCTTTGTCAGCCATGATGAATCTTCAACAGGTCATCCTTTCCACTTGACCAGATATTCTTCATATGTCCTCTTCCTTGTGCTTCTGCCAACACGACTGTCCAGTATATCTTCGATCTCCTTAGTGTCTGAACTAGTTGCTGGAATACTCCATTGTGCTACTGTGATCTCATCTTCAACACCTCCTTCATGATACTCTGTCAGATCTGAAATGTTAAACACTGGTGAAATATTTAGCTCAGTAGGCAATTCTACCTCATATGCATTTCCTGAATCATGTTTTTTCAGTATCCTACATGGTCCAAACTTCTTCATTTTCAGCTTGTTATATGTACCAACTGGAAACCGCTCCTTCTGCAAATGAACCATGACTTCATCACCAACCTAAAATTCTTTATACCTCCTTTTCTCATCTGCCTTAGCCTTATACTGTGCGTTCATCTTGGTAATATGCTTCCTGACCTCCCCATGGATGTTCTTCAAGTGTTCTGCAAAATCCTCAGCTTCAGCACTACTTATTTCTCTTTTATCTATCTTCCTCAATTCAGATGCATTTCTTGGACTACTTCCATATACAATCTGGAATGGTGATTTACCAGTGCTCCTATTGACAGAATTATTGTATGCAAATTCCGCCTGTGGTAAAATCAAATCCCATCCTGTTGGCTTATCTCCAACCAAACATCTCAGCAAATTTTCCAAACTCCTATTCACCACCTCTGTCTGTCCATCAGTCTGTGGATGATGTGATGAACTGAACTTCAAATCTATCTTTAACTTCTTCCATAATGTACGCCATAAATATCCAACAAACTTAGTGTCCCGATCTGAAACTACTGTCTTTGGGAAACCATGAAGTCTCACTACTTCTCAGAAAAACAATTCTGCTACATGAATAACATCATTAGTCTTCTTGCAGGGAATGAAATGTGCCATCTTCAAAAATCTATCAACTACCACAAAAATTGAATCGTGTCCCCGCTGAGTCTTCGGTAAACCCAAAACAAAGTCCATACTGATATCCTCCCAAGGCTTCTCTGGTATAGGTAATGGCTGATACAACCCTATATTTTGCGTCACTCCTTTCGCCATCTGACATACTCTGCAACTCTATACAAACTTCTTCACATCTTGCTGCAATTGTGGCCAATAATAATTCTCACCAACCAAAGCAAGGGTTTTATCACGACCAAAATGTCCAGCCAATCCTCCACTATGCTTCTCCTTGATGAGATTCTCCCTCATAGAACTTCGTGGAATGCACAACTGACTCCCTCTGAATAGCATATCATCTTGGATGATAAAATACAGCTATTTCATCCTGTCTAGAGTAACAGGTTCTGTACAAGCTTTCCAAGCTTCACCAAAATTAGGATCCTCTGGATACAAATTCTTGAGTTCCTTGAACCCAACCACTTCAATCTGCATTTGTGTCAGCAATAGTTGCCTTCTGCTAAGAGCATCTGCAACCCTATTAGACTTTCCACTCCTGTGTTTCAAAACAAATGTATAACTCTACAAAAACTCAACCCATTTCAAATGCCTTTTATTCAATTTTCCTTGACTATTCAAATATTGCAAAGCTTGATGATCAGTATACAATACAAACTCCTTAGGAAGTAGATAATGTCTCCACTTCTTTAATGCCTGAACTATAGCATAAAATTTCTGATCATAAACAGAATATTTCCTCTTGGCATCATTTAACTTCTCACTGAAATAAGCAACAGGTTTACCTTCTTGGCTCATAACAGCTCCTATTGCAGTACCACTAGCATCAAAATCTACTTGAAACACCTTATTAAAATCTGGAAGTGCTAAAACAGGTTGTTCTGTAACTTTTTGTTTCAACAATTGAAAACTCTTTTCTGCCCCATTAGTCCACTTAAACTCTTTTCTATCCCCTCTCATTGTTTCAGTCAAGGGTCCACAAATACTGCTAAAATTTTTGATAAACTTTCTGTAAAAGCTAGCCAAACCATGAAAAGATCTTACCTCAGTAGCACTCCTTGGAGTAAGCCATTCAAGGATAGCTTGTACCTTCTCTGGGTCCATTTTTAGACCTTCTACTGAAACTACAAATCCCAAATACACTAACTCTTTCTTCACAAAACTGCACTTCTTCAAATAAATCAATAATTTCTCTTCTCTCAGCTTCTCAAATACCATATGAATATGCATCATATGCTCCTCTAATGTCTTACTAAAGATCAAAATATCATCTAGGTAAACAATGACAAACTTACCCAGAAATTCTTTCAAAACCTCATTCATGAGCCGCATGAAAGTGCTCGGTGCATTGGTTAGCCCAAAAGGCATGACTAACCACTCATACAGTCCTTCCTTTATCTTGAAGGTAGTCTTCCATTCATCTCCTCTGATCTGAATTTGATGATATCCACTTTTCAGATCTATCTTTGAAAAATACACAGCTCCACTCAAACAGTCCATAATATTATCCATTCGTGGCAATGGAAACCTATACTTGATTGTGATCTTGTTTATTGCCCTAGAATCTATACACATCCTCCATTCTTCATTCTTCTTTGGTGCTAATACCACTGGTACAGCACAGGGACTCAGACTCTCACGGATCAATCCTTTCTGTAACAACTCATGTACTTGTCTGTTCAACTCCTCACTTTCTGCAGGTGTCATTCTGTGTGCTGCCTTGTTCGGCAAACTCACTCTTGGGATCAAGTCCATCTGATGACTGATCTTCCTGACTGGGGGTAATCCATCAGGCACGTTATTGGATACAATATCCTGAAACTCATTTAACAAATCTGCAACTTTTACAGGAACATCTTCTACTTCCTCTTTACCAGCTTTTGGAATTAAAGAAAAACATACATGCTCATGCCTCATACCATCTAGGAATTTTTTTTCCATCAACAAATGTTATTCTTGCATTACCACATACCTTTTCTTCGGTCTCCTTCAATGGCTTTAGCTTATGTCGCACTCCATCCTTTGTCAGGGAATAGGTATTCGCATGACCATCGTGTACAACACATCTGTCAAACTGCTACAGTCTACCCAACAACATATGGCATGCATCTATAGATATGATATCACATAATACCTCATCTTGGTATCCGCCAATCTTGAACTTCACCAGGCATTGTTCATTGACCATGACCTTGTGGTCATCCTGTACCTAGGCAATCCGATATGGATGTGGGTGTTTCTGTCTCTTGAGCTTCAACTTTGTCACCATCTCTTCTGACACCAAATTTCAGTGCTTCCACTATCGATAATCACATCACAGCATTTACCCTCACACTTGCATCGAGTGCGAAACAGGCTCCTCCTTTGTTTAGGTTCGTTCTCACCACTCAGCAAGACTCTTCTGTTAATTAGCGTTTCTCCTCTTTCAGCATTTTCAGAATTTGATGATCTAGCATCTTCATCTACATGTGCAACTCTGGCCTGGCCTTCATTTCTCCTGTCTGTTCTACCTTGGCATTGAGGACATTCAAATGCCCTATGACCTTCTTCTCCACAATGAAAACATGTTCCACGGAAGCCTCCTCCTCCAGATCCTTGTCCTCTTCCTCTTCCTCTCTGATCTCTATTACTCTGATCCTGGAAATGATTAGAATTATTTCCTCTCTGATTCTGACTGCTACTGGCATCATCCTTCTTTTTCGGATCTTCATTTCGGCCACCATATGACCATCCGCCAGATCTTCCACCATGACCTCTTCCATTTTGTCTGCTCTCAAACTTCTTGTTCAGCTTTTCCTCTACTTTTGGGGCAAACTGGTATGCCTCCTCAATACTGTTCATTCGAACCAGATTGAAATCCTCCTGAATGCTTGGCCTTAACCCATTAAGGTATCGGGCAACTTTCTCCTTATCAGCTTCTGCATGGCCTGTTCTGATGAGGAGTCGATAGAACTCCTCTGTATACTCCTGAACAGATCTTCCTGCTTGCTTCAAACTCTGCATTTTCTTCAGTAGGTCAAGCTCATAATCAACAGGAATGAACTATCACTTCAATTTATCCACCATCCGATCCCATCTCATGATTTTCTCTTTTCCCCTTCTATTTCACTCCAACTGAATCTCTTGCCACCATATCTTCGCATGACCTTTCAGTTTGGCCTTCACAAATTTGACACTATCAAGATCCTCAACATCTTCATACTCAAAATATTCCTCACATTCATTGATCTAGTCGATCAATTCCTCTGGGTTAAGATTTCCAGAAAATGTAGGAACCTCAATCTTAGGTCTTTTCCCAATCTTGAAAATCGCCCGAAAAAGTCTTTCTTCCTCCTGGTTCACAATTTTAACTTCTCCTTCTTGATATTCTTCTTCGGCTTCATCCTCGCTTTCATCTCTGACATTAAGATTCATTCCTCTGTGAATCTCTTCTTGCAATGCTCGCACTTGTCTCTGCAGCTCTCTAACCTCAGGTGTCACAGCACCAGCTCTTCCACCACGTTCTCTTCATGGAGGCATTTTCGCGATGCGCGCTGAAACCCTAACCACGGTCTTGGTGCAAACTGCCTCACAGTCGGTGATCTATTTACACACTCAAGAAAACCTACTCTGATACCACTTGATGAAGGCTGCTCCCCTTAATACCACAAACACATAACAGAAATAGAGAAACCACAACAATATGCAAGAACAAAAATTGGCTTCTTATTATCTCCACAAATGTGGAATTACAAACTTTCAGAATTACAATATGCAAAGCCACATGGGCATTCCGTTACAATATTCTGTAGGACAAAGCCTCGAATTATTGCCCAGATTTACTACCCAGAACTATTCTGAACTGCCTAAGACAATAATACAGCCTTCCTTATATAGGCAATTTTCCACCACCTGGGAAGGTTCCAGAATTTTAGCCAATAAGGCCGACCAAACTTAGAATTATTTTATTTTACATTTTATTACATCATAGTCAGCTCAAGATAACCTTGAAACCCGAACATAAATTTTGAAGAAAATTATTTTCTGCCATTTCAGGTGGCCCAACTTCCGAAGACCATAAGTCATCACCAGTTGACCCGATCAGCTATTATAACCCCATTTCAGAAATGCCACGAAGCACTCTACAGGCTTGACTTGTGCAAGTGCCCATCACCCAAATTTTTGACCTCATCCGGGGCCTCTAAAGCCTTCAAAACTGAGTTCAAAGTTTCTGTACCCTACTGCCAATACCAAAAAATCTTCAATATCTTCTAATATACACTTGATCTGGCAATGAAACTTTACTGGCAGACTTATACGACCAAAATGAACCTCCAAGAAAGAAATCAGATCATTCTGAGCACATACGAAAATTACCAAAAATAGTAACTTTCCATAAATAACAGCTCGCAACAAGATAGCCCTTATTGAATATAAAAATAGAAATATGTTTTTTTTGGGTGATACAAGATTGCTCTTACACCCAGGATGCTCCTGCATCATACTGTCATGATCAGTTCCCTCTTCATCATAATGAACCTTCCCATTTTTCATAAATTCTTGCCTTGTTTTAGCAGGGGGTTTTAGAAACATTCAATGATTTATCCCTTTCCATAATGGGGGGGATTAAACCCTCATGCAATATAGGAGTCAAGCGAATTTTCTTATGGGCTTCAATACTATGATTCAAAGATGATGCCAAATAAAAAGGAATCGAAATACAGTGGTCATGACAAAAATGATTAAGAATCACAAAATGTTAACTAATCAAGCTGCCAAATTTCCCATCTAAGGTCACATACTGCATGATAACCTTAGCCAGATGTGCCCAGGGCTTATGTAGAGATATCCATTCATAACCCCCATCAATTTTTTTTGGTGGCCTTCTTGCATTCTCCCATAAAGAATAAATCAACTACCTCTACCACAGACTTTTTATCCTTGTAGAATTTAGTGCCACTACTATCCATATTCGATACCACAACAACCAGTTCCTCATCAAAATTCATCTCTAACCCATAAACACGCATGAATCCATTCTCTCACCCTTCCATAAAGGCCTCAGTAATGTGCACATCCACCCCATGCAGGGTTTCCTTGAAAGGTATTAACCCTCTTGTAGAAAGATACTCCCTAACCGTTTGATTGTTCACCCATTTATCTATCTAATTAGCTCCAAGTGACTCTGATCACTCCCCATTGTATAAACCTCAAATAAATTCTCAAACACACCATCAAAAACCCCAGAAAGCTTCTCAAACACAACAGAACAAATTTTCCACAAAATGAGACTAAATCCTAAAGTCTGTAATAAAATATTATGCTTGGTTCCATTCGTTCACATGTAGGAAATTAAAGAATAAAAAATGCTCCTCTTATAGCCACTCATATTGATCATTCCTTAAATGTCATCTCATCTCCATTGGGAGGCGATGGACT